>CP137682.1:4929614-5588967 GCA_037976565.1 Mesocentrotus franciscanus | reverse complement strand
TTGACCTTGAGAAAGTTAATAGAACTTGATATTATAGGGCCTGATGACTGACAGAAATTCGAAGGAAATTGACCATGTCGATTTCGAGTAAACGTTTACACAAAAAGTGTATGAAACAAAACTAGAAAAGTAATTCGTCATCAGGACGAATTAGGTGATCTGTCTTCAATTTATGATCATGCTAATCTTCAATTCAATGATCCAATTTAATGATGTTAATGTAAAATGATGTATTAAGATATGAACTGATGAATGAAGTACTGATGAACTGATAGATTGAACTGATGTGAAATGAACTGAATTGATGAGCTAAACTGATGAACTGATGAATGAACTGATAGATTGAACTGTGACCTGAACTGAAGTGATAACTTAACTGATGAACAAAATATTGAGAAATGATTATGATCAAAATCATGATCATAATGAAATTTAATGAAAATATAGATATAGAGAAGGAGAGAGGGAGACGAGTTATTGACATGTAAAAATACATGAGCTGGACCGAGGGAAGAAAGAGGAATCAGAATGCATACACTTTGAAGGAGAGAGGACATGGTAGGGGTGAAATAAGAATACAAAGGGCAAAATGAAGAGCTAGAGGAAATTAAAGAAAATTACAATAGATATCGGAGGGAGAACGAGAACCAGAGGCCGGGAAAGGAGAGGGTGAGAGAGTATACAATGAGAGGCAGAGACAGAGGGAGCTAGGCAGAGCAAGAGAGGGAGACAGAGATAGAGAGAGAGTGAAAGAGTAGAGAGAGAGATGCAATGAGAGAGCAAGAGAAGGATAGAGGGCAGATCAAGAGAGGGGAAGGGAAACAGAGCAACAGAGAGGAGAGAGAAAGAGATGCAATGGAGAACGATGCTTTTAATATTTCCAGCATAAATAGAATTGAATATTTACTATATTATAGAGAAAGAGAGAAGTTATAGACATGTAAACAATTCTATGTCCGCGGGAGAGACGTAAAGATTGCATATACCTAGGCTGAATTACTGGAAAGTATAAACGTCTGGGAAGGAGACTAAACATCATGAAAATGGGATGATTTGATATATTCCAACAGACTTGGGAGATTAACCCTATAGGTTTAATACACGACAAGGAATCAGATTTCCCATAGGGTTGTACTCAAACGATTGACATTCTCTCCCATAGATATAACACGCAAAATTAGGCATTTTATTACAATGTTTGTGATTGTATATGATAATATGTTATAATAGTCGAAGAAGATCATAAAATCAAATTTAAAACGACGGCAAAAAAACAAAAAAAATGACCCACCAGGAATCGAACTTGGGTCGCCGGAATGGGAGGCAAGTGCTATGACCACTATACCAAAATAATCCACATAGACATTACACGTGAACGGAAAATGGAATTCTCAAATCCCACTTTGCAAGTGAAATATGAGCTTGATCCCGGCATCTGATCGAAAAATAAAGGGCACACTTGTGATAGCTTATTGTCTCAGCTACAACATACTCGAAGCTTAGCGAAAACAAAGCTAAAACGACGGAGATATTGCTCGCGAAAGACGGGAATGTAGAATCCAGTTTAGGAAAAAGTCATGTCCCATAGAGAATACACGCAAAATGTGAAAATTGACATGCCTCCTTTAATCCCAAAAATACGTCATGATGCCTTTGTCAAAATGAAAATCGTGGTGACTGCATTTGTAGAGAATTGTCTCAGCTAGAACATATCAAAATTTGGAAGAAAATCGATCAATATTTACAGAGATACAATCAATTTTCCAAAAATATGCTGACGTCATAATATGCAAATTGAAATTTTGAGTTCGGAGGCCGATATGATGACGTCATGAGTTGATTGAGGGTCAAATGAGACATGAAATCATATCTCCGACTCATAATCTATCCAAATATGAAAAAAATTGGGGGTATCCATCCATTCTGAAGAGTTACAATGAGTTTTGTATAGGCATGTTTTTGCCTATGTATTGTGGATAGAGATAGCGAACCGCGGGTGCTGTTATACTTTGACGGACGCTCATTGCGTTATTACTGGTCAGAAAAAGTAAACAAGGTATCAAAATGCTTGGAAAAATGCCAAATATGATGACAGAAAAATTTGGTGATTTGATGTTGCAAAATGCCAATACGCGAAAACGCGCGCGCATCGCGCGCAAATTTTGAAAATGCTTAAAATGGCCTGAAACGTGTGCAAACAAAATTTGGGACGAATTGGAGCATTTTGAAATTTTGATGCGCGCGCGCGTCGAGGTGCGCACGCGGATTTTGTCGACATTTTTTGTTGACCTTTGACCTAAAATTGATGTATACCAAATATGGTTGATTTTTGATGACTCGTTATCGAGATAAGATAATGACCTGATGTTTACAAAATGGCGCCTGGATGACGTCACGATGACCCCATGACCTTGAGAAAGTTACTAGAACTTGATATTATAGGGCCTGATGACTGACAGAAATTGAAGGAAATTGACCATGTCGATTTCGAGTAAACGCTACACAAAAAAGTGTACGGATGAAATAAAAATAAATAAATAAATAAATAAAAATAATAAAGAAAGAAAATTTGACGAAATCAATAGGTGATCTGTCTGACAGAAAAGTAATTCGTCATCAGGACGAATTAGGTGATCTGTCTTCAATTCTTATGATCATGCTAATCTTCAATTCAATGATCCAATTTAATGATGTTAATGTAAAATGATGTATTAAGATATGAACTGATGAATGAAGTACTGATGAACTGATATATTGAACTGATGTGAAATGAACTGAATTGATGAGCTAAACTGATGAACTGATGAATGAACTGATAGATTGAACTGTGACCTGAACTGAAGTGATAACTTAACTGATGAACAAAATATTGAGAAATGATTATGATCAAAATCATGATCATAATGAAATTTAATGAAAATATAGATATAGAGAAGGAGAGAGGGAGACGAGTTATTGACATGTAAAAATACATGAGCTGGACCGAGGGAAGAAAGAGGAATCAGAATGCATACACTTTGAAGGAGAGAGGACATGGTAGGGGTGAAATAAGAATACAAAGGGCAAAATGAAGAGCTAGAGGAAATTAAAGAAAATTACAATAGATATCGGAGGGAGAACGAGAACCAGAGGCCGGGAAAGGAGAGGGTGAGAGAGTATACAATGAGAGGCAGAGACAGAGGGAGCTAGGCAGAGCAAGAGAGGGAGACAGAGATAGGGAGAGAGTGAAAGAGTAGAGAGAGAGATGCAATGAGAGAGCAAGAGAAGGATAGAGGGCAGATCAAGAGAGGGGAAGGGAAACAGAGCAAGAGAGAGCAAGAGAAAGAGATGCAATGGAGAACGATGCTTTTAATATTTCCAGCATAAATAGAATTGAATATTTACTATATTATAGAGAAAGAGAGAAGTTATAGACATGTAAACAATTCTATGTCCGCGGGAGAGACGTAAAGATTGCATATACCTGGGCTGAATTACTGGAAAGTATAAACGTCTGGGAAGGAGACTAAACATCATGAAAATGGGATGATTTGATATATTCCAACAGACTTGGGAGATTAACCCTATAGGTTTAATACACGACAAGGAATCAGATTTCCCATAGGGTTGTACTCAAACGATTGACATTCTTCCCCATAGATATAACACGCAAAATTAGGCATTTTATTACAATGTTTGTGATTGTATATGATAATATGTTATAATAGTCGAAGAAGATCATAAAATCAAATTTAAAACGACGGCAAAAAAAAAAAAAAAATGACCCACCAGGAATCGAACTTGGGTCGCCGGAATGGGAGGCAAGTGCTATGACCACTATACCAAAATAATCCACATAGACATTACACGTGAACGGAAAATGGAATTCTCAAATCCCACTTTGCAAGTGAAATATGAGCTTGATCCCGGCATCTGATCGAAAAATAAAGGGCACACTTACGATAGCTTATTGTCTCAGCTACAACATACTCGAAGCTCGGCGAAAACAAAGCTAAAACGACGGAGATATTGCTCGCGAAAGACGGGAATGTAGAATCCAGTTTAGGAAAAAGTCATGTCCCATAGAGAATACACGCAAAATGTGAAAATTGACATGCCTCCTTTAATCCCAAAAATACGTCATGATGCCTTTGTCAAAATGAAAATCGTGGTGACTGCATTTGTAGAGAATTGTCTCAGCTAGAACATATCAAAATTTGGAAGAAAATCGATCAATATTTACAGAGATACAATCAATTTTCCAAAATATGCTGACGTCATAATATGCAAATTGAAATTTTGAGTTCGGAGGCCGATATGATGACGTCATGAGTTGATTGAGGGTCAAATGAGACATGAAATCATATCTCCGACTCATAATCTATCCAAATATGAAAAAAATTGGGGTATCCATCCATTCTGAAGAGTTACAATGAGTTTTGTATAGGCATGTTTTTGCCTATGTATTGTGGATAGAGATAGCGGTCCGCGGGTGCTGTTATACTTTGACGGACGCTCATTGCGTTATTACTGGTCAGAAAAAGTGAACAAGGTATCAAAATGCTTGGAAAAATGTGCCAAATATGATGCAGAAAAATTGGTGATTTGATGTTGCAAAATGCCAATACGCGAAAACGCGCATAGTGCGCGCGCAAATTTTGAAAATGCTTAAAATGGCCTGAAACGTGTGCAAACAAAATTTGGGACGAATTGGAGCATTTTGAAATTTTGATGCGCGTGTACGCGCGCGTCGAGGTGCGCACGCGGATTTTGTCGACATTTTTTGTTGACCTTGACCTAAAATTGATGTATACCAAATATGGTTGATTTTTGATGACTCGTTATCGAGATAAGATAATGACCTGATGTTTACAAAATGGCGCCTGGATGACGTCACGATGACCCCATGACCTTGAGAAAGTTACTAGAACTTGATATTATAGGGCCTGATGACTGACAGAAATTGAAGGAAATTGACCATGTCGATTTCGAGTAAACGCTACACAAAAAGTGTACGGATGAAATAAAATAAATAAAAATAAAAATAAAAATAAAAACTAGAAAAGTAATTCGTCATCAGGACGAATTAGGTGATCTGTCTTCAATTCTTATGATCATGCTAATCTTCAATTCAATGATCCAATTTAATGATGTTAATGTAAAATGATGTATTAAGATATGAACTGATGAATGAAGTACTGATGAACTGATAGATTGAACTGATGTGAAATGAACTGAATTGATGAGCTAAACTGATGAACTGATGAATGAACTGATAGATTGAACTGTGACCTGAACTGAAGTGATAACTTAACTGATGAACAAAATATTGAGAAATGATTATGATCAAAATCATGATCATAATGAAATTTAATGAAAATATAGATATAGAGAAGGAGAGAGGGAGACGAGTTATTGACATGTAAAAATACATGAGCTGGACCGAGGGAAGAAAGAGGAATCAGAATGCATACACTTTGAAGGAGAGAGGACATGGTAGGGGTGAAATAAGAATACAAAGGGCAAAATGAAGAGCTAGAGGAAATTAAAGAAAATTACAATAGATATCGGAGGGAGAACGAGAACCAGAGGCCGGGAAAGGGAGAGGGTGAGAGAGTATACAATGAGAGGCAGAGACAGAGGGAGCTAGGCAGAGCAAGAGAGGGAGACAGAGATAGGGAGAGAGTGAAAGAGTAGAGAGAGAGATGCAATGAGAGAGCAAGAGAAGGATAGAGGGCAGATCAAGAGAGGGGAAGGGAAACAGAGCAAGAGAGAGCAAGAGAAAGAGATGCAATGGAGAACGATGCTTTTAATATTTCCAGCATAAATAGAATTGAATATTTACTATATTATAGAGAAAGAGAGAAGTTATAGACATGTAAACAATTCTATGTCCGCGGGAGAGACGTAAAGATTGCATATACCTGGGCTGAATTACTGGAAAGTATAAACGTCTGGGAAGGAGACTAAACATCATGAAAATGGGATGATTTGATATATTCCAACAGACTTGGGAGATTAACCCTATAGGTTTAATACACGACAAGGAATCAGATTTCCCATAGGGTTGTACTCAAACGATTGACATTCTTCTCCCATAGATATAACACGCAAAATTAGGCATTTTATTACATTGTTTGTGATTGTATATGATAATATGTTATAATAGTCGAAGAAGATCATAAAATCAAATTTAAAACGACGGCAAAAAAAAAAAAAATGACCCACCAGGAATCGAACTTGGGTCGCCGGAATGGGAGGCAAGTGCTATGACCACTATACCAAAATAATCCACATAGACATTACACGTGAACGGAAAATGGAATTCTCAAATCCCACTTTGCAAGTGAAATATGAGCTTGATCCCGGCATCTGATCGAAAAATAAAGGGCACACTTACGATAGCTTATTGTCTCAGCTACAACATACTCGAAGCTCAGCGAAAACAAAGCTAAAACGACGGAGATATTGCTCGCGAAAGACGGGAATGTAGAATCCAGTTTAGGAAAAAGTCATGTCCCATAGAGAATACACGCAAAATGTGAAAAATTGACATGCCTCCTTTAATCCCAAAAATACGTCATGATGCCTTTGTCAAAATGAAAATCGTGGTGACTGCATTTGTAGAGAATTGTCTCAGCTAGAACATATCAAAATTTGGAAGAAAATCGATCAATATTTACAGAGATACAATCAATTTTCCAAAATATGCTGACGTCATAATATGCAAATTGAAATTTTGAGTTCGGAGGCCGATATGATGACGTCATGAGTTGATTGAGGGTCAAATGAGACATGAAATCATATCTCCGACTCATAATCTATCCAAATATGAAAAAAATTGGGGGTATCCATCCATTCTGAAGAGTTACAATGAGTTTTGTATAGGCATGTTTTTGCCTATGTATTGTGGATAGAGATATGCGAACCGCGGGTGCTGTTATACTTTGACGGACGCTCATTGCGTTATTACTGGTCAGAAAAAGTTAAACAAGGTATCAAAATGCTTGGAAAATGTGCCAAATATGATGACAGAAAATTTGGTGATTTGATGTTGCAAAATGCCAATACGCGCGAAAACGCGCGCATATGCGCGCGCGCAAATTTTGAAAATGCTTAAAATGGCCTGAAACGTGCAAACAAAATTTGGGACGAATTGGAGCATTTTGAAATTTTGATGCGCGCGTACGCGCGCGTCGAGGTGCGCACGCGGATTTTGTCGACATTTTTGTTGACCTTTGACCTAAAATTGATGTATACCAAATATGGTTGATTTTTGATGACTCGTTATCGAGATAAGATAATGACCTGATGTTTACAAAATGGCGCCTGGATGACGTCACGATGACCCCATGACCTTGAGAAAGTTACTAGAACTTGATATTATAGGGCCTGATGACTGACAGAAATTGAAGGAAATTGACCATGTCGATTTCGAGTAAACGTTTACACAAAAAGTGTACGGATGAAATAAAAATAAACTAGAAAAGTAATTCGTCATCAGGACGAATTAGGTGATCTGTCTTCAATTCTTATGATCATGCTAATCTTCAATTCAATGATCCAATTTAATGATGTTAATGTAAAATGATGTATTAAGATATGAACTGATGAATGAAGTACTGATGAACTGATAGATTGAACTGATGTGAAATGAACTGAATTGATGAGCTAAACTGATGAACTGATGAATGAACTGATAGATTGAACTGTGACCTGAACTGAAGTGATAACTTAACTGATGAACAAAATATTGAGAAATGATTATGATCAAAATCATGATCATAATGAAATTTAATGAAAATATAGATATAGAGAAGGAGAGAGGGAGACGAGTTATTGACATGTAAAAATACATGAGCTGGACCGAGGAAAGAAAGAGGAATCAGAATGCATACACTTTGAAGTAGAGAGGATAGTATAAGGAAACATGGTAGGGGTGAAATAAGAATACAAAGGGCAAAATGAAGAGCTAGTGGAAATTAAAGAAAATTACAATAGATATCGGAGGGAGAACGAGAACCAGAGGCCGGGAAAGGGAGAGGGTGAGAGAGTATACAATGAGAGGCAGAGACAGAGGGAGCTAGGCAGAGCAAGAGAGGGAGACAGAGATAGGGAGAGAGTGAAAGAGTAGAGAGAGAGATGCAATGAGAGAGCAAGAGAAGGATAGAGGGCAGATCAAGAGAGGGAAGGGAAACAGAGCAGAGAGAGAGAGACAGAGCAAGAGAAAGAGATGCAATGGAGAACGATGCTTTTAATATTTCCAGCATAAATAGAATTGAATATTTACTATATTATAGAGAAAGAGAGAAGTTATAGACATGTAAACAATTCTATGTCCGCGGGAGAGACGTAAAGATTGCATATACCTAGGCTGAATTACTGGAAAGTATAAACGTCTGGGAAGGAGACTAAACATCATGAAAATGGGATGATTTGATATATTCCAACAGACTTGGGAGATTAACCCTATAGGTTTAATACACGACAAGGAATCAGATTTCCCATAGGGTTGTACTCAAACGATTGACATTCTTCTCCCATAGATATAACACGCAAAATTAGGCATTTTATTACATTGTTTGTGATTGTATATGATAATATGTTATAATAGTCGAAGAAGATCATAAAATCAAATTTAAAACGACGGCAAAAAAAAAAAAAAAATGACCCACCAGGAATCGAACTTGGGTCGCCGGAATGGGAGGCAAGTGCTATGACCACTATACCAAAATAATCCACATAGACATTACACGTGAACGGAAAATGGAATTCTCAAATCCCACTTTGCAAGTGAAATATGAGCTTGATCCCGGCATCTGATCGAAAAATAAAGGGCACACTTGTGATAGCTTATTGTCTCAGCTACAACATACTCAAAGCTCAGCGAAAACAAAACTAAAACGACGGAGATATTGCTCGCGAAAGACGGGAATGTAGAATCCAGTTTAGGAAAAAGTCATGTCCCATAGAGAATACACGCAAAATGTGAAAATTGACATGCCTCCTTTAATCCCAAAATACGTCATGATGCCTTTGTCAAAATGAAAATCGTGGTGACTGCATTTGTAGAGAATTGTCTCAGCTAGAACATATCAAAATTTGGAAGAAAATCGATCAATATTTACAGAGATACAATCAATTTTCCAAAAATATGCTGACGTCATAATATGCAAATTGAAATTTTGAGTTCGGAGGCCGATATGATGACGTCATGAGTTGATTGAGGGTCAAATGAGACATGAAATCATATCTCCGACTCATAATCTATCCAAATATGAAAAAAATTGGGGGTATCCATCCATTCTGAAGAGTTACAATGAGTTTTGTATAGGCATGTTTTTGCCTATGTATTGTGGATAGAGATAGCACCGCGGGTGCTGTTATACTTTGACGGACGCTCATTGCGTTATTACTGGTCAGAAAAAGTGAACAAGGTATCAAAATGCTTGGAAAAATGTGCCAAATATGATGCAGAGAAAATTTGGTGATTTGATGTTGCAAAATGCCAAACGCGAAAACGCGCGCGCATATGCGCGCGCAAATTTTGAAAATGCTTAAAATGGCCTGAAACGTGTGCAAACAAAATTTGGGACGAATTGGAGCATTTTGAAATTTTGATGCGCGCGCGCGCGTCGAGGTGCGCACGCGGATTTTGTCGACATTTTTGTTGACCTTTGACCTAAAATTGATGTATACCAAATATGGTTGATTTTTGATGACTCGTTATCGAGATAAGATAATGACCTGATGTTTACAAAATGGCGCCTGGATGACGTCACGATGACCCCATGACCTTGAGAAAGTTACTAGAACTTGATATTATAGGGCCTGATGACTGACAGAAATTTGAAGGAAATTGACCATGTCGATTTCGAGTAAACGTTTACACAAAAAGTGTACGGATGAAATAAAAATAAATAACTAGAAAAGTAATTCGTCATCAGGACGAATTAGGTGATCTGTCTTCAATTCTTATGATCATGCTAATCTTCAATTCAATGATCCAATTTAATGATGTTAATGTAAAATGATGTATTAAGATATGAACTGATGAATGAAGTACTGATGAACTGATAGATTGAACTGATGTGAAATGAACTGAATTGATGAGCTAAACTGATGAACTGATGAATGAACTGATAGATTGAACTGTGACCTGAACTGAAGTGATAACTTAACTGATGAACAAAATATTGAGAAATGATTATGATCAAAATCATGATCATAATGAAATTTAATGAAAATATAGATATAGAGAAGGAGAGAGGGAGACGAGTTATTGACATGTAAAAATACATGAGCTGGACCGAGGGAAGAAAGAGGAATCAGAATGCATACACTTTGAAGAGAGAGGACATGGTAGGGGTGAAATAAGAATACAAAGGGCAAAATGAAGAGCTAGAGGAAATTAAAGAAAATTACAATAGATATCGGAGGGAGAACGAGAACCAGAGGCCGGGAAAGGGAGAGGGTGAGAGAGTATACAATGAGAGGCAGAGACAGAGGGAGCTAGGCAGAGCAAGAGAGGGAGACAGAGATAGGGAGAGAGTGAAAGAGTAGAGAGAGAGATGCAATGAGAGAGCAAGAGAAGGATAGAGGGCAGATCAAGAGAGGGGAAGGGAAACAGAGCAGAGAGAGAGAGAGAGCAAGAGAAAGAGATGCAATGGAGAACGATGCTTTTAATATTTCCAGCATAAATAGAATTGAATATTTACTATATTATAGAGAAAGAGAGAAGTTATAGACATGTAAACAATTCTATGTCCGGGAGAGACGTAAAGATTGCATATACCTAGGCTGAATTACTGGAAAGTATAAACGTCTGGGAAGGAGACTAAACATCATGAAAATGGGATGATTTGATATATTCCAACAGACTTGGGAGATTAACCCTATAGGTTTAATACACGACAAGGAATCAGATTTCCCATAGGGTTGTACTCAAACGATTGACATTCTTCCCATAGATATAACACGCAAAATTAGGCATTTTATTACAATGTTTGTGATTGTATATGATAATATGTTATAATAGTCGAAGAAGATCATAAAATCAAATTTAAAACGACGGCAAAAAAAAAAAAAAAATGACCCACCAGGAATCGAACTTGGGTCGCCGGAATGGGAGGCAAGTGCTATGACCACTATACCAAAATAATCCACATAGACATTACACGTGAACGGAAAATGGAATTCTCAAATCCCACTTTGCAAGTGAAATATGAGCTTGATCCCGGCATCTGATCGAAAAATAAAGGGCACACTTGTGATAGCTTATTGTCTCAGCTACAACATACTCGAAGCTCAGCGAAAACAGAGCTAAAACGACGGAGATATTGCTCGCGAAAGACGGGAATGTAGAATCCAGTTTAGGAAAAAGTCATGTCCCATAGAGAATACACGCAAAATGTGAAAATTGACATGCCTCCTTTAATCCCAAAATACGTCATGATGCCTTTGTCAAAATGAAAATCGTGGTGACTGCATTTGTAGAGAATTGTCTCAGCTAGAACATATCAAAATTTGGAAGAAAATCGATCAATATTTACAGAGATACAATCAATTTTCCAAAAATATGCTGACGTCATAATATGCAAATTGAAATTTTGAGTTCGGAGGCCGATATGATGACGTCATGAGTTGATTGAGGGTCAAATGAGACATGAAATCATATCTCCGACTCATAATCTATCCAAATATGAAAAAAATTGGGGTATCCATCCATTCTGAAGAGTTACAATGAGTTTTGTATAGGCATGTTTTTGCCTATGTATTGTGGATAGAGATAGCGGTCCGCGGGTGCTGTTATACTTTGACGGACGCTCATTGCGTTATTACTGGTCAGAAAAAGTAAACAAGGTATCAAAATGCTTGGAAAAATGTGCCAAATATGATGACAGAAAAATTTGGTGATTTGATGTTGCAAAATGCCAAACGCGCGAAAACGCGCGTATAAGCGCGCAAATTTTGAAAATGCTTAAAATGGCCTGAAACGTGCAAACAAAATTTGGGACGAATTGGAGCATTTTGAAATTTTGATGCGCGTACGCGCGCGTCGAGGTGCGCACGCGGATTTTGTCGACATTTTTGTTGACCTTGACCTAAAATTGATGTATACCAAATATGGTTGATTTTTGATGACTCGTTATCGAGATAAGATAATGACCTGATGTTTACAAAATGGCGCCTGGATGACGTCACGATGACCCCATGACCTTGAGAAAGTTACTAGAACTTGATATTATAGGGCCTGATGACTGACAGAAATTGAAGGAAATTGACCATGTCGATTTCGAGTAAACGTTTACACAAAAAGTGTACGGATGAAATAAAAATAAATAAATAACTAAAGTAATTCGTCATCAGGACGAATTAGGTGATCTGTCTTCAATCTTATGATCATGCTAATCTTCAATTCAATGATCCAATTTAATGATGTTAATGTAAAATGATGTATTAAGATATGAACTGATGAATGAAGTACTGATGAACTGATATATTGAACTGATGTGAAATGAACTGAATTGATGAGCTAAACTGATGAACTGATGAATGAACTGATAGATTGAACTGTGACCTGAACTGAAGTGATAACTTAACTGATGAACAAAATATTGAGAAATGATTATGATCAAAATCATGATCATAATGAAATTTAATGAAAATATAGATATAGAGAAGGAGAGAGGGAGACGAGTTATTGACATGTAAAAATACATGAGCTGGACCGAGGAAAGAAAGAGGAATCAGAATGCATACACTTTGAAGTAGAGAGGATAGTATAAGGAAACATGGTAGGGGTGAAATAAGAATACAAAGGGCAAAATGAAGAGCTAGTGGAAATTAAAGAAAATTACAATAGATATCGGAGGGAGAACGAGAACCAGAGGCCGGGAAAAGGAGAGGGTGAGAGAGTATACAATGAGAGGCAGAGACAGAGGGAGCTAGGCAGAGCAAGAGAGGGAGACAGAGATAGGGAGAGAGTGAAAGAGTAGAGAGAGAGATGCAATGAGAGAGCAAGAGAAGGATAGAGGGCAGATCAAGAGAGGGGAAGGGAAACAGAGCAAGAGAGAGAGAGAGACAGAGCAAGAGAAAGAGATGCAATGGAGAACGATGCTTTTAATATTTCCAGCATAAATAGAATTGAATATTTACTATATTATAGAGAAAGAGAGAAGTTATAGACATGTAAACAATTCTATGTCCGCGGGAGAGACGTAAAGATTGCATATACCTAGGCTGAATTACTGGAAAGTATAAACGTCTGGGAAGGAGACTAAACATCATGAAAATGGGATGATTTGATATATTCCAACAGACTTGGGAGATTAACCCTATAGGTTTAATACACGACAAGGAATCAGATTTCCCATAGGGTTGTACTCAAACGATTGACATTCTTCTCCCATAGATATAACACGCAAAATTAGGCATTTTATTACAATGTTTGTGATTGTATATGATAATATGTTATAATAGTCGAAGAAGATCATAAAATCAAATTTAAAACGACGGCAAAAAAAAAAAAAATGACCCACCAGGAATCGAACTTGGGTCGCCGGAATGGGAGGCAAGTGCTATGACCACTATACCAAAATAATCCACATAGACATTACACGTGAACGGAAAATGGAATTCTCAAATCCCACTTTGCAAGTGAAATATGAGCTTGATCCCGGCATCTGATCGAAAAATAAAGGGCACACTTGTGATAGCTTATTGTCTCAGCTACAACATACTCAAAGCTCAGCAAAATCAAAACTAAAACGACGGAGATATTGCTCGCGAAAGACGGGAATGTAGAATCCAGTTTAGGAAAAAGTCATGTCCCATAGAGAATACACGCAAAATGTGAAAATTGACATGCCTCCTTTAATCCCAAAAATACGTCATGATGCCTTTGTCAAAATGAAAATCGTGGTGACTGCATTTGTAGAGAATTGTCTCAGCTAGAACATATCAAAATTTGGAAGAAAATCGATCAATATTTACAGAGATACAATCAATTTTCCAAAATATGCTGACGTCATAATATGCAAATTGAAATTTTGAGTTCGGAGGCCGATATGATGACGTCATGAGTTGATTGAGGGTCAAATGAGACATGAAATCATATCTCCGACTCATAATCTATCCAAATATGAAAAAAATTGGGGGTATCCATCCATTCTGAAGAGTTACAATGAGTTTTGTATAGGCATGTTTTTGCCTATGTATTGTGGATAGAGATATGCGGTCCGCGGGTGCTGTTATACTTTGACGGACGCTCATTGCGTTATTACTGGTCAGAAAAAGAGAACAAGGTATCAAAATGCTTGGAAAATGTGCCAAATATGATGCTAGAAAAATTCGGTGATTTGATGTTGCAAAATGCCAAACGCGAAAACGCGCGCATAAGTGCGCGCGCAAATTTTGAAAATGCTTAAAATGGCCTGAAACGTGTGCAAACAAAATTTGGGACGAATTGGAGCATTTTGAAATTTTGATGCGCGTACGCGCGTCGAGGTGCGCACGCGGATTTTGTCGACATTTTTGTTGACCTTGACCTAAAATTGATGTATACCAAATATGGTTGATTTTTGATGACTCGTTATCGAGATAAGATAATGACCTGATGTTTACAAAATGGCGCCTGGATGACGTCACGATGACCCCATGACCTTGAAAAGTTACTTGAACTTGATATTATAGGGCCTGATGACTGACAGAAATTGAAGGAAATTGAACATGTCGATTTCGAGTAAACGTTTACACAAAAAAGTGTACGGATGAAATAAAAATAAATAAATAAATAAATAAATAATAAAGAAAGAAAATTCTGACAAAATCAATAGGTGATCTGTCAATGACAGATCACCTAATAATAATAATAATAAAGAAAGAAAATTCTGACGAAATCAATAGGTGATCTGTCAATGACAGATCACCTAATAAATAAATAAAGAAAGAAAATTCTGACAAAATCAATAGGTGATCTGTCAATGACAGATCACCTAATAAAGAAAGAAAATTCTGACAAATAATAGGTGATCTGTCAATGACAGATCACCTAATAAATAAAGAAAGAAAATGACAAAATCAATAGGTGATCTGTCAATGACAGATCAAAAAGTAATTCGTCATCAGGACGAATTAGGTGATCTGTCTTCAATTCTTATGATCATGCTAATCTTCAATTCAATGATCCAATTTAATGATGTTAATGTAAAATGATGTATTAAGATATGAACTGATGAATGAAGTACTGATGAACTGATAGATTGAACTGATGTGAAATGAACTGAATTGATGAGCTAAACTGATGAACTGATGAATGAACTGATAGATTGAACTGTGACCTGAACTGAAGTGATAACTTAACTGATGAACAAAATATTGAGAAATGATTATGATCAAAATCATGATCATAATGAAATTTAATGAAAATATAGATATAGAGAAGGAGAGAGGGAGACGAGTTATTGACATAAAAATACATGAGCTGGACCGAGGGAAGAAAGAGGAATCAGAATGCATACACTTTGAAGGAGAGAGGACATGGTAGGGGTGAAATAAGAATACAAAGGGCAAAATGAAGAGCTAGAGGAAATTAAAGAAAATTACAATAGATATCGGAGGGAGAACGAGAACCAGAGGCCGGGAGAGGGTGAGAGAGTATACAATGAGAGGCAGAGACAGAGGGAGCTAGGCAGAGCAAGAGAGGGAGACAGAGATAGGGAGAGAGGGAAAGAGTAGAGAGAGAGATGCAATGAGAGAGCAAGAGAAGGATAGAGGGCAGATCAAGAGAGGGGAAGGGAAACAGAGCAACAGAGAGCAAGAGAAAGAGATGCAATGGAGAACGATGCTTTTAATATTTCCAGCATAAATAGAATTGAATATTTACTATATTATAGAGAAAGAGAGAAGTTATAGACATGTAAACAATTCTATGTCCGCGGGAGAGACGTAAAGATTGCATATACCTGGGCTGAATTACTGGAAAGTATAAACGTCTGGGAAGGAGACTAAACATCATGAAAATGGGATGATTTGATATATTCCAACAGACTTGGGAGATTAACCCTATAGGTTTAATACACGACAAGGAATCAGATTTCCCATAGGGTTGTACTCAAACGATTGACATTCTTCTCCCATAGATATAACACGCAAAATTAGGCATTTTATTACATTGTTTGTGATTGTATATGATAATATGTTATAATAGTCGAAGAAGATCATAAAATCAAATTTAAAACGACGGCAAAAAAAAAAAATGACCCACCAGGAATCGAACTTGGGTCGCCGGAATGGGAGGCAAGTGCTATGACCACTATACCAAAATAATCCACATAGACATTACACGTGAACGAAAATGGAATTCTCAAATCCCACTTTGCAAGTGAAATATGAGCTTGATCCCGGCATCTGATCGAAAAATAAAGGGCACACTTACGATAGCTTATTGTCTCAGCTACAACATACTCAAAGCTCAGCGAAAACAAAGCTAAAACGACGGAGATATTGCTCGCGAAAGACGGGAATGTAGAATCCAGTTTAGGAAAAAGTCATGTCCCATAGAGAATACACGCAAAATGTGAAAAATTGACATGCCTCCTTTAATCCCAAAATACGTCATGATGCCTTTGTCAAAATGAAAATCGTGGTGACTGCATTTGTAGAGAATTGTCTCAGCTAGAACATATCAAAATTTGGAAGAAAATCGATCAATATTTACAGAGATACAATCAATTTTCCAAAATATGCTGACGTCATAATATGCAAATTGAAATTTTGAGTTCGGAGGCCGATATGATGACGTCATGAGTTGATTGAGGGTCAAATGAGACATGAAATCATATCTCCGACTCATAATCTATCCAAATATGAAAAAAATTGGGGGTATCCATCCATTCTGAAGAGTTACAATGAGTTTTGTATAGGCATGTTTTTGCCTATATTGTGGATAGAGATAGCGGTCCGCGGGTGCTGTTATACTTTGACGGACGCTCATTGCGTTATTACTGGTCAGAAAAAGTGAACAAGGTATCAAAATGCTTGGAAAAATATGCCAAATATGATGGCAGAGAAAATTTGGCGATTCTATGTTGCAAAATGCCAAACGCGCGAAAACGCGCGCATAAGTGCGCGCGCAAATTTTGAAAATGCTTAAATGGCCTGAAACGTGTGCAAACAAAATTTGGGACGAATTGAGCATTTTGAAATTTTGATGCGCGCGTACGCGCGTCGAGGTGCGCACGCGGATTTTGTCGACATTTTTGTTGACCTTTGACCTAAAATTGATGTATACCAAATATGGTTGATTTTTGATGACTCGTTATCGAGATAAGATAATGACCTGATGTTTACAAAATGGCGCCTGGATGACGTCACGATGACCCCATGACCTTGAGAAAGTTACTAGAACTTGATATTATAGGGCCTGATGACTGACAGAAATTTGAAGGAAATTGACCATGTCGATTTCGAGTAAACGTTTACACAAAAAGTGTACGGATGAAATAAAAACTAGAAAAGTAATTCGTCATCAGGACGAATTAGGTGATCTGTCTTCAATTCTTATGATCATGCTAATCTTCAATTCAATGATCCAATTTAATGATGTTAATGTAAAATGATGTATTAAGATATGAACTGATGAATGAAGTACTGATGAACTGATATATTGAACTGATGTGAAATGAACTGAATTGATGAGCTAAACTGATGAACTGATGAATGAACTGATAGATTGAACTGTGACCTGAACTGAAGTGATAACTTAACTGATGAACAAAATATTGAGAAATGATTATGATCAAAATCATGATCATAATGAAATTTAATGAAAATATAGATATAGAGAAGGAGAGAGGGAGACGAGTTATTGACATGTAAAAATACATGAGCTGGACCGAGGAAAGAAAGAGGAATCAGAATGCATACACTTTGAAGTAGAGAGGATAGTATAAGGAAACATGGTAGGGGTGAAATAAGAATACAAAGGGCAAAATGAAGAGCTAGTGGAAATTAAAGAAAATTACAATAGATATCGGAGGGAGAACGAGAACCAGAGGCCGGGAAAGGGAGAGGGTGAGAGAGTATACAATGAGAGGCAGAGACAGAGGGAGCTAGGCAGAGCAAGAGAGGGAGACTGAGATAGGAGAGAGTGAAAGAGTAGAGAGAGAGATGCAATGAGAGAGCAAGAGAAGGATAGAGGGCAGATCAAGAGAGGGGAAGGAAACAGAGCAAGAGAGAGAGGAGAGAGAGCAAGAGAAAGAGATGCAATGGAGAACGATGCTTTTAATATTTCCAGCATAAATAGAATTGAATATTTACTATATTATAGAGAAAAGAGAAGTTATAGACATGTAAACAATTCTATGTCCGCGGGAGAGACGTAAAGATTGCATATACCTAGGCTGAATTACTGGAAAGTATAAACGTCTGGGAAGGAGACTAAACATCATGAAAATGGGATGATTTGATATATTCCAACAGACTTGGGAGATTAACCCTATAGGTTTAATACACGACAAGGAATCAGATTTCCCATAGGGTTGTACTCAAACGATTGACATTCTTCTCCCATAGATATAACACGCAAAATTAGGCATTTTATTACATTGTTTGTGATTGTATATGATAATATGTTATAATAGTCGAAGAAGATCATAAAATCAAATTTAAAACGACGGCAAAAAAAAAAAAATGACCCACCAGGAATCGAACTTGGGTCGCCGGAATGGGAGGCAAGTGCTATGACCACTATACCAAAATAATCCACATAGACATTACACGTGAACGGAAAATGGAATTCTCAAATCCCACTTTGCAAGTGAAATATGAGCATGATCCCGGCATCTGATCGAAAAATAAAGGGCACACTTGTGATAGCTTATTGTCTCAGCTACAACATACTCAAAGCTCAGCAAAAACAAAACTAAAACGACGGAGATATTGCTCGCGAAAGACGGGAATGTAGAATCCAGTTTTGGAAAAAAGTCATGTCCCATAGAGAATACACGCAAAATGTGAAAAATTGACATGCCTCCTTTAATCGCAAAAATACGCCATGATGCCTTTGTCAAAATGAAAATCGTGGTGACTGCATTTGTAGAGAATTGTCTCAGCTAGAACATATCAAAATTTGGAAGAAAATCGATCAATATTTACAGAGATACAATCAATTTTCCAAAATATGCTGACGTCATAATATGCAAATTGAAATTTTGAGTTCGGAGGCCATTATGATGACGTCATGAGTTAATTGAGGGTCAAATGAGACATGAAATCATATCTCCGACTCATAATCTATCCAAATATGAAAAAAATTGGGAGTTCCATCCATTCTGAAGAGTTACAATGAATTTTGTATAGGCATGTTTTTGCCCATGTATTGTGGATAGATATGCGGTCCGCGGGTGCTGTTATACTTTGACGGACGCTCATTGCGTTATTACTGGTCAGAAAAAGTGAACAAGGTATCAAAATGCTTGGAAAAATATGCCAAATATGATGGCAGAGAAAATTTGGCGATTCTATGTTGCAAAATGCCAAACGCGCGAAAACGCGCGCATATGCGCGCGCGCAAATTTTGAAAATGCTTAAAATGGCCTGAAACGTGTGCAAACAAAATTTGGGACGAATTGGAGCATTTTGAAATTTTGATGCGCGCGTACGCGCGCGTCGAGGTGCGCACGCGGATTTTGTCGACATTTTTGTTGACCTTTGACCTAAAATTGATGTATACCAAATATGGTTGATTTTTGATGACTCGTTATCGAGATAAGATAATGACCTGATGTTTACAAAATGGCGCCTGGATGACGTCACGATGACCCCATGACCTTGAGAAAGTTACTAGAACTTGATATTATAGGGCCTGATGACTGATAGAAATTCGGAAGAAATTGACCATGTCGATTTCGAGTAAACGTTTACACAAAAAAGTGTACGGATGAAATAAAAATAAATAAATAATAAATAAATAATAAAGAAAGAAAATTCTGACAAAATCAATAGGTGATCTGTCAATGACAGATCACCTAATAAATAAAGAATAAAGAATAAAGAATAAAGAATAAAGAAAGAAAATTCTGACGAAATCAATAGGTGATCTGTCAATGACAGATCACCTAATAAAGAAAGAAAATTCTGACGAAATCAATAGGTGATCTGTCAATGACAGATCACCTAATAAATAAATAAATAAATAAATAAAGAAAGAAAATTCTGACAAAATCAATAGGTGATCTGTCAATGACAGATCACCTAATAATCTTTAGAAATTTACGCTATGGCTCCTTGTCTGGGAATCACTCCTGGTCTTCCTGTGGGACAAGTAGTATTAGTTTATGAATTGGACGATCAAGGTAAGAACATGGGGTAGTTCGCTTTCCTACTGCATTCAGTTTCTGTTCACCCATTGCGACGTTCACCTTACGAACATGGTTATCATCTGAGGGATAGGTTTCAGCGATCCTACCCATTGGCCATACGTTTCTAGGAGCATTGATATCCTTAACAACAACCACGTCTCCGACTCTCAGATTTCGTTGTGGAGCAGTCCATTTCTGTCTCGTTTGTAGGTTGTGAAGGAATTTCCTCCAGCTCCAGAATTCATTAAGTATATGTTGCACCCTTCTCCATCGTCTTCTGGAATACAGGTCAGCCCGCTGGAAGCATCCCGGTGGGGGAAGAATAATGCTAGTCTTCATAGTTAGGAGATGATTCGGAGTCAGCGGTACGGGATGCATAGGGTCACTTAGATTGTCCGTCGTCAGCGGTCTGCTGTTGACAATTGCAGCTGCTTCATACATCAGAGTGCGCAAAGATTCGTCGTCTAGTTGTCTACCAGAATGATGCAGCAACGCATCCAGCACAGTGCGAACAGACCGGATGTGTCTTTCCCACGCTCCCCCCATATGGCTTGCGGAGGGAACGTTGAATTTGAACTCAACATAGTCACATCCTTCATTCAGTAGAATGTTCTGGATCTTGGCATGGTCCATTTCCGTCTTGACCCTCTGGAATTCAGATGCAGCCCCCACAAAGTTTGTGCCTCTGTCGCATCTCAGTTGGCGTACTGGACCTCTAATGGCTACAAAGCGACGATATGCCTGGATGAATGAGTCTGTGTTCATGCTGTTGAGGGTTTCAATATGCGAGGCTCTGGATGCCATGCATGTAAATAAAAGTCCATATCTCTTTAGTTCCTTCCTACCCTCCTTTATCAACCAAGGTCCGAAACAATCCATTTCAGAGAATGTGAATGGTGATGCTGGTGTGAGTCTGTCAGGGGGTAGATCGAACATCTTCTGGGTCAAAGTAGGACTGCGTAGTCTGTTGCAGGTGACGCATGAACGTATATACTTGGACACTCTACTGCTACCTCCTATCAACCAGAATCCATTTTGCCTGATCTGGTTTAGTGTCATACCCCTTCCTTGGTGCGCAGTCTGCTCATGGCAATGACGTATTATGAGTTCAGTCATGTGATGTTTTCGAGGAAGGATTACTGGATGCTTCATCTCATATGGCTCATCGCATTTACGAATGCGTCCTCCAGCTCGCAGGATTCCTTGGTCATCTAAGAAGGGGTCGAGCTGATGGAGCCGACTGCTTCTTTTCATCTGACGAGTTTTCTTTCTGTTAGTCAAATCATTTCCTCTGTGAATGGCAGTTAGGGTCTGGAATTCTTCTGGAAAGGCTTCCTTCTGTACCATTCTTACTATCTCTATTTCGGCCTTCTGCAGGTATTCCAGATTGATGCTCTTCTCCTTAGAAAGTTTGCTCTGGCTTCTGGTACGTTTCACTTGGCAACGTTGTCTCAGGCAAGAGATGAATAGCAAACAATTAGCAACTGCTTTCTTAGCCTTGTTCCAAGTCGAAAATCGATTCAGTCTACTGGAATCAAGGCTATGCGTACTGGTCTGAGAAGTATGAACCTGAGATTTCTTCAACTCAGAATCGTCATCATGTACGTCAAAAATCTCTCCTTCATTGGCCTCATTGGAAAACGTCTCTTTCCACAGGAACTCAGGGCCGTGTAGCCACTTAGAATCTCTTAGCTGAGGTATAAGCAGACCTCTCGAGCCTTCATCAGCAGGATTCTCCTTTGATTCTACATGTCTCCATTGTGATGCAGAGGAGTGACGTCGAATTGGATGAACTCTGTTTGCCACAAAGACATGGAAACGTTTCTCGGAGTTCTTGATATACCCAAGAACTACTCTGCTGTCAGTCCAGAATGTATGCGTAGCCTCAAGTCGTAGTTCTGCATCCAAGAAGGCTTTGACCTTAACAGCAATGACTGCTGCAGTCAATTCTAAACGGGAAATTGTTACCAATTTCAGCGGTTCTACTCTAGCCTTTCCAATGAAGAGGGAGCAATGAACTCGTCCTTCGGCATTAGTGGCTCTCAGATAAGTACACTGTCCATATCCACTGGTACTTGCATCAGCAAAATGATGATATTCTGCTGACTTCACCTCTCCAAATTCAGTTGGCTTGTAGCATCTGTCGATTGATATGGTGGGGAGTGTAAGCAAGTCAGTTCTCCATCTATCCCATCGTTCCCTCAAATGGTCAGGAAGAGGGTCATCCCAGTCGATTGATGAGTTTCATAGCTCCTGTAGAATTCGTTTGCCTGTCAAGACGACTGAAGCTATCAGACTCAATGGGTCATATATGGACATTACTGTAGACAATACTCCTCGACGGGTGAGAGGTTTATCTTGAAGGGTGAGTCTGAAATTGAATGTGTCTGACTCAACGCACCACTGGACACCAAGAGCCCTCTCAATGGGTAAGTCGTCACGTTGAAGGTTGATTTCTCTCACATTCTTGGCTCTGTCCTTCTCTGGTACAGAATTCAGCACATCTTTGTCGTTGGATACAAACTTGTGCATGTGTAAGCCACCCTTTTCACACAGCAGCTTCGTTCTGGTGATCAATTGTATCACTTCTTGAGCTGTAGACATCGACTTGAGTCCGTCATCAACGTAGAAGTCCCTATGAATGAAATTCTTGACGTCCTCTCCAAATTCAGCGGCATGATCTGTCGCTAGTTGTCGCAGCCCAAAGTTAGCACACCCAGGTGATGACCCAGCTCCAAAGAGATGCACTGTCATGCGGTACACACTGGGATCTTCTTCAAGGTTTCCGCCTTTCCACCACAGGAATCTTAGATAGTCTCTATCTTCTTCGTTAACCTTGAATTGATGAAACATTTCTCGTATGTCGCATATGAACGCAACATTCTCAAGTCGGAATCGACATAGCACTCCAGTGAGCTTGTTTGTGAGGTCCGGTCCAGTGAGTAGGTGACTGTTCAAAGAATGACTCCTGTATTGTGCGCTGCCGTCAAATACAACCCTTAACTTGTTGGGTTGCACTACACCATGATGTGTTATGTACCAGGTAGCACCCACAGTATCAGTCATTGGAGCAGTCTCGGCATATCCCTTGTTGATAAGTGTCTCCATCACTTCTGTATACTTCTTTTGGTATTCCATGTTGTGTCTGAACTTTTTCTGCAGATGTACAAGTCTCGTCCATGCCTGGGCTTTGTTGTTCGGGAGTTGAGGTCTTTCATCCTTAAAAGGAAGCGGCATCTCATAGTGACCATCACTCATGTGTATTCCTTTATTCATGATGTCAAGGAATTTGATGTCATTCTGGGAGAAAGCTGTACCTTCCACACTTGTGTCGGCGAAGTCAGCTTCCATTATACTCTTCACTTTAAGGGGGTGATCTCTTCTTTGGTTGTCACCCTCTCAGAAAGGAAGACTTCCTTTCTGTCTATCACCAATGTCTCTGGAATTTCTCTTGCCGTCAACCGGTGACTGGTGCCAATACGGTCGTCATTCTTGCGATTGTAGTCACTATGTGATGTTCCTACAATGCTCCATCCAAGGTCGGTTCGTATTCCATATGGTCCATTATTGAATGGTGCGGGAATCACGTCTCTCGGCATTAAGGCTCTCGCACAATCATAGCCAATCAATAGGCCTATATCGCAGTCTTGTAGAGGAATGAGTTTGCTGCTAAGATCACACAGGTGGGGAATAGACTTAGCAGTCTCTGGTGTTGGTACATGTGTCCGGTCAGCCGGCATGATGTCACGTGTGTACGCAGGGGCGGATCCAGCCGGCAGCAAGGGAGGGGGCCTAAAAAGGGGCCCACTTCGTACGAAAATTTGAAAATCGTGCCGGTCGATTTTTCGCAATGTTGGGGGTAGTGAGCAAAATAAAAAAATTTTGGCCCCCGAGAATTTTTTTTCCTTCCGGGAAGGGTGATTTTTTTTCCACCGCCACCTCCCCCCTTGGGCGCCAGGGGTAGTGACCTCTCATTTTTTTCTTCAAAAAAGGGTGTTTTTACCTGTTTTGTTTGCTAGGGGAGGGGGTCCGGGCCCCCCGGCCCCCCCCCCTGGATCCGCCACTGTGTGTACGTCGGTGGTAAGACTAACTTGTCTTTGCAATCATGTGCGCGTACACGCAGTCCTTCCACGCGTTCAATGTTTATCCGTTGGTTTTTCATCGATAGCGTGGAGAGCTGTAGATTGACTTTAGTTCCATGTAGCCCCATTTCGTCCTTGATGGATTTGAGTAAGAAAGTCGTATCTGACTGAGTATGCAGTAGGGCGTATGTCAACGTTTCTCCAACACTGTCCTTATGTGACAACCATACAGGAACAATCATCGAGCTTTAGATGATCGTATAATTACTTCTTAAACAGGAATTTGTAGACTGATGCTCCTGTCTGCCACTCGGTTTGTCAGCTGCTTTCTGTACATCAGTCTTTGTGTTGTCGACATGCATTGTCTGTCTGGTATCATAGTGGAGTGGGGTAGGATGTTGCTTCTTACAAGTCACACATGTTAGTCTTCGCTGACAATTCTGGTTATGTGACCCCTTTGTAAGCAGCCATAGCAGAGCCCATTCTTCTTAATAAATTCTCTTTTCATCTCAAGACTCAACTTCCCAAAGGACTGACACTTCTCCACGTGACGATTGCCTTTACAGAACGTGCAGGTGGGTGATTGAGTGTGAGTGTTCATTGATCTGAAGCTAGATGTTACCACGGCTTGTTCTGTTTGTTGTCTTGAAGCTATTAAATGACACTACTGGGTCACATGCAATAGCAGATTCGTTCTCAACAAATTTGACAAAGACGGCAAACGGAGGGAAGGCACCTGTATCTCTTCTCCAGTGGACAACTGTTCGGCCCCAACGTGTTATCAGCCAATCTGGTTACTTTGCTGTGATCTTTCTGTTTTCTCTTTCATCATCAAGATGATTGAGATGATGAATAGTCTTTGATGCCGTATGGCACTGTCGCAAGAAGTCAAAAAGCCTTCGCAGTCCTGCAGAATTCCTTGCTGCAATCTTGGGCCAGTTGTCGAGTCGATCTCTGAAGGCATTTGATATGACGAAGGTGTTCCCATATCTTTCATCCAGAGCCTGGATTGCAGCTACGTCAGATGCTTGATCTCCTGCTAAGGCATAACCTTCCACCATTTCCATAGGTTCATCTCGCAAGTATTTTAGTAGGTAGAAAAATCTCTCATAGGGTGGAACCTTGCTATGCTCTATAAGCAGATTGTAGCCCATCTTCCAAGTAGGATAATTTAGGGGTTTTCCATCGAAGATGGGGGGTTCTGGTAACGGAAGACGATGAAGATGAAGTGTATCTCTCAGGTCGTTAACTAGCTCTGCTTCAACTGAAATCTCCTTGGTTTCAGGATGAGGAGTCACGTTATCAGACCCAACTTGCGCAGGAGTCTTCATCTGAGATTCATAAACAGAAGACCTGGTTTCATCATGACGTGCATCTGATTGTACACTGGGCGTTTTAAAGCGCAGTTTCTTTAAGATGTTGAAGGTTTCTTTCATCACTATTGTGTGGTCTTTCTCGACTTCATCCAATTGAGATAGTATGTCCTCATCTTCCTTGCATACAGCAGAGTACTCTTCTTGAGCTTCGATTAATTTGTCCATACAATTCTGAACAGCATCTCGACACTGTTTGATGGTGTCATAATCTCCTTCTAGCAACAATGCTCCCAATTTGCTACAAGAACGTCCCCATTTATTGAGAGCGCTTCTCCAGGCTCGTTTCTTGTTATCTGCACCCCACTGAGCGCCCTTTTCTGTTGGCTGTCTAATTCGAATTTCGGGATCTTCAGCCTTTTCTGGATCTTGTTCTTTATCTAAATCAGACATGCTTCAAATTGGAAAGAACTTCTGACGTGAGCCAAGAGTTTTCACTGTATTTGTTGTTGTGGTAGTCGAATGCAATAATAAAGTCGGACAAGGTTTTTACGGGAATGTCTCTTTATTCGTATTCTTCTTTCCAAATCTTTCATTCCATCTTCCAGGAATCATTCCTTCGTTCATTCCGTGAAAACTGTAAACAAGAACGTAATAAAATGCAATTATTAGTAAACAAACTAAGAATTATAAATGCCTAACTATGTGTTACTTAAACCAATACTGAAAGGGGCACAGTATAAATGTTCATTGAAAGTAATCAGGTTCTACAAGTACGTGTACCTTCTTATCAAGCTAATTACCACTCTAAGGAGTAAATCTTTATACTTGACCAAACAGTAAAGTCCTGCATTATCATATAATTTCAACACAAAACAGATTACCAAAGTAAACATCACTCGCATTTGCAATAATATAAATGAACTTGACTGGCTATGGAGTACTTTCTAAGTTCTATGATAACACTGTATATTAACAATTGTACACAAATTAAAATAGAAACTTATCACTATACAAGGGTTTTCTAAACATCAAATAAACTATATTTCTTATCTTGTAATCGCAAACTAATGAACTCAAAGGAATTACTGACCTCTTTTCCTCCTTATTCTGCTTCTTTGACATTAAAACATCTGAGGATGTGATAAGTTAGAGAAGATTCTCTACAAACAACTATAGCTTCTCAGTTTCCAAGAACCACCATCTAGCATGATATACAAGTGCACTGCTATATCAGGCAAAGTGTGTAGTACACACACACACACACACACACAGCACTTATCTACAGTACTGTGGAGTGCATGCCTAGTCTAGTTGCAAGGTGAATCTGATTAAAACTCAATTCAAATGAACGTTCATTACACTATACATAATGTGTGCCAAATTTCAAGGCATTTGATTGAGCCATTTTCAAGTTATCTTGCTAATAAAAAGTGGTTAGAATTAAGAAAAATAAATAATAAATAAATAAAGGCAATTTTAACGAAATTATAAGGTGGTCTGTATTATTTACAGCTCACCTAAAAGGAAGAAGGAGAAGAAGAAAAGGAGGCGGAGGAGGAGGAGGAGGAGGAAGAAGAGGAAAATAATGATGAATATGTTGAATTTCTATAACGTACAAAAAACATAAGTATATACAAAATTAAAAAGTATGAACCGGCAGAAGAAAAACAATTCTGTATTTCAATCACATAACATGTCATTCGCTTCTCTTCTCTGACTCTCAAGTGTTAGGTATTCCTTTAAATTCCTCTTAAAATGAGCAAAGTTTTCTATTTCCTTTATATCATTAGGAAGGGAATTCCAATGTTTTATGGCAATGTAATAAAACGAATTTCCAATACTACCTACTCTTTCTGGTAAGTTAAAGTTGAATCGGCTATTTCTTTTATTATAAGTCAGTAACAAGATCGATGTTGGATCGAATATAATGATTCGACCTAGTATGATATATGTTATGCACGTGGTGCAATACGAGTTGTTTTGATCTTTGGTTGACTTCAAGAAAACCAGCTTTAGAAAGTTCGCTGTAGCCAACATGAGTTCTTGGACCAGAACAGTTAATGAATCTCACCATTTTATTCTGTATTATTTTCAACTTCTTTTGATCTGACTTGTTTATGTTACTATACCATGCAAGGTTAGCATCGTCAAATAAACATTGAATAAGAGCAAAACAGAGTATACGTCTTGCTTTTAAATCCATACAACTTTGAAATCTGTACAAAAATTTAAGACGAGAATTAGCTTTTTTTACAACTGATTCTACTAAAGATGAAAATGAAATTGCGTTAGTCAACTCAATGCCTAAATACTTCACAGATTCTTTTCTCTTGATTACTTGATTATTGTGTGTCACTTTGAATTCAAATGACTTTTTAGAACTACTTTTAGAACAAAACAAAATGCTTTCTATTTTTCACAAGTGTAAAGAAAGCTTATTATCAGTCATCCATCCAATCGACACACGTAGACAGCTGTTCACTGAGCTTTTCCTCAAGATATTTCGGATTAGTATTTGAATAGAGTAGTACGCTGTCATCTGCGTATAATAATAGTTTAAAGTCTTTTATACAAATACACATATCATTGATATAACTTGTAAATAGAATTGGGCCTAAAATGCTTCCCTGAGGAACACCGCATGTTATAGGCATTAGTTTGGAACGAATATCATGAATGGCCACTACTTGGTGTCGATTAGACAAGTGGGATCTGAACCACTCCAAAATTGCCTTATTAAAACCCATTAGTTGTATCTTCTTCAATAAGACGCAATGATTAACTGTATCAAATGCTTTTTGCAGATCAAGGAGCACCATACCAACAAAGCGCCCTTGGGAAGTTTCTGCCCTCAAATAATCAGTCAAATGAATTAGACATGTTTCAGTCGAATAGTCATGTCGAAAACCAGATTAAAATTCATAAATTATATCATTTTCTTTGAAGTATTTTTTTCAATTTGAACACAGACCGATTTTTCTAGAATCGTTGATACTACGCTTAAAATACTATCTATCTAAGTATCTTCTCCCGGTTCGGAGGTTGATTGGCAACATCTCTCCATTTCACTCTATCTTCTGCCATTCTGGTGCACTCTTGCAGTTTTAGTCCACTCCAGTTCTTGACATTCTCTTCCCAGTTGATTCTGGGTCTCCCTCTCGGTCTAGTTCCTTCCACTCTTCCCTCCAACACATCCTTCAAGAGGCTTTGGTGCCTTTTAACATGACCACAGTATTTGACTTTTCCCTCCTTAACTAATCATATCAGTGCAATTTGTTTACGCCGTGCGATGTGCAATATCTCTTTGTTGGTTTTCATTCGTTTCCAGGATATTTTCATCATTCTTCTGTAAATCCACATTTCAAAAGATATTATTCTATTTCCCATGGCCTTGCTTATTGTCCATGTTTCTGCTCCATACAATAGGACAGACCATACATAACAGTTTACTAGTCTTAACCTAAGCGCTAATTTCACCTTTCTATCTGTGAATAAGTATGTCATTGCCAGAAATGTATACCGAGCTATTTCTATTCTTCTTTTTTATTTCTGCTTCGCATCTGGCATCATCTGTGATGTTTTGCCCTAAGTAGATGTAATTACTGACATGCTCAATGACGTGTCCATCGAGTTTCAAACAGATTCTAGGCTTTTTCTCTGTTCTACTAATAATCATAGACTTAGTTTTCTTGACGTTCATGTCTAGACCAAACTCTTCACTTTTGACTTTAACAATATCCAATACATGTTGTAAATCTGATTCATTCTCTGCGCAAAGTACAGTGTAATCTGCATAACGTAAATTATTAATACTTACGCCCCCAATACTAACACCTTTCATATCTAAAATTTCCCTGAATACCAACTCTGTGCACAAGTTGAACAGAGATGGGGACATTACGCATCCCTGACGTACTCCTCTTTGCAGCTGTCTGCTCCCAGTAAAGTTTAGATATGAGACGTATGTTCTTACCATCCAGATTAATTTTTTGTAAGCTTTCCATCAATTTGTCGTGGTGAATTTTGTCGAATGCTTTAGAGTAATCAATAAAGCACACATATATTTCTTTGTTTACTGCAATATACCTTTCTGTCATCATTCTCATACAGAATATGGCTTCTCTAGTACCACTTTGAGGTCTGAAACCAAACTGTTCCTTTCCTACTTCATTATCAATTTGAATTTTTATTCTGTTGAGAATGATCTTTAAGAGCAACTTGGTTACATGGCTCATAAGGCTAATTGTCCGGAAATCTTCACATACACTTACGTTAGGTTTCTTTGGAATTGGCACAAATATCGACTTTTCAGATCTTCAGGAATACGACCTGTATTGTATATCATTTGGCAATTACTAGTCAAATGTTCAATCCCAAATTCGTTTAAGGCCACAAGTTCTTCCCGTGTTGTCCCATCTGGGCCTTCAGATTTAGAAGCTCCCAGTGAATGCAGAGCTTGTTTTACTTCTGATTCAAGTATACTTGGACCCTCGTTGTCAGTGATTGGAAGTTCTGGACCTCTGTCGTCATCAAATAGGTCTTGGATATATTCTTCCCATCTTTGTTTAATATCTTCCTTTTCAAAGAGGGAAGATGTTCCATCTTTGTTCTTGATACATCCGCTTGCTGCCTTGTTTTTCTTCTTTTTAAAATGATTTCTCTGTGCATTTCATGTGTTTGGTTTGGCACTCAATGCAATACAAATGATTTGCACACACACGTACACTACATCGCGGACCATTTTCAATCAGTTCAGCTGAGCGGTCTATTATTCATTCAGTGACGTCACTGCAAATTCAGCTGTAGTACGATCGTTTTCGGGATCTTGAGTGGGTTAATTTTTAATTTTCGCTCGAATTTACAAGTTAAACAAATGTGTTTTTCTTTCTCAGTGTAAGTTTACGATTGCAATGATATTTAATTCAGTAAAAATCAAAATCAATGAACAATATCTTTTAGTGTTTGAAAATCCATTCCTTACTTTATGATAATATCACCAAGCCTGGCATAATTTTATTGGCATCCCTTTACCCGTGTAAAAGGCTATGTAAACAAAACCTCAAATGTGTACATAATCACCCATTCCCACACAAGATGAATCTTGCAAACTAATTTCACAGTACGCAGCAGAACCCTTTTTTCTACCCACGCAAAGCAGTTTGAAATCAGTCAAAAAATTAACCAAAAATATGGAAATATATTTGTACAGGAGTGATAGAGCTTTGCTTACCTTTCACGTATTCCTAGTGATAATGAACTAACAAGCAATTTACTTTACAACAATTGCTGACCTGAGAGTTCGCGATCTTGATTCTGCGGGAAATGCAAACTAAATGCGGTGTGTGCGAAAATGGTTAATTTCGCGTTGCTAATTGATTCTGACTTTACGGCAATAGCGATTACTTTAGTGTACAAAGGTACACGCGGGAAGTTCACTGAATTTAGCGATACTCCAAGCGCGCCCCCCTTTTTTTTTTACACCAATCGTAAATGTATGTTGGACTGCCCCTGTGCCCCATGTAGGCCTACCACCTCTAGGTGTGTAGCAATTTCATATAATGTGATTTGTACCAGTTAAGAATTTCCTGGGAATGTAAAGGTATTATTTGATTTCTGTATCTTACTTAAGAAATACATATGTTGAAAACTCAATCCAGAAGATTATGGGGAACAAGTTTTATTGGCGAAAAGTATTGTAATTACATTCTAATTTCACTCCATGTCTCCATCCTTATTTTCATGTACTTTGTAGGCAGAAGAGGTGGATGGAGTGAGGAATCCAGTCGATACTACACAGCCTAACCCCAATGGTGTAAAGTTTGACAATCTCTACCTGGACATGAATGGAATCATTTCTCTATGTCGTTTTCCAAAGAATAAGTGAGTACACAATATTTGCTCACCATCTGAAGAGTTTTGTGATGAGTTGATTAAATTTAACTTGAATTGATGGCCATTTTCTTTCTCTGTTACAGGGTTTATATTTACCGCAATGAACATTATGTATTTTTGTTATATTTATTAATTTATTTTCTTCTATTTTGCTATTACGTCATAATAATGAGAAAAGAGGGGAAGGGAATGTCTTAAAGGGCAATCCAACCTTTGTAATGAGTTAATTTGTATGAAAAAAAGCAAAATTATATTAAAAAGAAACAGAATATTGAAAGTTTGATATCATTTAGACAAATAATAAGAGAGCTATGAATGTTTGACATATGAAATCACTATATTGCTATGTAAATCTCGAATTGGTAATTAGGTCAGTGAGTTTTTACGAATTCATGGACAAATTCTCCTGTTTGTTGTGTAAATCATTAGTTTCTGTTTTTATCCTAACTGCCTTCTCCCTTGGGGCACTAAAAATATATTATGGATAGCTTATTATAATAGGTCCTCTAAAACGAAAACGCTATCCTGAGTTACACATATTTGAAACATTGACATTATCAACAATTTGTGTTTTTGAACTAATGGAGCAGTTGTCCGCCACTACATCACAATGACATTACCGATTCAACCATTTTGAAGTTCTTATACACATAGTGATTACATCTTTCAAAAATGTATAACTTTATTTTTTGTCGTATTTCATTCAAAATGTCACCAGTTTGCTTGTCTAATTTTTTTGCTTTCCTTTAAAGCAGCTTGCTATAAAAGTTGGATTTCCCTTTAATGTAGTTTCTACTTACCTTATCACAATGAAATCTTTTAAAAATTATATCTATTGCCCATCTCTATGAACATTATAGACCTGTCCCAAAGAATGACGATGAGATAATGTGTGATATCTTCTTGTACATCGATCGCCTGATCAGCATAGTGCGCCCTCGCAGGTTGCTCTACATGGCCTTCGATGGAGTTGCTCCTCGTGCCAAGATGAACCAGATGCGTTCAAGTCTATTCATAAGAAGGTATGAGAGGGATATATATTTCTTTAGAGGATATACAAAATTTACGCTCGTTAGTAAGCTCCATGGTATATCTAGACATTTTACATCCTATCTAATAGACTAGGTGGTTTAGGGTGAATACCTTACCACATAGCACTGATGCAATGGCTTGTTCTCAAACCCAAGTTATCCCAATCCAAGAAATTTAGCTGTTTTCTCAAGAATCGCTTTTACATTGCGCCATGCGGAGTTTTATATGACAATCAACAAAAACATAAGTTACAGAAATTTTAGATAATGATAAATGCCTCGGTCACACCTTTGCGTATTTGGCTTGCGTAATGCTGCGTATTGCCCGAACGCAGAAATAGGCAGTCATACCAAATAAAGCGCAATGAAACGTGCTCTCTACGTACTCAATACGCAGACTAGCGCATAAGAGTAGGCCTGCGTTGGTCGCTCGCTAGTTTTAAAATTTTCTAAACTATCGCAAGCAAACGCAAGGCCAAATCTCCTACGAGCGGATACGAGTGGCAACCAGTGAATGCAAGCAACAGCGAGTGACAACGAGTGGCTTAGCGCAGGTATACGCAATCATACGTTTAGCTCGTCGTTCGCATAATTGCGCGTATTGTTGCGATGTTGCTCGCGCACCTCTCGTAGCAGCAAGAACCGTTGCGATTACCGCTCGCTACGCGCCGAGTCTAGCTCGTACGTCGTTCGCTTTAGCTCGCAGTCGCTGGTTGCCGCTCGCTTTAGCTCTCTATCACTGCGATTTGTTGCCTATCACCGACCACCGTCGCTGCGCTGCATATCGGCGATACAAGATGTAGACTCGTCAGAAGCTCACACCTTTGCGTATTTGGCTTGCGTATTGCTGCGTATTTATTCCTATTTCTTGATATCAAGAAATGAGTTCTTGATATCAAGAAATGATTTTCTGTTGTAAAGCAATGGTAATTCTTGATAGCAAGAACAAGGTGCGGATCCAGGGGGGGGGGCCGGGGGCCCCGCCAAAAAGAGAGAGAGAGAGAGAGAGAGAGAGAAGGAAAAGAAGGGAAAGGGAAAGAGGAGAGAAAGGGGAAAAAAGATGAGGAAGCAGAAAAGAAAAGGGAGAAAGAAGGAGATGGGGGGCCGAAAGGGCCTTGCCTCCCAGGCTGTTGCCCCCAGCCAAAAAAAAAAAAAGAGAGAAGGAAGGCAAGGGAAAGAAAAAAGGAAAATAGGAGATAAAGGGAAGGAAATAAAGAGGAAGAAGAAAAGAAAAGAAGGGGGATATCAGTTGCGATTTTCCCCGCCAACAAGTTTTATGGATCGGGAGGGGGCCAAAAGGCCCTTGCCTCCCAGCAAACTTAAAAGAGAGAGAAGGAAGGGAATGGAAAGGGAAGAGGAGAGAAAGGGAAAGGACAAAAAAAGAGGAAGAAGATAGGTGGGGGAGATCAGTTGCGATTTTCCCCGCCAACAAGGTGTGGATCGGGGGCGAAAGCCCTTGCCCCCCCACCCCACCTCGGTAAAAAAAAAGAGAGAGAGAAGGAAGGGAAGGAAAGGGAAAGAGGAAAGTAAGGGAAAGAAAATATAGAGGAAAAAGAAAAGAGAAGGGGGAAAATAAGGAAAGATCAGTTGCGATTGTTATCGCTTCTTCTATCATCATTGTATAACTATCATTGTACAAATGTATTTATTTATTTATTCCTGTTTGATAACAATAATATGAATATAAACTCATAACAGCAACAAAACAAAATGCAGGAGAAAACTATTTAGGCAGAAAGAGACGCAAAAATGATCATGCATTTGCATGTCAGTGTATCATTAGAATTATTCATATTGTTTAATTACATCTTATGAAATAGTATGCATTCAAGCTTTCGGAACTTTTTTTGTGTATTTGTATGAAAGAAAGCGTTTGGAACTAATAATGCGCATGATGCAATTTCAGTTGCCCCCCAAATAGAATTTAAGCATGGTTTATTTCTAATTCGATACTAGTGATTTACAAAATTTGCTGAAAATGAAAAAATTCCCAAATTTACAATCAGGCAAGAAATATGTTTATTTAGAGGCCTACATGTCAGGGCCCGCGGAACGGCGGGGCTCGGGGGGCTCGAGCCCCCCCCCTTTTTGAAAAAGTATATTAAAGAGAAATAGAAAGAAAGAGAGAAAAAAAAAAAGAATAGTGACCTGCCAGTGTCACAAAATAATGAGGTATCAAAATACGCTTATCTGACCGTGATTTAATACCTAAAACCCCTGAGCTTACGGGGACTCTGCCCCCTGGATTCCACCTAGGGCCCTAAGGCGAGCCCTTGGATGCTAATCTGACCGTAGTTTAGTGCATTAAACCCCTGAGCTTCCGGGGGCTGTGTCACAAATAAAGTATCAAAATAAGCTCATCTGACCGTAATTAAATTCCTAAAACCCCTGAGCTTCCGGGGGCAGACCCCACCTAGGGCCCTAAGGCCCCTGGATGCTCATCTGACCGTAATTTAATGCTTAAAATCCCTGAGCTTCCGGGGGCTCCGCCCCCTGGACCCTACGCCAATTAATGACCTGCCAGTGTCACAAATATCCCCGGTGGGGTGAGTTTTAGATTGACAAGGCAAAAATTTTACCATTCTCTCCATTATAAGGATTCCAATTTGTCAAGTCTTCCTCGTAAATCCGTGAAGTCCCGGGTGAAGTCCTCCTTTTCTTCAGGCTTTTTGTCTTTCTTTTTAGGCCCAGAGTTCTTAGACCCCGTTCTCATTCACTTCGTTGGAGCAGTCTAACTAAGACGCGTTCCTCAGGAGCGGTTCTTATGTGAGTGAGAACGGTCAAAGTGGTCCAGGAAGTGGACTTCTGGACCGCTCCAGAAGACCACCTCGAGAGGTGGTCTTGAGGAACGGGTCTTATTAAGAGCGGTTTGGAGCGCTCTAACGTGCGAGTGTGAACGGAAGCGTACTTTGAACGGAAGTGAGCTAGTGACGTTCCGCGCGAAACATGTAGTACGGTACATACGCTTAGTATTCCGCGCGCGAAAAAATTTACCCGCTGACCTGAGCTGCCATAGCAACAAGACCACTTTGACTCGTGGAGCGGTTTGAGCCATAAAAAAACTGCTCGGAGTGTGAACGCTCGCAAACCGTTCCTCAAGACCCGTTCCTCTGGAGCGGTCTAACTAAGACCACTTTCAAAGTGAGTGAGAACGGGGTCTTAGACTCATTCGGGGCAGGCTTTCCCAAGACACTTTTGCGTTTCGTATCGGAGGATTTCACTGCCGATGAGCGCTTAGGCTCAGGGTTCGTAGAGGGGCCCGCGGCGGTTTCGCCCGGGGAAGTTCCGGCTTTAGCCGTGCTCAGCGTTTCGCTGGATTTCTGCAGCTTGGTGCTGCCGTTGCTGCTTGACGGAGACGCATATCGTGTACGTGGATTTCGGAGCAAAACTGTTGATAATCAATTACAGCACAGTTTCTCAAAAGTCTTCCAATATCATGAAAAAGGAGAGTTTCTCTCCCTATAGAAATAATTTTTCGAGACCGTTGGTCCGAAAAATCGCCGAAAAATAAGTTTTTTGTCTGCTGAGAGAATTGACTGAGCGGCGAATTGACTGCGCATGCGCGAGCGGGATCTCATGTAATTACGACGGAGAAATATGAAATAAGATATGCTCATCTGACCGTAATTAAATGCCTAAAACCCCTGAGCTTCCGAGGCTCTGCCCCCTGGACCCTACCCAGGGCCCTAAGGCGGGCCCCTGGATGCTCATCTGACGGTAATTTAATGCCTAAAACCCCTGAGCTTCCGGGGGCTCCGCCCCTTGACCCCCCGCCAGGCTTTGCACCTAGACCCCACGCCAATTTACGCTACGCTCTACCTGATCGTAAACACTTTAGCCTCCCCCACCCACTTTGAAAAACGTTCAGCGGGGCCTGCATGTACGTACGTGATGCGTGATTTTTTTCTGCCCCCAAACGATTTTGCTCATTACGCCACAGCTTTAGTGGTCACCATTACGTACTAATATTTGGCTCGCACAATTTCAAATTTATGCCCCCCAAGAAATCGTGGATCCGCGCCTGGCAAGAACTCATTTCTTTATATCAAGAAATCAGTTCTTGATATCAAGAAATAGGAATAAATGTTAAAAAAGCTCGCCATAAATACGCAGCAATACGCAAGCCAAATACGCAAAGGTGTGACTCAGGCATAAATGCTAATGCCCAGTCCCGCAACAGCGAGCTATAGCGTGGTCATATAGGTAACCATAGGCAACCGTAGGCAGTCTTTGTACGAGCGGCGTACGAGCAACTTACGAGCTATAGATACGCAATAGTGTGACTGGTACCTTTAAATTTGCCGCGTATTGCTGGGCACGGCTGCGTATTGATATACCCCGCATAGCGCAGCGATACCCAGCAATATACGCAAAGGTATTTTAGAAATCTAGATATTTTACGTTGGTGTCAGACAGGTGACAGACAGGCTACGAATAATCTGGATAGGCCTAACTATTATCTTGATTATTGATGGGACATTGCGCATGCACCGTTCAGGTTGATAAGCATTGTGACATGTATACTAATGTCTTCGTTTTTATGCAAACTAATCCAAACAATATAAGAAAATTGACACGAAACAGGTAAGAAAGATAACGACTTTTAAATCATGACCATTATTTGAACAACTGTTGAAGATTTAGTTGATTTTTGGTATGTTATAGAACTTATAGTAGGGTATCTCCATTTAAGTGCTATGTTATGTTGTGTATAAAGCCAATGTCTCCAGCAGTGACGTCATATGCTATTGCGCAATACAGCTCCGAAACTGGGCTTTTTTGTTTCTGAGTGGTCATTTTTAAAGCTAGATTCCATAATTATTGATGAGGGGGGAGGGTAGTGAGCACTAATTTTTTTTTTTTTTTTTTTGCTCCCGAAATTTATTTATTTATTTATTTTTTTTTTTGGGGTAGGTAGGTGTAATTTTTTTGGTGGGGGCACGCCCCTGTGCCCCCCTTAGATCCGCCTCTGCCTGCCAATCATTGCAGGGATGGTCGAATTCTTGTTTAAGACCCTTCAAAGTGCATAGTTATTGCTCTTATTCTTATTTATGACATTTCTAGTGCTCTTTTAGGACCTAAAATTGCTAAGAAGGTAATTTTAGACCTAAAAATGTGTGAAAATTAGCCAATACGATCATACCAATTCAGCTCCACTTTCAAAAAAATGTAGTGACCGTCAATTAATTAATTAATTAATAATAACACTACACGGGACGGCTGGTTGTGCGTATTAATAACCAACACGAAAAAGACAACAATTAAAAAGCCAACATCGGCATTGGCTGAAATAAAACGTATAAGGCGCTATTTTGTTTTTTTCAACGGCTGGTTCAAATTATCGAATATTTGTGTCCCACCAAAAATATTCGAAGTCGTTATATTTATAGATATTTCAGCGGCTCTGAACCGATTTTGATCAACCAAAGATGATTTGTCATTTAAATTGTATGTTCTTTCAAATTTGACACTCAGTTTTTCATTATCTCACAAAAAATTATTTTGTGTAGCGCCCTCTGCGACAGAACTCAACTATCCCTTTAAGTTAAAAGTTGACCTTACACTGAACTTTAACAGGATTTCTTTTCAACATTGGTGACAGACAGAAAAATCCCGTGAAAAATCCCATGAAAATTCCTTTCATGGGAGAATTTTCTTGTTTCGTTAGAGGATTTTTTAAGGGATCTTTGAAGGGATAATTGATGACAGACAACCAATTACGCGGATAACTAAAATCTGGATAACTATTTTCCGGATAATTGGCCTCTGTCTGACACCGCCTAGTGATGATTTTTCTTGCAGTATGAAGAGGTGACCAAAGTTCGCGAAGATTTTGACAATATTATAAAATGTGATATTCGATCTATGATTTCTCATATTCTACACAAATTCATTTATTTTAATTATTACCAAATGGACGGCAAAGTTTTTTACTTCAAATTGGTTCAACTAGAAATTTTATCGTCAAAGGATTCCAGAGATATCGCGACCTAAAAATTCGATTTCGGATCGGCGTACGCGCTGCAACAAAAAAAAGTCATAAAAACAACGAGACCTTACTTCGCGCAAGGGGGTTTACAGCTGATTTATCAAAAAATGCGATCCATCAAAACTAAGGTAATATCATAATTTGCAAGGCAAGATATCATACATTCAGTTGGTACCACTTTTTACTTACAAATTTTGAGGATATCTGCTCTCAAAATAAAGATTTCCAGACTCTTATCGGTAAGTTGATAATCGGAACGGACTCAAATTATTGCAAAATTTGCCGATCTTTTGTAATTATTTTCACAATTTAGCTCCCAATTCCAAAGAAAATTTCGTCTTTGGGTAATGTTATGTTCCTCTTTCCATTGGTGATATCTCATTTTCGAAATCTTACCGATTCTTTGAGAAAGCGAACTTTGGTCACGCGCGAACTTTTGTCGCACCAAATGCATTTGTTATGTGACATGATACGAATACTTGTTATGTCATGTATAATTATTGTTGTGATATGCTTAACAATAATAAAATTGAATATATAGATTATGTAAGAGAACATTAAGTTCTACCATCTGTTCCAACCAAATATTTGCAGTATAAAAAGAAATATTCGTAAGACTTGCGCCTGTCTTCTTCCTGCATGCAAATCTGGCATGATGATGGTTGATTGTTTTATTTGTTTTTCTTCTAATTGTCAACCATGACAGAGAAAGGAGCAAAGCTGAGACCAAGAAAAGAAACGAGATTAAAGCTAGTGGGAGACACCTCCCTAAAAAGCCTGAAGGAAGCTACCCTGTAAGTGAATCCATCCCAGTGATTATATGATGTTTTTGAATGACAATGTAATATTGATGTAGACAATAATTATATCGAAATTTCCCGAGACAACGACGGGTACAAAGACACTTGGAGAATGAAGTGGTACGAATGTACAAGATCCATAATGCATTTCGAAACTTCTTTGCATCATATCCACAGTATTAAAGGTAATGCAAAGTTTTGGGAAATTTTGAAAATTGGATGGATAGTAATTCTTTAAAATTTTGATATATTTGGATGCCCCTGTGGATGTATTATAAGCAACAGAATATTTAACCCCTAAAACGCTTCTGCTTTCGAGCAAATTGAATAATCAAAATTTACCGGTGCTCCCGATAAATTTCAAATATTTCAAATAGCGCCTAAGGCCATTCCATGGTAGCTGCGACCATGAAAATCTCAGAATATGCAGTTCTGATATATAATTCCAAACGGGAATAGCAAATCGGTCGATTGTAGTCAAGAAACATTGTTTTAAAGCTAAAGTAATATCAGTCTTGTGAGGGCGCTATACAACATAAAGAGTTTATTATTAAGAATTTCATCACTTTAGACTCGATTTCAACCGCGACAACGATCATTGAATATTGTAAAATCGCTGCGCACAGCTGTTTTTCATAGGGGTCCTATTAAAATACATAGCATGTTTTACAAAAGAAACAAGAAAATAAATCAAATACACATAAATATATAACAATACACTGCACGTAAAAATTCAATGAAATGTAACATTAAATCAAATAGGCACTAGGTATATTCACACCCCCACCCACCCACATATAACATTTTACATAGCAGGGCCCTACCCTTTTCTAGTACATTGTCTTAAAAATGCATCACATTCAACAAAGTATCATTTTGAATTAATGTGTTAATAATCAGGAGGCAAGCGTCACTGTCCACTTTTTTGTTTTGAATATTATTTATTGTGCTTCCATTCATCAAATTCATAAAAACTAAATTACATTGGTATAAATAAAACAAAAACAAGCTCATACGTTTCGAATAATATGACAAATAATGACAGAATGGAAATCTTTCATCTTGACATGATACTAAACATTTTCACTACATAGATTGTACGATTGATGAAAAAAAAAAGAAATTAGTTGTAACATAAAACAAATAACCCCATCCAACCAACACACTTACTACCACTCGCAGAGGCGGTGGAGCGACTTCCAAGGTGGGGGGGGGGACTAAAAAAAGGGCACTTTCCGAAAAAGGGGCACCTACAAAGGAAAATCTCAAAGCGAAAATATACAATTTTTTAGACATTGGTAAACACCACTAAAATTGTGATTACATTATCATGGATGATTTCAATATTTGTTTCTCTTTATACATCGTATAAGATATTGCTTAAGCATCATACCTTGCAGTTGGGTGTGATGGTCTGAAAATTAATTTGCGAGCGAGCAAAGCGAGCGTGGAAAAAATTAAGATTTGTGAGGTCGCAGTCCGAAAAATTACATCTTATAAAGAGGAAAAACCCAATCCTGTTGGGGTTATAAGCACATTCTGATAACAGAAGACTGAAAAGACTTTTGATAACATGATTATAACATCTATAAATGCGAGCGAGCGTAGCGAGCGTGCTTTGGGGGATATTGCTCTTAGTCGCTTGAAATTAGGGGCACGTTTAATGATGAGAGGAAAAGGAGACACTAATCGAAAGGGATGACACTTATCACACACTTACACATACAAGCCCCCATGCGCACAAAATACCCATGCACATGAACACATTGCATTATACTGATAAATGGCTATGCGCAGTGGCACTGATAACTGATACCTATCCCCTGAACGGTCTCTACGAAAGAAATATCTGCCAATCTAATGCAGCAAAGATCAGTAATATAATTATTACATTCTTGAGAACCTGGGAGTGAATATTCTCTGTTATCCCCTATACAGATCAATTCTCTATTTCCTCCACTATCCTTATTACATCATCCATTTCATCACTCAATGCAATATAAAGATAGAAATCGCCCCCCAAAAAAAAAAAAATATCTGTCTTGATTTTTGTTTAGGGTACAGACTTTATGTTCCGTCAAGCCTACTACTTTCGTTATTACGTTACTGAGAGACTGAACAATGATCCTGGCTGGAAATACATCAAGGTAAGCTCTCCATATCTAACTCATATTTTCTCACATTTGTACGCTTTATGATACTATTTATGAAAATTTACATTAATAATTTTGATGAGGAGTGTTTCACCTGGCTGCTAAGAAAGCAAATATATTGCTTGTAAGTAAACAGCCAGGGGACCAACGGTTTTAAGTCCTCTCCGAGGGACTTGGTTATGATGATTAACGCCTTACCAAAGGGCACGAGCGCATAAAAAAACTGATTGGGTCTTATTTACCCAGTTGAACCACTGTCAGCCACATCAGTATTAATTATTATTATCCATAGAAGCCTTCCAATTGGTACAATAAATCAGTGTATTCAATATCTTTAGCGCAGTACCCGGATGACTGACCAATATTGTTTTCGTATTGCTCAGTCATTCGGGAACTTCAATTATCGATATCGATATCGATATCGATATCACACGAAAAACAACGAAGCCATTATTTACCGAGGTACTAGTAAGTCAAATTGTGTTATTTCGCTAGTCTGCCTGATATAGATAATAATAATATAATATTGTTGGGCTTTGTTTTCGTGTGATACAGGAATATATTGCTCTCGCGTATGAAAATATTGGACTCGTCTCCGATTCGTTCGAGTCACTACTCGTTCGGAGGGGGGGGGGAGGGGGTAGTGAGCAGAGCACATTTTTTTTTGCCCAATTCGTGAGAAAATATTTAACGGCGACTCAGCCAGTTGGTGAATAAGCGGGGGTAGTGAGCGCTAATTTTTTTGCTCAACATCCCCTTGAGCACCAGGGGAGGGGCCCTGTCTTTTTTTTAACAAAAAAAGGTGTTTTTACCTGTTTTGGGGGCCAGGGGAGGGGGCGAGGGTTGAGGGAGAAAAGGTGGGCAAAACACCTTGTCCTGGAATGAAAGAACTGAACAAGGGTCAAACCTAGAGCCTCTTGTATAAAAGTCAATAGCCTTCACCAATATATCGCATTGCTTCCAACGTTGTTGAGTTTTGTACTGTACCTCATTCTTGGTATGCCTCTAATTTGAGTGATTTTCTCATTTTTTCTTCTTCAGGTGATCCTATCTGATGCTAACACACCAGGAGAAGGTGAACATAAGATCATGGAATACATCAGAAAACAAAAAGGTTACCAGACATTTTTCTTTAAAACTATGTTAACTAAATTATACTTATGCTTCATTTATTTTTTCCCAAATCAAAGAAGCATACCAAAATTGTATGCCTCCCTTTATTCAAGTCATGGCAGAATATTATTAATGAAAAAGAAAGAAAATGTGTACAAATTATAAGAGCCTGCTTTAAATTCAAGATATAGATGATGCTGTTAAATGTCATAGACCAACAATATCACAATATATTTCTTAATCGATACTCATACCTTTGATTTGAAGGTGTCATTAATGCTCTTTCTTTCTTGTATTGTATTAACAGCCAATCCAGACCATGACCCAAACACTCACCATTGCGTGTACGGAACTGATAGTAAGTAACATGGAATCTCTTCATACTGTATTACTCAACCACCACAGTTTCGAGTGGGCACCATCAACAATATTTAAGCAGCTGAATTGAATTTCAATTCTTTGGTACACTGTGAAAACTGGGCACCAACTTTTGATGTGCTTCTATTTTCATAGTGCACATGAGCACGTGGCAACACACAACCATGGGTCAGTACTTGTTCAATGGTGTGATTTGTTGGATGGAGGCCTGGTGGTTAAACAGGTTAAGAGTTTATCACTTTTCTGAATAAAAAAAGAGCAAGAAAATAATTATTTATTAATTCATGGATAGCTATGGTAATTATAAATGATTCATTTTATAGTTTGTATATGGAATTTACATGGGTATATAGCAAACCTGATTAGGTAAATGAACATGGATACTATATGTTATTCATATGAATGTGAAAATGATTACTAACTTAATTTATCTTTTTCCTTCACAACATTTGTAGCTGATCTGATTATGTTGGGTAAGTGAAACCTGTTGGTTTTCTTTATGCCTTAACTTCAGTATTGATGTACAAACCATTTTTTATTTCCCTTAAAAATAATGCAACATGTAGTTTATATATTTGCTCTATGCATTCTGATGAGTTGAATATAAACAGGTGTCCATTTGATTTATGTGCATGATTTAATTCTAAGTTAATGTGAACATTTTTAGTTTATGAAGCATATATATATATAAATTAGCTTTATTAGTAGATATACTATGGTCTTGTGGTTATGGCAGCAGATTAGGGATCAATTTATTAAAGTCCAAGTCCCAACTGTGGAACCAACATCCTTTGAAACTTGGTATCAATGAGAGAAACAGGGACCTACAATGGAAGTCGAAAGCCTGAGTGTTTGTATTTGCAATGTATCTCTCTTTGGGATAACGTTCTTAATGATTTATGACATATATTCTATTTTTTCCCGTGAAATATTTAAACTGCAATGGTCTATTTACCCTGATTATTATTTATTGACCGTGGTGTTTGCATAAGTTTCGAAATTAGCATTTATTTTAATGTCGCAGGTCTTGCTACCCATGAGGTGAATTTCTCCATCATCCGTGAGCGGTTCAAACCAAATCAGAGAAGAGGTTGTGAGCTGTGCTACAAAGAAGGTAAAAGGCCCTCTCTAACCTCTTCATCACTGCTTTTAACCAGCCAAACTGTATGTACTATCTGTTATTCTTAGTGGCATTGTAATATACCAGTACTAAATATATATTTGTATTAAAAAACTATTGAAAAGATGATATAGAGGAGTTTATCAATTTTTTTAATATTAATTGAACATTACTGTTTGGCATAGTTTTATTTAGATTGATTTAATTGGTTTGCAATTATTGATTTGAGATTCTGTTGTTAACTTCCCTCTTTAGACCATGAAATGATGAAATGCCAGGGGCTCTCCAAAGAAGAAGCAAAAAGGGTATGTGTATACAGATACACCCAGAACTGAAGATAAATGTATGAATATATTCATTATTGATATATTCATACATTTATGTATCAATATGCTTGTTACAGATATAACATAACAGAAATTAATGTAGAATATTGTCACGATTATTTCTATTTTGAGGTTGAAAGAAATAGAGGAGAACGAAGCATCAAAAGATAATTCAATATTGTGTATGTTACTGTGGTTTGCAGTTTTGTATATGAATTCCTAGGAAGTCTGTATTCAGTATTATAAGTAACAAAACCAAGATTCTTTTTGACCTAAAATTTGTTTGATGTATTTCTGCAATCATTTTCATTTCCTTAAGAAATCATGTTCATATACAATGTAGAAATTTTCAGTTGACAAAATTATTGATGGTCTCTGCTTGAAGGTGATTTATTAGAAGGTTGATAAAGTATAGATGGCCCTGATTTTCTTACTGCTTTGTAACTAATGTGAGAATCTCCTTGAGACTTGTGATTGAATGGAACACTGTGTTCACTTAAAAACGTGGTTATTCCTAATTTATAACGTCATGTAGTAGTAGTATTTTATTCATATTTAATGTGTATTTTCACAGCTGGACACCATTCCTGTACCTCAACTTGGAGCTGAAACAGAGTTCATATTCCTCAGACTCGATATCCTCAAAGAGGTATAAAACGAATTTAGGCTTTACTTTTAATTTCTGAATTGATATACTTTAAAGTCTATAAACAGATAGTTTCTCAGTTGAACAGTAAAGGTACTGTTGGATATTTGTCAGCAAATTCAGAAAATAGTTATAAATCTATTTTACTGCTTTGTACCCTATAGTTATAAATCTATTTTTTGGCTGCAGCTTAAAATGGGTATAATAAAAATATAAAAAATGTTCCAGCAAAAATGTGTAGCTTTTTATTATGCCATTATGAAATTTGCCTGTGTTATATTTTACGTGTTTTGTGTTAGCATTTTGTAAACTCATACAGGGAAAGTGCCAAAATTACCAATTTAATCTTTTCAGACAAACACTAGTTATCACGATAGAAACTGCGATCTTTTCAAACTAATATTCCACACTTAGTAATATTGACATTAATAAAGATTTTCATTATCAACTTGTGCTTGTTTCTTTTCACAGTGTCTGGGGAAAGAGTTCGAAAGGATACCTTTCCATTTTGACCTAGAGGTAAGTGAACTTTGGAATGTAGTCTGGACTGGTACTCCACAAGTGTTGTAAGCCAATTTGAATGTAAATTAATTTTTCTTTACATTCTGCATCTTATTTTGAGTGAGTAAACATATGTAGATTAAGTCGTTTATTACTTAAAGTATACTGTAAGAACACCCATGAACCAGTAGTGCAGAATGAGAAAGGGAGCAGAAAAGAAAGAGAGAGAGGGAGGGAGGGAAGGAGTGAGAGTGAGAGAGAGAGAGAAATATAAAGCTATAATAATGTGAGATAAAGCAATGCAAAAACAAAGGAGATGTATGGTCTTAGAAAAAGAAATACCTTTGCCAATGCCCTTGTGCTGGGCACTTTTTGAAATGTGGAGAAATAAGACAAGCTCATTCAAAGCTTCGTTCTCTTCCAATCTATCTTCTGCAGAGAGTCATTGATGACTGGGTGTTTTTGTGTTTCTTTGTGGGTAATGACTTCTTGCCTCATCTGCCTTCACTTAAAGTCAGGTCAGTATTATCATAGGTCACGTCAGATAAGGGATATCACTCTTACCCTTCGTTAAAAAAAGGTATTGCTTACTTCTGATTCGAGGCAACGTTTTCATCAGGATCCTGACATTTTGTATTTCTCAATGTATTTGGATGCTGTAAAGTTATATTAGTAAATGTGTTAACATCTGTAACAAAGGACAATGATATATTGATTAAATAATCATTTTGTAACCCAGTTTTCGATGTGAAGCAAAGTCCAGAATGTTCTTGTACAGGGTTGAAATTTCAGGGTAATCTACTTAAATTTGTAATTACTATTTGTATGAAAGTTATAGCGCCGACCCAAAGTAAAATGATATCTTACGTTTTGCGCAAAAGTATCCCAGATGACTGCTGCATTATTTTCCATATTTCATGGTTAAGGGTACGAAAACGCGTCAAAAAGTGAATCCACGTACATGTATAAACACGCAATGGGTGTGTATGCCGGCAGCCCTTGAAAATTTCTTGAATGAGTATGAACTGTTTAAATCACTGTGTATAATGTTGAAGTAAAGTATTTTAAAAAATATTAAAAAAGGAACACATTGTGATGTAATGGGGATAATTATGGCACTAGATATCATACAATTAGTATTAATACTATTACATGGCTTTTCTTTTATTAGACACAGAGGTATTGTTGTGTTGGGATCGGTGTATTTGATATTGGCAGTAGGAAAGGTACATAAAACGAAGCAGCAAGAAGAGACTTGTAATTCCGGAGTCATATGAGAATATCTATTGTCTCCAAACTTTCGAAAATCAAATCAGTCACATCATATTGAACTTCCACATTATGTAAAACACAAGGTGTAGAGAGAGCCAGCTAGAAGGAGGGTCTTGATCTAATGGTGATCAAAACTTAACTCTCCTCCAAAAAGCCAGAACATGTAATATTTATAAAGAAGGATACACATAATATTAGGGTAGGTTACATTGTGTCAAAGGAACAAAGACATGAATGAGGGGCGCAAAAACAATGGGCAACTTGGTAGTTTAATGTATCGGGCTATAACAAAATAGAGGTGGTCTTTCCTGGGAAGTGGATTATGAATGCACTTGGTCTTTCTATGGGGAAGGAATATAAAGATATAAACCTGCCTTTTAAGTGCATCTTGGCTTTTAAGTGCACAAGAAATAGCCGATTCAAGTTTAACTTACCAGAAAAAGTAGGTAGTACTGGGAATTCGTATTATTACATTGCCACAAAACATCGGAATTCCCTTCCTAATGATATAAAGGAAATAGAAAACTTTGCTCATTTTAAGAGGCAATTAAAGGAATACCTAACACTTGAGATTCAGAGGAGAGAAGTGAATAACATGTTATATCATTAAAATAGCCTGAATACAGTTTGTTTTCTTATCAGTCTGTTAATGTTACTATTGTAAGTATAACTTATTAATTTTGTACATGCATGTCGAGGACCACACTGGAAATAAGCTCTCTCGAGCTTTCGTGGGTCATCCTGTTAAGCTGACTTAATTTTGATCTGTTGTTCTTGTATATTGTTGTATGTTGGAAGTTTTGCGAATAAAAATCAATCAATCAATCAATCAATCATCTCAAACTGGGCATCTTGTCATGGTATAAATATGAGGGTACTTTCTAATTAACTGGGTTTTGGGACAATACTACACTCGCTTTTAGGGTATAACTTGCGGTGCCGACTCGTGAAATTTGCTCATCAGCTCTTGGGATATACCCTTGTATCCCACTCAAGGCCATTCAATATTGTATGAATACTATGTTCTAAAGTCTAATTAGAAAAGTTTGTTCTATAGATCTCACTGTCTTAAAGGTATTACAAAGTTTTGGTATGGGGTCATGAATTTGGTTCAAATGAACATATTGGAAGCATATGCGATTTTACAATATTCAATGATCGTTGTCGCGGTTGAAATCGAGTCGAAAGTGATGAAATTGTAAATAATAAACTCTTTATGTTGTATAGCGCCCTCTCAAGACTGATATTACTTTAGCTTTAAAACAATGTTTCTTGACTACAATCGACCGATTTGCTATTCCCGTTTGGAAATTATATATCGGAACTGCATACTCTGAGATTTTCATGGTCGCAGCTACCATGGAATGGCCTTAGGCGCTATTTGAAATATTTGAAATTTACCGGGAGCACCGGTAAATTTTGATTATTCAATTTGCTCGAAAACAAAATTGTTTGATGGGCTAAATTTTTTAGTGGTTATAATACATCCACAGGGGCATCCAAATATATCAAAAATTAAAAAAAAATACTATCCATGCAATTTCAAAATTTCCCAAAACTTTGTATTACCTTTAAAGATACTATGTCCCTTTTGAGCCAACATCAAATTCTGTAGAACTTTGCAGGAATTATAAAAATGTAAACGTAATTTAAACGTGAGCAGTGTCCTAGTATTCAAATTATGCAATGAAACCCGTTTACTTTCTAGACTTCCCTGTCAGACACTATTGAGTGACTGACTGACATCTTTTTTTCTTTGGTAATGACACACATACAATGAGCTGTAACAGGTATATGAGCATTTGTCTACATCAATAACCCACTACTTGTAATGTCCAAAATTAAACTGATTGAATCTTTGTGCCGCACAAAACGTACAACCATTCGGTACAAGGGTCTGAAAATCAGACTATTACTTAGGTGATTGCAACCAGTTATGTCGATTCGACAACTAATGGTCGTTATTTTCCCACTTAAAGACATTTTCAAGCCCTGTCGTTTTGAGGGAAATTCTAAATAAGTATTGTCTTTCAAATGCCATTGGAATTTAACCTTTCATTTTTTTTACCTGCAAATGGGAAATAGTACCTTTAACTCCTCAGAAGGGGCGATTGACATACTGATACGACTTTACAAGAACGCTCTCTACAATACAAAGGTATATATGTTGTGCTGATGAAGATAGAACATTGTTGTCTTAATCTGACTGTGAAATGTGTCTAAATAATTTCTGGTGTAGTGTCTTATTTGATATTGAATGAAATTTTATTCTCAACCTCATAGTTTTGTTATGTTAATTTGGAAAAGAGCTGCCTACTTCAGGTTTTTTTTTTATCAGTTCCTTGAAACAGTGATCCGACATGTACTACTGACAGTTGCTTTCATTTTGGGCTTTACTTCAACTAAAGGTATATAGGGTTACGGCTATACTTGCAGCTTGGTGATAGGTCAGGTTTAGGGGCAGGGTCCATATTTGGTAGAGCGCTTAGAAGGAAATGGGCTATGAAGCGATTGTTGGTAAAACATATAACATAGCACCCTTGAATCCTACCAATCATCCACATGAATCTATGGTTATCAAGGAGGGGGAAAAAGAAAAGAAAAAAAGAAAGAAAAATCTTGTCTTGATTGTTTTTACTAAAAACAATTTCTCGGCTCGTTCCTAGTGCTGCTACTTGACTGAGAATGGAGTGGTCAACCTAAAACGTGTCCAGCAGTTGATGACCGACCTGGGTAAAGAAGAAGATGAGATCTTCAAGAAGTGGAGAGCCAATGACCTTGACTCCAGACAGATCATGCCATCAGTGAGTCTATTTGTAACCTATTCCATTAAGTAATGCAAAGTTTTGCTTCTCTTATCTTTTCATTCCTTGTGCAAAAGCTTCGCTCAATTATTTCACAGAACTTTATCAGGTGATGGGAATGATATCAGGATAAGGACAAACTTATAAAGTGGCGCATCTAGAAATCAATAAAGGGGAAGAAGCTGCTCTACCTCATATAGATGGATAGATTTTAAAAATTCTTTTGGAGCTTCAAATGATTTGGGTTGGGGATATGATACGCAGTTTTCCCCTCCCCCTTTGAATTGGTTTTCAAATATTTGTGCAATAGCAAAATTCGTTAACTGAGACAATGTTGCAACCATCAATAATTACTCAGAAAATTAGGGTCTCTCCACGCAAAAACAAAAGATATTGATAATAATTAAATGAATTTCTGATAAATTTCATGCAGTGAAGTTGTTTCAAAATTCAGTTATGAAGACATTTGTGGCACCAGATCATGAGATTGATGTAGGTTGAATTGATCAATGAAAAAATGTGTATGGAATTTTCCTTTGTTAAATTACCCTAGGGATTCGTGCATATCCCAGCACACCTTATATTTATGTTTCTTCAAACCCAATGCTGTATTCTTGCTCCACTAATTAAAAAGCCTATTACTGGTGGACCATCAGCATAGAGATGCTAAAATGTCATCAAGGGATAATGCTAACCAGGGCCCCGTCTTAAAGAGTTGCGATTGATCAAAATCAATCGCAAGTCCTCCAATCTATCGCAAGTTTGCAGTCTCCTATCTCTTATGTACATAGCTGCGATTGAAATCAATTGCAAATAAGTTGCGATTGATATCAACCGCAAATAAGTTGCGATTGATATCAACTCTTTGTAAGACGGCGCCCAGGTGTGTAGTTCCATTGTTTAAAAATAAAAATGATAGGATAAAGTCAAAATAACAAAGAAACAATCATAAAGTTACATATGTTTGATTCACTTGATTACAAGGTGATTCTCTCATTTTCATTCTATACAAATAGAAATTGAAGTGACTGCCACTTAATAACAAATTTTTCTCTATATGCCAGATGAATTATAAACATATAATCCTCATAATATTGAACAACTTCTTTGTTTTATCACACTAAATACAGGAACCCTGTTGCTCAGTTTTTCTGATAAAATTTGTTGCTTTATCAATGTTATTATACAATAGAGTGCATCATTTCTCTTTTCTTCAAAACCAAAAATGATGTTTTCACTTGTAAATTTAATCTGTAAACGAGTATGTTCATATATTCATTGTGCTGCCTCAATCCATTTTGTAATACTAAGTTCGCATACACAAAAGAAGAGCACAATATCTTATAACTCTCTTTTACAAAACTAACTTTTGTCGTCATTAACTAGTTTCGTCTTGTACAGTTGCTTGCTTAAAAAAATAAATTTGAATTTCAATCTTGTATTGAAAAACAAGATTGAAATACTGAAGCACCAGTATTGTTAAATCTCATACTTAGATATTATGAATTTTGTATAAACCTAATGAAGAATTAATTTTTGTTTTAAATATTTTTGAAAGAGATTTTAGCACCCCAAAAAATAAACAGACAAACAAAAACATGTAAAAATCATCCATCAGGCAAAATGCAATAATTAAGGATTTTATTTACAAAAACCAGAAATGTAAATATCTCATCATATTGTATTAAAAAACCCTGTTGTATTAATTAACTTTTGGGAGGAATGTACATGTAACCTTTAGATATTTTTCAGAAATGAGTAAAACCATATTTTAAAGATTTTGAGATTCACTTTATCTGACGCTGTTGAAACATAAATGGTAGAATAATCTTTGAAGAGAGCAGTCATTTTTGTACATTACACAAGAACATCAACATTACCAGTTTTTATCCTTTAGGATATAACTTTTGGGGTATTTTTGTTGCAGCATGATCAGAATGCAGCTGATGCAGAGGAGGAAGAGGATGAAGACAACAATGATACTGTCAGGTTAGTGGATTATGATTAGGAGTATGACGGTGGTTATGATGAGGAGGAGGATAAAGATGATGATCATATTAATGATTGGAAGGGTAATGAAGAGGAGGAGGATGATGATGATGAAGAGGAGTAGGAGGACGAAGACGATGAGAAGGATAAGGATGAGGATGATGAAGAGTCGAGGAGGATTATGATTATGTTGGAAATGCTAAAGTGGTGTTTATGATGATAACTGTTTGTAGAAATTTAAGAAGTAAGATAATGTATTCAGTTCATATGTTATAACATGTTTATTATGTTCATTAATTTGGCATGCTTCTACTGAAAATATAAGTTTTCAGCGATAACAGGGTTTGTAAACAACTCTAAAAGAAGAAACCTTTGATGGGTCATAATGGTTAAAAGTGACCTGTTGAATACATATTTTTGACATTTACATGTAGAATATGCCCCTCATATCTGTAAGAAAATAATGAATTATTTTGTTCTTGTTTGCAGGTTGTGGGAAGATGGCTGGAAGGAGCGTTATTACCAAAACAAGCTTGAGGTTCCTTACTCTGACCATGAACGTGCAAAATGTGTGAGTAGTTGTGGGGAATGAAATAAAACTCGCCTGAGCTAGATAAACATGTAAAGCTTCGTTCACACATGATGTGGTTACACATGAGGGAGGTTAAAGTTGACTTTGCTTCAAATATTTATATCTTATAACACACAGATATGTGAGTATTTGTAGGGCTTAATTTAGTTACTGCCTTTTTTCATCCCCACTTCCACTTGCCATTCATTTACTAAAAATTGCTTCAGTAAACCACAGCAGTATACCACGGCATGTGTGATCAGGCTTTGATTGTTCATCAAAGATAACGTGATATTCTGAGAATCTTAGGTTGCCTGTTGGTGCATGGTTATAGAGAAGTTTGAGTTCTTGGAAAGGTGAAAACTACTTTGAGAACTCTTCATTCTTTTTATGTTAGTGTGGAAGAGTATCACAGAAGAAAAAAATGTCCACTTGAAAGGGTGGTTCTTCCATTGCCCTCATTTTCGAAATATGACAAGTACTAACAGTAAAAGGTTGTGAACAGTGCAACATTAATGCCACATGCTTGTGTAGTCCCATATACACAGTTCTATGTACAGTGCATGTTACTAAAGCAAGGCTGATCAAAATTCTTATCATTTTGATGATTCCAATACTTCACAGTACACACCAAAACTTATGTACTACATGATCAACCTTTCCAGTTACTTCCACACAGTTTTATTTCACATTGAAATTGCATGACCAGAACTCAACTCCGTTTTAAGATCTAGTCTATTATGGCCATGAGTGATTACACTGCATAAGAAATGATTACGTGGTGTGGAGTGTGAATTATTACAATATCAAAAAATATGTCAAATAAAGTATTGGCTGGAGGTTTTCTGAATAAACCATTGAAAGTCATCCATAAGACTATTATTTATTATACTGCATGTGGGATATGTCTTTGTTATTATGGGTGTGTCCTTCAGGTGTGGGGGGGGGTGAACTTTGATTCCCTACACTACAGGTTGTACATGTCAATAAAGTAACCTGTGAAAAAATCACTGTACGATTAATTTAATGTCCATCTGTAGTTCTGCAATCCTGCGAGTTTTCCCTTTCTTTCTATTTAGTGTGTTTTGTTTTGTTTTGTTTTGTTCTACAACATTAAACAAACTAATTGGAATGAAAAGGAATCTCAAAAAGATGTGTTTAACAGTACAAAAAAATTATAAAAAGGTTGTCAGATATTTCTATACCTAATTTGTAGTATTTGATAATAATAATAAGAGAATATTTTTGACCATGGGCCGATCTTATAAAGAGTTTCGATTGATCGCAACTTATTTTGCGATTGATATCAATATCGCATCCATATACATAAGAGAAAGGAGACTGCAAACTTGCGATTGATAAGAGGACACTTAACTCTTTATAAGACGGCACCCAGGTCATATGAATCTGCCATGATATCACATTAACCAAATTCTCTGTATAAAACAATTACCAGTCCTTCTCATGTCCGCTGATGTGTCCTTCTTTAATCGTACCATCTTTGATTGATTGATTCGTTAGGTGCGGTGCTATGTTGAAGGTCTCTGCTGGTTGTTTCGATACTACTATCAAGGATGTGCCTCATGGAAGTGGTACTTTCCTTATCGCTACGCCCCCTTCGCTTCTGATTTTCTGGATATCGGCAACCTCCGCATTGACTTTGAGAAAGGAACGAAGCCTGTAAGTACATGTTCGCATGGAATGTCAGCATGATGTAATTAGATCATGGCAATGTTTCTGCAAACATATTGCACATTATTGCACATGGCACCACACTGAGACATTGCACTGACACCAATTTTGCTGAAACTGAAGACGATCACGGGCCGATAGCTTCTCAACTCAGCTATTGTGATCATTTTGTGACCATAATTATACCCTCACTTATATACACTTAACTCGATTCAAGTGACCAGTACAAGCATTCGCACCTATCTTGCAATATATATTTCACATTTCCTTCAAAAGAAATCGACTGCAGTATGTTTAGCCTGCATGTACTTAAAAATGAGAGCATCCTAGATGTTCACAGTTATTGTTACTGGAGTATTGTTTGTATTAATTTGATGCAGAGCGGCAACACTAAAAAGAGTAGAAATCCAATGTCACTTGATAAATTGATTTTATACATGGATCATTTAATGTTGTAGTTTATGCACCAAGTGTTTTCTAACAGCGATCCAGTATTTGCAGCAGGTTTTTCATCAAAGGCTTAGATTTTGGGTTCGGGTTGCGAACAGGGTTTGGATTAGGGTTAGTGTTAGGTTTAAACATTCTGTGGATCCGTTGTTCAGAGTTTTGATCTGTGTTCAAATTGATCATAGAGCATGCATGTTGTTGCTGGAACATTTATCATACGATCTTTTCCCTTTCCTGTGATCAGTTAAAGCCCCTGGAGCACCAGATGAGTGTAGGAGCCAATAAAAGATTCCTACCAGAAACATGGAGGAGTAAGATGACGGATGCCGTAAGTTAGGACAGATTTTAGTCGCGAGATACACACAAGTTTGCTGAAAAGACTAAAGTAGAATGGTTCCCAACAATTTTAAATCTTCAAAATGAAAGATATTTAGTCTTGAGATAATTATAACTTTGCTGAAAAGATAAAAGTTCAATCACAAATTCATGCAATTCTAAATCTTCAAGTACATTTATGAAGTGTTCTATTTTATAGAGCATGCAATTCATCGTTATTTTCTACCCAACATGTGGTTTATTGCTATTGTTGTTGACTTGAGTTTCACGGTATATATGTAATCAAGTATTTACAGACATGTGTCAATCATCACTTCAAAGACAGTGAGCTGACCATTTTACCAACTCAAAACTTTGGATAGCATTCTTGCTGTTGTTCTTTAATTCTCAAACTGTAAAAAAGGAAGCTTAATAAACATGTGGTTACACCTATTCATGTTTATTTCTGAATGATAACGTTCAGTTTTAATAGCATGCATTATTAATAATTAATTCTCTTAGATTTAGCTTGCTCTCCTAAAAAGTATGTTGGTTTGTTTCCTTTTTTCATTCAAAGATATATTAATATCTTATTGCATTTAATATACATGTTATGTTGCAAGGCCTATGTGTTTGTGCTTTCCACATTTGCCCTTTGAATTATGAAAAATTTACTGCAGATGTTTTTTTTTTGTTGTACCATTTGTTGTCTTCAAGAAAATCTGAGCTAAATATTAATTGTCTTACAATGAAATTGTTTTATTATGTAATCTTAGGATTCACCCATCATTGACTACTATCCAGAGGACTTACAGATTGATCTCAATGGAAATAAGTATACATGGCAAGGTAGGAACATGTATTTATACGACACCTGTATTAAACATAAGAAGGCCAGGCTTGATGTTACCACCCCCTATCCCCATTCGAAATACAACATATTCTGGGACTGAAAATTTTGAAAATTTGAAAGGATTTAAGATGATTTTTGTGTGTGATTCAACATTTGCTTTGGGGACAATTGCTCCAAGTTTATTTTGTCATAGATATGGAAATGGTTAAGGTTGCAATAACATTAAAAGCTAATCTTGAGCTCTGGTATGCAAATACCCTAACCTTAAAGATAAACTTGAGTTCTGGTAAATATAAAAAATAAATTCTCACAGAATCCAACGTAACTTACAGTGAACGTTCAAGATTACAAATAAATGACATGTGCCAAACCATTTTGGTAGCAAATGTAATACTGGCTGAGTAATAAATAATAGCAAATTAAGCCTACTTAATTACCCGGATTTCCTTATCTTTATATGCTAATTATCACTTAGCCAACTATACACTTGCTACCAAAATCGTTTGGCACATGTCATTTATTTGTAATCTTGAAAAATATGAGTCTCAGCTCATGTTCTGATCGGCAATGCGATTTGATTACGCCTTTTCAGAATGTCTGGGATGACGATCGATCCCGCTGAAGATTTCGCATGAGACTCGTCACTTTACATCTCCAGCCCAGCATTTTGTAGTGCAGCAGACCTTATTGGAAAACTAAAATTTAACATATTCAAGTTTCTGCCTCTATTACGATTAAACGTTACGAATCTGAAGACTGATCACAATCAAGCCCTTTGGAGATGGACGTTAAATAATTTCTTGTATTGTGCGAGAGGGCACACCCCTCAGCTATTATACAATTAAGGCAAAATATCAGGATTTTTTCTAGGGGACTATAAGTTTGTAGAACTCCCATGGCAGGGGTTGTACTTTTAACTTGGCGATCTCACGAGGAAAAAACCACACTATCAAACAACAAGATTATATAATTAATGTCAATAATTTAAATAATCAAGGATCGTATTATCGTTCGTGTACACACACGAAATACACGCAATAATCAAATGTCTTGGGAGCACAAAACTCCCGCAGACGGCAAATAATTTACATAAAAATAACAGTGATCACTGGATATAATAATCGACGGGATCGTCTCTAGGGAGTATTACAAACTCCCCGAAGGTTTATTGAATTTTTTATTTTTTTGGTTTGGTTTATTGCAAAAACACATCAAACAAGCAGCTCGCAGGCTGAAAATGTTCAATTTACAAACAAATTAAAAGTATAGAGAGATAATTATAAACATATACAAAACTATAATACATATTGTAGGTGAACTTTTGCAGTAATTATTTAGCATTGGTAAGATGAAATCGAAATTGCAAACAAATTTTTTTTTGTTTAATGTATATAGTAATACACTTTTATGTTGAAAGTCCAAGACGGTGAAAAAGAGAGAATGGAGAAGAAAAAAAAAAGTTGTTTGAGCGAAAGAGTTCAGAAAGTATTGCTTTCAACAATTGCTATTATCCCCGTCACGCGTTCACAAAACGAATACACTAATATAATCAATCATACAAAAACAACAATATAATCAATCATCAACTAAGCACAAAAGGGATCATCAAATAATTCAGCAAAGCGTTCAAAATACCAAATCAGAATCTACGGCAAAGTCAGATATGATGATGCTGATGGTGGCGACGATGATAATGAAGGCGATGAAGATGACGACGGCGACGATGACGGCCACGATGATGTCCGCGATGATGAAGAAGACGATGACGAAGACGGCGATGAGGACGATGACGAAGACGATGACGATAATGAAGACGATGACGTGGTTGGCGATGGTCTCGTTGATGATGGTGATGAGAGAGTCAATAATAGATGAATACAAATGATGATGCAGATAAAGTCAATGATGACAGATAGTGCAATAGACGAACTGGCGATGAGATGGATGAAAATTGATGCAGATCGATGAATCGAATGCCGAGACAAAATAATGGAGTCGGTGATAAGAAGTTGGTGAGAAAAACCATAGATTATAAATGTTCTATTCTCACTGCCGAAGTAGAATGTAATAGATGATGTCAATGAAGAGCAACAGAGTCAAAAAATATATCTTGCAAAAGTACAAGACGTAATCGTTGAGCAAGTCCACCGGGAGTGGTCCGGGGACGAAGTCGTTCGATCCTCGATGGAGAAAAGTTTGACCGGTACAATAAACACAACGCAGTAACAACCTGTGTGTACTGATATAAAAATGCTCACTAATTCCCACATGGAAAATCAGCGCGAAGCCCCAATCACTGGTGTAGCGTGATTGATCAAAACCCGCGTACAAAATTAATATGCACGTATACGTGCTGTACGCAACAATACAAAATCTACATAACGGTAGCATATATTAAAGATACTATGTCCCTTTTGCAGCCAACATCAAATTCTGTAGAACTTTGCAGGAATTATGAATATGTCATGTATGTCCTATCTGTGAAATTTAAACGTTAGCAGTGTCCTAATATTCAAATTATGCAAGGAAACCCGTTTACTTGCTAGACTTCACTGTCAGACACTATTGAGTGACTGACTGGCTTTTTCATCTTTGGTAATAACATACATAAAATGAGCTGTAAAGGGTACATGAGCATTTGTCTACATCAATAACCCACTTCTTGTAATGGCCAAAATTAAACTGATTGAATCTTTGCGCAGCATAAAACGTACGACCATTCGGTACAATGGTCTGAAAAATCAGACTATTACTTACTGGCTCTATAGCTCCTAAGTCGATTCGACAACTAATAGTCGTTATTTTCCCACTTAGAGACATTTTCAAGCCCCCCCTTTTTTTAGGGAAGTTCTAAATTAGTATTGTCTTTCAAATGCCGTTGGAATTTAACCTTTTCATTTTGTTGGCCTGCAAATGGGATATAGTACCTTTAAAGAACCAGACAGAACCGGTTTGAGCCATGTCTGCACAGCCGGACAGCGTCATTTTTTTCTGCGCCACAGATTGGGGCTTTCCCATAGGCTTAACACGTACCTAACCCCAATCTGTGCCGCAGAAAAAAATAACGCAGCCGGAAAGCGGAGTGAAAAAATACCACGCCGCCATCTTGAAAAAAGCTAGGCTACACGTATCAAACATGTAAAAGTTAAAATCGGGACATTTGTCACTACAAGTTCATTGAGATGGAGGGGGAGGGGGCTTCAACAATTTTGGGGGGCTTGAGCTCCAAAATGTCCCCGCCCTCCCTTAGTCGAAGTAGGTGTTGTGGTATAATGGTTCACTAACATGTACTTGATTCTCAATACAAGGGTTGAGGGTTCGAAATGCGGGAATTTACTCAATGTTTATGTAAATCTTTTGTTTGTTGTTCTAGTAAACGTACTTGTCTTGTCATGTGTGCTGACGGTATGGCGGGGAATTAAGTGGCAAAAGAAGAGATTTCCAATTGCTGCTCCTCCGCAAGTCAAGTCCCTGGTGCCTTTTACCACATCTGGTTTCGACAGAAGGGACTATAGCTCTGGCTCGGATAACCTTACAGTATACCCTAGATATAACGTGATAAAAAGAAATATTATACAGGAAGACCCAGAACAATTTTTAGCATATGAAAGAAAAGAACAAGATATTAGCTTTAAAATGGTGAAAGAAATTATTTAGCTGTAGTGTCATACGATAGTTTTAAAAGCCTTCGACATCAAAAACATATTTTGGGCATTTTTGTATGTATTGTGCGGATAAGCCCTCTAATAGGCGTAGTCGCTGATAACTCTGCCGTTTGTCATGTACAAGAATATCATTAATTTATGTTTTTCTCCTAAAGGCCTTCTCTCTTGGGACACTACTCAAAATATGTTATGGGTAGCATCAGTGGCGTAATGAACAAAAAAGTTTGGGGGGCTGGCAGACAAAAAATCCGCATCACCCACTTTTACATGCAGGCCCCGCTGAACGTTTTTCAAAGGGGATGGGGGTAAAGTATTTACGATCAGGTAGAGCGTAGTGTAAATTGGTGTGGGGTCTAGGGGCATTTAATTACGGTCCAGATGAGCATATCTTTATACCTTTTTCATGACACTGGCAGGTCACTAATTGGCGTGGGGTCCAGGGGGCTGAGCCCCCTGAAACTCAGGGATTTGAGGCATTTTATAACGGTCAGATGAGCATATTTTGATACCCTATTTGTGACACTGGCAGGTCACTAATTGGCGTGGGGTCCAGGGGGTGGAGCCCCCGGAAGCTCATGGGTTTAGGGGCTTAGGCCCCCTGGTGGGGTCGAGGGGGCGGAGCCTCCGGAAGCTCAGGGGTTTTAGGCATTTAATTACGGTCAGATGAGCATATTTTGATACCATATTTGTGACACTGGCAGGTCACTAATTGGCGTGGGGTCCAGGGGCAGAGCCCCCTGAAGCTCAGGGGTTTTAGGCAATAAATTACTGTCAGATGAGTATCCAGGGACCTGACTTAGGGCCATTGGTTTGGTCCAGGGACAGAGCCCTGGAAGCTCAGGGTTTTAGGCGTTTAATTACGGTCAGATTATCATATTTTGATACCTTATTTGTGACACTGGCAGGACACTAATTGGCGTGGGTCCAGGGGGCGGGGTCCAGGGCGGAGCCCCAAGCTCAGGGGTTTAAGGCATTTTATAACGGTCAGATAAGCATTCAGGGGCCCGCCTTAGGGCCCTTGGTGGGGTCGAGGGGGCAGAGCCACCGGAAGTTCAGGGGTTTTAGGCAATAAATTACGGTCAAATGAGTATCCAGGGGCCCGCCTTAGGGCCTAGGTGGGGTCAGAGGGCAGAGCCCCTGGAGGCTCAGGGGTTTTAGGCGTTCAATTACGGTCAGATGAGCATATTTTGATATCTTATTTGGGACACTGGCAGGACACTAATTGGCGTGGGGTCCAGGGGGCGGAGCCCCTAGAAGCTCAGGGGTTTCATGCATTTTATAACGGTCAGATAAGCATTCATTCAGGGGCCCGCCTTAAGGCCCCTGGTGGGTTCGAGGGCAGAGCCTCCGGAAGTTCAGGGGTGTTAGGCATTTAATTACGGTCAGATTAGCATTTTTGATACCTTATTTGTGACACTGGCAGGACACTAATTGGCGTGGGGTCCAGTTGCGGAGCCCCAGAAGCTCAGGGTTTTAGGCATTAAATTACCGTTAGATGAGCATCCAGGGGCCTGCCTTAGGGCCCTAGGGAATCAGGGACAGAGCCCCGGAAGCTCAGGGTTTTAGGCATTTATAACGGTCAGATAAGCATTCAGGGGCCCGCCTTAAGGCCCCTGGTGGGTTCGAGGGGGCTGAGCCACGGGAAGTTCTGGGGTTTTAGGCATTTAATTACGGTCAGATGAGCATATTTTGATACCTCATTATTTTGTGTCACTGACAGGTCACTATTCTTTCTTTCTTTCTCTCTTTCTTTCTATTTCTCTTTAGCAGGGGCGGATCTAGCTTTTTGCTAAGGGAGGGGCGGTTTGACCAAATGACAATGCGGAGCATCGTCCACGAGCCGCGAAGCGGCGAGGCGATTTTGGGGGCTATTTTGAACCCCGGCCCGTAAGCGATGTTTTCCTGGCATCTACTAACACAATGGAGACCACAAAAAGCAGTGCTTGATAACGTCTTTTAAATCAAGTAACAGCTAAAACAATTTGACCCAATGACGATGCGGAGCATCGTCCACAACCGCGTAGCGGCGAGGCGATTTTGGGGGCTATTTCGAACACCATAAGTGATGCGGAGCATCGTCCACGAGCCGCGTAGCGGCGAGGCGACAGGGGGCTATTTTGAACCCTCGTAAGTGATGTTTTCCTGGCATCTACTAACACAATGGAGACCACAAAAGCAGTGCTTGATAACGTCTTTTAAATCAAGTAATAGCTAAAACAATTTGACCCAATGACGATGCGGAGCATCGTCCACCAGCCGCGTAGCGGCGAGGCGATTTTGGGGGGCTATTTCGAACACCATAAGTGATGCGGAGCATCATCCCGAGCCGCGTATCGGCGAGGCGATTCGGGGGGGGGCTATTTTGAACCCTCGTAAGTGATGTTTTCCTGGCATCTACTAACACAATGGAGACCATAAAGCAGTGCACGATAACGTCTTTGAAAATCAAGTAACAGTTTAAATAGTTTGACCCAATGACGATGTCTACGAGCCGCCCAGCGGCGAGGCGATTTTGTGGGGCTATTTTAAACTACCGTAAGTGATGCGGAGCATCGTCCACAAGCCGCGTAGTGGCGAGGCGATTTTTGGGGGGTTATTTTGAACCCCCTGGCCCGTAAGTGATGTTTTCCTGGCATCTACTAACACATTGGAGACCATAAAAGCAGTGCATGATAACGTCTTGTTAAATCAAGTAACAGTTTAATACACAGTTATATCCAGAGTTATCATGTGTTTGGTTAAGTTACCAGATGAGTTGAATATCTTCTCACAATATTTGCACTTGAAGGTTTCTCTCCAGTGTGCGTTCTTTCTTTCTTTTTTTCCCCTTTTTTTTTGGGCGGCCCAAGGGGGGGTTAAACCCCTAAACCCCCGTAGATCCGCGCCTGTTTAGTATACTGTTTTCCAAAAAGTGGGGCGGAGCCCCGTCGTTCTGCGGGCCCTGCTATGTAAGCCTCTAAATAAGCATATTTCTTGCCTGACTGTAAATTTAGGAATTTGTAATTTTCCAACAAACGCATAAAAAGTATAATTTAATAAAAAGTGAGGAAAAATCTCGGATTATTATGTCATTTCAGCAACATTTGTAAATCACCGGTATCGAATTAGAAATGATCCACGTTTGAATTTTATTGTGACACTGGCAGGACACTAATTGCCCCCAAACTACACCTTGTTGGCGGGAAAATGCAAATGACCTCCCTACCTATCTTCTTTTCTCTTTCTTTCCTTACCTTTTCCTCCCCTTCCCTTTCCCTTCCCTTCCTTCTCTCTCTTTTAGGTTTGCTAGGGAGGCAAGGGCTTTCGCCCCGATCCACATGTTGTTGGCGGGATTAAACGCAACTGATCTCCCCTTCTTTTCACCCTTTCTTTTCTTCTTCCTCTTTTTTTTGTTCCCTTTTAGCTCTCCTCTTTCTTTTCCCTTCTCTCTTTTTTTGGCGGCGGCGGGAGGGAGAGGCAAGGGCCCCCTCCCGCCGATCCACAACTTGTTGGCGGAAAATTGCAACTGATATCCCCTTTTCTTTTTTTCTCTCTCTTTTTTCCTTCCCTTTATCTCCTCTTTTCCTTTTTCCTTCTCTCTCTCTCTTTTTCTTTTTCTTTGCGGGGGAAGGCCGCTCGCCCCCTCCTGGATCCGCACCTGTGGAACATTCCCTCCGGAAATGACCCTCCTCGCCGCATCAAAACAAACCCTGAGCGCAGGCGACTGCGCATTCCCCCGAGTACCGCCTAGAGCTGCCGCGATATAAGCTCTACTCTAGGCCAGACATACGGGTATCCAGACTTTTCGCTAAACTGGATATACGGTTATCTACTAGTACTAGTATTACTCTTAGTGGACACCAAGGCCCATGAAAAAAAGAACATTTTGCTCTTCCTGGCTATTTGGGAATGTGTCAGTTTGCAACAGAAATGGAGAACCGCGCATTTTGTTGAAAATCATGTGATATATCACGAACATTTATAAATCACTTTTATGGAATTGAAAATAAGTCATGGTTTAATTTTATTTGGAGGGCTAGCGCCCCCAAGCCCCACCAGTACGCCAGTGGGTAGCATATTATTATAGGTCCTCTAAACAGTACCCTCCGTTACGTAGTAAAACATTTCTGAAAAAGGGGAATTTTAGTCATGTTATGTGTTGGGAAAAATGGGAAAGTTGTCCGCCTCTACGTAACAGATACGTTACCGATTCAGTCAATTTGAAGAACCAATACCTAAAGAGATTACAACTTTCAAAAATTCATAATTTTCTCATTTCTTGCCCGTTTTCATTCAAACTTTCACCAGTCTACATCTCGTGACCCCGTAACTCCGGCGTGGAGATACCCTACTATAAAAAACTAAATATCAATTAAATCTTCAACAATTGATCAAATATGGTCATGATTTAAAATTCGTTATCTTTCTTACCTGTTTCGCGCAATTTTCTTATCTTTTTTAGAATATTTTCCCTAAAAACGAAGACATTATAATATACAATTTCTCACAGGTTTCACGGCAAACCGCTGCACAATACATTTGCATAGCGTACCGACGGAGGGTGCGGGCGCGCGCGTGCGTGAAGTTAGCGACTCTAATCCCAGATCCTCTTTAAATTCATGCAAGTAATTCACATTATGGTGATGATCATATGATACAGTTGTGTCGTTTTGCTGAAACTACTCGAGCTCAGGCCAGGCGCGGATCCAGGGCCCCCAGCCCCCCAAAAAAAAAAAAAGAAAAGAGAGAAAGAAAGGGAAAGAAAGAAGAGGAAGAAGAAAAGAAAAAGGGGGAAGAAGGAGATCAGGGGGCTGAAAGGGCCTTGCCTCCCAGGCTGTTGCCCCCCATCAAAAAAGAGAGAAGGAAGGAAAGTGAAAGAAAAAAAGGAAAAGAGGAGATAAAGGGAAGGAAAAAAAGAAGACGAAGAAAAGAAAAGAAGGGGGATATCAGTTGTAATTTTCCCGCCAACAAGTTGTGGATTGGGGTGCAAAAGGCCCTTGCCTCCCCCCCCCCCGCCAAAAAAAAGAGAGGTGAAGGAAGGGAAAGGGAAAGAAGAGAGCTAAAAAGGGAACAAAAAAGAGGAAGAAGAAAAGAAAAGGGTGAAAAGAAGGGGAGATCAGTTGCGATTAATCCCGTCATCAACGTGTCGATCGGGGGGGGGGGCGAAATAATAATAATAATAATTACAGTGCTTATATAGCGCCTAACACTTACTTTATCAGAAGTCTCTAAGCGCTCTACAATAATGCAGCATAATTACCCTGGCTTTAGCAGTGCAGCTGTTACGCGCTGCGTTTCAAGGAATAAATTCCTGCCAGGTACCCATTTACTTCACCTGGGTGGAGTGTGGCAAATGTAGATCAATGTCTTGCCAAAGGACATTAGTGCAGCGGCGGGACTCGAACCGCGGACCTTGTGATCGACAGTCCGGCGACGTATCCACTCGACCACAACACCTCTACAAAGGCCCTTGTCCCCCCAGCAAACCTAGAAGAGAAAGAAGAAAGGTAGGGGAGATCAGTTGCGATTTTTCCCACCAAACAAGGTGTAGATCGGGAGGGGGGCTTGGGGGGATTCGATACTGGTGCTTTACAAATTTTGCTGAAATGACGTAATTTTCCGAGATTGTCCTCACTTTTTTAGTAAATTATAATTTTTTATGCGTTTGTTGGAAAATGACAAATTCCTAAATTTACAGTCAGGCAAGAAATATGCTTATTTAGAGGCCTACATGTCAGGATCGCGGAACGGCGGGGCTCGGGAACCTCGAGCTCCCCACTTTTTTTTGGAAAAAGTATATTAAAAAGAATAAAAAGAAAGAGAGAAAAAAAAGAAATAATAGTGACCTGTCAGTGTCAAAAAATAACGAGGTATCAAAATATGCTCACCTGACCGTGATTAAATGCCTAAAACCCCTGAGTTTCAAGGGTCGCTGCCCCCTAGATTCCTCGTAGGGCCCTAAGGCGGGCCCCTGGATACTCTTCTGACCGTAATGTAATGCCTAAAATCCTTGAGCTTCCGGGGGCTCCGCCCTCTGGACCTCACGCCACTTAGTGTCTTGCCAGTGTCACAAATATGGTATCAAAATATGTTCATCTGACCGTATCTAAATGCTTAAAACCCCTGAGCTTCCGGGGGCTCCGCCCCCTCGACCCCACCAGGGCCCTAAGGCGGGCCCATGAATGCTTATCTTACCGTTATAAAATGCCTAAAACCCCTGAGCTTCTTTGGAATCCGCCCCTTGGACCCCACGCCAAAAAGTGTCCTGCCAGTATCACAAATAAGGTATCAAAATATGCTCATCTGACCGTAATTAAATGCCTATAAAACCCCTGAACTTCCGGGGGCTCTGCCCCCTGGACCCCACCTAGGGCCCTAAGGCGGAGCCCTTGATGCTAATTTGACATTAATTTAATGCCTAAAACCCCTGAGCTTCTGGGGTCTCAGGCTCTCAGCCCCCTGGACCTCACGCCAATTAGTGTCCTGCCAGTGTCACAAATAAGGTACGATCAAAATATGTTCATATGACCGTAATTAAATGCCTAAAACCCCTGAGCTTCCGGGGGCTCCGCCCCCTCGACCCCACTAGGGGGCCTAAGACGGGCCACTGAATGCTTATCTGACCGTAATTAATTTGCCTAAAACCCCGAGCTTCCGGGGGCTCTGCCCCCTGAATCCCACCTAGGGCCCTGAGGTTGGCCCCTAGATGCTCATTTGACGGTAATTTAATGCCTAATACCCCTGAGCTTCTGGGGGCTTCGCCCCCTGGACCCCAGGCCAATTAGTGACCTGCCAGTGTCATGAATAAGGTATCAAAATATGCTCATCTGACCGTAATTGAATGCCCATACCCTCTGAGCTTCCAGTGAGTAAATTATCCAGGCGCGGATCCAGGATTTCTTAGGGGGGGAGGCCCAAATTTGAAATTATGCGAGCCAAATATTGGTACGTAATGGTGACCAGCAGTGGCGTAATAAGCAAAAACGTTTTTTTTGGGGGCAGACAAAAATCTGCATCTCCCCACTCTTACCTCCAGGCCCCACTGAACGTTTTTCAAAGTGGGTGGGGGACGCTAAAGTATTTGTGATGAAGTAGAGCGTAGCGCAAATTGGCGTGGGGTCTAGGGGCAAACGCCGACGGGGATCAAAGGCGGAGGCCCTGGAAGCTCAGGGATATGGGCATTTAATTACGGCCAGATGAGCATATTTTGATACCTTAATTCATGACACTGGCAGGTCACTCATTGGCATGGGGTCCAGGGGGCTGAGCCCCCTGAAACTCAGGGATTTAAGGCATTTTATAACGGTCAGATAAGCATTCAGGGGCCTGCCTTAGACCCCCTGGTGGGGTCGAAGGGCGGACCCCAGAAGCTTAGGGTTTTAGACACTTAATTACGGTCAGATGAGCATATCTAGATACCTTATTTGTGACACTCGCAGGTCACTAATTGGCGTGGTGTCCAAGGGGGGGGGAGCCCCCAGAAGCTCAGGGGTTTTAGCCATTTTATAACGGTCAGTTACATTGTAAGTATTCAGGGCCGCCTCAGGACCCCTGGTGGAGTCGAAAGGGCGAAGCCCCGGAAGCTCAGGGGTTTTTAGACATTTAATTACGGTCAGATGAACATATTTTGATACCTTATTTTTGACACTCGCATGTCACTAAATGGCGAGGGGTCCAGGGGGCGAAGCCCCCGGAAGCTCAAGGGTTTTAGGCATTAAATTTGTATTATTTATTTATTTATTTATTTATTCAGTCTTCTTTAAAATACAGGGTAGTCCCTTCAGAGCCACAAGGCCTGCTTTCCAAAGGAGCCCTGTAGGCGAGTGACAAAGTACATGGTAAAATTACAACAACAACAGATAAAAACATATACACAATACATAATACACAGTTATTTACTACTAGATATGTTAGGTACGTTAACACAAAGCACGTTTTAGTTTGAAAAGACAACCTACATAAATTCATGCTTGGATTTAAATGAGCCAAATAAAGCAAGGGAATATAATTATATTTATAAATTAAACAAGACAAGTTCACTTAAGTTGATATACTTGCACTGGTACGATAAAATCAAACAAAATTTAAAACACACTAAAAGATAAGAAAATTTCAAGTCAGCCTGAAGAGTTTAAAGAAAAGTGTGGCTAAAAAGAAAAGAAAACGACAGATTAAAGTGCATTGCACAAAAGAAAGACAGTAGTATAAGCACACAGTGGATAGTTTAACGAGACTAAAAGATATACAATCAAACAAGCAAAAGAACAAACACAATGTGTCAAACGAAAGACAGTATAAGCACACAATGGATAGGTTAACGAGACTAAAAGAAAGTTATACAATCAAACAAGCAAAAGAACAAACACAATGTGCCAGCCCTCGTTGAAAGTAGTGAAATCCACTATATATACATTGTTTTAAAGATCAGAAGAGACTGATAGTGTCGGGTTTGATTCTTGAAAACTTGCAAAGATGATGATAATTGAACAGAGATTGGGAGTTTATTAAACTGTGAACATGCAAAGTAAGAAAACGAGCGTTTTTTTAAATCAGTTCGTGGTTTGGGTAAGACTAATGGGCTATTCAGGGCATATCTTGTAGGGTACTGTGCTGGACGTCTGGATACAAATGTATTTAAATACAAAGGAGCAAGATTGTTTAAAATCTTGTAAACGTTTACACAGCATTGGTACATTACAGTCAGTCATAAACGTTTTACATTTTAATTTGGACTTATGAACCCTTTCTCGTTTTCGCAATTACGCACCCTATTCCATTTTCAGAAACATTACTGAACTCTTTTCTCACCATCGGAAATACGAAAAACATATCAATCATGTTTTGATTCTTATTCTTTATAAAACGGCAAATTCTAATAGATCTTTTTAAAAGGCGAACGATAAAGTAAAGTAGTTTGTATGGATATATTGAACGTTTGACGGACTACGGAGAAGAAGGATAAAAGGACTGAAAAGAAAACACCTTTAAAAGAGACAACAGGAACTGTATCGAGATTATGAAACGCATTTTTTTAAAGGAAAGAATAACAGTAGGGGACAAGAAAAAATCATGACGTTTTCTTTTTTCTAAAGATCGAGCTAACTAGGGCGGAAAAAAGAAAAACCATTGAACAAAGATCTATTCATGAAGAGGTGTTTTTCACCTCACCTCGCTGTTGAGTTCTGTTAAGCGAATACAAAAGAAAGAACAGGCAATGTGGCGAGAAATCTTGCGCGTAATTTAGCAGAGGAAGACTAAAGGGGACAAAAGCAAAATAATTGTAACATGTTTTTTCTAAAGATCGAGCTAACTAGAGCGGAAAAAAGGATAACGATGATGAGATCATGATTAGCTCTAGTTCTCTAATTATGTGTATTTTTCTCTGGTTTCGTTTTTAGACCACATGATCCAACTGACTTGCATCAGGCAGGCGCGGATCCAGGATTTCTTAGGGGCGGCCCAAATTTGAAATTATGCGAGCCAAATATTTGTACGTAATGGTGAGCAGCAGTGGCGTAATGAGCAAAAACGGTTTTTTTGGGGGGCAGACAAAAATCTGCATCTCCCCACTCACCTCCAGGCCCCACTGAACGTTTTTCAAAGTGGGTCGGGGACGCTAAAGTATTTGTGATCAAGTAGAGCGTAGCATAAATTGGCGTGGGGTCTAGGGGCAAAGCGCCGGCGGAGATCAAAGGGCGGAGGCCCTGGAAGCTCAGGATATGGGCATTTAATTACGGCCAGATGAGCATTTTTGATACCTTAATTCATGACACTGGCAGGTCACTCATTGGCGTGGTGTCCAGGGGGGGGGGCAGAAGCTCAGGGGTTTTAGGCATTTTATAACGGTCAGGTAAGTATTCAGGGCCGCCTCAGGACCCCTTGTGGAGTCGAAAGGGCGGAGCCCCCGGAAGCTCAGGGGTTTTTGTCTCGCCTGCGTAGCAAAAAGCGAGACATAGGCGCCGCTTTTCCGGTGGCGGCGGCGGCGACGGCAGCGGCGTCAACATCAAAAACTTAACCAAGGTTAAGTTTTAGAATTTTTAATATAATTTTGAAAGTATAAGTTTTTATTCAATGAAACTTGGACTAAAGGGTTATCAAGTATCCCTTATCATGTGAGAAGAATTTCAGGTCACAAAGTCAAGGTCAAAGGTCATTTAAGGTCAACAAACTTAGACCATGTTGTGGCATCATCATCAAAAACTTAACCTGAGGTTAAGTTTTTGAATTTTTAATATAATTTTGAAAGTATAAGTTATTATTCAATGAAACTTAGACTAAAGGCATATCAAGTATTCCCAATCATGTGAGTTGAGTTTCAGGTCACTAAGTCAAGGTCAAAGGTCATTTCCAGTCATCAAACTTAGACTATGTTGTGGCATCACGTTAAGATCTTGAATTTTTATGTAATTTTGAAAGTATACATTCCTATTCCATGAAACTTGAACGTAAGGGTTATCAAGTATCACCAATCATGTGATTAGTCTTTTAGGTGACAAAGTCAAGGTCAAATGTCATTTCAGGTCTGCATATTCTTAGTCAATATTCACTTCAAAATGCTGATTAGATTCAGAGGATTTCATTTTGGGGGGCCTGCTAATGGGCAAACCTGCCTATCAATAATGTCCCTACCTCAATTTTTCATCATATCGAATTGCGTAATGCAGGCGAGACCGCCGAGAGCGTTTCACTTGTTAGATTACGGTCAGATGAACATATTTTGATACCTTATTTGTGACACTCGCAGGTCACTAAATGGCGAGGGGTCCAGGGGGCGAAGCCCCCGGAAGCTCAAGGGTTTTAGGCATTAAATTACAGTCAGGTGAGTATGCAGGGGCCCGCCTTGGGGCCCTTGGTTGGGTCCAGGGGCAGAGCCCCCGGAAGCACAGGGGTTTTATGCGTTTAATTACGGTCAGATGAGCATTTTTGTTATACCTTATTGACAGAAGCAGGACACTATTTAGCGTCGGGTCCAGGGGGCGGAGGTCCAGAAGCTCAGGTGTTTTAGGCGTTTAATTACTGTCAGATGAGCCTATTTTGATACCTTATTTGTGACACTGGCAAGACAATAATTGGTGTGGGGTCCAGGGGGCGGAGTCCCCAGAAGCTCAGGGGTTTTAGGCATTAAATTACCGTCAGATGAGCATCCAGGGGCCCGCCTTAGATCCCCTAGGTGGAATCAAGGGGGCAGAGCCCCCGGAAGCTCAGGGGTTATACACTGTTAGAAAATTTCTCTATAAAAAAACAGAAAAGTGCCTGCAGCAGAGTCTCGAGAACTCCTGTAATTTTACTGCACAGTTCTTATCGCAATTTACTACTTATCTGTTTTTAACAGACAATCTGTATGTGATAAATACAATTTCTTCTTTAAAAAAACAGAAAAGTACTTGCAGAATTCTCGAGAACTCCTGTAATTTTACTGCACAGTTCATATCGGAATTTACTACTTATCTGTTTTTAACAGACAATCTGTATGTGATAAATACAATTTCTTCTTTAAAAAAACAGAAAAGTACTTGCAGAAGTCTCGAGAACTCCTGTAATTTAACTGCATAATTCTTATTGCAATTTACTACTTATCGGTTTTATAACAAACTATCTGTATGTGATAAATACAAGTTCTTCTTTAAACAAACAGAAAATCACTTGCAGAAGTCTTGAGAACTCCTGTAATTTTACTGCATATTTTTCATCGCAATTTACTACTTATCGGTTTTATAACAGACTATCTGTATGTGATAAATACAAGAGTTCTTCTTTAAACAAACAGAAAAGCACTTGTAGAAGTCTTGAGAACTCCTGTGATTTTACTGCATATTTCTCATCGCAATTTACTACTTATCGGTTTTATAACAGACTATCTGTATGTGATAAATACAAGAGTTCTTCTTTAAACAAACAGAAAAGCACTTGCAGAAGTCTTGAGAACTCCTGTGATTTTACTGCATATTTCTCATCGCAATTTACTACTTATCGGTTTTATAACAGACTATCTGTATGTGATAAATACAAGAAACACCAGTCCATCAAACAATCAACTGCAACATTCTGTTATTTTAAGGGTTTATTGATCAATAATATGCAAAAAACCTAATTACAGACTCAAATATTAACATTTACTGATGTTCTGACCATGCACATTTACACTGGCAATTAATATTCCTACTGAAAAGTGTTTCTGGGTTTAAACACAATCAACAATATACAATCCTTCTGTAACGCGTTCTCACTTAGTCTGTGACGGCAGGTACAGACCAAGTGAGAAGACACTAGTGGAAGGAGTGTACATCAACACTGACACAATTCTAAGGGTCAACATTTTCAAAATGTCACCCTTCAGTCAAGCAGACCTAAAATACATCACTAACTGAACTGACAATCCATCGGCTGGTTATTCAAGAGCTTTTTCGCGAATCTTTCTTCATACCAAATCCCGGAAGAAAACACATACCACATGGCATTATAATGTACCTTCATGTAGCATAAATCAACAATAAAACCCTAAAAACACCAACATCAAAGTATCAGACATGTTTAAAGTTTAAAAAATTGTATGACATATATATAGGAGCCAATGAGGCCTTCTTCGTTCAAAAATGGTCAAATATCATCACGAATTAATTACGTATATACCTGTACTTGTACTAGATGCATGTGGAGACAAATACAGCTAGAGAAGGAGCAGTTCGTGCCAATCGGTAGTAAGTTTGTAATCATTTCTTAGGCCAACCTTTACCCACAGCTAATTTACAAAATCTGCATCACAATTACACATACATGTACAAAATTCAGAGATTTTCTTTTTAAACATTTGAGTTAGTCAAAAACATTCAGCTGAATTAGCTTTAGATTACTTGTATCGAGAATCTAGAGTTGACAACAGTAAAATATTGATATATGCCGGTGAAGAAAAAGACATTGTAACTCATGCTCCTTGGAAAAGATTATCTTGGCTCTGACCTAAAATCCAATCCCTTCAGATCTGGATGCATAAAACCTACTATAGTAACTCTGGTTATGCAGTTTGTGCCAACTGGCAGTTCATCTGGAATTATGTTTTTCACCGGTCATCTCTGAAACAGTTTCATCTTTGACATTTAAATGCAACTCAGACACATTAACTTGAAAAGTTTCAACTCTTTCCAAGACGTACTTTTAACATAAACAGCCTTTATCATAATCAAATAACATAGCATTGCAAGGTTCAACAATGATACCAGTATTACTCACAAGGTGCAGGACATCCAAACAAAAAGTTGGTTGATTAAAGAGAAACATTCCAAAAATAAGGGGCTTATATCTATGCCCTAGGTTACTGATTAGGACCACATTCTGGTCAATAACATTTTCAGATGTTGCCAATGGAGGTGCAACGTTACAAATGAACTGCTGAAGGTGTATAGTGTTTGTGATAAATTTGAAAATCTTGCATGAACAATGTTGCCAAGCTGTAAATTTCTTTTGACAAAATCTATAAAGCATAATAACATGCATGACCAGGCGCAATAACTTAACAGAAAAAATAAAAATTAAAGTTACTTAATAAAAATAAATGAACTGTCAAAAATTTGCAGGATACAGGGTCCCAAAGTCTATGTGCTGAGCAAACATATTGCACCAAGTCCGTTACTGATCGGTATGCCAGTCCGACTCGAATTCCATGATCCCGCGGAGGAGGGCTACAATCTTAGGAGCAACGGTAGATTTTTTCTTCTTCTTGCCTCCACTCTGTGTGACTACTGGCCCTCTGGGTTGATGCTGATCAGTTCCCTAAAAATACAAGAACAGCAAGCCACAAATATGTTTAAATAATTGAAATTTCTCCCAGGAAGCATTACATTTATAAAAGAAGTTATCTTGTGTAAGAATCTGCACATTTCTAAATACATGTATAGCAGAACTCAAAAGCCTAGCTGCCACACAGGGTACGATACACCACCATAAAGTCGTGGGTGGGGAAAGGGGGCGTTGAACAATGAGAATTCTGAGAGTAAGGAAAACCACAGGCAAAGATGCCTTCCAGTATCTCTCTACACACCATTTGCCCTGGTCAGCGCATAGGAAATTGTCATTTTTCAGATACTGGCCTGTGAATAATTAACATGGCAAGAAATTTTTGACAAATCAATATGGTCACTTGAGGTGATCGTCTACTAATACAATTAACAAAGGGTACTGCAATGTGGAGCAAATCATGATAATTTCATGATGTTTGTGTGTGTCTCCGAGAGGCCTAATGATTTCATCATGTCCTTGTGATGACATGCCATGACATTACCGACGTCACCACTGGTCATGTTGTGCATCAGTCATCGTGCTCTTTCAAGCCAGGAAAAAGTTGTGTAGCAATAACATTGAAACCAAAGAAAAGTTAGTAAAAAGCTCACCTTTGGATAAACTCCATTGTGACCGCAGCCTCTGGCGGGTACTCCAAAGAAAGCGTGTAGAAGCATGTGAAGAGGCAAATGACAGCTTCACTGAAGGTGGCAATTCGATCATTTACAACAGACCCCTCTATTACAAGGTAGAACAGGTTCCGGCCCTGGAAGATGACACCTGTTCTACACATTTTACATAATAGCAGTGAAGGGATGTTCCTTTGTCCACCACAGCAATTGTTGAGGGTAGAATAGGAACCGTATATTTTGTCCTCTTTCTTTGTCCGTCATGTTCACAGTGATATTAAAAAGTCGAATCATAATTACAAGCGCCAGATTGCGCTGTAGGCCTACGAGGCTACGACTAATAGGAATTTGCGCATAATTAAATTATTGAAAACGGTACATTTTTATTAATTTCACGAAGCACTCTGTAAAATTAAAGAAAATCGGTACATGGGGTCCTGTAAGCATAACAATTTCCTGTAAAAAAAAACTTTTCTTCTTTTCATTTCGAATAAAATAAATGAAAAATTCTGTTGAAAACCAGTTATTTCGTTTCTTTTAGAATTATTACAGATGGTCTGCATGCAGGTACAATGTTTCGCAAAACAATTTTGTAAGAAAATATAGATCTTTCCTTTAAAAATGAGGATTACTCTATTTCAAAAAGCACTCTGTATAAAATTACAGAGAATCGGAACATTAGATCTGTAAGCATAACAAATTCCTGTAAAAAAAAAATTCTTCTTTTCATTTCAAGTAAAATAAATGAAAACTCTGTTGAAACCCAGTTATTTCGTTTCTTTTGGAATTATTCTTTAAAATTACAGTAGTCTGCGGCTACAATGATTCACAAAACAATTTTGTAAGAAAACAGATCTTTCCTTTAAAAATAAGGATTACTCTATTTCAAAAAGCACTCTGTATAAAATTACAGAAAATCGGAACATTTGGTCTGTAAGCATAACAAATTGCTGTAAAACAAAATTTCTTCTTTTCATTTCAAGTAAAATTAATGAAAAACTCTGTTGAAACCCAGTTATTTCGTTTCTTTTGGAATTATTCTTTAAAATTACAGTACTCTGCGGCTACAATGATTCACAAAACAATTTGTAAAAAAACAGATCTTTCCTTTAAACATGAGGATTACTTTACTTCACAAAGCACTCTGTAAAATTACAGAAAATTGGTACATGAGGTATGTAAGCATACAAATTTCCTGTAAAAAAAAAAATTCTTATCTTTTTTTAGGAATCTGTCCTGTTAATTTGCAGAAAATTTCCAGTTACAACAATTTACAGAATGATTCTGTTTTTTTTTTCCTGTAAAATCTTCTGTTTTTTTAAACAGTGTAGGCATTTAATCACGGTCAGATGAGCATATTTTTATACCCCATTATTTTGTGACACTGGCAGGTCACTATTATTTCTTTCTAATTTTCTTTAATATACTTTTTCAAAAAAAGTTGGGGGGCTCGAGGCCCTCGATCCCCGCAGTTCCGCGGGCCCTGACATGTAGGCCTCTAAATAAGCATATTTCTTGCCTGACTGTAAATTTAGGAATTTATTATTTTCCAACAAACGCATAAAAAGTATAATTTACTAAAAAGTGAAGAAAAAACTCGGAAATTTCTTGCTTGACTGTAAATTTCCTTCCTTCTCTCTTATTTTTTTTACTGGGGGGGGGGGGAGGCAACAGCCTAGGAGGCAAGGCCCTTTCGGCTTCTCCCCCGACCTCCTTCTTTTCCCCCTTTTCTTCTTCCTTCTTTCTCTTCTTTTCCTTCTCTCTCTCTTTTTTTTGGGGCCAAGGCCCGCTCGGCCTCCCCCCTGGATCCGCGCCTGAAGTTATCAATGACATGCAAAATCTCAAGGTCAAAGATGATGTCATGGTTGATGTGGTAGAAACAATAGAGTCTCGTGATGAGTAGAAGATGTGATGAGTAGTTACTTTCAAGTTAGATACTGGTGTTCAGACAAACCTTCTTCCAGAATCAGTGTATCAGAGTTTGAGTCCCAGACCAAACTGCAGCCAGCTAGAGTGAGAATGACAGGCTATACAGTGATTCCATGCGGTAAAGGGTCGTTGTTATGTACAAGTGAAGTACAAGGGTTCAACTCACAATATGGCTTTTCTAGTTACTCCTGGTGACCTTCAACCATTGTTAGGCTTACAGGCATGTGATGATTTGTGAAACTTTATTCTTTCACTTAAAACAAAAGACACGGTAGGCGTTTAAACAAAACAATCAAAATCATATTTTTGCATTGGCCTATATAACTTTGTGTCGGAACGGTGTCGGTATAATTAATGTCGGTAAATCTTGCCGGCGTCGCGACACGTCGGGGAAAATTAGAAATAATATGGAAAATGAAATATAGGCCTACATGTTCGTGAAATAATAGTCAAAAGGGTGGTAGGCAGGCAGATAGTTTGTATATGAAAAGGATGAAAATTCGCTTGCTCGCTACGCTAGCTTATGTTCGTAATACGTTTTGTACATCAGTGATTAAAAAGCGATGCTAGGTACGCAGATACTTTTACACATTACTCCTACACTTATTGCACTACACTGGCTTCCTATAAAACAGAGAATTGAATACAAAATTATTTTATTAACATGGAAGGCAATGCATGGATACGCTCCTGTGTTGACTGTTTATAACCCTCGAACTAATTTGCGATCTGCAGGTAAATACCTGCTTAAGCGTCCTCGAACACGCTCTCTTCTAGGAGATCGATCATTTACTGCCTGTGCATCGAGACTGTGGAATGGTCTTCCCCAAATCCTTCGCTCTTGTCACCAGTTATCCACTTTCAGAACTCAACTAAAGACATACCTATTTCAGATTGCTTACAATTAGTCAGTTTTTTGTCTTTCCCAGTTAGAATCATGAACAGACATTTTTTGTAGTTTTTCAGTCTCATCAGCGCCTTTGATTAGGCAACTAGATATTTATTTGGCGCTATATAAATACCTGGATTGGATTGGATTGGATTGGAATGTAATGAAATGGCAAGCCAAAGAATTTAGACCATTCGCTAGGCTCGCTCGCCAACAAGGAATAAACAATAATCATTACATAATACTTGCCCATTTGATTAAAAAGGGGCGTAATGTAGAAAGATTCTATTTAAGATTATAACATACGATTTTTACCTTCCTTGTTCGCCAAATAACCAAAAAAAAAAAAACGTCCCCTAAAATAACTGTGTTTGTGCCCTCCCTTTCTCGGGGCAAGAAGACACAGTTCCTTTATGGGGAAAAATATGCCCATAATTATTGGAAGTTTTTAAAAATCGCTCACTTGCTACGCTAACTCGCGATTGTAATTTTAAACATGTTCATTTGACGAAGAAGGGCGGAAGGCAGATAGATGCTATTCAATATAAAATAAGCCTAAAACCGCCCGCTCGCTAAAATGAAATTGACATCGCCTTAACTATGAATGTGCCCGACCGTCCCACAGCAAAAAAAAACTCTGTTTGATACTCATTATTGTTGAAGATAATTCTTTGGTTTAAATCGCTCGCTTGCCAGTTTATGCCTTTATGGTATAAACATGATCATTGAATTAAGGAGGGAAATTAAGCAGGAAGATGCTATGATGATATGCTATGATATTTTTAGCTCTCTCTCTCTCTCTCTCTCTAATATTGTGCCCAAGAAAAAGAAAGAAGGTCGACTCAAGGTTGAGAAAAGTGTATCTATTACTTAAAAGCTTCTGCACCTGCTCCCCCCGAAAAAAAGGATTGCGTCTTTTGCAAAGGTTTATCACCCTTTTTTTCCCCATCAGTGTCTCCTGATCGGGGTATTAAAAAGCATCCCCCTTCTCAAAATGCTGACTACGGCACTGAATAACAACAACAAAACAAGTCAAAATAAAACAAAAACCAAGAAAATAACCCATGTAAGAAATATTGTCGGCGAAGCATTTGTCGTAGGAGCATATGTCTTCCACGGGGCACTTTATGGGCGGAGCAAATGTCGGCGGAGTAAATGTCGTCGGAGCACATGTCGTCGGAACAATTGTCGTCGGAGCAACTGTCGGAGGAGCAATTGTCGGCGGAGCAACTGTCGGAGGAGCAACTGTCGGCGGAGCAACTGTCGGAGGAGCATTTGACGTTGGAGCAAATGTCACAGAGCAATTGTCGCGTTTTGCGGATTAACTGTCGGCGGAGCAATCGTCGGCGGAGCATGTGTCATGGATTCCTATGAAGACGTGTTTGCATGGAAACCATCATATCACGTTAAATGAAAATTCTCAACCTGTACAACATGCATGTCGAAAAATTCCATTTCCACTGCGAAGTCAGCTCAAAGATGAGCTAAATAAAATGGAACGAAATAAAGTAATCACACCGGTGGATGAACCAAGTGACTGGATGTCGTCGCTCGTGGTGGTGATGAAGAAAAACAATCAGCTTCGAGTATGTCTAGTTCCAAGAGATATAAGGTCCATAAAAATAGAGCACTACCAGTTGCCTTCAAGAAATGAAATAACGGCACAGTTTGCAGGAGCGAAGTACTTCAGCAAATTAGATGCGTCATCAGGTTTCTGGCAGATAGGCTATATACTTTCATAACACCATTTGGAAGGTACAGATTTTCTCAGATTACCATTCGGAATCTGCAATGCTTCAGAAGTGTTCAACAAGATTGTGCATAGTTTGTTCGTACACATACCTGGTGTCAACACAATGATGGATGACATAGTAGTATGGGGGTCAACCCATCAGGAACATGACACCAGACTGAAACAAATCCGTGACATAGCTCGGGAAGCAAATCTGAAATTCAACAGAGACAAATGTGAGTTCAATGTGAGACAAATAACTTTCATTGGCGACTTGATCAGTGAACAAGGTGTTCAACCAGATCCAAAAAAGGTTGCAGCCATCTTAAACATGGAAAGACCACAGAACAAGCATGAAGTTCAGAGGAGGCGCGATAGCTCAGTTGGTAGAGCAGTGGTCTCGTAATCTGGCGACCCGTGTTCGAAACCAAGTCGATGCGCTAGTGCCCTTTGGTAAGGCATTAATCCTCAGGTCCCTCGGAGAGGACGTAAAACCGTCGGTCCTCTAGTTGCTTACTAACAAGCATTTATGCTTTCATAGCAGTCAGGTAAAATACCCCCCACTACTACTACTACCCTAGGTTCTTAGGTATGGTCAACTACCAAGGAAAGCTCATACCAGATCTAGCCACAAAGTCAGCCCCGCTGAGAAGACGTCTTCTTGAGAAAATAAATAAGTGGACGCACGGCAAGATGCACAAGAAAAATCTTGGTGTCAACTCAAGGAAGCTCTGACACAAGAACCAGTGCTTCATTTCAATGACGTACAGCACAAAGCCGACGAAGCTATCAGCTGATGCGTCTAAATATGGATTAGGTGCAGTACTACTTTGCAACAACATGACCAGAATTGGTTTCCTAGAGCAATGACTGATGATGCAGAAACTCGCTATGCGGCATGCGCAGATAGAAAAAGAATTGCCAGCGATGAGGCATGCGTGTAAAAGATTTCATCAATACACGTACATACATGGACGACAGGTAGAAGTCGAAAAAGATCATAAAACTCTTGAACCGTTGTTCGAAAAAAAAAACAAGTCCTCTTCGTATTCAACGCCTACTAATCCGAGTGCAGAGATACGATCTGAAAGTGTCCTACACACCAGGAAAATACATGTACACCGCAGATGCACTGTCTAGAGCGGTATAGATCCACAGACAGAAATGAATGTCGAAAGAGAAGAAGACATCATAATATATGTAGACACACCGATGAAGACAATACCAGTCAAAGAGAAAAGGTCAGTTTGTAGAAGAAACAAAGAAAGACAAAAGATGGATGGCTTGAAACAAAACAACAGCGTCCAATAGCAGTTAGAGAATACTGTTAAGGCTTAATCATGAAAGAATCGTGGTACCAAGCACAATGAGACAACAGATGTTGAACAAGATCCATGCAGGACACCTGGGCATAGAAAAATGCAAAAGACGCGCAAGAGAAGTCTGTACATGTATTAGTCTAGAATAAATCAAGACATAACAGAAATGGTACGAAATTGAAACTCATGCTCGATGTAATATTAACCAAAACAACCATAGACAGAAATACCAAAATCACACACGGTACCAAACAGACCGTCGGAAAAGATCTTTGCAGGATTGTTCACACTGAATAATAAAGATTACATGGTAATAGTAGACTACTATTCACAATTTATTGTCGAAAACAATAAGTAAAACAGTGATAACGAACATATAAGAGTTCTTGTTAAGACAAGGCACTCCAAGTGAACTCGTGACAGATAATAGTTCGCAATATGCAAGTAAAGAGTTCAAAAACCGAGCACAAGGTTGGGACTTAATTATGTCACACAACAACAAGTCCGTACCATCTTCAGTCGAACGGACTAGCAAAAATGCATTTAAAAATCGTAAAGAACCTCTTCCGCAAATGCCAAGCCAGTAGACAAGATGTCTACAGAGCTTTACAAGTCTACAGAGGCTCACCACTAGAATGTGGAAAATTGCCAGTTAAATTCCTGTACAACAGCATACGTAGCTGCCAACTGCTCCGATTTTTCAAAATTCTGAATAACCAATTTTTTTAAATTCCTTTTTAAAGCCAAATTTGACTTGTGTTACCATGATTAGAGAGTTCGAGTATTGCATACGTTGAATGGCTGCACGATCGAACTACCCCCTAGGATAGTTGTCCGAGGGGTAGTTATCCTAGAGGATGGTTGTCGTAGGGGGTAGTTGTTGGGGGTAGTTGACCGGGGGTAGTTGTCCTGGGGGTATTTGTCCTAGGGAGTAGTTGCCCTAGGGGGTAGTTGTCCTAGGGGGTAGTTGACTGGGGTGGTTATCCGGGGGTGGATGTCCAGGGGGTTGGTGTCCGGATACGGATCTATGATAATACCAGTTTTCGCCAATCAGAGAACTGGAAAAGTCGACGCCCCTTGTTAGCCTTGATCAAAATCCTAATTTAAAGCGCATATTTTGTGCTTTATTTCTAGAATCTAAGGCACAATTTTAATAAGTAGGGCCCCATAGAGCCTATTATACGAAATACATGATTCCAAAATGGGGGGCATATATCCTATTGTGTCCCTGTTACACCCACAAATGTAATAACGCCCACAAATGTAACAACGCCCACAAATGTAATAACACTTTACCCACAAATGTAATAACACCCACAAATGTAATAACACTTTACCCACAAATGTAATAATTTCACCCACAAATGAAATAACCACTTTACCCACAAATGTAATAATTTTGGTAAGTGGTTGTTACACCCACAAATGTAATAACGCCCACAAATGTAACAACGCCCACAAATGTAATAACACTTTACCCACAAATGTAATAACACCCACAAATGTAATAACACTTTACTTACAAATGTAATAATTTCACCCACAAATGTAATAACCACTTTACCCACAAATGTAATAATTTCGAATCACCCACAAATGTAATAATTTTGAATCACCCACAAATGTAATAATGACTTTACCCACAAATGTAATAAATTTGAAGGGATATTTTGTCGAATTTGTTCAAAACTAAAACCCTGTAATAAAGCATGGGTATAGCGCGCAGTCTTTACTCCAGACCCGGTTATTTCAAAATTTAAAAACAGACCCCATAATCATTTTCCTGTGGAATAACATAACAATCGAGCGTAGTCTTTCCTCCAGACCCGGACATTTCAAAAATAAAAAAACAATAAAAAACAAAACAAAAAATTCAAATCTAAGACCCAACAATCCTCCAAATTAAGACCCGGTAATAAAGTATGGGATTAGAGCGTAGTCTTTACTTCAGACTCGGTTATTTAAAAAAAAAAATCTTCAAACTAAGACCTCCCCATCCTTTTCCTGTGGAATAACATGGGTATAGAGCGTAGTCTTTCCTCCAGACCCGGTTATTTCAAAAGAAAAAGAAATTTAAACAAATCTTCGAAACTAAGTCCCACCATTTTATTCCTCTTTTTTTTCATTTAAAAATAAATTACATTATAACATATGTGGATACAACACGTCACAAATAAATGATTGGTCGGCGGTCACACGAACTGACAAATCAGTCAAAATGGTCCATATATATAACACACAATGGAGGGACCGATTCGATGGTTCGTTGACCGTCGACGATTTGTTAATATGTAAAAATTCTAACGCCCACAACTATCCTGGAATTCAATGTTTGTAGAAAAAAAGTAATTGAATAAGTGACCTTAAATGTATTTAAATATTGTATATATTATATCATTTTTTTTAAATGACCGGGTCTGGAAGAACAACTATGCTCTAAACCCATGCTTTATTACAGGATCTTAGTTTGGAAGATGGTGGGTCTTAATTTTAAAGTTTTTGTTTTTGTTTTGTTTTGTTTTTGAAATAACCGAGTCTAGAGGAAAGACTACGTTCAATACTCATGTTATTCCACATGAATAAGATGATGGGGTCTTAGTTTTGAAGATTAAAAAAATTAAACGGGTCTGGAGTAAAGACTACGCTCTAAACCCATGCTTTATTACTGGGTCTTAATTTGGAAGATGGAGGGTCTTAGTTTAAAAGGTTTTTGTTTTGTTTTGTTTTATTTTTGAAATAACCGGGTGATGAGTAAAGACAACGCTCTAAACCCATGCTTTATTACAGGGTCTTAGTTTGGAGGATTGTTGGGTCTTAGATTTGAATTTTTGTTTTGTTTTTTAGTGTTTTTTATTTTTGAAATGACCGGGTCTGGAGGAAAGACTACGTTCAATACTCATGTTATTCCACATGACTAAGATGATGGGGTCTTAGTTTTGAAGATTTAAAAAAATTAAACGGGTCTGGAGTAAAGACTACGCTCTAAACCCATGCTTTATTACCGGGTCTTAATTTGGAAGATGGAGGGGTCTTAGTTTAAAAGGTTTTTGTTTTGTTTTGTTTTATTTTGAAATAACCGGGTGTGGAGTAAAGACAACGCTCTAAACCCATGCTTTATTACAGGGTCTTAGTTTGGAGGATTGTTGGGTCTTAGATTTGATTTTTTGGTTTTGTTTTTTATTGTTTTTATTTTTGAAATGACCGGGTCTGGAGGAAAGACTACGCTCGATTGTCATGTTATTCCACAGGAAAAGGATTATGGGGTCTTAGTTTTGAAGATTTTTAAATTTTTGAAATAACCGGGTCTGGAGTAAAGACTGCGCGCTATACCCATGCTTTATTACAGGGTTTTAGTTTTGAACAAATTCGACAAAATATCCCTTCAAATTTATTACATTTGTGGGTAAAGTCATTATTACATTTGTGGGTGATTCAAAATTATTACATTTGTGGGTGAAATTATTACATTTGTGGGTAAAGTGTTATTACATTTGTGGGTGTTATTACATTTGTGGGTAAAGTGTTATTACATTTGTGGGCGTTGTTACATTTGTGGGCGTTATTACATTTGTGGGTGTAACAGTCCCCCACCCTTATTTCTTTTTGGGGGGGACGTGTACCCTGCCCCCGTGATTGACATTGAATCGTGACGCAGTTTTGTTCGAATAAAGACACCTGTAAATATTAACTTTCCTGACTTACACAGCAGAACGACAGCCAGGAATACAATAACATCATAGCTTTATGTGCAAACTTGTGAAACATAATTTCTGTTCTTATGCTCTTTGATGTAACCGCTAGGTGTAGCATTACTGCCATTTGTGGATGAAGAAAAGCTTCTGAGAACTCTTGCAGATGTCTATCCCAATCTCACACCAGAAGAGCGTAAGTAGATATCAGAGGAGGAGGATGGTGATGATTGTAATGATGATAAAGGTGATGATGGTGATGATGATGAAGATGGTGGTGGGTGATAATGATGAAGATGGGGATAATAAAAATGATGTTGAAAATGATGATGATGCAATAGTTTGGGAGTGTAAAGAGAAAATGAAATAGCTCACTCTTTGACCAATCAATCTTTCAAAAAAGATGTCGAGCATCGAAAACAGTGCTAATAACTCTAATCTATGTGTCTTTATTTTGTTTAATCTTTATAAACACAGTGAAAAGAAACAGCAATGGCCCTGAGCGTTTGTTTGTGGGCAAGCATCACTCTCTCTATAACTTCATCAAGGAGCTGTACGAGAAAAACTGTCTTGAACATGTGAGACCTGAAAGGGAATTTCTCCTCTGCTGAGAGCCAGAAAGGCATTAACTCTTATGATATATATATGATATTAATATGCCATTCAAGCTCGCAGCTCTCCAACTAGCACACTATGATATTTGTATTAGTTGAGAGTGAGACATTGCATACATTATGTTCATAAAATATGTATATCACAACTCTGTTATCATGACGTGAATTTAGATTTGATCGCTTTTGATTCATACAATTTCCTTCTTTATCAAACAATGTTAATCCAGTTTGAATCAGTGCATTTGAAATATACATTTCCACCCTTGGTAAAATTAGAATAGTCTTGCACCTACTTCACATGTATGAAATTCACACCTAAGCCTCAATCATTTTACCACTTGGAAAATACTTTTGCTATAAATGCTTTACATGATGTTGAATCTTTAAATATTTTTGTCTAATGCGACCCTTTTCCAGGTATTTAATCTATTTCACTACTAATGCTGATTGAATGTTTTAAACAGTGGCATTTCACTTTGGTAATATGTTGTTGTAGAAGCTGACACAACCAACAATCCTTGGTTTTCTCTGTCTTCTTTTAATACAGGCTGAGCCTGATACCGATGTGCGCACCTCACTTGCTGATGGAATGATAGGAAAGATTGGGAAGGATGAGTTTGTTACTCTGCCTGGAGAGTGAGTAGAATCAGTAACTCTTTGTTATATGGTGTGGTCACACTATCATAGCCTAGCCGCAAAGTCCTAATATTCACAGTCAGTTTTCTTTAATAGCCCTGTACTATTTGCCTAACCCGGGCTTAGGAAATCCACGCTTCCGGGATATCTGGATAGCTTATGAATGTTTATGAGTGCACACTTGCACGTGCACTCTTCGAGTGTGCATGAAAGTACTACAAATGGCACGCGCTTTTGAACGATTTCACTGTTGGTCCTTGTATAAATATTCATGTTAAAGCTGATTTCTTTTCCGATCTCACTTGAGCTCTTAGCACTGCATTTTCACATATACAGTCCGGGGCCCGTACGGCGAGTAAAAACAGACATTTTGGGAATTTTGGGCCGGTGCCCGGCCGGCTCCCGTACAGTTCCTACGGACGCCGGGACATTTTTTAAAGCCGTACGGGTGCCGTACGCGTGATGCTGAGTTGGCTGCTCCCGATTCTCCCGGCGTTTTTATCTGACCGTTAGGTTGTAGAAAGCCCGTAAAGGGCCCATGGGGCATCGTAGGGGTCCCGTGCGGGCTCCGGAAGGTGCGGGCACCTAACGAATTTTTCTGTCAATTCTCAATGGAGGCGCGGATGTCAGAGGACAAATAGTTCAGTGCACCGCACGGCACCCACCCGGGTGCCTTGAGGACCCCGGCCGGGCCCCAGGAGCCATCGGGTGCACCTGTTCATTGGACGGAGCCCGTAAGATGACCGACCGGCACCCGACCGGCACCCGACCGGCACCTTTAAGGGCACCTTGCATTTTCACTCGACCAATTTTCACCGGGCACCTCTCAGGTGCCGCAGAATATGTGACAGCACATGCGGTAGAAATGAAAATCGGAAGGGTCCCGTGCGGTCTCTAAAATCCACGGCAAGCCGCCGGGTAGGGAAAATCGTACGGGACCCGATTTATATGTGACCTAGGCATTAGTAAAACCAAGTATTAATTCCGTAATGGGGCTTTCACATATACACTCCGGGGCCCGTATGGCGAGTAAAAACAGACATTTTGGGAATTTTCGGCCGGTGGCCGGCCGGCTCCCGTACAGTTCCTACGGGCGCTGGGACATTTTTATAAGCCGTAAGGGCGCCGTGGTGCTATGTTGGCTGCTCCCAATTCTCCCGGCGTTTTTAACTGACCGTTAGGCCGTAGAAAGCCTGTAAAGGGCCCGTGGGGCACCGTACGGGTCGCGTGCGGGCTCCGGACGGGCCTCTCATGAATTTTTCTGTCAATTCTTAATTGAGGCGCGGAGGCGCGGATGTCAGAGGACAAAGAGTTCAGAGCACCGCACGGCACCCAGCCGCAGGCGCCTCGAGGATCCCGGCCGGGCCCCGGGAGCCATCGGGTGCACCTTTTCATCGGACGGAGCCCGTAAGATGACCGGACAGCACCCGCCCGGCACCCGGTCGGCACCTTTAAGGGCACTTTAAGGGCACCTTGCATTTTCACTCGACCAATTTTCACAGGGCACCTCTCGGGTGCCGCAGAATATGTGACCGCACACGCCGTTGAAATGAAAATCGGAAGGGTCCCGTACGGTCTCTAAAATCCACGGCAAGCCGCCGGGTAGGGAAAATCGTACGGGGCCCGGTTCATATGTGACCTAGGCATAACCGGGCGCAAGGCGATTTTTACCTCCCGGGTCCTGACTTTTTGCGCCCGGTAAGACGGAAAAAATGAGTACCGGGCGCCGGTCTTTTTTTATTTTTGGCGCCCGGGTCTGGGAGAATTAACATTTCCTGTTTCAGAAAATTTCAGTAAATGTCATTAAATGTTCACATATCTGACAAAAAAACTTACTTGATACAAGTTAAATGTGGACTGAATGAACCCTAACAAATCATTTTACAATGAGAATCCTAAAATCCTTCCGTGATTGTATGCATAGACCACATAATTCATGCACGTTCATGCGGCACTAGATGGCGCTTCGTGCTCGTAGAGAACAGTGCCATCTATACACAGAGTTTGGCCAACTTGGTTTCATTTGGTCACATATAACATGGCGTATATTATTTCGTTTTGTGCTTGCCCAACAAAGCAGTAGTTGCCATATTGTGGCCAACTCGAACCGCGGGTTGGCCAAACTCTCCTAATCAATGGCACTGGTACAGAAATCTGAATGGCCTTCTTGCGGTGAATCGGCAGTAAACAGCCCACGTATGTTAAGGTCTAGTGTAACATGGTCTTAAAGTGTAACACGGTATAAGCTCCTGGAAAAAGTCGCTGCGTGTGGACGCACAGTGGGTTGTCATTGCATATAGCTAGCTGTGTGCTGTTCGCTCGAGCTAGCTCGCTGCTATGTTTCCGGCTGCGAATCGCAGTGCAAATTTTCTTCACTTCTTCAAAATCACGCTTGAATATTTTTTTTGCACCGAATTTGATACGAAGTCCGCGAGTGCTCCCCATTCCGTGCGTGTTGAGAGTTAGGTCATACATAGATTGCATTGACTCGCGCAAAAACAAGTGGCTCGAAGGCTCGAGAAAACAGAATGTCAAATGGAGAAATACACAAGCATTTGTATAGTCATTAGAGATCTACTGAGGTTCGTTTTTTCGTCTAATTTATTTAATCTCAAATAAAATTTAGAATTCTCTCACTGACAAGTTGAAAACGTCTTACCAGCAGCCGATCTAGCATTGTTTTGGCAAAAATCTAGCCGGCCAGCTTCCCACCACGAACCTTTTGAGTCCCGGTAATTTTTGGCGCTGAGCGACCCCAAAACATATTCGCGGGTTCTTAAATTCGTGTTGCATGCAATTCAGCCCGTTCAAAACACGCATAAGAAGTCATGCTTATATTTTCCGCGAGTTCTAAAATTCGCGGACACCGACTTTTGCGCGAAATCCGCGAAAATTAAAGCACCGCGAATATTACCACGAGTTTACAGTACTATATAGTAGCTCCCCACAACAGACTATCCGTGTTCCGCGGAAAGTGTGGCGAAATAGTTGTTTGCAAGGTACGATTTGGCCGGAATGAAAATTGAGAATGCAATGTGGACAATTTTACATGTATGATTTTTTTGTACAAATATTTCTTTGGTTTTCCAGCACCTATAAAAACAACAACGAAAATTTACGTCTTACGTGGTCGATCAGACTGATTGTCTGATGCGTTTTCAAGTCAATTTTGTGGATATTTTTTTTTTTGTATGAATTTGCCTATACTGTTGCATGTTGTTTTTGTCTCTGTCTGTGGTTTGTTTATATCTCAAACTGCTATCACTGTTGTGCAGTCACGGTGTACTTTATAGTGTACTGATAGACTAATGAATAAATAAAAGGAAACAGTTAACAAATATTAAAAAATACAAAGGCCTATATGTTTATTAATTTTGGAAATGCCTCCTGGTCCTGGGAAAACGGCTCCCAGTTCTCTCAAAAATTAGGGACTGGAAGCCGCTTGTTTCAGATATTTGGCTCCCGGTCTGCTTTGACTTACGGAAATTAAGGCTTGGGTTAAACTGAGAGTAAAAACGAATTGGGCTAAGAAAAAAAATCATTGAAGAAAAAACATTTAGTAATGCCAATTTTTAAAAATTACAGTTCAAATTAAGATGAGGACCTCTCAGTTATAATACCATACACCAGATATGAAAGTCATAAAGATAAAGACCAGTTCTGGTCATGCAATTGCAATGCGAAAGAAACGTTGTGGAATCGATCAGAATTAAAAGGTTGATCATCTAGCATATAAGTCTTGGTGTGTACTGCAAGGTTCTGGAATCATCAAAATGATAAGAAATTTGGCAAAGTCTTGGTAAAGTTACAAACACTGTACACAGAAAGATGTATATGGGACTACGCGACACGTGTGCGCACGTGCGCGATGTCTATTTGGTCCCATTAGATATAATAATTTACCAAATATATCAAATAGTAGGGGGTTCCCCGGCAAAATTTGTATCATCACGTATTAGTCAAAACATATTCTCTCACATGATTGAATATGAGAGCTTCCATTTCATTTGTTGTGAGGGGGGCGTCCCCAAAACTGGACTATACCTTTAAAGGAAAAAAAGAGCACAAGTGTTCTAATATGCACAAAACCCAAAGAAGACAAATGAGACATGCAGAACGCACAATAAATTACTGTGTAAATTTAATACCTTTAACATATTATAAGGTATTATAAGCAGCAAGACCCAATTAAAACAAATATTCTTTATGAAATATGTAAAGATATTGTATGTAATTCTAGCTTTTTACCCAAGTGCTTAAAAAAAACTTCTCTCTCCTCTCTACTCTTTATTTCTCTCTCTTCATATCTTTCTCTTCCTCTTTCATCTTTGTGCAGACCTCACCGGTCACCAGTACCTCACTCGTCACCAGTTCCTGATCACCTGAGAGACATTCCAGAGAGCTATGTGTTGAGGTATGTATAATTAAGGATACAACACTAACAATTTGTGACTCGCCAATTAAGGAAAATTATGACCCAGCTGAGCATAAATGTGTAAACTACACAATATTAAGGAAGATCCCTGTTGATAATCCGAATAAAATGATGATTCTTGAAGAGCTTCGTTCTTAAAGAAGCTTTAGCAAACGGTATGTGCATTGTGATGTCAATCATTAATGAGAGGATCTAATACCTTCAAAAAGTATTTCCTGGAAAAGGCAGGTTTTCTGTAAATATCCTGAATTATGTTTCATGTTTGAAATAGTCATTTTGAGTGTGTTGATCACTAGCTAACTATTTCACTGATGTTATTTTGTTCCATGACCAAAATAAGTATGATCTATTTGTCTAATATGTTGCAGTTCTATGAATTAATGTAACAGATGATCAGTTCATAATTCAATTCAGCATACAGCTTTGTTAGTTGATGGTCTTGTGACCCAAACATTACAATGAAGCCTTGGAAAGAATATAAAGAGATTAAAAAGGAATTCACATTATATTATATTACTTTCCATTCTAATTTCAACCAGGGGCTTCAGTATTTTCTACTTGCCTTTAACGACATGTGCTGTACCATGATCAATTCACTTCATTTCTTGATAATCAGTCATGTTTACAATTAAATATTTCTACTCCACCAGTGTGACATTCCGTGACCTGACCTCCCAAGAAATTTCGACATTTAAGGCTAATAGATTATATGCAGCACAGTGAGTAACTAATTCATTTCTAGATGAATAGGGGATTTTTCTGCCTATAAGAAATTTATAACTTTCTCTCTTTTTGAGTAAAAAAAATTATCAGGATTTTTAATTTCAACAAAATGCTACCCTGGCCTTTTAATCTCTATGGCCAGTAATATTTTAATATTAAAACGTGATATGCTTTCAACTACTTAATCAAAATTTGAGTTTAACACTGAAATAAATGAAAATTGGCTAATTAAAGGAGTAAACATTTTTTATATGAAAATTAAATTTCATGAAAGGTTTATGAAGTATAGGATAAAAGAAATGTGACATCAGTATGTAGATGGGTAAACTAAAAGACAAATCAATATGCAAATTCTCAAGAAATAGCTACTCTGGTAGTCTTAGTTGAATTTTCTACTCACATAAATAAACAGGAATGCTGTTGCGTATGTAGCTTCTCAGTCTTTAAAAGCTGACCATGTTATATCAAATGTGACATTTCAGGGTACCAGATCAGGTCCTGTAGCCAGATGACTTCATGAATGCCAATGGGTAGAGGTGTCGTGGTCGAGTGGATATGTCACCGGATTGTGGATCACAAGGTCCGCGGTTCGAGTCCCGCCGCGGCACTAATGTCCTTTGGCAAGACATTAATCTACATTTGCCACACTTGACCCAGGTGAGGTAAATGGGTACCCGGCAGGAATTAATTCCTTGACATGCTAGAGCGCCGTAATGGCATGATTTCCAAATTTGGATGCACATACAGACGTTTAAATGTGATATGCGCTTTACAAAAGCCGGATATTATTATTATTATTATTATTATTATTATTATTATTATTATTATTATTATTATTATTATTATTACAGTGGCGGGCGTGGCTTTGGACGTGGGTACCGTGGAAGAGGTCGTGGCGGTGGACGGGGGTACCATGGTAGAGGGCGTGGCTTCGGTGGTGGCGGCAGTGAATACATATCTCAGCTGGGTATCCAATGGAACAGCGGGTACAGAGATGAAATGGATGCGTCGATTTACCCCAGGTGCGTCACCCCCTCGTGCTGTGCGGCTTGTAACTACAGAAGTCTGTGTCTGCAATAAGTCCCACATATCTGTATTTTTGTGTGTGTTTATGACTATCGGATAGAAATCGTATAGTGTGCGGTGGGCTTAAATGGCTCAAATAAAACTAAGAGAATTCTAATTTTCACCTTCAACATCATTATCACAATCATTAAAAACATCATTGCCATCATCATCATCACCGTCATTATCACCATCACCGTCAACGTTATCATTATCATCATCATCATCACCTTAGCCATCTTCAAACAATGGAAAAACCAGCTTGTACAAGGGGATGCAGTCCTGCAACCCTCCTAGCACCCCGAGTTGCACACGTCGACCCCTACAGTGCATCCAATCCCCTCCCCCAGCTCCAGCAAGGTGCTGTGCCTTGTTTCAGCCAGTCCCTCTTCCTCCCTAAAGTGACTTAAGGTTAGTGACCACTTTTTAAAATGAACACCCCTTTAGCAACAAAACAAAAAAAATTGTATAAAAAAAACCCGCGCACGGACAAGACTACAAATTTGTTTCGGAAAAAAAATCTCGTTCTATATTTCTTATTATCAATCTATTTCATCTCCTTGGTCATAATAAATATTATATACCTCTCTTTAGTATTTTGAATAAATTTAGCCATCTGATTGGTCGAAATTGGAGTCGTGATTTTAGCCATGCCCGTAAAGGAACGAACAATTGCCCGTTGCCCGGGTAACGGTCAATAGTTAATGAGAAAGATGCCCGTTGCCCGGGTAACGGGCCGCATAGTTAAATTTTACTGAGATCCCCATTGGTTTACGTGTAAAAAGTTTCTTTGTGCGAGCGCGGATACCATACAGTAATGAAAGAGAGAAAGAGAATACAGTACAAGAATAAAAACAGTGAATAATATTAGGAAAAATGGAGAGAAAATGATTGAATGATAAAAACAAAGAACAACATAAGAGAAGGTGATAGAAGAAAGAAACGAAGAATAACGTACGGACAGACAGAAAGAGAATGACAAATAATAGATAATGGAAAGATAAAGGAAGAGAAGAGAAAATGATAGAAGGAAAACAAAGAATAACATGACGAAAGATAGAAAGAAAAAATGATAGAATAATAAACGAAGAATAAAGTAAGAAGTGAAAGAAGGAAAAACAAAGTGTAACATAAGGAAAGACATAAAGAGAAAGTGATAGAATGATAATAACAAAGAATAACATAAGAAAAGTTGAGAGAAGGAAGAAACAAAGAATAACATCAGGAAAGATAGAGAGAAAAATGATAGAATGATAACAAACAATAACATAAGGAAAGACAGAAAGAGAAAATGATAAAAAATAGATAATGGAAAGATAGAAGAGAAGATGAATGATGGAAAAACAAAGAATAACATTAGAAAAACAGAAAGAGAAAATGATAGAAGGAAAACAAAGAATAACATGACGAAAGATAGAAAGACAAAAATAGAATAATAAACGAAGAATTATGTGAGAAGTGAAAGAAGGAAAAGCAAAGACGAACATAAGGAAAGACAGAAAGAGAAAGTGATAGAATGATTAAAACAAAGAGTAACATAAGGGAAGGTGATAGAAGGAAGAAACAAAGAATAACATGAGGAAAGATATAAAGAAAGAATGATAGAATGATAACAACAAACAATAACATAAGAGATGGCCGAAGAAGAAAAAAGAATAACATAAGAGATGACAGAAGAAGAAAAAAAGAATAACATAAAGGAAAGACAGAGAGAGAAAATGATAAAGAATAGATAATGGGAAGATAGAATAGAATAATAAACGAAGAATTATGTGAGAAGTGAAAGATGGAAAAACAAAGAATAACATAAGAAAAACAGAAAGAGAAAATTATAGAATAATAAACGAAGAACAACGTATGAAGTGAAAGATGGAAAAGCAAAGGCTAACATAAGGAAAGACAGAAAGAGAAAGTGATTGAATAATAAAAACAATGAATAACATAAGAGAAGGTGATAGAAGGAAACACAAAGAATAACATAAGGAATGGAAGGAAGGAAATGATAGAACGATAAAAACGCTACGAACTCTTCTTTCCGACGTGAAACTTCTCTCTATGACAAAGTTCTTCAATTGTTGCATATTCCAAACTCTAATATCATCAACAGACACCTTCGTTTCGTCATCCATATTTTCACAAGTTCAGCGCCAAAAAATGAAAACAATTATACTTGAAACTCGAACATAAATAGGGGGGGTGGAGGGGAAATAAATTACTGAATTAAGAGGAAAAAAGTATCTAGGCTCGTCGCTTATAGGTATATTATTTAATCTCGTTTCACAAAAGGATTATGAATTCTTGTCGTCATGAGTAGTCGGAAAATCAATATTTATCGCAAGGATTACATTTTTATGATGTTGTAAAATTCGCCAGTCATTTATGCTGGTCTTACGTGGCTGAAATACTGCTTTTTTTTTTAATTTCATAACCGTGTACAGGTTTAAACGAGCGGATAAAGTTGATAAACTGGCCGTGTACACGGATAGGAAATTACACGCCAAATCCCAGCATTAATTTTAGTATATCTATTTATGGACTTCCATAATCTTTTTTTTTCATTCCGAATCAGTTTTCAAAGAAATATAATGAGATATTTTTTTATAAATATATTCATTATTTCAATTTATGTTATATTTTGACATGAATCCCAGCACTAATTTTAGTAAATGTATTTATGGACTTCCATAATCTTTTTTTTTTTCATTCCGAATCAGTTTTCAAAGAAATATAATGAGATATTTTTTTATAAATATATTAATTATTTCAATTTATGTTATATTTTGACATGAATATGTCTTCTTTTTTTTCAAAATTAAGATGTTGTTTTCTAAGAGATGACAGATTAGCCGTCTTTCCTTCTTAAAGAAATTCCTGTTTATATAAATCGATGTTAATACATATTTTTCACTCTTTTTTATTTTCTATCCTAGATGCTCTATCTAAAATATATGTTTAATTCATACATATTTCATTTGTTGTTTTGTGCAAAATAGAATTTGTATTTAGATTCATATCCCAGACATTCTCAATGGTTACAGTGTCGGTCTCACAGGCCGTCTGAAAACTTTTCTTGAGGTTCACAAGATCAAACTTCTTTTAAAAGAAATCCCAATTCTTGATTTTTAATGAAATATATTTATTACATAGAGGGGGGTATATGGGAATAAATTTACAATACAAGAATTATATATTTAGGTGAATTTAAAGAAAACGTGTTCTTCAAAATAGAAGTTCTACATATTGTTTGAATTTTGAATTTTATTAGTAAACTTCATTCATATACATGAACATTTTGTTTCACAATACATAAATAAAACAAACATATAAATAAGAAATTCAACAAGACGCGTCGCGCTGGTGGCAGAAGGGCGTAAGCGCGCGAGCGACTCGAAATCTACGTTTCGAATAATTCGCATTTAAATATTTGTTTTATATTTAAAGTACTTTCCGTGCCGAAAATTGGTTTAATACTTAAGAGACTAATAGAAATGTTATAGTAGAACACGGCCACAATTTTTTTTCGGAAATAAGTCAATTTTATAAAAGTTTGAGGCGATATAGTGCTCAGTGGTGGATCCAGGGGCCAGGGGCCCGGGCCCCCTCCCCTAGAAAAAAAAACATGTAAAAACACCCTTTTTTTGAAAGAAAAAGAAGTTGGGCCCCCTCCCATGGCGCCCAAGGGGGGGTGGCGGTGGAAAAAAAATTAACCCTTCCCGTAAGGAAAATTTTTTTTCGGGCGCCAAAAAAAAAAATTGTGCTCACTACCTCTGGCGCCAAGGGGTGGTGGTGGAAAAAAAATTACCCTTACCCTAAATTTTTCGGGTGCCCCAATTTTTTTTTGCTCACTACCCCCACTTAGCGAAAAATCGACCGGCACGATTTTCAAATTTTCGCACGATGTGGGCCCCTTTTTAGGCCCCCTCCCTTGCCGCCGGCTGGATCCGCCCCTGATAGTGCTAACGCCCTTCTGCTTAGCGCATCATTGTTTACCTGAAATTCGAGCTAACGCCCTTTTGCCACTTAGTGTTGAAGTATAGTTTCTCGAGTAATCACAAATTAACAATACACAGTGTAGCTTGTATATACAGTGGTAAATGATATTATTACAAAATAATTATATGACACGTACCAGCCTATGTTTGACAATAAAGATACATAACAAATGGGAATGATAATTTCAATATTGATGTTCTAAAAGAACGGGTGGGATGTTAAAACTCCCCTCGAGTATTTATGATTGTTTTAATATACTTACAGAAGTTATCAATTATATTTTCATTCTCAAGTTTCATAATGCTTACACATTTCTCTTCATCGCTAAGGTCTTTAAACTGTCCAGATATTTCAGCCATTTTATTGAGAAATATCCCCCTTTCAGCCGTATATACAGTACAATCCATTATGGTATGAAATTCATCCCCAACCCTTCCCAAGTTACAGTCATTACAAGTTCTTAAATGTGAAGGTACTTTTTTCCGGACGTCTATGCCTTCCAGTTTCTATCGGTAGGTTATGTGAGCTAATTCTTAATCGGCAGATATTTGTTCGTAGTTTAATTACGGTTTTTAACGGTTAATAAATATTTATCTGTTTGTATACTCTGCTTGAATAGATTATCAGTTCTCAATATATTTTGTTCATTGCCATTTACACAATCACTACATAAATCCATCAAGAACTGGCGGTGGTTAAAGTCTTCCATTTTGGTTTCTATTTCTTCTCCAACTACTCTATCACTATCGGTAATATCATCCAATTCTAAACAATCATCATTTTCATCCTCAAATAATTTAAATCCCCTGAGAAGCTAGTGCATATATCCTAGCCAGCATTCACAATTATTTTCAGTCATCTTTTTGTTTTTTTGGAAAGAGTGGTATAATAATGAATCAGTACTTTAATATTTCTCATTCGTGCATAATACTTTCCCAAGTTTCGACAAATTTGTATGATTAAAGGGTACGATCCAACTTCGGCTAGTATTGCCAGATGGCTGCTTTTTTATTAACACCTACAACATTTCTCAACCATTGGAAGTGAACACTCTGTATTTCATTTCTTAAATAAGTTTTAGAGTTACCTTTTACAAGTTTCGCTAACTTGTCAAAGTTGACGGTAAAAGCGCCCCATACCACTGATCCATACATAAGTATTGGTTTTTTTCAAAAAGTCAAATAATCGTGTTGCTATTTTTATATTAGGGAGGTGATATCTGAATGATTGGAATAATTTAAATAATACTCTCTTTTATTTATCTGCTAGATTAACCATCGTGTCCTTGAATGTACCATAATTATTAAAGACAAGACTTAAACATGTTGCCTGTTTAACAATTTCAATGTTTTTATCATTCCCCTTGAAATTCTGTTCTTTCAACATCTTTCCGTACTTGTTACAAATAATCATTTTCGTTTTGTCTATATTAACATTCAACAGCCATTTTTTACAGTACACAGCAAGCCTATCTAACAATGTTTGCATTCCACTTCTTGACTTTGATACCAATACAATGTCATCTGCATACATTAAACAGTTCACTAACTTTCCATTCAATTCCACGGGATGAGTATCAATAGTTCCCAACTCATGCGGCAGGTCATTTAGATATAGGTTAAACAGAGTGGGACTTATAGTACAGCCTTGTTTTATACCACAATTGGTTTTAAAATACTGGGTAATCCTTTCATTCAGCTTCACACTCAGTTTTAGGTTTTTATACATGTTAGTAATAATTTCGTAAAATTGGCCTCCGATTCTACATGTCAACATTTTATAAAACAGTCCTTTCCTCCAAACACTATCGAAGGCTTTCCGCAGATCGACAAAGCACAAATAGACATGACTCTCTTCACAAGCCTTGTTTGTTCTCACGTATTTGTCAATTATGGTTTTAAGTGTAAATATATGGTATGTTGTTCTCTGGCCTTCCCTGAAGCCTATTTGGTTCTGGACATATAAATCGTTATCTATTAGGTACTTGACCAAACGTCTGTTTAAAATACTGCAAAATAACTTTCCAACTGAGCTCGAGAGACATATACCTCGATAGTTGGCTGGGTTGGTTTTACAACCTCCTTTAAACAATGGAATTATATAGCTTTCAGCTTTGTTTGTACAAAGCCAAGAAGAGGAGATTATAAAGATGTTTATTGAGTTGCAAACTATTGATTGGATCTTACAAACTTTAAAGACTAATTGTTACCTTTTTATCCTTGAGAATATTCTTTATCTTTAACTAGCTTTTTCTGAAATTAACAAGATACCAAGGTGGACAGTCTCTTTCATTGATATTGCATTATGAAAATACAATAATGAATGCCTTGGGACCCTGCATTGTTTTGAATAAAGTGCACTGTAGTAAATGTTTCAATTTTGTCTCTTCTCGTCCTTTCCCAGAAATCAACAGTCCAACCTAGGACGGAGCCCCAACCAGCGATCGCATGATCATGCCTACTACCAGAACCAGACCCAGAGCTATCAGGGACGTGGTGTTTATGACCAGCGGCAAGGCTATGGGGGCCAGGGTCAGCAACGAGGAGGAGGAGGAGGAAATAGCTATGACAACAGAGACAACAGGAATCAAGGATGGCATGCTCATGCCTACTACCAGAACCAGACCCAGAGCTATCGGAGACGTGGTGTTTATGACCAACGGCAGGGCTATTGGGGCCAGGGTCAGCAACGAGGAGGAGGAGGAGGAGGAAGTAGCTATGACGACAGAGACAACAGGAATCAAGGATGGCAGGATCAATCCTACCACCAGAAACAGACCCAGATCTATCGGGGACGTGGTGTTTATGACCAGCGGCAGGGCTATGGGGGCCAGGGTCAGCAACGAGGAGGAGGAGGAAGTAGCTATGACAACAGAGACAACAGTAATCAAGGATGGCAGGTGGGTTATGAATATTCAATATCAAGACGAAAGCTGTATGAAGTAAATTAAAACATGAATCTCGAAAGGAATAAAAATAATAAATATGAAAAACGACCGATTCCAACTGCATTTGCCTAAAGAACAATGTCATGACAACTAGAAGGAACTATACTAAGCCTTAAAAACGATCTTTTTGCTTGCTCATGCTAATTTATGTACAATTTCGTTTTATATATAAATTTTGTGACAAAAATCAAGGTCATTCTCATTTTCTGCATGCTTAAAAGGGATATCCATCCCAATATTAAGTTGGTTTCAATGGAAACAGAGAAATTCGAAGTACAGATCAGTGAAAAATTAAGTAAAATCTGATTAAAAATAAGAAGGTTATACATTTTTGAAGTTGCAAATGATCAAACACAAATCGGCACAAATCTGTACTTAAACAAAATCCGAAATGGTTATTTTCTCTAAAGAATTTGTTTTATCATACATTCACCCTAGATATAATTGTTGCAATTTTGTTTTTAAACAACCCCTTTATGAAACAAATCTATTCCTTTATTAAAAAAATTGAAAATAGAAATACATTAATTTTACGTACAGAGCGAATGGGAGAGGACCTCAAAAGAGACATCACAGAATTGCCAATTTTGGTTTCATTGATTGCAAACTCTCTTATTTTTACTTGGATTTTGCTCAAACTTTCACTTATCTGTTTTTTCTCATTATTCTGCTTTTATTAAAACCAACTAAATATCAGTGTGAACTTCCCCTTCCATAAACATTATCTTACTCTATTGGCTCGGTTATAAAGGTTGTCATGTTGAAAAGTTTCTTTCAATAAATTAATATAAGCAAAAACAATCTTGGATTAGGATTTTCTTGTGCTTTTTTCTTGCTAAATCTTTTGATATTCATTTGAATTGTAAACTTACAAGTGTATGCTTGACTGTAATTTGCCTTATTTTGACATTTAGGGTTTCCTTATTTATTTGTTATCCTCTCGCCGACGAAGTCGGAGGGGATATAGAAACGCCGCTGTCCGTCCTTCCTTCCTTCCTTCCGTGCGTCCGTTCGTAACAAATTTGGTTTCCGATCAATAACTTCAGTAATGTTTGACGGATTTTCATAAAATTTGATATGAAGATACATGGTATCAAAACACAGCCTAAGTTCGATTTCGGAGTATGTAGGTCAAAGGTCATAGCTCATTAAATATCCGAATCTGGTTTCCGTTCGATAACTTTAATAATGTTTGACGGATTTTAATCAAATTTGATATGAAGGTGCATGGTATCAAAACACAGCCTAAGTTTGATTTCGGAGTATGTAGGTCAAAGATCATAGCTCATTAAATATGCGAATCTGGATTCTGATCGATAACTTTAGTAATGTTTGACGGATTCTAATGACATTTGATATGAAGGTACATGGTATCAAAACACAGCCTAAGTTCGATTTCGGAGTATGTAGGTCAAAGGTCAAAGGTCAAAGGTCATAGCTCATTAAATATGCGAAAAAATACACTTCTGGTTTCCGATCGATAACTTTAGTAATGTTTGACGGATTTTCATAAAATTTGATATGAAGATACATGGTATCAAAACACAGCCTAAGTTCGATTTTGGAGTATGTAGGTCAAAGGTCATAGCTCATTAAATATCCGAATCTGGTTTCCGTTCGATAACTTTAATAATGTTTGACGGATTTTAATCAAATTTGATATGAAGGTGCATGGTATCAAAACACAGCCTAAGTTCGATTTTGGAGTATGTAGGTCAAAGGTCATAGCTCATTAAATATCCGAATCTGGTTTCCGTTCGATAACTTTAATAATGTTTGACGGATTTTAATCAAATTTGATATGAAGGTGCATGGTATCAAAACACAGCCTAAGTTTGATTTCGGAGTATGTAGGTCAAAGATCATTAAATATGCGAATCTGGTTTCTGATCGATAATTTTAGTATTGTTTGACGGATTTTAATGAAATTTGATATGAAGGTACATGGTATCAAAACACAGCCTAAGTTCAATTTACGTGAAATACGAGTATGTAGGTCAAAGCTCATAGCTCATTTAATATGCGAAAAAATACACATCTGGTTTTCGATCGATAACTTTAGTAACGTTTGACGGATTTTAATGAAATTTAATATGAAGGTTCATGGTATCAAAACACAGCCTAAGTTCGATTTCGGAGTATGTAGGTCAAATGCCATAGCTCATTAAATATCCGAATCTGGTTTCCGTTCGATAACTTTAATAATGTTTGACGGATTTTAATCAAATTTGATATGAAGGTACATGGTATCAAAACACAGCCGAAGTTCAATTTCGGAGTATGCAGGTCAAAGGTGAAAGGTCATAGCTAATTAAATATGCAAAAACACCAAATTATATATGTGAAAATGTGGTTAACTCCCTTGCCTAGTAATAGTCTAATGGAGGTACCTTGTTCTGACGTATATAGGCCATTTGTACCCTGCGAGGGGATGCTACGCTTTGCGTTGACTTTTCTAGTTTGTTTTAGTAAATGAATAACAAACCTAGATCTGTTCAATGTTTTCCGTATGATCTTTCCTCCTACATATTTGTATAATACATTCAATTGTAAAATTGTGTATGGTTATATTCATTTGTAGTACTGCTTTAAGAATCAGGATTATCTGTTCACTTTTTGTATGACTGAACTAATCCAATTCTATTGAGGATTGCCTTCTTATATTTCTTTCTGAATCCTCTTAAAATCCTTGAAATGAAACCTTAAGTATGCTCGACTTTCTTTGGTATTACTATTACAAATTTGAGGGGTTTCCGTTCGTTCGTTTGGTTGGTGTTTTTTTTTATTTAAATAGATGAATCCAAATTTCTTCAGGGGTTTCTCTGTTGTTTTCCCTGCAAGATCTTTTTGTAATCTTATAAAATGTTATCTTACATATGCTCGCCCTTCTTTTGTAATACAATTTTAGTTTATAAGTTTAGTATCTATGAAAATAATTCCTTGTTTCATTCTACAACATCGAATTATGAATCATGGTTGATGATGAATAGTTCTGAATCGGTTTCATATCACTCTTTCTTCCGCCTAAACATTTTATTTGCCATGAAGTGTGTTGTAGAATGCAAAAATTAACTTAATTCAAATAAGTTAATGTGTTACTTTCTTCCATATAGGTAATACTTGCCTTGTATATACTGGTTCTAATTGTACTTTGTATGTAAAGTAAATTGATATTCAGTTACTTTGCATGCTGTATTACGAGTGCTTCTTTGTGTTTTACTGACAATATAATTATATAATTTTCATGTGATATCTAAAATTTTAATTACAATTTCTGTCTCTCCCTCCCTCACTCCCTCCCTTCGACTTCCCCCACTTACTCTTTCTCATCATATCCCTCATTCCCTCTTTCTCTTAACTATTTAATTTCTTTCTTTCTATCTTTGTGTCGCTTCTTTTCTTCTATTTTCTTTGATGTTGCTTTCAACTTTCTCTGCTTCCTCCACAAAACTCCTGTCTTCTGTACGATTCTCCCCTCCTCTTGACCTGCATTTCACCCCCCCCCCTACATTCACAATTCACCCCTTTACTTTTACTTACTATGCCCCTCAGGGTGGAAACCAGGGAGGAGGATACCCCAGGCCTCCTGGCTACTGGAGATACTAAGATGCCATCCCGTTGATACCGATAGGCTGAAGAATCACCATTATTATCCCATCATCATCATCTAGCTTCTGGGATCGAGAGGGATGAGTTTCTCTAAATTTCCTCATTCAATAATATATGTATTTTAAATGTACCTGTTAACTGCCATGGTGTTACATCTTTTTAAGAAGAAAATGGCTGAAAGCGGTAGACATAGGGCAAGACAATTGGGCACACTCATTTTAACCAAAAGAAAAACAAATATTTCTGCTACCGTCATGACAGCTCCAAAATATTGAAGAAAACTTTGCTTAAATTCTTATTTTTGCCTGTCCTTTCTGTCAGTGAGAGGTTGATGTTGATTTGGAATGTAGGGATCAGTGAGAAGTTGTAATTTGAAACACATATAATTATTTTTTTTTTGTTTGTTAATGATTAAATAACCATGTGAACCATATGCACCTGTCAGACTTTCCAGAAAACCTTTTTGTGAAATAGGATGCATTTGTTCAAACTGATGGGGGGAGGGGGGGGGTTGTCTTACTCTCTGATGAACTTTTATTGGTTTAGATATCGCTTCAAACAACAAAGCAGAGTACATTTTTCGAGTAATGGGTATTAATGTTTAAATTGTGGTGTAGAAGGAGAAATGTTACTCTTAATACATGTGCGGTTTGGTATCACAATTGCAGTGATTGATTTTCCCTGTTCAATATTCTCAAATGGCATCAAAATCTTTTTTAGGTTGAATAAAGCTGCATATATTTTTTTACCGATTTTGTTTTATTCGTGTTTGAAGATGCACATTAGAAGATTGATTAATTCATATTGTGCTTTATGTCATCTCTCTATTTTAAGTCACTCTTGATTCCATATTTGTTGTTGTAATTTTAGTTTTAGCAACTAAGAATGGATTTTAACACAACATGTGATTCAGTCTCACATGATATCTAATTGACGATGAGCACATTTACTTTTAGGGTTTAAAAAAAATCATGGAAAGCATGACAATGTGTCAATTCCCTATAAGCTAGTTATTAATTAATGTAAAGTCACTATTGAAACTTATTTATTAATGTGATCATAACTGTTTGAAAAGTCAGATGATGTTGACATTAATGTACTACATGTATTTTTTGTGTGTTTTTTATATGTATGGTTCGACTTTATACAGGATAAATCAACATTGACATGAATATTTAAGATTCATTTATGTGCAGTCTGAATAATAATAATAATTATTAAAATGTTCCAAAGACGAATTGATGGAGAAAGTACATCAATTGGTTTAGTATTTTACCGTCAATTCTTCTAATTTTCTTAATCTCTTTTTACAATGCTGAAATGTGATAGATCCATTTCAAGGATGAGCCCTAAATGTGGTTCATCAATAATATTATGGACCCTTGTAATGAACAGCAGGTGCCTTCATTCAGAAATTTACTCCTGATGGCATAATTGAAATTAAACAAAACGGAACTCCCTACCCCATTCGATCAAAATGTCAGCTAATCAAAATTTGTTTAAAAAACACTTGAAAACCTATCTAATGAATTCCTTAGTTAAGATGTAGAGTATTTCACAGTCTGATGTAAGTAACGTTGTTCAATTGTATTTAATTATGTTTAATTATTTTCGTTCTCTGTAACTTCTCATGTACTTTCATATGTTTAATGTATCTACCTTGTTAGCTAGCGCCTTGAGCATCCCTTGTGGTGGATATGTGCGCATTATAAAATTATTATTATTATTTATTATTATCTGTTGATCCCCTTCAGTCCCTATACTTTTTACATTGTCAGAAAAATTGTCATATATCCTTACACCCCTTTTTGCCAATTCTACTCTCTACTCTAAATACAGATCAAGAAGTTATTAAAAAGGCTCTGTCATAATAATTAATAATGTGGAGTTCTGTAAAGTGCTCATATCTGAGCTTTGCCACTCATGAGGCTCCATTATTATTACCCTGGCTCTAGCTCAGCTGCCATTACAGCGCTTGAGCATTTTAAGGAATTAATTCCAGCCAGGTACCCATTTACCTGACTTGGGTGGAGTGTGGCAAATTTAGATTAATGTCTTGCCAAAGGACATGAGTGCTGTGACAGGGATTTGAAGCATGTACCTTGTGGTTCACAGTCGTGAGATTTATAGAGAAAGACTTACAAATTTAAAAAAAGAGTATTTGGTGCTAGTCGTATTCATTTTAAGTATGTCGTTATGATATTCTTTGTCAAGTTGCACTGTATTATTTAATTAATGCTGAGCATTTAATTTGATTTGGGGAAGGGGAGGAGGATGGGATACCAAATCTACCGACATGAGGTATGAAAATTACTAAAGCAACAAATAAGAGGTATTCATATTTATATTTGTTGATGAAGATATGTCCCCCATTCCTGGCAACGCCCCTGATGCTGAATGTGTTATTCGTGACATGTCAGAGTTGGAATGTCGGAGATATGAGTAGAAGTACTTTGCACCGATCTGTGCTTATGTCTAATAGATTGAGAATGATAATGAGAGTAGTAATGTATTAGAGTCAGTGTTAAGCAATGTGTTGAAATTGTTAATTCAAATGTTTCCAAACAGATAATCAGAATGAAATTAATATTCCTAATGCTTACCAAAAAGTAAGTCCGATTGATCGTAGTTTTAAATGCAAGCAAAATAAATCAACAACAATGGTGATGAATTTAAGTTTGTAGTTCCTTCGTTAGTTTGTGAAGTAGATTGATGGTAAGGTTTCATTCACTTTTGTGCATATAGGAGTCTTGGGATGATGTCCCTGATTTGAGGTTAATTGTGATTGGCTGATCGGGAACTGGAAATTGATCATAAAGAATACAATCCTCTTAAAGTTGTGAGCAGTATGGATCGTAATGTTTTGTGATACCGGTTAAAATATCTATGATCTTCCTTTTCTATAGTTGAAGACCTTTTTGTTAGAGTGTGAATGTTGATTGATTATGGGATGAGTGTTATGGCGTTACAATTTTTGTTGATGGTTCATTCTGTGCATTCTGTGAAGGTTGTCTGGGCTATCTTTCTCAATGCTGCCCAAAACGTATTGATTTTGCGCTTTTTGATAGTAAATTATTTTGCTCTAGAATTTTTGCATTGTAATTAATCTAAAATGTAATGCAGTGTCAGTCGTACTTCTTCCTTTATAGATCCATCGCCTAGGTCGGTTTGTTGACTTTTATTAGTAAGAGTAATCGTCGTCTTGGGGTATGGTGGGCCGAGTGATGAGTGATTGTAAAATAAATTTCGATTATTCATTAAGCATATCAAACAGTAAATTAGATATTCCAAAACCACAACTAATTTTCGTTCTTGGAATTTTCCGTAATTTCATTTAGTTATTTTCTCATGCTTCTTGCATCCATCAAAAGAAGAAGGGGGAAAACGTAGGAAAATTATGACATGAAGCTTTGATAGACAAGCAAAATCATGATTTGTAATGAGATATCTCAGAATAAAAACCGTGTGAGCATCGTTGAAGATAAAGAAAATAAAGTAGAAAGAGACATCGAGAAGAAGAAATGGGATTATGGAAGGATTCCGCATTGTATGTGGGAGCGGGATAATACCCTGAGGTACAGATATTGTTTTCGGTCTCATCGCTGATTTTAATACACGTCAAATTGGCGCCTTCAGGCGATCAAGATCTGATTTTTGAAAAGGGTGGGAAAGTCGATTATCCTCTCTTTATAATTCTCAATATCTTACATCCAATAACTTTTTTGTTTTATCTTTCATTAACTTTTCGCTTTGTAATGAGGCATTTTTTCAATAAACTATGAGAAAATACAATTATTTACAAAACTAGTCCCCTTTGTATGCCTTTCTTTCCATCTTCCTCACCTCAGCCTTGTTATTTGTCTCTCTATAACTCTTATACCTTACGTCTAGGTTTTCTCCAAATATATATACAGGTTGAATATATATATATATTTTTTTAAATCAAACTTCTTCAAAACTTGTTATCGATCTATATTTTCATAAAATTATGCATTTCATCTTCATATTTTGTCTCTCTTACATTAAAATTAAGGAATGCATTTAATGTATGGAAACTTATCACTTTTCATCACAATAATAGTGTTATATAAGATTTTCAATTGTCTGTCTCATAGTCCCTTTTAACTATCCCATATATTTTATGTGCATGTATTACAATTATATCGTCTCTCTCACTTCTGCCTTTTTTTCTTAGTCTTTCCCTCCTTCCCTTCTTTCATCTTGCCCCCAATCTCTCTCTCTCTCTCTCTCTCTCTCTCTATATATATATAATATATACATGTCTCCCCTATCTCTCTCTCTCTCTCTCTCTCTATCAATATCCATCCATCAATCTCTATCAACATCCCTTTCTCTCACCTTCCATCTTCCTCATCATCGTCTCTCTTTCCTGTGGATGTCGTTTGTAAGCGCTGTCATCCGTGATTTGCATGTTTTCACTCAGAAATGCGGGCCCTATAGTCTCAATTACACGAGGGAGTCGCCAACCCGGGGGTCACTCTCATACACAAGTACCAACCTCTGAAATGGACCCTAATGGCGAATCGCACTTTTTCTGAAATGGACCCATATAATATAATGGCGTATCGCACCTTTGCTGAAATGGACCCTAATGGCGTAACGCACCTTTTCTGAAATGACCCTAATGGCGTATGTATCGCACATTTTCCGAAATGGACCCTAATGTAAGAAAGCGTCGAAACCTTTCCCGGACACCTGTTAACCTGAAAAGTTACTCATTTTTTGTGGTTTGTGTGTGACCAGTGCTTGAAAAACACCCCTTTTTAAAGAAAACGTCAACGACGCCGTATAGCTAAAAAGACACCCTTTCGACGCCTTTTCTGGACGCGGGTGCGTAGCCAGTCATGTTCGGAGTGACCCATGAGAATGACGACAATTTTCCTGAAGATATTTCTCTAGATATTTTCCATTTTCAAGCCAAATCTTGATACAAATCATGTCACATAAATATTTGATAAATAAATATTAAAACTATGAGTCATAAATTTTATTTTAAATAAGAGTGACGGTTGTTTGGGGATCGCGTGATGAGTGGAGACACCGCGCTGTGGGTGGGATGAGTGTGATTGAAGAATACAAAATATATAAAAACTGACAGAAGCTAGACTACCAAATGACATGCTTGAGGGGGGGGGGGAATCACGAATTCCAACTGAATAATGGTTGTCTGCATAATAAATGATATTCGAGGCAAAGCAGATATTCATTTTCATGCGTCTTTATTTTTCTTCACTCTATCCTCAATTTTCTTCTTTAACAAAATTCACCTCTTTTTTAATACGATCCTTCTGCATATGGCCTATATTATAAAGTGCGGATAAACCCCGTATATTGAAATTTGCCGGTTTGAGATCTAATTTCACTCACTGAAACAATAAGATCCAGACAAGAAGTTTCGGCATGTCATATAATTATATGAGAGCAGAGGCGGCCCTCCTGGGGGGCAGGGGGCACAGTGCCCCCACTTTTTCAAGCACCCGAAAAGTGCCCCTTTTACATAGGAAAAGTGCCCCTTTAATTTTGTAAGAAGTGCCCTTTACATAGGAATAGTGCCCTTTAACTTTGACAAGTGCCCCTATTAATTTGTAAAAGTGCCCCTTTCCTTTTCACCTCTGATAAGTGCCCCTTTTATTCTCACAACGGATATTGTTGTGCGGATAAGCCTTGCGATATGCCTGTTTGAGCCCTAATTTCACTCTCAAACAATAAAACTCAGACAAGAAGTTCCGGCATGTGAGATATTTGAGAGTAAAGAGCAAGTTATGAGATTTAAAATGATGTAAGTCATCATTTAGTTTAAATGTCATACGATAGTCTTAAATGCCTTCAAAGTTGGAAACGTATTTTTGCAATTATTGTATGTTCAGTCCGGATAAACCCCGTATTTGCCGGTTTGAGCTCTAACTTCAATCTGAAACAATAAGAGCCAGACAAGAAGTTTTGGCATGTGACATATTATATGAGAGTAAGGAGCAGGTTTTCAGCTTTAAAATGGTATAGGTCATTATTTAGTTAAAATGTCATACGATAGTTTTAGAAGCCTTCAAAATCGAAAACGTATTTTGGCCATTATTGTATATAGGCCTACAGTGCATGCAGATAAGCCTTCCGATATACCGTTTTGAGCCCTAATAAGACCCAGACAAAATTTTCGACATAATATGAGAGTAAAGAGTATGGGAGTAATGATTAACTACTCACCTTTAATTTAATCTGCGTCTTTATCTCATTAAATTATCATAAAATACTTTATAATGCATTTATATCTAAAAACTGATAATGTGAGTGATATATTTAAAGGGAACCAAAACCTTCATCCTAAGTTACCTTTATTGTAAAGTTTGAACGATTTGAATAAGATTAGTGAAAAATTGAACAAAATCAGGCAAGGTATAAAGAAGTTAAAGCTAAAGAAATAACTTGTCACCAGAGGGCGATATTTAATTTGATAGCGTCATTTGTGGACAACTCTCCATGCCTTCTGATCATGGAATTTCATGTTTTTCCTTCTTTCTTGTGATTGAGATAATCTACTCCCTGAAAACAAGATATAGAATGCAGAATGATATTCTACTTCACATTTTATGCAGTCGGATATTGAACACAATGATGAATACGAAGAAAATGAAAGAATTGTGAAATTCCATGATCAGAAGGCATGGAGAGTTGTCCACAAATGACGCCATCAAATTAAATATCGCCCTCTGGTGACAAGTTATTTCTTTAGCTTTAACTTCCTTATACCTTGCCTGATTTTGTTCAATTTTTCACTAATCTTCCGGGCTAACTTAATTTTTAGCCCGAATCCTGTCTGCGCTGCCTCTAGAATTTGTACTGGACGAGTTAGCATAGTGGCTAATAACCGGTATCTCGGGCCGCGCCGCCGGGAGCTAGCTAGTTTGCTCGGATCCCGCGCGCATGTGATGCTTGAACTTAAGTTGAAGTTGAATGAAATCCGTGCAAAGATTGTTCTTCTGGCTACTTTCACCAGCATATGTTCCTGTCTTATTTTCGATAAAATAATGTTTGTCTGGAAGTGAGTATAGTTTGAGGTCTTGTAAGTTTAATGATTTGAGTAATTCTTGATCTCTTCTTGTAATGTTAGCAGCCGACTTGCAGCGGGGCCGGGGCGCGCCGCTGACCCCTCGTTCAGCCGAAGCTCTCTGGTGCATTGTCGTTCAGGCGCTGTTGGCCGTTCTTCTCTAGAACAGCGTTTTTCAACCTTGTTTAACTCTCACTTTTTTAAGTCATGGTAGTACGGTACCCAATCCAAAGGCGTTAAAGTGTTTTTTCTAAGTGTGGGGGGGGGGGCACCAACAAATAGGGCATTTCTAGAAAACGGGCACCTGAAATCTACAAAGCCAAAGGCAAAGTGAAACCTCAAACAAAGTCAAACTTTAAAGCGAACATATTTTGTTAGACCTTTGCTTTGACTCTTTTGAGGCTTTTTAAAAAAAAAGATTTATGAGGTCGCAGTGCGAAAAATTACATCTTATATCAGCTATTAGGGAGATATGAGTTTAAACTCATATCTCCCTGCTTACTGATGCAGATGTGGTTTTAAGCACAATCAATCATGAAAGACTGAAAAGGCCCTAGGCCTAATAAGAAACTTAAATGTATCAACCATCAGTGTTGCAGCTATAGTGGTTGGCACTGGGCGGGCCTGACCAGCACGGGGGACTTCTGCTCACCACTCCTGATGAAAAACACTGCTTCCGACCGGCACTAATTTCACATAAAAAACTGCTTTAGCGTTAGGTTTAAACATTACTATTTGTGAAGAAAAGTAGTAAAGCCTAAAGCCTAAAAGTACTTACATTAATATTTCCGTCTTTAATGGTGTTTTATTTGCAATTGTACAAGAATCATGTTTTCAATTTGACAATAAATGATTAGTTGCTGAGATTTGCCGAGTGTTGTTGTCTAATGACATGTTACGATTCATGAAAGCTGCCATATTGAATTTACCAATGTTTACGTTATAATACACAGAGATGGCAGCCTAGGCTCATTCGATTACTGTTCTTATAAATGTTTAATTTTAATAGGGTAAATGAAAAATTTGTAATTTTCCAGAATAAATACATTTCGTAATTTGCCAGAATAGATAACTTAAAATACTATAATATATATTTATTTCATTATTTATATTGTAAAATTTATACGATATTGTTACAATTAAAATATTCATTTTTTAATTGATTTGGTTTGAGCCGAACTTGTTTAGATCAGCCCCTAGTATGCACGTGTATTTGTGTGTATAGCTAGAGATCGCGATATTGCAGAGGTCAGGATTTGGGATAAAATGGCGTCAGTGAAGTCGCGCCCACCACTAAAAAGTCTCTGGCTATAAAACTGTCAACCATAAATGCGAGTGAGCTTTGGGGAAAATAAACAAAAAGTTGCTCTTAGTTGTTATAACTTAAGGGCACATTTTATGGTGAAAGGAAAAGGGGCACTTATCGAAGGAAAAAGTGCAAATATCAGACGTAATAATAGGGTACTTCTCGCACCAGAAAAGGGGCACTAACCAGAGATGAAAAAAGGCACTTGTTAGTATGGGAAAGGGCACTTATTACAAAGGAAAAGGGGCACTTATCAGATAATAGGGGTATTTATCTGGACCCCATCGTATAAAGAGTTGCGATTGATCCAAATAAATCGCAACTCTTTATAAGACGGGGGCCCAGAAGTGAAAAGGGGCATTTATGAGAAGGGAAGGCCCTCTTATTAAAAAGGAAAATGGGCATTTATCAGAAGGAAAAATGGCACTTAGAAAGAAAAAGGGGCACTTGTTATAAGGGGAAGGGGCACTTTTTAGGAAAAGGGCAATTGTTAAAGTAAAAGGGGCACCTCTCAGATTTGAATAGGGTAATTATAGGTGAAGCTAGCACTTATCAGAGGTGGTAATGGGCACTTTTGGGGTGCTTGAAAAAGTGAGGGGGGCACTGTGCCCCCAGTTGTGAAACTGCTATAGCTAGACCTAGCCTGAAAACAAAAGAAATCATATTGGTTGATGTTTAGACTAAAATGCACTAGATTTAGAGAATAATAAATGACATTCTGTCATTACTGGTCTGATTGTCAAACTTAAAAAATACACACACACAGAAACCATGACAATGTTGACATTGTATGTTTTGTATTGTCTTGTTGACAACCCAGTTATTTTGTGACTTTCTATTTAAGTAGAGTGCAGTTGAGTTTACTTTTGTCTTTTGAGCAACTTTGTAAATATGTCTTTGTTGACCTAGACTTTTACTTACAATTCTATGAATTTGTAATGTTCTCCAGTGACAAACATAAAAAATGGGAAGGAGACATTAGATGAAGGGTATTTGGCCTCACCCAGGTGGATGATGTAAACCAGAAAGCTTGGAGAAGGGCCATGTTAAAACGGTTTTATTTACTCAGAGTTGCTGATGATATTATGTTGTTAAAATTCTGGAGAGAGATTTGTGTATTTTGTTTTGTATAGCGCCTTGAGTAAGTTATTAGATAAGTGCGCTTTATAAGTATTTATTATTATTATTATTATTATTATTATGGAAATAAATCCCCACAGTGTGAGGGGAAATAATGACATGAAGCGACACCTATGATTTGTATTTAACTGTTGACATTGTTCATGCATGTATCACCAATAAGTTGGACTATTGTAATGGTCTACTGTATGAGATCCCTGACTCTCAAATAGTGAGACTGCAACGGGTCCAAAACACCTGTGCAAGGCTGATTTGTGGTTGTTCCAAATTCACACGGATCACCCCAATTTTAAGAAATCTACATTGGTTACCAGTACGCCAGAGAATAACATTCAAAATCTTGCTGATTGTATATAAAGCACTTCTTGGTCAAGCTCCCACTTATATCAAAGAACTGCTAAATTTCAAACTTAATCAACACAATCGCAACTTGCGCGGTTCCCGAGATACTTTGTTGCTGCAGATCCCATTTATCAAAACAAAAATAACGCTAGGTTATCGAGCATTTGCTTGTGCAGCCCCAAAACTCTGGAATAACTTACCATTAGACTCTGGAGATCACCATCTGTAAATGTCTTTAAATCAAAACTGAAAGCACCTCTTTTCAATTAACTGTAAACCTAAGCATATCAGGAGCTCTTGTATATAGCACAGTAGAATATATACTTAATGTTGGATAGTTTCTGCACTCTATAAATGTATTATTATTATTATTATTATTATGATTATTATTGACATGAGTAATAAATTGCATCTGACCTTTTCTTTTGCAGGATATTCAGGAGGAAGAAATCTGTCAAAGTTGATTGCTGGTTTTGCCAAGCATCAACAACAGTTCCAGTTGGCAATGTGAATTGCTTTGACTGCCCGGAATGTGAGCAGTATAATGGTTTTTCCGAGGTAATTATGAAGTATTTTTGTCATACTCTATTATTACCCTTTTTTACCAGCTTTGCTAGAAGATGCAGTCAAATTTCCAAATCTGTCATTAGTTTGTTGCTAATGTCACTTTCTCTCACTCTCTGTAGCCGGTTGTTTCAAATGTGCTGTTTAAGTTTTTTTTGCATAGATAATTTAGGTAAATCAGTATATGAATAGAAGTTTACTGCAATTGCAAAGCAAATCAACCAAGATATTTGAGCCAGAATATATGGAAAAGTAGTTGCAGATCATACTGTTTGTATTATATACTTGAGCCTGAAAGTTTGAATTAAACAAAATATTTAAAAATGTTGGGCGCTGTACATAATGCTGAGAATAATGAAGTACCGGTATACTGTATGCTATCCTTTCTGAGGTCAAGTATGTTTATCTTTCTTAATTATATGGAAAGTGTGGAAAGTGTAGAAATAAAGAGTTATATATATCTTTAAATTTCATGATTAATTGAAATTCACCCCACTCAGTCAATTTTCCTTTCTCTCTCCTCTGCTTCCATAATTGTATTTATTTGTCCTTAAATCTGCTTTTATGTCTTTAAGTACATTGTATATTATAATGTATTATATATTTCCGGGGACAAGCCAGTGATGGGCATTTGGCCTTTGTTTGTCCCTCCACATTTTGATATGTTTTTGTTATTTCTATCTGCTTTAATTTTGTACTATACCTTTACTCGTTCTTGAATTTCTTACACCTTTACTATATTGTTATGTTTATAGGTTGTTTTGTATATTCATATTGTTTTTATTGAATTGTGGAAAGAATAAAATTGAATTGAATTGAAAATTGAATGTCAAACGTTTATCTTTGAAAGGATGGAGGGTATAATAAACCCATCCCTGCCCAATATAGCGAAGAACTGAATCAGACCTACTCAAGTCCTGGTCCTCCTCAGGATGATTCAGAATCAAGACCAAGTCCTTTGTGCGATGTGTGCCAGACCAACCAAGAACTCAAAGTCCAGCAGCTGGCTGCCTTTATCCCCTCACATGAGGTTTGTTATGAATCTGTTAGCCTTAAAGATAAAGTAGAGTTCTGGTCATGCAATTACATTGTGCAATAAACTGCCTGACAGCAATTAGGAAAGGATGATTATACAGTGTATAAGAATATATGTACATGTACTCTGATGATTTGTAATGATCAAAATGAAAATAAATTATTGACTTGATTTTGCTCAAAATTACATGCACTGCACACAGATATAGGTATATGAGACTACACTCACATATTGCATGAAAATTTGGTCCAAAATTTCAGCCATTTCTCGTCATATTTCAAATATTGAAAAGGAATCCTTTTCAGGGAACATTTGGACTAAGATATTCATCCAAACTGACTTACAAAGGAGGAGAAAGCTCACAAGTTATACCAGAACTCAACCTTAGCTCAGTTTCTTTAATGATAATGGCTCTAAAAGCAAGTAATCAAGTTAAGTCAACCAAGCCCTACCATTACCACAAGCTGATATAAACATGTTCAGGCTGTTAAAAGAGGTTGATACTTGTATATTTCAACGAGAAGAAGATTTTTCAATGACCTCCCCCCCTCAAGACAAACTGTATGATAGAATTCAAACCTGGATCTTTGTGTTACTTTCTTTGGAGTTAATTATTAGGTTGAGTTTTGGTGATTGGAAATTGGCCATTCTTCCAATTTTTGCGTTTTATTTGAAAGAATCCATTAGATATCTGTTTTGTCAGTGATTTGCCATAAAAACAATCCGATAGTTGTATCATTAGATATCAAAAAATGGAAGTGCTCAATTTGGTTTTAAATGTTCATTACTCAAAAATTTCATTTGTAGAAATTAGATACATTTACTGGTATGTGTCCCTATATCCAAATTCTAGATGATTCAAATGTTATTTGGTATTAAATATCCATTTTAAATTGCATTTCAGAAAAACTTTGGTGTAGAAGTAAAGGAGTATTCTGATTATCTAGAAGAGGCATATAGACTCTGCCCAGCCTGCAATGACAACATCTGCAGTGAGGTGTACAGACAAGATGCAGACATCCGCTCAAAACTGCTGGGCCAGAGACTACATCAGTCAGTTTTGCCAGATACAAAGGTATGTAAGTTCAAGAAGAGTGGGAATTACTCCTTGCTTGTGCATAAGAAGAAATGTTTTATTGACCTTAATCTGGTAGCCTTCTATCATTTATGGTGTGGTTGTTTTACTTACAATGTCTGCAACTTGGTGTTCATTTTGTGCACAGGCTACAGGTACTACATTAGTCTTAAAGTGACTTGGTAACATTGCCTCAGATTCTGAAACAAAATCCTGGATTTAGCTCATGCTGCAATCATAATTATAAACCTTTAGGTCAGTCAGGAATCCCATGACTTTTACAAGCCAATCGCCTGTCCGATTATCAAGATAGCTATGATTGGAAATCGAAATTTCATTTTTCGTTTTCCTAACGGTTTTTATAACATGGTGGCGCTGTTCCACCGAGGGGTCCAGAATTTGATACAAATATATAGAAATATGATATCGAAAGTCACTATAAACAAATGAGTAATTAAACAAAGAGACATATATTACAATATTACAAGTACAAAAAGTAACACCCTAAGTACACCCTTGAAATGTATTAAAAGCAACACCCTATAGTAGGCAAGCATCGGCAAAGAAGAAGAAAGAAAAACAAGGATGTGAAATAAATATGTCCCAATAATTGGGGGGAAAATGCATATTATTTAAGGTTTACTTCTATTAGAAATCTTTTGTATAAAAGAACTTTTGTTATCAGTTGCTGAAAAAGAAAATACAAATTTATTAATACCATTTAATTCCTTTTGCTATTTTCTTCTCTCTAGGTTGTGATGCCAGCTCAAAGCAGTCATAAGTTTGTGTTTCTCTGTAGAGCAGTAGCCATTGTTGCAGCAGTTCTGGTGTTTATTTGTCAGCTCAGTTTGCATGTGAACTTTTCTGGTCTATCAAGAGCAGCGAATGCTTCATTTATGCAAAAGGGTAAGTTGGATATTAAATTATAAAATGGAATAAAATGAAATTTTCTTTTTGTAGTTTTACTTAATTGGATTGTAGAGAGAGAGAGGGAAAAAAACACATGCGAGGTGTTGAAATGAATGAGGAGTTGGAGAAGGAAATAATGAGTGCAGAAATATTAAAATGTCCACTTTCATCTGCATAATTATATTGTTATCTCTAACAATGTTATCCATACTGCGTAATGATGTTGTGTATTTCATGGATTGTAGAGAGAGAGAGAGAGGAAAATAAAACAACTACATGCAAGGTGTTGAAATTAATGAGGAGTTGGAGAAGGAGATAATGAGTGCAGAAATATTAAAATGTCCACTTTCATCTGTTATAATTACATTGTTATCTCTAACAATGTTATCCATACTGCGTGATAATGTTGTGTATTTCATTTTTGTAAAAAATAATGTAATAAACACTTCTAACATTTAAGATTTCCCCCAGATCATTTCATGTGTGTACATTTTTCTGTTTACTTGCAGCACTTCAACACTTGGCTGTACTGGAGAGCAGAAGGATGACCCTATCTTTAATGGGATTAGTATGTGGAGTTCTTTCATCATTAATGGCTGGAAAATACAGGTAAATTGGGTCTGTTTTTACGTGTATCCTATCAAAACGTTTTTCATTTATTCTAGAGTTCTAGAGTTCATGAGTTGGATTTCCTTTTTCTGTATTATTTTTTTTGACACTCATTGATTTTGTAACTTCCTTAAAACCTCATCCACTTCTTTCTGAATTTTTGTTCACATTATGTTTATTTGTGCACTAGTTTCATTGTTATGTTGAATTCTGTTGTGACTTGTCTTTTGTTTTTCTTACACCAAAGGAAGAGGAGTTGCTGTTATAATAACAGATGAATGAATAAATTCAATTCAATTCAATCTAGCTTTTATTTATTATTTGCCATCTGTTTACCTCATATTTACTGTAATGTTGCTCTTCTTTTGTTTCTCCTTTGCTAATTAATGGTACTTCTTCAGATGGTAGTATTTCATCATACATGTACCGGGTATACTTTTTGGGGGAATGAAAATGCATTCTTCTTAAAGGTAAAGACCAGTTTTGGGAACGCCCCCCTCTCAAAAAATGAAATGGAAGCTCTTATTACCAATCATGTGAAAGAATATGTTTTGACTAATTAGTAATGATACACATTTTGCCGGGAAACCGCCTACTAATTGATATCGCGTACGTGTCGCATAGTCCCATATACATCTTTCTGTGTACAGTGCTTGTAACTTTACCAAGACTGGGCCAAATTTCTTATCATTTTGATGATTCCAGAACCTTGCAATTCACGCCAATACTTATATGCTAGATGATCAACCTTTTCTGATCGATTCCACAACGTTTCTTTCACAATGCAACCGCATGACCAGAACTGGTCTATACCTTTAAAGCCATACTGTACTAGAAGCACTGATGCAAAATCCCCTCTAGCGCCATCCCAGGTCACCTGTAGCAGTAACATCCTGTAACTTGTTGCTTCCCTAGCTGCGCTGTTGGTTCTTGCATTGAGTCCTCTGTGTGTGAAGTGGAAATTAAGTATTGGGTCATGCACTGTTGGCAAGTTGACCATGAGATGGCACTGTGCAATAAACAGTATGCTAGGGCAAAACGTTTATCAGTTCAGTATCGCTTTAAACCAAAGATCTTCAAAATTCTGAAATACATGTAACTCCTGTTTGTTTCAATTCTTTACACAGGTTGAGACATTTGGATTGTGTAGGTCCGCTGCTATGGATGATGTACATGGGAAGCATTACTGCACTGCCATCATCCTCATCATTACTAGCACTGTTTCCATGGTTACCATCAGACGCTATCCCAATGATGTTGGCCACCTGTGTGCTATTTTGCTGTTCAAAACATGTCTTACAATCGAGAGAGCGAAAAGTCAAGAAAGTTTTCACAAACAAGTATGTCACTAAACTCAATGTTATTAGTTTTTTTCCTTCTTTCTTCTTCTTATTTGCTTCTTCATGGTTAGTATCTTTTATTCAATTCACTTTATTTTATTGCTCTGTTCACTTTTTAGTCATTTTTTTTCTTTCTTTTCTTGTATCGTGTCTATCTTTTTGTCTTAAGAAGTTAGTAGACTTTTATAGCACATTTTTGTTTAATTGTTGAAGAATTTGCTTATACTTTAAAATGAGACAGCAAACTAGTTTTCATGTAAAAAAAATTATTGTAAAGGGAAGAGATAAACTTCTAATAGGGCATTAAGTATAAGTTTGGAAGAATAAACATAAAAAATGATTTGAGACAGCAAATATGTTTGCATTGTAATGATAATATATTATAAAGTAAAGCCAGTAAGTAATCTTAATGCATTTGGTTTAAATTCTTTAAAAACTGCATAATATATAAAGTGAGACAGCTCATTTGTTTTCACTGTAAACACCATATATTAGATAGGGAAAAAATGATTTGTTTTTATTTAGGAAAGATTTCCACGTCACATCCAAACTCATTTACCTGTGTGACAGTCTCGGTGTCTACATTCAGACACCTTTCTCAGACACAAGTCTGCCAGTACAAGTCTGAGGAGAGTGTCTAGATTTAGACACCAAATTTGTCACAAAGATAAATAATTTTGGATGTGTCATAGAACTCTTTTCTAATTATCCGAACGATCCTGATAAAATTGAATCAGCATTGAATTTTCTTTGTCATGACTTACAGAAGATCGAGGAGTCAGCCCAGTTCCCCTCTTCAGGAGGAAGATTGTATTGTATTACCACACCCCTCTGAAGCCTCATCGTCTACTGCTCTATCATCAGTGTCTCTCAGTCAGAGTCTGCAATCGGAGAACGGGGAGATCAAGAGGATACTCCTTGACCAAGATATTAGTGGTCTAAGTCTTGGACCTCCTGCGCTAGCTAAGGCCAAAAACAAAGGTGAGTTTGCTGTGAAGTTTTGGTCCAAGGCGTTGGCCATGGCCTCTGATAGCTTGGTCAAAGAAAAAGTTTGTTTGATGGTCTAAATCTTGGACTACATTTGGTTCCTTTACCAAAATGGTTATCAGATATGAGTACAGAATCATGGCCCAAGACAGACATGTATATGGTCCAAGTCTTAGACTACCTGTCATATAGCTCAAGCAATGAACAAAGTTGAGTTTGGTATAAGATCCTAATGTAGGATATAGGGGTCTAAGTCTTAGACCACCTGTGATAGCCAAGGTGAATATCTTAAAGGCGAGCTCATTTTTATTGGATCGTTGACTAGGACATTGATGGTTCTATTTCAATGTTTCTAAAGTGATATGCCTCCAAATTGCTTCTTGTGGGATAACAAAGCCTCTTATCAGCTCAACTTTTTAGTGGAGTGGACGTACAAGTCCACTCCACTAAAAAGTTGAGCTGATTGGATAGACAAAAATAAAAAAAGCCCAAATATAACTTGGTTTTGGAAAATGGTGCTCAGACTTATTTTGAGCAAAAAACAAGTTAATGATCGAGCCGGTTCTCCCCCACAATGCATTTTTTGTGACGTAGGGTCCTCACAACACAGATTCGTAATGTAACCAAATTTAATGCATACGTCTTTGTGAAGTGCCTCAATACAAACTATTTCATTCACCTGATAAGAATAACAGTATTTCAACAGTCAGAATGCAAACTGCATATATTAAGTGTTGCTAGGTAGGGCAAGCCATAATGTTTGTCCTACCTGGCAAAGACTAATGTTGCAGTTCAGATTCTATTGTCTATTGAAATACTATTATTCTTATCAGGTGAATGAAATAGTTTGTATCAAGGCACTTCACATTAAAACATTGAAAATAGCCTATTGTCAGAATGTATACTGCTGGCACTTTCGTTGTGAGGAGCATAGGTCACATCCGTACGGCAATTTAAATGTTTTGCTCGAAATAACCAAAACAAAAATCGCTTTTAAAAATCACCTGATTGAAGTACGCCAGTGATATTTGGCAGTTTTAACCTTTCATTTATTTACAACGTGCTATAATTTTTGAAAATTGGAGTAGACTTGGGCTTTAAGTTTCCTCTATAGGAATAGGTGTGATCTTCAGACAACTATTAACAGTTATTTCTTATAATATCATCAACTGTACAAAACTAGTTTTAGGTGTTATCTTTTATGATTTGTCAATTTTCTCTGTAGATCTATGGACCGCCCACACTCCTCCCACCAGTAGACCTGTCACGCCCCTCTTGGAAGACCGACCCTCATCAAGGGAGTTCCGCCCTATCATATCACCCGCGACCTTTAACCCCTCAGGGATGAAGAGATCAACCTCCCAGACATCTTTTGTCTCATCATTCAATGGTACCTTCATAGATTTTGGCCCATTTCAAGATCAGAGAGTCACTTCTTCTAGGGAGAACTTGGTAGAGAGAGGTCAGTTAGATTAGATTAATGTTCCTATTGTGATTCTTGCTGTTAGTTATTGTTCATTAGGATTTTAGCACATAATAAGAAACACTTAATTCTCTATCCGCTTTACTTTAAAAGAGTACTCTTTACAATCTACATCAACTTATATAAGAGGACAAATAACACGACTACATGCACACCGACACATTAAAACAAGAATTGTTACACTACTGGTGTGTCTGTAAGGCTCTCTTTAAATCATAAAGGGAAGATGTATTCCTGATCGTCAAGGGCAGAGAATTCCACAGAGCTGGAGCTGAAACCACAAGGGATCGGTCTCCATAGATATCAACCATGTATGAATATCATATGTGTCTTGGACTGCCATTTATGGCTCCTTTTGGCAGATGAGGACCATTTAGGGAACTGAACCATGAAACTTTGTTAAGAAGACTGGAGCATGCTTAACACAATGTCTTAACCTGACGACTACTGAATTCTGTCATTCCCAAAGGTTTAGTACAAGAACTGTCTGCCTGGTTCCAGTAGGCAGTGAGTGGGTTAACCTACTGAGCTATCATCCTGTCCCAAAATGATTTACTGAGGCACAGCAAACTCAAATCTTTCAAGTCATTTTAGCAGGCCTCAACACTTAAACTAAGGGGTCATTCTTATGGATGCTGTCAAAATCAAGGGGTTCCTTTACTTTTCCATTTAGGACTTACATTGAAAATGCAAGTTGTTCAGAATTTCATCCGTCTAAACCCTGTTGTGTAGAGTATTGATTTACCCTTGTCTGGATAACTTATCTTTATACTGCAGGAAGAAGCCCGCCGTCGTTTGCTGATGACAGCTCTGATGGTTCCTTTCCTCTTTGTATGAGTGCTAATGAGAGTCTAGCTCCATCTACTGTCGAACACAAAACAACCACACAAAGTGAGTTTTCAGGTCATTGATATCTTCTTGGCAAAATTAACTCTTCGGTTGCTTTCCTCACCTCTTTGCTTGTTGCCTCACAACCAAATTTTGCACAAAACAATAGGCACCAATTGATGTAAGGATGGTCTGTGCAACACAATGGCTTTGCAAAATTACCTATTTCCGGTCTTGATCAGCCCCATGACAACCCTTTGAATACCAGTATCAATTAATCTTCCACTAGAGACAGTTAAATAATCTTGAAGCCTTTGGTATATCTATCCCATGATAAATACAATGTGGCACAGTAAGATTATATTTAGTGGCTTATAGTGAGGTAAGGAGCAGTGAGAATTTGAAGCTTGATATTCAAATACATAATTCCGACTTGGTAACTTGCAACAAATTTATCAGTCATCAAGTCATTCAATTGAAAAGAGGCTCATCTTCTATTTTATCTTAAACTTTTCACTAGTTTATTACTTCTACTTCTTATATAGGCCTGCATGGCTTATTTGGGTAACTCGGTCATACTTCAATCTTTTGTTTGCTATGATTGCTCTTAAAGGCGTTTGTGATGATAATTAATAATAATTTGTAATGCGACATGTCTGTCAAAATTGACACTCCTGTCGCAATTGTGAGAAAATGGTATAATTGTGGGCAATCATCTATAAAGTAACTTGGTGAACTTGTTGAAAATAATAATTTTTTCTTGGTTATTAACAATATTTTTCTTCAACTTTCAGCTTGGACATCCTGTCTGCTGCCAGGTATACTAGGGTTTAGTTTGGGAATCAACTGTGCTGCTGCCCTCTACTTCATGTATGGGAGATGATAATGAGCTGTAGCTGTCTTCATGGAGCTTCATAATTCTATCTGGACATTGACAGTAGTGCAGCCCTCTACTATACGTATGGGAGATGATAGAAGTTGAAGCTGTCTTCATGTGTATTTCTTTCTGGACATTGACTGTGCTGCTGCCCTCTATGGGAGATGATAATGAGCTGTAGCGGTCTTCATGGAGCTTCATAATTCTATCTGGACATTAACTGAGGTGCTGCTCTCTACAATAGTAGATGAACCTAGATACAATGACTACCTGCCGTCAGCATGCTATGCAATTCCATGCGTACATCAAATGTGGTGCTGCCCTCTGTGTTATGAAGGGGAAATTACCTATAGCATCATTCATCGTATTTAATTCCACCGAAACCAAAGGACATTTGTCATCATTAGTTTACTCAAATCACGGCTCCGTTTGCAATTATTACCTCTTTGTGCTTTAATTGGGATATAAAAAGAGGTGCTAGGTACCTGATCGAATTGAATTAGGTATTTGTTTTGAGAAGTGTCTACATGTAGTATGTTAAGGAATTGTAAGGTTAAGTAGAAAATAATGCTGAATGACATTAATGTAATACATGTATTTTTTCAAAATGACATGGTGCAAAATCAGCTTAGTGTGTGAAGTGAAGACATATTATCAAGAAAATAAATTTATTGTGAAATATGTTTTCATTTTTTAAAGTTGTAGATTACTCCAATAATTTGTTGGTAAACTTACTTTGCATTTAATGTTAAATGAGGTCAAATTACTTATGTTATATGGACAATGTAACTTGAAATTGAAACTGAATCTGATGCTGCATTTTGCTCTCAAATAAGTTAAAGAAAAAATATGAATAGAACAAAAAGGAAGACAAAACTAAATATGTCAGTTTTCTATAAAATAATTATTTACCTTGAATCTTTCCATGTCTTTTTTTTTAAACACCCTAAACAGATGTTCAATTGAAGCCTGCTTTCAGAGATATGATTTGGAACAAAACCTTAAGTAAAAAAAGAAAAGGAAGAGTATGCTATCTGAAGGAGTTGCAGAATAGGATAAAAAAGGCAACATGATAAATAGGTATTGGGAATTGCTTTGCATGTTACTATTTGTAGATTGATGTAGAAATTCTAGACATTTCTAGAAGTAAATGGTATGTGATGTAAAATGACCAGTCTGCAGGCACAGACTCTAATTTGACTGGTATACATGATTCCATAAAGTCTGGAGGTGAGCCTATCACTGTCAGTCTCTGGCTGTTGTTGACAGTAGCCGTTACAGTACAGGGCCTATGGACTGCAGTCTCTGTATAGTCTCCTAGCTCAGACCTTCTGTTATGCAGTACAGCTGACAAGGGCTCCTTCAAATTATGGTATTTAACTGTTTTGATCAGGGATGCTAGTTTCGACGCCATAGCCTGAAGCCAGACTTTCACACCTCCCCATTTCTTGGTTTTCCAGGATCTACATGGTGCAGCACATACAGGACTGGAACTTATCAGAGTATCCTTCCAGGCTCATAGGATGAAACCAACTGATTTCTCCAAGTGCTAACCCAGGTTGCAGATTAATCTTAAATATCGTGCTACTCTGTATGCGGTGCTGGTACAGTGTGATAATATGTGATGTTACTAGTTTAATGAAATACAATGAGCTTTACTGTTACTGCACATTGGGTTATCTTACTTGTCATATAATATGTTAAAGTGGGTGGGTCGGCAGTTTCCATGTGAAAAAGTTAATAATTCGCTGACACCAGACTTGGTGGAAATACCATTAATGGGTGTACAAGACTGCACACAGCAAACCTGTAGGCCGATCAAGAAATACCCCCTCGTCTCTTGGAGAGTCTTCGGGTGATGCAAATGTCAGATAGGGACTTTACCATATGAGCAAAAGACAGAGCATTACATAAAGCTGGCTGGTCATAAAACTGAAGGCTAATCCTGGTGATTGACAAAATCTGTTATTGGGTAAACACCTGAAAGGTGTCAAATTCCCCATGAGATTCCACTTGAGATTCCACTTTTATGTGTCTTTAATTTTGTGCTACCGTACTCTGTATTTATGGCTTTTATGCACATGCGGTTCTGAAACAATGTGATAATATGTGATGTTAGTAGTTAATGTAATGCAATGAGCTTTAATGTCACTGCACTTTAGGGGATCTTACTAATCATATAATATGTTAAAAAGAAGCTTAAGTTCCAGGAAAAGGGAAAAAATAATTTGTTGGCTTTCTCATTCTTACGATGTCATGTGACTGATTATCATAGTAGATATATTACCTGAAAAGGATTGCTCTTCACATGCCTGAAGAATAAATCATGATGTCAAAAAGCTGAAAAGTTTGGACCCTACTTTCATGCCATGTGTGCATGTAGTCCCTTATACCCATTTCTATGTGCAGTGCATGTGGCTTTCAGCGAACTTGGTTCAATTTCTTAGCACTTTGATAATGCCAAAACCTCACAGCATACACCATTTCTTATGTATACTTCATAATCAATCTCTCCCATTAGCTTCTACACAGTTTCTTCCACAACCCGGTCAATATGACCAGAACTCTCCTTATTATCTTTACTAGTAAATATGAGCAGAATTATATGGTGCAAAAATACATTGATGTGCTTGGGTACATTTCATGTATAAATCTATGAAATATAATTCCTTGTATCCTATGCTCCCTTCCTGTGGGAACCCAAGTGTTCATATTTTAATGTTTATGACATTTATGTCATGAAGATAACATAACAAATAATGGCTGAGCATTGAGAGAGATCCCCACCAGCAAATCACCACCAGGATATCTGTTACCAGTCGTATAACCTCCAAATGAAGCTTGCCTCGTTAGTTAGTTTTATTACCATCATTTTCTATATTTCCAGAATTTCTTTGTTTCCAAGTATCCTGTTACAAGCTGGCACTCTACTGTGAAAAACCATCTGCAATTGAAGCCCTCCCATAAAAGGACAATTAAGAAATCATGTGGAGTTAAAGGAAACCTAACCCTAAGGAATAACTTAAGTTGTTCTAAGAGATTTATTGCATACTAGCCCATCAATCTATACAAATTTCCAACCGAAGTGGATGAAAAAGGCATAAAGCAAGAATAAAGTACAGTTTCTCAGCAAGACATTGGCATCGCCATTTTCTGGATAGCATGACGTTCTATGCGAAGTCGTTTGTCAACTAAATGTATTCAAATATATGGATGCTTCCTTCCCAGGTGTTTGTGGTGTTGAAGCATTTCATTCACCTGCTATTAAGTCCGCAAATTGCATAAATAAGTTGGTGCTGTTCTGGGGTAGAAGTTTTGCATAAATGAAATAGATTTTTCAACCATGTCATGCTAAAAGGCATTACATCATGCCAAGAAATCTTCATTTATATATCTCTTGTACACGAACGGTAAGATTTATTATACATCAAAAGGCCAGAATTCATCTTGTTTTTCAGAATACCTACACTTATTCTTTGGGGTTAGATTTCCTTTAATTGCAGTTGAGGCGGCTATGTGCAAACACACACACACACATCACACATGCCACTAATCTTATGTTTATATATGTAATTCAACCAAATCTATAGTGTAAGCAAATTATGATACAATACACATGGGCACTAACTACTATGTGACTTTAAAGCCCAAGTCCATTCCGATTTTCAAAAATTATAACATGTTGTAAATAAATCAAAGGTTAAAACTGCCAAATATCACGGGCGTACTTCAATCAGGTGATTTTTAAGAGCGATTTTTGTTTCGGGTATTTCGAGCAAAACATTTATATTGCTGTACGGATGTGACGTATGCTCCTCACAACGAAAGTGCCAGCGGTATACATTCTGACAATAGGCTATTTTCGTAATGTAACCAAATTGAATGCATACGTCTTTGTGAAGTGCCTCTATACAAACTATTTCATTCACCTGATAAGAATAATAGTGTTTCATTATTCTTATCAGGTGAATGAAATAGTTTGTATCGAGGCACTTCACAAAGACGTATGCATTAAATTTGGTTACATTACGAATCTGTGTTGTGAGGACCCTACGTCACAACCGACTCGCTCATTAACTTGTTTTTTGCTCATTAAAAAAAATTATTAAAAATAAATCTGAGCACCATTTTCCAAAACCAAGTTATATTTGGGCTTTTTAGATTTTTGTCTATCTAATCAGCTCAACTTTTCAGTGGAGTGGACTTGTACTTTAACAATTTGGCGGGATTTACCCCTGAGATAAAGTTGAGCGGTTCTTGAGAATGATCCTTATTGTTCGGAGTACTGACCCCTAGACATTATTTGATATACACAGCACACTAAAAGAAGAACAAAATATCCAGCTTTGAATCATTAAAATGTTCACTGAACACAGTATAGAATAAATGTACATCGTAATATTCGTATCTGTATGTTTAGGCCTTTAGTTTTTATTCAGATGTCAAAAAGTAATTTGGAGGAAAGTTGTACGCATAGGCAGGGATTGAATATGCTGTTGAGCAAGAGAGGGGTATAGAGAAAGAGAGGAGAGAGAGAGAGAGAGAGAGAGGGGGGAGGAAGGGAGAAAGTGGATGGCGAAGGGATAGGATGGGCAAACAGGTATATTGTATTTCTACTGTAATCTATTAAATTCGAACTTGCTGTTCATAATTAATGGATCAAATTCGAACATTAAAGCTTGGAGACAGTGAAAGTGTATACCAAAATGGGGGTGTTCTGGAAAATTATTGAGAGCGCTGGACCTCCCTGACCTTTTTTCTTTATCTCAGATTTTCTCCCTTACACCCATCCAAAATATTTTCTTACATTCTGGTTACTATTTATACAGCCGTTAGTATTTCCTTCTTAAATGTTCTTAAAATCAGCAATATGATTTATTTAATCTAGAAATACATGTTCTCTTTAAAGCCATCACTCGCTAGTTAGCACTTCCTTCGCACTACGAGATAAATAATTGTAATGGTACCCTGTTAGTAAGTTGCATTTTATAAGAGACGAGAAGATGGTGAGAGCTTGAGAAAGAATGAGACTAACATAGATGGAGAGAGAGGGGGAAGGGAAGAAGGGAAGAAGGGAGGAGGAAAGAGAGAGAGAGAGAAAGAAAGGGAAAGAGAGAAAGGGAAAGAGAGAGAGTGGAAGGGGTAGGAAAAGAGAAGGGAGTATTGGTCGAAGGGCTCTATGGCACATTTTTTTTTTTTTTTAGGGGTTGGGGGGGGGGGGATCTGACATCGTCTTTACGATGGAAAATTTCCTCTACTTTATACCTATATAAGGAACAGTCATACCTCTTCTTCCGTCCACATGCTGGCAGGGGGCAATGAACCCATTTACTTGGGGGTAGTTGACAACCATATCCCAACTGATTTGTTTTTTTAATGTACAGTCATATACTGCTTCCTACTCTAACAAAGTTTGGTGCACGGGGGTAGATGGGGCAGTATCGACCCATTTTGGGTCTCTCTGGGGACTAAACCCGACGGCTACGGGCAGGCTGGCAACCATTTTGTCGGTACTGATCTCGGTAACCTTAAAGGGACTTGGTAACATTGTTCAGATGAGAGAAAATGGTGCTAAGGTAGTGACTTCAATGCTAGATGTATAAGATGTATAAAGATAATCAGAAAGTTTGAGTGAAAACAGACCATTATCAACGATAAAAATTGGGAAAAACTGATCTGATCGATTCCTTAATTCTCCCAACTATATTATTACAATTTAGTTAAATTATAGGTGAATGTAAATTGTAACAAAGCTATGAATTGGCTCTATATATCATTCCAGAAATTTAAGTGTTGAAAGATTTTTTAAATCCTATCTTATGTCTTATTTTCATGGAAAAACGGTTGGGAAAAGTCAAAAATGGTTGGGAGAATTTACTGTTAGAAGGTGTTGACCAGTGACGCCTTCAAAGAAAACCATAAATATCTTTGTGATTTGAGAATTTTTTCAGGATTTTTTGCATGCTAGAGGGTTATTATAGTAGAAAGTAACATTTCATACAAACATTACGCAGTTATTTCATTAATCTTCAACAACGATACCAAGTCACTTTAAAGGGTCAAATATTCAAGGCTTGATGGGGTGACTATTTCGGGACAGGCTCTCGAACTCATACTTCTTTAACTTCCGTACACATACGATGATTTGATTTGATTTGAATTTATTTCCGTATAAAAAGAAGTATAATAATCGAAACATTACACGATATTACACGATATGTGCACATACTATAAGTGATAAATGGCTGGATGGCCCTACCCAGCATCCACCAACATGGGGGCGCTGTTCCACCGAGGGGTAGGCTGGATGGCCCTACTCAGCATCCACCAACATGGTGGCGCTGTTCCACCGAAGGGTAGGCTGGATGGCCCTACCCAGCATCCACCAACATGGTGGCGCTGTTTCACCGAGGGGTCCAGAATTTGATACAAAATATATAGAAATATGATATCGAAAGTCACTTTACACAAATGAACAATTAAACAAAGAGACATATATTACAATTCAATTTAAAGTACAAAAAGAAAAGTACACCCTTAAAATGTATTAAAAGCCACACCCTAAAATTACACTGATAAGCATTGGCGGATCCAGGGGGCACAGGGGGCACGTGCCCCCGGCCCCAAACAAACAAAATTAGTGCTCACTACCCCCTCCCACTGAGCGAATTTCGACCGGCGCGATTTGCCAATTTTCCAATTTAATTTCTGGTGCGACAAAAAAAATGTGCCCACCCCTCCCACTGAGCGAATTTTCGGCCGGCGCGATTTTCAAATTTGCGGGAGAAAAAATTTGTGCCCCTTGTGCCCCCACCGTCTAAGAAATCCTGGATCCGCTGATAAGAGGCTACTGGTAGATAAAGACTTTATAATCCACCGGCGAAAGAGAACTCAATCGACTTGTAGAATAAATCGAGTATTTTGCTGGTACTCAATATAACATGTCAATTGACCGTTTTTTCCAGTTTTGCACGCATTTCATTATCACATTTCATTGGAGCTAGCGGCAAGCAGCCGTTTTACTTGGAACACTCAGGACATGTTTATTGTTGAAGAATATCTTGGAACATTATGCAAATGTTTTTCAATTGCAACTTTGGATATATCTATAGTTCCCTTGTGAATGGATAACTGTAAATCTCGATGCATTCGTTTTACACTTTCAAGGAAGAAATGAACCCTTTATTTCGACTGAAGGAACGAAGTTTGTGACCATTAATGTTGAGAAAAACGATTAGAAATAGATCGATTTTCATCAATACTTTTCTACATACAATCATTTGCAGTTGAATATCAGTTATATGGAGGAGAAAGAGACATTTAATGTTGGATTACTTTAGGCATATAGTTCATTTTTGAGGACCTACCGGTTTTGAAGATTGTTCAAAGGAAAATGACGATCGAAGAATCAGCTGGAAAAGAAAGCGTCATTCACCACGATGACAACAAAAACGAAAGGGCTCATCTCATTGTCAGCGAATCGTCGTCCTCGTCCAAAACACCTTGTCATCGTCGATATCGACGTCCAAAGCGGACTTTTTGCCAGCTTCTTCGGAACGGCAGTCAGCAGTTCGCGCTGGAGTTCGCCTTCAGCTGCGAGACGGCACTCGGTACACCCATACTCCTCGAGCTCGGTATACCGGTTGTGCTGCAAGGGCTATGTTGGGTTCTTGGTCCAATATTCGGCTTCGCCCTCGGTCCTCTCATCGGCTCTCTCAGCGATAACTGCACCTCGCGGTGGGGTCGTAGAAGACCTTTTCTCTTGGTGCTCAATCTTCTCGTAATTATGGGCAGTGCTGGCTACCTCAATGTGCAGTATATTCGTAAGTATAATTATAAAAAAGAACTAGAAATGCAATCGTGATCAACGATATGCGTGCAATGACGCCATGTTTCTACGTGTCAAACGAAAGAGTATCTCTCGGACTAGTTATGCAGAGTATGAAATATCATTTAAAATGGCCCTCTTGACAGATTTTAAAAATCCGGCTTCGAGATGCTCTGCGTATGGCCACTCAGACTACGCTTGCAAGATTTCAAGAATTTTGTAAACCACTCTCTCCTTTTCTATGATAATCGATCCTATCGAAACACGCGATGTAAAATAGATTTATAGGATAAAATGTAACGCTTGACCGATTTTAAAAATCCGGCTTCGAGATGCTCTGCATTTGACCACTTAGAATGTGCCTGTAAAATTTCAACAACAATAAAGATCGTTCTGGGGGCCAAAAGCGTGAACCCGATTTGCCCCATAGACAATGCGTGTAATACATGGGCGGAAAACGTACAGGATCTGTATTATGACCGGACTTAATTTTTTTCTTTCTCTCTTTATGGGCCGTATTTGGTATCTTTAGAAAGAAAATGTCATGGTTGTTATTGTAAACCACTCTTTTTTCATGATAATCCTATCGAAACACGTGATGTAAAATAGATTTATAGGACAAAATGGCGACTAAAATGTCATGCTTGACCGATTAAAAAAATCCGGCTTCAAGATCTAGAGGCCCTGCGTTTGGCCACCCTGAATACGCTTGCAAAATTTCAAGGAAAAAAAAGGACGGTAGGGGGGCGAAAAGCAGTCTGAAAAACTGACGTCATAGACGATACGTTTTATAACTTGGCGGAAACTCAGCAGATTTCGTATAGTGACCCTTGTTCAAATGCGATTTACTCACAATTTTTTGTGTGAACATATTCCATACTTGGTATCATTCGAAAGGGCACTTTATTGCGGTCAGTTTGACACCAATGTAATCTGCGCGCAATGTACTGCACGCATTAACACGCTATTACGTAATGTATAGTACATTCATCATTTTGGGCGATAACTTTGCGCTGACATAATCGAATTTTACCAAACTTGGCAGACAGTTGTCACGTATATGCCAAGTTTCATTCACGTAGGCATAAGGATTGTAATTTTAGAGCAAGTTGAAGTTATTTCTCAATTTTCTTGAAAACTGCATATTTGGAGGGCATTTTTCGCAAAGTCGGTCAGCGGTAGGCTGGAAAGGGCATATCTTCAAGTATCTAAATCCAAAAAAGGGTACGGGTAATTTGCCAAGACACGATAGAGATACGGCCACAGAAAGAAAGCCAATTCCCAGAACTTTAGAGGGCGCTATTTATGTTTTGCATGGCCCTTGGAGCGTGAAATTTGGCATTATGAGATAAAGATACTGTGAGATTTAAATACAAAACGGAATTTATATGAGAAAGTTATGACAGTTTTAGATTTTTAGGGGTCCATTTTTCAAGAATTTTAAAGATTTTTGACGGAGTCGGTTTCAGATTTAAATTTCGAGTATGAAGATGGCATTTTGAAGGTCAGGTTATCCGTCGCAGATAAAAGAACATCTCTTAGACTATCTAGGGGAATTTGTTAGAAGTTTGTAGGATCTAGGATAGTGAAGATAGGAAGGAAGAAAGAAAGGCCTTAAAATGGACCAGAAACGGACAAATGGGCGCCTGCACGGTTACGCATTAGTGATTTCAGAAAACGAAAAAGTAGGTGACCTAGATTGGATATCAGAGATTCCGCCTACGAAGATTGAAAGGAATCGAGCAAGAGAAAAGGACCTAACTAGGAATAACAAGCACTATGTGCAAAACGAATGCGATTTCCTGACGATAAGGAAGATAAGGAAAACAAGCCAGGAGGAGAACAAGAATATTAATGGGGCAGAATGTGAACGAAAACAAGGCAATGACGAAGGTCGTCATTGCAATAATTACATGCGTTGCCAAATAACCTAAGTTTTTAACTAAGAACACCATTTTATCAACCTTCTATAATGTCTATATCTTTTTAACATGTTTGGATCATTTAAATGTTATTTATTATGCCAACATTACATGCAAACATGAATGATCTTTCCCTGATTTTCATATCAAAAATTAGTTGAAAAAAAGATTTGTTGATTGCATTGATAAACCATTTTTCAAATCGAAATTGAAATGAAATCGACTAAAATTGAAAGGTAAATGCATGTATATAAACTGTCTATTGATTGAGATTAGTTTTTCTAAAGGTATATATTTCCTATATGTTATCAAATATCAATATGACTATATTCCATTCCATGCATACATTCCATACAGCCTATATGAATGTATTTATATTTTTATTTGACAAACATCAAATATCAAACCACATCAAAATATTAATCTCACAGGATAAAATTGAAAGTTTAAGACTAATCTACAGGCCTATGGAACATCTTTTCATATTTCATGTTCAAGGCAGCGAAAGTACAAATTTCTTTGATGATAATCATTGTAATTATTTAGGATTTCTTTATTATATAATAATTGAATTGAATTAAAAAGATTATAGAGCCTCCATGATAGAGAGAGAGGGGGAGAGGGAGAGAGAGGGGGAGGGATTGGTTGAGAGAGAGACAGAGAGGGGGAAGCAGTCGTGATTAAGAAAATTAAAGAACAGGAGATCGATGTTTATGACTTGCTTTCTCTTTGATGTTACCTTTTTAAGATTATGATGCAAAAAGAGCATGATATGCAAAAGAATCACATACTTCAAGCGGATAAAGATCGTGACTAAATATTATTTCGATCTGCTTTTTTAATCACCCCTACAGGCAATGATGGGTTAGGTGTGACGGTGGCCCTTCTCGGTATCTTACTGGTCGATCTCTGTGCCTTCCTTACCGAGTCGACATCGAGGGCCTATCTTCTTGATGTCTGCGATGTCGATGACGTCACCCGTGGTCTCTTCATAAGAACAGTCTTAGGAGGTAAGCCTCTTTGTTAGGTGATCTCAGCAGTTCTTGCAGACCACCTCTTGATTTCGTCAGAATCTTTATTCTTTATTTATTTATTTATTTATTTATTTATCTATTATTAGATGGTCTTTAGCAAATCATGCAGATCAAATTAGAGAAACAAATAAGTAAAAGTTTGAGCTAAATCAGATTCAAAATAGGAAAGTTATAAATTCGAAGTTGTCATCAGTGAAATACAAATTGGCAACACTGTGACGTATCTTGCGAGCTCCTCTCCAATTTGGTCTGTACAGAACATTTCATAAACTTTCAATTTCTTAGTTATTGATGAAGAAATAGATTTGTTTCATACAGGAGTTGTATATGAACATATTTGCAACAATTATATTTATCGTAAATTTATGATTGAAAATTTTCTTAAGGGAACCTATACATTTTGAAGTTTTTTAATAAAGGACAAATGAGAGAGGAGCTCGCAAGATACGTCACATAGTTGCCAATTTGTGTTTGAATGATCGCACCTTCAAAAGATCATAGCTTTCATATTTTCAATCGGATTTAGCTCAAACTTTCACTGACTTGTTTCTCTCATTTTCTGCTTCTCTTAAAAACAATTTAATATCAGGGTGAACTTCCCCTTCAAAAGTCCCAAACCCTGATGCAGCCCCCATTGTAATTGAATAACCGCACCCGCACTTTTAAGAGCTGCTGCGGTTCAGCAACTGAGAGTTCTTTGACGCGCCATGGAGAGTGGTATGTACACAAATAATTTATAATGCAAGATAAATAGTGCAAATATTGCGTTGCGGTATTTAAACTTTCTCTAATTGCCTTCCATAGGCTTGATTGGCGCAGCTAATTACGTAATCGAACTGACGCCTTGTCAACCTTTTCATCCTCTACACATTACCTTTACTGTGAAACTAATTGAAAATACAGAACTTGTCTTGATAACCTTAATTTCTCATGCTCATTTCCATGACCAAATAAAAGGCGAAACTAAGTCTTGGCCTGTTATAAATCAATTTTTTCGGGATAACATTTCTAAATTAGCAGTGACCTCTTCATTTGTTATTTATTATGCGAAAAAACAAACCCCAAATGGGAACCCAAACCCTTCTCCATGTACCACGTTGCTAGTGTGATTGTAGTAGGCCAGCAGCCAGTATATCAGTCTAATGCCCATTATCTATACTAAAAATGTATGTTCCTTTAACTTTATATCCTATATGGTTGGTGGGGAGGGGTCTTAATACTATAAGGTGCCAACGTCAGAATATGAATTACAAATCATCTGGATTACCCGTGATTGTATGAAGAACTTAATATTTACTATATTTCAATATTTTCCGATACTTTATAACATTTACCACATTATGTGGCTACCTAATCTGTATAATACCTTGTTGATATTTTATTTAAAAGCTATTTTTGATGATTTGTATCTTTTTAAGCTACGTGCCCTGCATGGACCGTTAATCAGGTCAAGTCCTGGGCTTTTCTCAGTATGCTCTCCTTTTCTTTTATATGCCTTTGTCATAATGCCTCTGTTCCTTTATTGCTGAAGTATCAATAAACTGTTATACCAACATTGCGGGCCTTATAATGTCTTACTTTGACTTACTCGCACAATTCGAATCTAGGTTTAGGGTGTGGCTGTGCCTTCGTCGTCGTCGGCATCAACTGGGTAAACACGCCAGTCGGTGTTGTGATCAATAGCAACTCCGAACTTGTCTTCCTACTCACTGTCCTGGTCTACATCGTCTGCGTGACCCTATCAATGACGAGCATTGCTGAAGAGCCGCTGGTCATCGAGAGGGAGGATGAGACGGGGGATGACGTCGGGATGAAGACAGTGAAGAGATACACAACTGAGTTAGTTTATTTTCTTTCTTTTTTTTCTTCTTGGGGAAAGGCTTTTTTATAATTATTTTGATTATATAATTGACAACAATTAAATCGACGGGTATCCGAAAATTCTCCCTTCTCTAAAATACTATTTTACGATGTTAGTAACTATCATTGTAATTATATTATTTCAGAGGAACTTTCGTTCCGATCGCATTCTTCTTTAATATACTATTTTCTAATGCTCTTAAGAAAATAATGCCGTCACTCATTCATTACGGTAATGACATGGATAAAGAGAGAGAGAGAGAGAGAGACCTAGATTGATATGGCTCAGACATTAATTATTATTATTTTCGAATTCCTACCCGATCTGTCCGTAATTTTTTTAAATTCATTTAATAAATAATGTTTGTCGAAGTAGGCCCCATTTATTTTACGCTTTCAATGTTTTATTTTTACGATTATCATGCCATAAATACAATCTCACGTGAATGCATGCATGTCTGGTGTAAGCTGATGATTATTATCGATACTATGTAAATGTTGAATTGAATTAACTTTTCAGAGGTGACAGGGAGGAGCTTCCTCCACCGGAGGAGGAAGTTGTTCCTACCTTACGTGAGCGCATCACATCTATCTTCGGTATGCCCACGTGCATGAGATGGTTATGTGCGACACATTTCTTCGGTTGGGCATCATTTACAACAATCATACTCTATTTTACAGACTACTTCGCTCAGGAAATTTTACATGGTTAGTCCGAGTTTAAATTCAAGTTTATCCAAGTTCATTCTATAAAAGTGCAAACATCAAGATAGAAATAACAAAGACTAAGAACGACATTTCTCGGCGTTTTGCAATCGGAACATAATCAGGCAACTCACGAGTTATCATTTCATTTTATCATGGATGGTATTATATTTTCACTGGGGTGTGAAGATCGGCATTACATAATTTTAGGAGCTCTAGATGAAGAATATTATAATAAGCTCACTGAACATGATAAATTGATACTTTTTCCTCATTCGAACAAATCAATGAAAAAGTGCTTCTTGATACCGTATTTACATAGATCTCCTACCAATATACATAGCCTTCAGTTATTGACTTTCTTCTTTTTCCATTTTCTACTTTCTTTCTTCCTTCCTTCCATTCTTTCGCTCTGTCTTGTTTTTTTGTTGTTTTTTTCTTCTTCTTCTTCTCCTCCTCCTCTTCTTCCTCCTCCTCCTCTTCTTATTCACCTTGATGTTCTTGCTTTAGCTGTTCCTATTATGTTCTTAAATGTATCAATAGTACTAGTCTCCGTTTCGTTGAGTAGCTAAACTTTAGCTCCACGTATAACGATTGTCCGGCGATTTTTTTTTTTCCATTCAGGTGTGCCGACGGCTCCCATCAATAGCACAGCTTTCCAAGTATACCAGGAGGGCACCCGACTTGGTAGCTGGGGACTCTGTATCTTTGGCTTCTCCACCGCTATTCTTTCACGTAAGTTTCTTAAGATCATTGCTCTTCCTGCATGGTAAATCTCTGAGGAGAGTCAACGTCAACTTTTATGTCAACTCTCAAAACCTGTTACCCGAATCATCGCAAGAATAAATCAAACAAGGAGAATGATAGAAAATAAAAACTTTCTTAAATGACATACTGTCTCATAATGTTGAACTTTGTCAGGCATTTCGAGCAACTGCCACGAGAGCCCGACAGAGGCGCAATATTTTCTGAATGTCTGGAATCATGTATCCTTTGAACCGTAGGCTTCAAATTACTGTGTTTGCCTCTTCACCAATTCTCAAAACAGATTGGCGCCCCTATTTTGAAGTTTCTGTCTTTACATAAGTGACACAGTTTTTGTGATGTTTATTTTGTCAGAGGTTTGCAGTTATTTGTACCGAATGATGAAGCAAGAATGATTATCATTAATATTTCCTCCCCCCCCCCATAATACTATTTTAATCTTTACGCTTATTTCTTTTTCGTATTTCACAGTTCTTTTCCTCAAGATTAGATCTTGTTTCAGCACCAAGGCGTTGTACATCGGGCCACCCCTCATCTTTGGTATCTGTGTTGGTAGCATGGCCTTCCTCGTAGATTACCCGGTACCCACCCTGGTTCTATGCTCAAGTTTTTCTCTCCTCTTCGTAACGATCACGACCATTCCCTATGATATACTCGCGATCTATCATAGTGATGAAAATGTAAGTTGTTTTTCCCCCCTTTGAATATTTGTTCTAGTGGAGGCGAGTTGGCTCAGTCGGTAAATTAAGCGTCTGACTGCGGAACCAAAGATCGTGGGTTCGAATCCAACCCAGGCGGATGACTGCGTTGTGTGTCGACGTGCCCCTCCCCTGTTTCATAGACGCAGGCTATGTTACAGTGGAAAACACTCTGTCCCTCGGATATGACGTTAAATGGAGGCCCCGCGTAGAGGAGAGTCATCACCCTTGCACAATTCGTATAAGAGTAGGTGGAAACCCTAGTGCAGTGGTTCACCTTCACAAACCCAATCAGTTATACCGGGAGAAGAGACCCGATGGTTACAGAGTTTCGGTTCGCTTTTCACCTCCCAGGCACAGGTAACGCCAAATACATGATTATGATGATCATCAACGTCATCAAAATCATCACCATCAATTTCTATAATTGTTGTCACCTTTTACGAAAATGATATACAGTAACAACAACAAGAACAACAGTAAAAAAAAAAAATAGGCGTTCGTCAATACGTCTACATTTGAAATTTTGTTACTGCATTTCACATGAATCAAAGTTGTAATTGCAATCAATTTTCTTTTTCTTCAGTTTACCCGTCCGCAGAATGGACCAATCCGCGGACAAGGAACCGACATGGGTATTCTGTTCGCGATGACGTTCCTTGGTCAGATCGTCATCTCAATTCTGATTGGTCCACTGGTTACTGCGACGAATTCAGAGCTAGCTGTCGTCATCATGGCCGCCATCATGGCGTTCATGTCTGTTATATGTGCTTTCTTCGTCACTTATTAATCGACTGTGCTTTGATTACAAGTAAAACATATTATGCATATTATTATTAACCTATTCATGTAATGTATTCCAAGTATTTTGTTTTCTCTCTCTCTTTCTCTCTCTCTCTCTCTCTCTCAAAGTAATAACGAGAAATATTTAGCCTACTGCGTATTTCTTGATAAAGTATATAATATATAGTTATGAATTGGAAATGAGCAACAGTTTCTTTACTAAAATTGGAGACACCATTCGAATAAATCTTGACTGAGAGGAGTCCTAGTTGAAAACAAAACAAAACAAAAACAAACAAACAAACAAAGCATAATAACACGAATGAATATTACATTCCACCTCATTTAATTATGGAATATCTTAATTAAAATATGACTTGTTGTAACTTTAATGATAACTATCATGAAGTTGATTTTGTTTAATTATGTTAACAATTTACATGTAAAAGTAAGCTAATATGAATACCTGATGAGGCGCCACATTTGAATTGCATCTTTCTATTTTATTTGGGCAGCTGATAAACAATGTTAAAACTTTTTTTTTGCGTTTGATAACTGATACTAATCTGAGTTATGAATTGAAGTTTCCTGCTAGCTGTAAATGAAATTGTAGAATAGTAATGTGAAGGTCGTTTCTTTAACCGGACTCGATAGCGGTTGATATACAGACTGATTTCTTGAGTCTGATCTCAAATGTAAGCACATAGATAAATAACTCAATGTATATAACTCAGTAAAAGTCTCTAAACACTTTGTATTATTATAAATAAAGATATCGACTCGGCAAGCATTTATTCTTGTAATAGTTGGCCTCTGCATTTATCTTGATCCTTTGAAGATGTCGATCCTGACTTGTATATATATAACTCTTCTGAGTCTTCAATTATCTACCTTCAGATTTTAATACAAAATTCTTATATGATTCATATTTAAGTCTTATCCATATTAATGCCCAAAGTTTACCAAAGAATTTTGAACATATCTCTCAATTTATGTCAATGATTAATTTTTTCCTTTTCTTTTATAGCAATTTCTGAAACTTGGATAAACGAGGCAACCTTAATTAATTCCAATCTAGATGATTGTAATTTTTTTTAATGTAAACCGGATATATGGGCGAGGTGGTGGTGTGAAAAAAAGATATACTTTATACTGTAAGGACAGATATCGTTTATAATCAAGAAAGCAGTTTAACATGTGAATATTTGTTTATTGACTTTTTAGATAAAAACCGTAAGAGGTCTACTGTTGGAGTCATTTATAGAAAGCCGGGATCAAATCATGAAATATTCCTTGAATTTTACAACAATGTTATTAACAAATTAAGTAATGAACATAGGCATATTTATATAACTGGAGATTTTAATATTGACTTATTTAAAGATGATGATACTGCTAATGAATTCCTTCGGCTTAACTCTGTACTTGGTATATTCCCGATTATAGAAACCCCAACTCGTATTACATCAAGCAGTGCTATACACTTATTGATAATGTATTCACGAATGTCTTTGACTCAGATTTTGACTCAGGTAGTCTATGTTCAGATGTTAGTGACCACTTACCCATTTTTGTAGTCTCTAAAAGCTCTAATACTAATACTCAGCAACCTAGCTCAATTCGCTTTACTCGTAAATACTCAGATGATAATATAAGAAATATCCAATATGATCTTTATAATGAAGAGTGGACTAATCTTTATAATATGACAAATGCTAATGACGCATATTCCTTTTTTATTAACCGTTTTACTCAATTGTTTGACAAAAATTTTCCTTTGAAAAAAAACAAACAAACTAAAAGAGGTATGAAAAAAACCTTGGATAACAAAGTATTTATTAAAATGCATAAAGAAGAAAAATCGTTATTTTAAACACTTTCTCCAAAACAATACATTGGATAATGAAAGAAAATACAAAAATATAGAAATAAATTGATTAATCTGTTAAAGCATGCAAACAAATCATATTTTTCTAACAGTCTAAAGTTATATAAAGATAATACTAAACAGACTTGGTCAGTAATAAACTCATTACTAAATAAGCCTAAAAAATCTTTACCTGAATACTTTTTTAATGGAACTGAGAAAGTTTGTGATCCACAACATATAGCAACTTGATTTAATCAACATTTTTTAAACTGTTGTAGACGGATAACCACATCAATGGTTAGTTCTCCTAACGATACTTTTTTTAAGGATCATCTGACTGGTTTTATCATCAATTCTATTTTTTAAATCCTATAACAGAAAATGAAGTTATACAGATTAGTAATTCACTACACAAAAGTAATTCTGTTGGATTTGATAATCTTAGTACTAACTTAATGAAAAAAATTAAATTTTATATTGTACAGCCAGTAGTATTTATATTTAATCTCTCTCTTTCTACAGGCTTAGTCCCAGATAAACTAAAAATAGCTAAAATAACCCCTGTATTTAAAAAAGATGACCCTCATAAATTTGATAATTATAGGCCCATATCTATTCTGCCGTCTATATCAAAGTTGTTAGAAAAATGTATTTACAACCGATTATATTCATTTTGTTTTAATAACAAAATTCTCACGGATTCACAATATGGCTTTAGGAAAAATCACTCTACTACACATGCTTTAATAGAATTACAAGATAAAGTTTTGTCAGCAATTCATACCAATCAATTTTGCATTGGAATTTTCATGGACCTTTCTAAAGCCTTTGATATTGTTGATCATAGAATACTTTTGTCAAAATTAGAACACTATGGGATTAGGGGCTTACCACTATCTTGGTTTGAAAGTTATCTTTCTAATAGATCTCAATATGTAGTTTATAATAACAATTCCTCAAATTTTTCTCCTATTACACACGGTGTACCGCAAGGTTCTATCCTAGGTCCTCTACTGTTTTTAATTTACATTAATGATCTCACACATTCTTCTGACAAATTTAATTACATTATGTACGCTGACGATACCACTTTAATATACACCCAACCTAACACTCATACCTTACAAATAACATCAATACTGAATTAGACAAAGTAACAAAATGGTTCAAATCAAATAAATTGTTGATAAATCTTAGTAAAACAAATTACATTACTTTCTTACATAGGCAGTCAAATTCCACTGATTTACTTGATAACTTGTTTATAAAAATAGATGAGGTTCCATTAAATATGGTTAAAAGTGTTAATTTTCTTGGTGTTAATATTGATTATAATATGCAATGGGACACTCATGTAAATAAAGTCATTCAAAAGGTATCTAAATGTATTGGTATATTATACAGATTAAAAAATTCGCTCCCACCTTCAGCATTAATACTACTTTATACATTCATTCATGCTCTCATATTTGAATTATTGTGTTGCTGTTTGGGGTAATTGTAGTCGAACTAAATTAGATAAATTATTTAAATTGCAAAAAAAAGCCATTCGCATATTCCTGGGATGTCATTATCGTGCCCATTCTGCCCCACTGTTTAGAAAATTGAAATCTCTTAATATTTTTGATTTGTACTATTACTCCATTGCCCTCCTTGGCTTCTTTTACTTTCAAAATAAATTACCTGTTAATATTTTTCAGAATGATGTTCAATCTTAATTACCAGATACATAATCACAATACCCGTTTTAAAGATTCTTTTCACTTACGGCCAGTAAAAACAAATAAGGTAATGAAATCAGTACGACATAATTTCCCTGTGATTTGGAACTCCATTCCCAAAGATATCTCTGAATGCAAGTCAGTCAATTCTTTCAAAAAAAAGTTGAAGCAGTTTCTTTATCTCAAATATGCATAGTTATTTATCTTTTATTTATATATAAGTTATACGTTTTTTATTTTATTTTTTATTATTTTTTATTAATGTGTTTTTTGTTTTGTTTTGTTGTTCTTGTTTGTTATCTTTTCTTTACATTATGCTATGAATGCTTTGGGAACTACGCTTGTACAAGGCCTATGGGCTTTATTTATGTAGTTCCCCATTTCATTTTCTAAATATGTTTATGAATTATTTTGTATCTTTTGTATCAATGTAATTTTTAACCGAGAATGAAATACATGAGAATTGAAAGAATTGAATTGACCTCCATACTTTCAATTTTTCAAGTATATCTCTGTATTTGTTTTAGTATTTAAGTTGTCACATTTTATGTAAATCAGTTATATTATATACTATTATTGTTTTTTGAATATTTTGTATTTGATTTTTCAACAAATGCAGAAACATTTGCAATTGTTGTTTATTATAGCTATCATTTTTATGATGGTTATGTTTACGCACATGTTTTAAAACTTTTTTTTTTTGGATCAATTATTTTGAAAGAGGAAGGGTGGATGCCAGACCAAATTTGACGACAGATTTGTTGAAAGAAATTGGAAAATGGCCATAAATCCGACAGTGGAAACATAAATAAATGTTCATTAATTGGAATTACTTTGTCAATTAAATGTCTTATGAACACTACGCCATCTTTTGACGCTTTTGTACCTATGAGAAGCCGGTCATGCCTTAACTGTCGGTTTCATGTTCGAATAAATTGCTTGTTTTGGCCAGGTTGGCATAACAGAGATAGACATGAAGACAACTTTGATGATGATATTTATGATGATGGTTATGATAATGATGATTATGGTGATGATGATGATGATGATGGTGATGGTAATGATGATGGTTATGATGATGATGATGGTGATGGTAATGATGATGGTTATATGATGATGATGATGATGATGGTAATGGTAATGATGATGATGATGATGGTTATAATGATGATGATGGTAATAGTAATGGTAATGATGATGATGATGGTAATGATGATGGTGATGATGGTGATGATGATGATGATGGTTATGATGATGATGGTTATGGTGATGATGATGACGGTGATGATGATGATGGTGATGGTAATGATGATGGTTATGATGATGATGGTGATGGTAATGATGATGGTTATGATGATGATGATGATGGTAATGGTAATGATGATGATGATGATATGGTTATAATAATGATGATGGTAATGGTAATGATGATGATGATGATGGTAATGATAATGGTAATGATGATGATGATGATGGCGATGGTAATGGTAATGATGATGATGATGATGATGGTAATGGTAATGGTAATGATGATGGTTATGATGATGGTGATGATGATGATGATGGTTATGATGATGATGATGGTGAGGATGGTGATGATGGTGATGATGGTGATGATGATGATGATGGTTATGATGATGATGATGGGGATGATATTTATGATGATGGTTATGATGATGATGATGATGGTGATGGTGATGATGGTGATGATGATGAAGATGGTGATGATGGTGATGATGATGATGGTGATGATGATGGTTATGATGATGGTGATGATGATGGTGATGATGGTGATGATGATGATAATGGTGATGATTATGATGATGGTGATGATGATGATGGTGATGATGATGATGGTGATGATGATGGTGATGATGATGATGATGATGGTGATGATGATGATGGTGATGATGATGGTGATGATGGTTATTATTTTGATGATGATACTATATCATTTTTATTGTATATACCTCATACGGGCTGCCCATAATTATGATTTTTTTTAAAATTCAGAATAAAGAAATTTCATTCACCACTTTTTTCTCCTCCAAATGCAAGTGTTTATTTATGTTTATCAAACAGAAAAAATTACAATTTACACAAAATGATAACTTGTTTGTACATTTGAATATATGACACTCAACAATTTTAATTGCAATGACTCTCTACGACGATCTGAAGATAGTAATTTTATTACGGGAACCCGATATACATTTTCATAGGTCTAACATAATTATCATATTGTTTTTTTTAAAGCGCGGAATATTTTTACGATTCGAATAACGATAGTGCAATTTCATTTTATTTTAAAAACATTGTGACGAAATTCACATGAAAAATAATAAGTCACAAAATACCTCAATTTAAAGGAGAAAAAAATACAGAGTCGTATAAATAGTGAGCTGTTCGCCGCCGAGCAGTGCCCAATGTCATTTTTCCTTTTCTTATGTATGGTGGCATTGCTGGATGTACACTAAGTAGGCAATTTCAGGGCATTTGGTCTTTTTTATCCCATAAATAACCAAGAGTCCAGGAATTCTCAACATATTCAACACAAGGTTTCATTAACCTTGATATTTTCTCCGATCCTAGCTAAATTAGGGCTATCAAAGAGATGCATAATAATTATAATGATTTTGTTTACCCAGGGAGCATTAACTGCTGTTCTTCCTGAGGGCTCTGTAGTTATTATTACCCCAGCAATTGCCATGTACCAATTTACGCCTAGGTGGAGATTGGCAAATGTCTTATCAAAGGACGTTAATGTCCGGCTGGGATTCGAATCCTCAACCCTAAGTGAATGAACCACTAAACCACGACACCTCCACTATAGCAATTATGAGAAATACTAAAGAATTAAAATCTTTGATTACGTAGGTACAGTATCGGACAAAACACCTTGAAATTGCCCAAGTATTCATGCATTTTTGAAAACATGTATAAGATATACATATTAAATATCTTCGTAAAATGATAACATATATTGCTCATTTTATGACGATTCACCATTACTTATCTACAGTGTTGCCCATAGAGTTGGATTAATTTTCTTAACTCTTTTCATGAAATTATTGGGACAATAATGGTTTATTCTTGGTAGATAAAGTTTACAACTTCTAAGAACCTTATTGAGCAATCTAAAGAGTATAGATATTGATCAATAAAGTTCTGAGAAATTATGAAATTTCTCTATCAAGAAGAAACCATATTTTTCACAATCATTTAATGAAAAGAGGTAAGGAAAAAAAGTATTCCAAACTTATGGGCAACAGTGTACGTACGTCAAAAGTCGAAAAAGGCTTATGCGTAATTGTAAGAACACTTGTAATGAAAACACCACCAAAGTGACATGTAACTGACGTTCCGGTCATCAGCCAATAATTCAAATAAATGATTAAACCAAACAATTACCAACAATGATCGACTAAAAAAAAAAACGACTGTAACACATCAGTCGCAGGTACCTTTATATAGTAATGCGCCATTTTGAATGCCCAAGTAGAAGTGCATAAGAACACGCACCAAAGGAAAGAATATCATAGTCTAAAAAAAAAAAACGCTTCATTCTCCGTTAGTTCTGCGCCATTGAAAACCAGCAATAGATACTTAAATGTGAAACGGTGATAAAGGCAAGAGATATTTTCCTCTATAACCAGTAAGATATTCTAACTAATGTGGTAAAGAGAGAGAGAGAGAGAGGGGGGAGGGAGGGGGAAGAGAGAGAGAGAGAGAGAGAGGAGAGAGAGAGATAGAGAGAGAGAGTGGAAAGAGAGAGAGATAGATAGAGAGAGAGAGATAGAGAGAGAGGGAGAGAGAGGGAGGGAAGAGGGAGAGAGAGGGATAGAGAGAGACAGAGAGAGAGATAGAGAGAGAGAGAGCGAGAGAGAGAGAGAGAGAGAGAAAAGGGGTGGGAGGAGAGAGGTGGGACGGAGGGAAGGAGAGAAAGGGTGAGAGAGATAGAGAGAAGGGAGGTCTAGTTTAAGGCAGACAGATACAGGATAATTGCATTCTTAAAACATAACCAATAGCCATGCATGATTAACAACATAAAGGCGCGTTTTTACTTATTTAGAGAACGAAAAAAAAACCCGACTAGCCCCTCTGGCAAACTTAACCCTGGATACGCCACTTCTCTGATACCCAGCACATCAAGGATCAATGCACAAGGGAAGTGTGAATTCTTCATTTCGAGACGGTTCAGACTAAGTTTACAATAGACACGCTAGACAAGAATAACATTTGATTGCATGCGGAATGCAAGCGCGTTCGAGAGTTGTCATTATAACAATAAGATGTAGCTACATCGTAGCTTTTAACAACATTATTTTCTATAATGATACTTCATGGTAAAAGTGCATCCTATAATCGTATTGCTCGTTATAACTGGGTCGTGATTCTGCAGTTTTCAGGCGTGTCAAACTTCTCAAAATTACTCGGGTTTTCACCACTCTGACTACAAATGTGTTAATATTCAATTAATAAGTCAAATTAAATAATGATATATATTGTATGAACTTGCCTATGCATAATACTTATAGTTTCAAAATACACCATTTAAACGTTCATAAGAATTGCCACAACAAATGTTTAGTTCTGTTGGATCCGAGAATCTCTTTCAGGAAAGTGGAGGGGGAGGGTACAAGTCTGAAATTTATCTGACAAATAACAAATATATTAAGGGGGCAACTTAAGGGCATATTTCGTGTACTCAATACATACTTAAAGTACACCAGATTGGGTTTTAAGGGAGCAGGGCATATGCCCCCGGGTCCCCGGATCCGCCAGCCTTTATATACTATTCAAATACATTTGAATAACTAAAATCTTCATTATATGAGACTACATGTATTTCCTCTTTAACAATAGTGATAGTAAGTATATTACTATTAAGCAGATTTGATAATATAGTGTAAAAGACAAACACATTGAAGTACTTAAAACGTTCACAATTTTGTCACAAACCGCAATACTACAATCAGCAGATCAGTGCATGAAATAAGGAAGTGCAGTTGAAAGATTTAAAAATTTGCTTCTCAGAAAAGAAACGGGAAACGTTTAGGATATTCCTAAAACCTTTTCTATCATTTACCATTCTTGCCCCATTGAACTTTAGGCCTGCCTAAAGACTTTTAAGATATTCAGGCTACGTGATGGCCAAATGCATCTTTCTACAGGTCGTAAAAACACTCAGAAAGCAAAATAAAACAAAATATGTAAACTTCACTTTCATTACTGCAAATCATTATAATTTTGGATTTTAAACTTCACTTTCAAACATTTTAAAGATAAACTGAATCGACCCCAAAACAATTAACTCTTGGAAATATTGATATGTATGCCTTCAATGAAATCCCATTATTATCAAAAATTGCAATTGGAGATAAAATAGTAATCGTGATCACGAACATTGCTGTTCTACCCAAAAGCTAAACAATATTGTCAGCATAGCATGCATGATTCAAAACATATTTCTGTGATATTGTAAAAAGCAGTACAACTATGTTAACGACATTCATTATAGTAAATATCAATATTTCTTCACTAAGGCTCCCGTCTTATAAATTGGTTACCACTGATTCAAATTGATCACAACTGAAAAGAGAGGAGGCTATTATAAGTTTGCGATTGCTTGGAGAACCTGAGATCACTCCAAATCAAATGCAACTCCTTACAAGACAGGTCCCTGGAAATTAAAAGCAAACAAACAAATGTTTTACGATGTGGTTTATCATAAGCGACCGATTATGGAATTTCAGCATATGCCGCACTTTCTCTATCAGTGTTTTGATTCTCTTTTGTGATGTCCGTGTCTTCTGAGTCACACTTTGCAACACCGTTCTCATGCCCTTCCTCGCCGACATTAACATTACCGTTTGGTGTGTCGACGTCGCAGGCGTTGTCCGTTTCGTTACTAGTAAGACGTTTGTCATCTAGGGCTTGTGAATTTTCCGTTGTTTGCTCCTCATCATACATTGAAGCCTTTGCTTTATCATCAACACCTGCTATCGGGCCGTAAAGCATGTTGTCAAAACTTGCGTCACCTGGGTTGTTCGATTTGTAGACCTTGGTGTATGTGTCGTTCATGGCTGTCTCAGCTTCTGCATCTTCATCATCGTCGTCACTACGGTTCTGGTTTTCGTTCACCAAATCGAGCTTCTCCGAATCAGCGTTCGCTGCTGCGAACGTGCCCGGCCCCATGATGCCCAACCGTCCTTCAACAATGCCCATCGAATATGGGCTTTCGTCTTCATCATTGGCTGTTACTAGCTTAGCTGGCACAAAGCCGTTCTCAACCGTGCCCTCGTCATCGTCACTGGCTTCGAGATTGACGCGGATTTGACTGGCTACTTTCGAATTCGGTCGGTATTCTGAGTTGTCACTGGCTTTCTCCTCATCATCGTCATCCTCGTCATAAGGAGTGCTAAACAATGGCAGCTTGTGACGTAAAGACAATATGGTGCTTCGATGCTTCTTGCTCTGTGCTTCTGAGCCTCCCTTGGCGGTTTTCTTGTGGGGTCTATGCACTATACCATCGACGTCGCTCTCTCTTTTTGATCTGCACAAGAAAATGATTATGATGATGATTAAGAAGAGAAAAACAACCCCACCTGCAGCGCCACCAGCGACTGCCGCCACATTTAGTGGTGACCCACCGGCTGGTTGATCAGTGGTCGTCCCATCAGTTGCGTTGTCGGTAACTGTGCCTGCGTCTGTATATTCTGATGACGTACTAGTTGTGTTGTCGGTAGCTGTAGCTGTACCTGCGTCTGTAGATTCTGATGACGTACTAGTTGCGTTGTCGGTAGTTGTACCTGCGTCTGTAGATTCTGATGACGTACTAGTTGCGTTGTCGGTAGTTGTACCTGCGTCTGTAGATTCTGATGACGTACTAGTTGCGTTGTCGGTAGTTGTACCTGCGTCTGTAGATTCTGATGACGTACTAGTTGCGTTGTCGGTAGTGACAATGACGTTATATGTGCTTACTACCGTGCCATCTACTGAGCAGTTATAAACTCCGCTATTAGCTGAAGTGATATTTTCCGAAGTGTAATTGCAAGTCGCGTTACACGCTACAAGTTCTTCTACAACGGTGACATTGACCACGCCATTAGCTGAAGTGATATTTTCCGAAGTGTAATTGCAAGTCGCGTTACACGCTACAAGTTCTTCTACAACGGTGACATTGACCACGCCATTTTTTTGGAGGAATGTCCAAGATATGTTGGCATTTCCATTATAGTTGCAGGACAGAGTAAGATTGTCTCCCTCGTAGAGACGGAAATCCTGCGTCTCCGCAATAGCACCACCAACCAATGCAGACGACACCACCGCTGCCAATAACAATAACGAACCACGTCCCATGATGACGTTGATGACGATGGCGATGGCGAGGTTGATGACGATGTTGAAATTATTGATTAAAGTAAATGTATTTTGATTAAAACAATGATGACGCGAGTCTTCGAGTCGTCTTTGAATCACTTTCTGCAAGTAGAACGAATCATTTCTTTTGTAATGCTGCCTATAAAGATGTGATTTTGGTAAAGTCGAATGTTTCACATTAGCTAAGGGTAACAGAAAATAAATGAATGAGAATCAATACGCTATCCCGGTTGGATATCCTAATCAGTGAGCCAACATTACGAAATGGACTCCCAATACCAGACAACAGCCGAAAAAATAAATGCAAATGAATCTCGAGGAAATCGTACAGTCAATAGTTTGCGGATTATCTCGTGGTTTAACGGAAATAAGACAGATAAAACACCCACGGTAGCTGCAGTTGCTTCCCCTTCTGGTCAAACAAAGTGAAAAGGTGCAGCAAATAATGTACGATTGGAAATTGCGAAATTTTGTCTTCGGAAAATGTAAATTCACGGAGCGGCAATAATTCAATAGTCTGGCACTTCCGATGCATAAAAGAAAATTATACCAAATATTCTATATTATCTCTAACTCTCATGGCAGTCCGTGCATGTGAACTAATATTGTAGTCGATGACATCCGGTGATTGCTTTATGTTACTGATAATCCAGGTTCGATTTCAGTCCTCGTGATAATGCAGAAAACATGAAAATGAAAATGAAAATTGGCTAAAACGCTGTTATTGATTAAATGTCGAATAAAGAGTATTTCGGTCACATGATACATGTAACAATGAAATCATGTGGTGTAGTCAGTTTTTCGTTTGATTTCAAAGTTCATCCTATATGCTGTGATCATCATTAAGACTTTGGTTCAAAAGACGGAACGCGAATTAATGGAGTTTATAGAAACACCACCGCGGAATGTTAGCAGATAGTCATTCAGGGAGCACTGTGGGCTTGTATGATATGTTCACTGTGGTCCGTAATTACGAGCAAGGATGATTCAAATTCAACTCATGTATCCAAATTACATTATATATCACTGGCTGTTTATCCAAGATGTCATGCCAAAAAAAAATCACACGATAATTATGAATCCAAAGAAGTCGTTTGAGTTTACAATATGCTCCGATAACTCCAAGCCTCGAGAAGAAAAGCTGACAAAATAAATCAGTTTCACAGCTCCAAAATCTCTACTCCTCTGCGAAGGCCAAAATACATAATGTAGTCTCTCGAGTATCAAAAGCAAGTTAGTTAGTCACTGCCACAACAGGTGAATGCACCTATGGATTATCGCCTTTATCGGTGTGCCCCTGATAGATGAGTTCAGCGTAGTGTTGGTGTAAAAAGGGAAAATGCGGTTCCTGTAAAATGTTGCTAATATCAAACGCAAATATCGATTTAATTTCCACTACCAGTTTTCCTCTTTAGAAGTCCCTATTCAAACAATTTCTGCTTGAAGTTCCAGATACAAATACTCATCATACATTGCCAATGGAGTATTGAGCAACACCGTACATGCGTATCAAAAGAACACGTTGTATTCGGAGGACAAAAATGAGGAAGTTGCGAGAGAAAATAATTGTAACAATACAAATACTTGCCCTTTTGTTAATATTTAGTAGTCTGCTCCCATACCGCTTTAGCCCCTATAATCTCATCATATGAAGGTGAAAAAATCTAACCTTTGAACATATTGGTATACGAGGAGGTGGAGACAAAAGGGGGACCTTGACTGAAATTTCAGTATGTTCTATTTGCATTTTAACGAGTATGTTAGCAGACAGTGAACATAATTAGTGGCAGTTGAAAATGCAGTCTACTACAGTATAATGATACAAATATTATAATGTATAAAATGTAGTTTAGTCGTAAGAGTGTATATATGGGTGATTCCATAAATAAGAGACCCACTTTGTGACATTTTTGGTGTCCCTGTTACAAAAGGAACCCACACATATTTGTGGCTCTGAGTAAAGACTTAAATAGTGGAGTATGATTGTTAAGTGCTTCTAGGTATGCGGATGCAATATTATGCTTGGAAATCACTTTACAATCTCAGTCCATTATTTAAGTCTTTACTCAGAGCCACAAATACGTGTGGGTTCCTTATGTAACAGGGACACCAAAAATGTCACAAAGTGGGTCTCTAATTTATGGAATAACCCATATAGCGCTGATTACTTGCTACTAGACACTTTTTGAGGAACATGTCATTGGAGAAAAGAAAATAATGCTTAGTCAAGACACAAACAAAATAGACTGCTTTAATTGTCTCCGTCGGTGCAAGATAAGTTTTTGTCAAATTTGAATGTTTTACACGGTTGGTTTGCGCTGAATGTGATGAGTAATTACGTTCTCCGTGATATTTTTATTCAAATAAACGATGTCGGAATACAGTCTACAGTGCAAATTGGAGGAAGAGATCGAGAAAGAGAGATAGGGAGAGAGAGAGAGAGAGAGAGAGAGGGGGAGGGAGGATGAAGAGATCGAGAAAGAGAGAGGGAGAGAGAGAGAGAGAGAGAGGTTTAACCTCCACTATAGATAGCGAATAAATACAACCTAGTAGTAGTAGAATGCCTATAAGTGGAACTATAATCCATCCAGAGAGAAGAAATATATGAAGACATAGGCCTATAATGTAACTATTACGTTTTTATTCTGTTTGTTTTAGTTTAACACTGACAGAGATTAATCTAAAGTGTTAAAAATGAACGACTCTCTTATTATAACTAGATATTTACAAATGTTTGTCAAAGTAGAGGACGGTGTAGGGTCAATATTCCATTCTTGATTTTTAAAAAAAGAACAGGGTCGAATTAAGCCTGATGTTTCCGCGTACATTCTTTGGTGTTAACTTAACAAGAAAAACTGTCATTGAATACAAGTCATAAGGAAACAGCCTTGCTTATAGTTCTACATATACGATTATGCTTGGAACCAGTGTCATTCTCAGTAAGACTCACAAGTAGTGTATGTAACAGAAAAATGCAAAGTAAGTACATGTATATAAAATAACATAAAAAACAAGAACAGGACATAATTATAGGCTACTTGAATATAGGGGGTGTTTGAGTATTTCATTCAAATATATTTTCCCCCTGTTTTGAACTTTCAACAACAAAAATGAATAGGACGAAACTAAAGGGTGTATAAGGATCAATAACCGAATACTATTCCCCTGTATAACTATTGTCTACCCGCTTATCCACTTTGATAAAAAATAGTTATATACACTGTAGCTCCATCTGCGTCTGAATTTTACCAAGTGATACCGAATATAGGCCTACTACGTCTCTTTTACCTTCTTTTTTCACCTTTATTGTTTTCTTTCCTTCTTCTTCTTCCTGCCCTTCCTCATCTCCTAGACTCCTTCCTCATCTTCTTCATTTCAATATTCTCCTTTATTTTATCACCACTTTTGTCTTGTTGTTGTTGTTCTTCTTCTATTCTTCTTCTTCCTACTCTTCCTCATCTCCTTCCTCATCTTCTTCATTTTGATATTCTCCTTTATCATTATCACCACCTTTGTCTTGTTGTTGTTGTTGTTGTTCTTCTTTTTCTTCTATTCTTTTTCTTCTTCATCATCATCTTCTACTTCTTATTCTTCCTTTTCTGCTCCACCATCATCGTTATTTATTCTTGGAAAACCCTTAATAACTTTATATTTCACAATAATTCTGTTATCAAAAGATCAAAATGCATTACTATTATTGTTTAAACTAGGCCTATTTACGAATTAAGCAGATCTTCCCCTCCATTGCACATATTTGTTTTCTGTATCTGCTTTTTTCAAAACTTCAACTCTATGATATCTTTAAAAAACAAGCACCATCAAAACAACGAAGTACTGTGAGCGTCATGCATTGACTATAAATTCATCTACGCATTTACCGATAATGTAGATATTTTCCCACGTCCAAGCAAGTCCTGAATGAACGGTGCTCAGAATTGTGTAAATGTATTTTATCCGTTTCATGTATTGCTTCCATTCATCTGGAAAAAAACCAATGAAATAAAAACGCGATGTATTCGAGGTAGCTCTTCTAGCAGGAATGAACGTTAAACATGTTAAAGAATAATAGATTCTTTTATGGGCCTTTTGAATCTTAAATTATTGGATTGTTGTTTACTTTTATCAACATTTCTCAGTGACTGCTCATATCTTAATTTGCCAATCTTTAGCTAACTTTACTCTACTTCCCCTCTTCTTCTCCCTTTCCTCCTTTTTCACACTTTCACTCTCTCTATCTATCTATTCCATCCCATCCCTATTCTCTCTCTCTCCCCCACTCTCTCTCTCTCTTTCTCTCTCTCTCTCTCTCCCACTCTCTCTCCCCATATCTCTCTCTCTCTCTCCTCTCTCTCCCCCTATCCGTCTCTCCCCCTCTCTCTTCCCTCTCTCTCTCTTTCTCTCACTCTCTCCCCTCACCCTCTCTCCCTCCTTCTCTCTCCCACTCTCTCTCACCATCTATCTCTCTCTCCCCCATTCTCTCTCTCTCTTTCTCGATCTCTTCCTCCTTTCCCTCCCCCTCTCTTTCCCACCTTCTCTTTCTCCGTCTCCTCAATCTCTCATACACATTTCTCTCTTTCTTTCTCTATCACACAATATTTTCCTCTCTTTTGTGTATTTTATATGTGTGCATGAATGAAAGCACTCTGTAATATTATTCTAATGCACAGTGGCGACAATAATTATACTTTCAATGCAACGTCAAAATCCTGTTCCAAATACCGCGAACGTGAGTGATTATTCAAGAAAAATCCAGCCTTAAGACAAAATAATTCTGAAAGAAAGAAGACAAATCAGAGAAGAAGATTTACGAGAAAAAACGGGAAAACATGAGAACGTTCCGAATTTTTGACAGTTGCATGTAATCACTACTAGAATGGGAGTTTCAAATACTAGTAGGCTGAATCGACAGTGTCAATACGATTCATACAGTACGTACCGGACAATTTTCCCACTTGCTCGAACACACCAAATGACTCAATGTAATTTTTTTCAAGATGGCTCAATGAGGTCTTTTCTTTTTAGAGAAACTGTAATAATATGCTATCCACGTTATATCTTGAGCAGTGTTTAGGATAAAAACAGATATCAATCACATCACATCAATCACGACAAACGGGAGAGTCGCCCATGACTACGTCACAATCCACGAACAAATCGTCATTATGAGATTAGTATATTTTTAGTGATCTCATATTTCAAAATGTATACCTTTTTTTATCATTGGACCCATTTATTTCATATTTTCGCTCCTTTGTTTCTCTTATTTTTCTATTTTCATACACATGAAATTATTACAAAGGCTGGATTGCGCCTTCATTATGGTAACCTACCACATCGCTTCATACTAAAAACAACAGCCGTTGCGTAGGCAACATCCTGCTCATGGCTTCCTTGACTTGGTAATGATATTTTATTGTAATCAATAAAATGACATTGAAAAATACTTTGAAAACCAGTCTTTTGTGGTCAAAACAAATACTTTGTTGCTTTGTAAAATATATGTTATGATGGTTATTCAAGGATTTTCATGGTAATGTATATAACGAAACAGCACAATCAGAACTTAAAGAGAAGGTCGGAGTTCAGGGAGAGGTGTAAATAATTTGTGAGCGTTTTCATTGTTATTTTGCAAGTGCGGAAAAACATCAAGGAAAAAATGTTCCCTGAAAAGCACGGCTCTTCAAAGGCTTTCATATTTTAATTATGACATGTAACAGCTTAAAAATGAGGACCACATTTTTATGCCACATGTTAGTGTAGTCCCGTATACATTTTTATGTGTACAATGATTATTACTTTTACCAAGACTGGGCCAAATTTCTTATCATTTTGATGATTCCAGAACCTTGCAGTACACATCAATACTTATATGCTAGATGATCAACTTTTTCTGATCGTTCACTCACCGTTTCTTTCACAATGGAATCGCATGACAAGAACTCAACTTTATTTTTAATCATCTACGTTGGTGCGCTAAAAATTATATCAAGTTGTTTTATGCTTTGTTTGGTAGATGGTAATTTATATAACTCAGCACAATCTGATCCTAAACATTTAGCATATTATGTTCATGCGCTAGATAGTTCTAATTAAAGTTAATCATGGCTAAAAATGGATTTACAGCCTACAAATTATTTTAAATGATGATTATTTCATACATACATAGTTATATACGGCAGGGAGCGCTCCGCACAATAGAAGAGCGCCAGTTTGATGTAAAATACATGGGGTAGTTAAATTTGTATGTAGAAGGGGATGAAATTAATGAACGGAGGACTTAGGTAAAGGGACACAAAATAATGAAAGGGCATTGATCAGCCCCCCTTTGAACTAAAGTCGCATACCGTCAGTACACAACCCCCAAATTGTGTCATTGTGGAAAAAAAATTGGAGTAGAAAGTTATCGAAACAATAATTATTGACCTACTTCTCCTTACAATAACAGTTTCTTCATCGTGACCCCTTCATAATAACTGTTGATCTACCCAATGATCAAATAGTATAAAGATTTAGTCTCCGACCTGTGCGAATCGGGTATTCTTATCATGAATATTGCGTGCATATTATTGTAACTAATTTAAATATGTCTTCATCATGACATTGTGCAGTATTCAGACATGAGAAGTACACATAGGCCTACATGCATAGTTCATTATTATTTCTGTATAAATCGTTGCTTTATTGTGCATGTCAAACTAAATATAGTCCTTTAGATATATATAATCATTTACGACATATAATATGATATTTTTCGGCAGTGCCTGTGCGTCCTTCGTTGAAGTTGTTATTTTTCGTCCTCGAGCAATTCAAGAAATTCTGTTGCGTAAGTTCAGGGCCTCACTTGTCAAGAGAGTTAGTCCAGATTCCGTCCATTTTTTTATTTGTATTCTTCTATCACACATACAGCGCGGTGTCTCCACTCAACTCCCCCAAATCAACCATCGAAATCGGGAATGAGACCAGAGGAATGGCAAGGTCTAATGTCAACGTTGAGGTTGTGTTTCTTTATCAGCTGATTGGGCGCGCGACACGGAAACGGTCCACAGGTTGGAGAGTCTGTCCTTGTCTTACGTAACCTCGGGGTAGAATCTCAGTCGCGTGCGACCACCGACTGACCCTCCGCGTAGGTCAGACTTTGCATAAGCCCAGGGTTTCGCTCGTCAAGAGAGTCTGTGTCTGCCCTTGCCCCTGACAGACCTCGAGCGGAGGTCAAACTTTGTCCTCGGTTTGAGGACAGACTCTGCCCTTATAATAGCTGGAGTGGAGATCGATATTCTTGCTCGGAGCAGGGAGGTGGAATTTACCTCCCTGCTCGGAGGTCGGCCTGCTCGAAAATAGTAGCTCCTATGATAAAAGCCGGGTGATCCAAAAAGCGGGTGAGACTTCTTCCCGAGTCTTTGCTGTCGCCTTCCAACTTTGCTAGGAATGCTAGCGTTCTGATAATACATGTAGTTAATGCCAAGTTTAGAGAGCATGATTACTCGACTTCTAATACTGAGCTGTCATTCGTAATAAAAGAGTCAACGAATAGAACTGAAATATATCCACTCCTCTGTTCTGTCACCTATGGTTTGTGTGCATGGTTGATGTTCAAGCGAGAGCCTAGCCTTTAGTCAAGGCACTCGTGCTGTTATTTCCCTAAACGCGCCTGAATACATAGACTAATCGCGCGACGACTGTGATCCGTGGGACGAGGTGCGTCAGCCAGCGATCACTGCTGTAAAGCCACACTGCGTTAGTCTATTTTCAGACCCTGCTCGGCAGACAAGCAGCGCGCGAGGCCTTGTCCAAAGTCTGGTCTGGCTTGTCTTTGGTTGGTGCTGCAAATGGCCTTCCAGTAGGCAAGTTACCCAGCAACTCAAGGACCTGGTGTGTTTTGTATTCTGTTGAGCGACCTGCAACATGCGAGCCTATGAAATTATCTCAGTGTAATTAAGAAATGAATTTGTACCGTCTGTACCACGATGATTATTAAAATAATTTAATAGCCATATAAGCAGATATACACGTTGCGAATTCGTATTCATAATTATTAGTGTCTTTATGTCATTACCTTGGTATTCACAAACTCTGTTTCTTATGTTATTTTATGTGTGCAATTCTTATTCATCAAATATGTTTTGTAAATCATGAGCATACATGTATATATGCCTTGTTTGTATACAGTGCAGTGCCTATAATTATAGCATTTTTCTTCTTCTTTTTATAAATAATACTGTAAATAAATAAATAAATGAACCAAACGAGAGAAATTATAATGCAGCTAACTTCACAGGTACATGCACACACGGAATTGGGCACTGGGGCCAACGGAGGTGGGTCATTCCCGTGTGGTCAACAGCTGGGGTGAAACCCAGTCTGGCTTGTCTTTGGTTGGTTGGTGCTTGCAAATGGCCTTCCAGTAGGCAAGTTACCCAGCAACTCAAGGACCTGGTGTGTTTTGTATTTTGTTGAGCGACGGCCTGCAACATATGCGAGCCTATAGGAAATTATCTCAGTGTAATTAAGAAATGAATTTATACCGTCGGTACTGTGTCATGTAGATTAAAACTGGTCTTGAGGTATAGTAGGCCATTTAATTATAAACGTATTTAAAAAAAAAAAAAAAAAAAAAAAAAAGATAAAATCTAATAAGCCCAGCTATATAATTATTAAACGTATTGTACTTTATAAAATTAAGGAAAGGTATGTCACTTTACTAACTGCACCTTGCACAAAGCCCAGAATGTCTGCATAATTTGAGATTTTGAAACTTGATTTTCAGTTTAAATCATATAATGCAATCTTTTTCTTCTTCTTTTTCTTTTTGTTTTGTCTTATTTCCGGAAAGGAGACAATCCCACCGACAGGCATCGCATAGTATTGGTTGGTATTGGAGGGACCTAGGCTGCGCATACGCATACATGCAAGCCGAGAAGCCTGTTCAATGTACCGAACCGGGCTGGCCAGAAGATACAAACATAACGGTCAACGATTTATGCTGACAGCCTGTCTGGAATCTCCAAAATTGCGAAAAATTGAGCAGCGTAGATTTTTTTTTCTTTCTTTCTCCTGCTCCCTCTTAAATTTAATTAATGTGATTTGAATTCGGCGTAAATATTCATAATTGAATGAAACACGCCAATAAGACAAAAACAACAACAACAACTAAGCAGGGAGATGTATCTCCCTGCTCTAAGTTTGCAAGATAATTTATGATTAGAGACGCGGGCAGTAAGATCGACAGTGTACGTCGCTGTTTAATACAAGTTATTACAATATGTATTTAAAGGAAACCTCACCCCAAGAAATAACTTTACTCATTCTGAGAGATTTATTATATTGTTGCCCGTTAATCTACAAGATTCCCCCCGAAAGTATGAAAGAGGCATAATTAAGCAAGAATAATGTACAGTTTCTGAGCACGACATGGGCAACGTCATTTTCTTGATAACGTGACGTACTATGTGAAGTCGTTTATCAAGTAAATGTGTTCAAATCCTTCCTTCTCAGGTGTGTGTGGTGATGAAACATTTCATTCACCTGCTATTATCCTTTATACTACAATTGCCAGAACGCAAATTGCATAAATACGTTGGTGCCCTTCTGGGGTGAAAGTTTCTCATAAATGAAAGAGATTTGTCAACTGCTATATTTTAGTATTTTTAAATGAAAATAGTTTCTATCTTGTCAGCTATGATGTTTCCTCATCGAAAAGTAAAGGTTTTGTTCTTTATTTAAAAAGTCTTTCCAACGAAAGCTTGGTGCATGATGGATGTACAACTCTAACTGGTACGTCACATTTTCGAGAAAATGGCTGCGCCCATGTCATGTTAAAAGGCATCACATCATGCCAAGAATATCTTCATTTATCTATCTCTTGTAAATTTTCGTTAGGAATTTTGTACATCAAAGGGAGGGAATACATCACATTTTTCAGAATACTACACTTATTCTTTGGGGTGAGGTTTCTTTTAAGTGCCTTCGGTTTTGTTTTGTCTCTTTCTATATTTATCTGCCTTTATCTCTCAGTTCTATTCTGTACATGCAGATATAATATTAACTCATTACTTACCTAATATTATTTGTTCATTAATAAATAAATAAATTATCAAAATATTATTTTCCTCTGTCTATTGACTTATACCTCTTTTTCTCTTTCCACTTCTCCTCTCCCTCCTCTACCTCTATCTTAACATTGCTATTATTCTGTAAATCCTTTCTGTCCAACGACTTACATATCTCTCCACCCACTCCTCCCTCCCCCCCCCCATCCCCTCTATCCCCCTATCAATCGCCATCATGTTCATGGATCTTAGGCGAAGATGAACCTGTAACCATGGCAACCATTACTCATAAAAGGCGCGCGAAATGAAAGCAGATGTTTTCTTTGAACGTGTATCCTGTGGATAAATACGAGTGATATATGATTCGTGTTACTTCGTGATGCATCATGATTCATTGTTGAAGATTAAATGACGAAGCTTACATTACCTAGAAAAATATGTTGCAGACCGTTACAATAAATAATTTCACATACAGCATTTCCCATGATATACATAATGTATCATAAATTCTAAATGTCGCATGTCACAATAGTCTAATCTATATCCTAAAGACAAATAGATTGATAAAATAGACTATACAGGTAAAGTTTAAAAGCAATTTTCAAATTTGCCAGGGTAGAATGTTTTTTCTCCTGGCTTTTCTCCAACAAGCAATCGAGCAAGCCTCCTCCTACCCCAAAAAAAAAAAAGAAAGAAGGAAAGCTGGGGGGAGATAAACTGCAATGGTCGTTAACTGTTTGCGATATGCCGGAAAGGCTCTAAACTTTCACAATTTGACGACAAATAAATTTCATGGGGGGGGGCATCCTACACCCCTTCTCTTGCAACGCCTCCCTGGTGCCTTTGATCTCAGCCAATTATTGTTTAATGTAACACTCACAGTTAAAGAGGAAATGTGGCACAGTTGAGGCTTATTTATCCAGGAAGCGAGACGGAAGTAGACTCAAAGGGAAAACTGAGAAACGCAAAGACGAGATAGTTCTGAATTTGACATGCACAAGATCTCTTTACAAGCCAATCGATTAATCTATTTGTTTCTCTCTCCTCTCTAAAAATCTAGGTTTATGTATGAAGCAGGCTCACAGACAACAATAGGAGCTGTTTCATATTTAAAGGAATATTTCCGCAAGGTGAAAGTCATTCAATAACAAAATGATCGACGACTACAAGTGCCTGAATAGTCACATTCTGCGTCTTTGTAGAAATTTGATTGCCCGCCAGACTTGCAAATTCGTGAATAAATTCCTGACAGAGTGTTGCGTGTAGCCATCCCGTGTTTGCCTTACTATGCAGAAGAAGTGAGGCATCACGCATTAAGTGATATTCTTTTGTACAGTTGGAGAAGAAAGAAGTTTGGTATCGAGCGGTTAAATCAAGTGTGTTCCGATGAAATATTGATCAGGCGTTTTACGCGCACGCACAGGCGACATTTGAAGAGCAAACTACGGCGCTTCAAACGAAATTGGATCGCATATTGCAAACGGTGGAGCGCGGATTGGAAGTCGCCTTATTAGTTTTTTTCGTTGGTGACACTCTTGTTGTAGAGGTGTATATTTAGTAGTTAGTTGCTGTAGCTAGCCAGGCAGACGTGAAGATATGGCGTCGGAGAGTGAGAAGGCGACTGCAGTAGCAGACGCAGCAGCAGTGACGATGGACGCCTTGGCGGGAAGTCCAAAGAAAGAAAGAGAAGATGATGATGATATCGCCATCATGCCTGTTCGGAGAAGAAACGCGAGGATGGGATGGTCTGCGCTTATCAGGTAAGATGCTTGAACTATTTCCCTTTTCTTGAAAGTTCTTTTTCTCTACCTCACTTTGATATGGTGTTGTATTTTCCAAATGAATGTTCGATATTCTCAGCACCATTTATATTTAATCTATACATTCTGTCAAATCAAACTGGGGTGGGGGGGGGGGGTTAGGGGGTGTGCAGCACCTCCGCTTTTCCAGAATGTGCTTAGAAAAAATGTAAGTATTAAAACGGAAGCGTCGTGGGATTCTATTTATTATGATACAATTAAAAGAAAGCCTTTCAAGTATGTCATGTCATATAAATCGAATTTAATCATGATTTAAAATTTAATTTAGAGTAGGTCTAGTGATAATATGAAGGTTGGCATTTCTGATGAAAGATATTATTTCAATTCGCCTTGGTGTTTACTCTATGATAATCACTTAAAAAGGAATGAATGGGGCGTATTTTTTTTTACTAGTTCTTCAGTCATGACTGAGCTCTTCTATTCACATCATTAGGCCAAATAACAAAAATAAAATGTTTCTCGTCCGGACTTTAAAAAAAAGGAGGAGGCAGGGCATTACTATTTACTATTTTGCCTTTTTTGTGTGGCCCTTTTCTCCAAGAAGGCTGCCATGCTAATTATAGCTGGCCAAGCCTATTTATTCACAGATATTGTGCTATGTGAGTATACTGATGCAATGTATGACAAAACAAATGATTTGTATTACTTTAGAAGCTATTTAAAGGTAAAGACCAGTTTTGGCAACGCCCCTCTCTCAAAAAATGAAATGGAAGCTCTCATTACCAAACATGTGAAAGAATATGTTTTGACTAATACGTGATGATACAAATTTTGCCGGGAAAGTCGGGAAACCGCCTACTAATTGATATATTTGGTAAATTATTATATCTATTAATTGGGACCAAATAGATATCGCGCACGTGGTCGCGTAGTCCCATATATATCTTTCGGTGTACAGTGCTTGTAACTTTACCAAGACTGGGCCAAATTTCTTATAATTTTGATGATTCCAGAACCTTGCAGTACACACCAATACTTATATGCTAGATGATCAACCTTTTCTGATCGATTCCACAACGTTTCTTTCACAATGCAATCGCATGACCAGAACTGGCCTTTATCTTTAAACAAAATGTATATCACAGGCTGGGGGCTTTTTTGGGGCTTTTTCTTCTGAATAGTAAATAGTAAATTGTATCAATAGGCCTACCTCATTAATCTCATGAAAATTAGATTGACGCAAAGGAATGCAAAAGTTAGTACGAAGACAAAATTTGTATTCAAATTTACGAATGCTTCTTCCTCAGCACCTTACATAAACTGTTGTAATTCACCTGTTATAAACTATTGTATACTTCACCAGTAGGTTGTTTACATTACTTGTTGCTATGTCGCACACATTTCTGCAAGCTTTCAGGTCATCCGACCTGGTAAACATTGTAGTATAGAAGCATTTGCATAATATTTAAATCAGTAACCCATTCTCCTATTTTGAGCCTTTCTGTGCCCTTTTTGTATGAATTATATCACAAGAAGAAAACCAGATAACAACCAAGATTCCGTTGACATTATGATGAGAGACTTTCCATCTTTCGCTTTAAAACAATTTCACATCAGTGACATCACCGATGATGTATAACAACATAGACAAGAAAGCAGTAAACATCGGCTTCCGGATTTCGCTATTTGAAGCCCCCATGCGGTCAATGCCATTGAAATTTCAACTTCATTGAACACCCCTGCGCTGTGTACACAGATCAATCACTAAACTATTCATTCACCTGCTGCGAGAGGTAGAGCTCAGTTTGCATCTGTCGGATAAAGGCGTGAAACATGGCGGATAATGTGGTGAATAGTGTATATCAGTTTACCACCGTATTCGAATTTTATGTACATTTAAATACATTAGGAAACTGTTTACCACAGCAATTAATTAGGCCTACATTTTCATCAACAATAACAAACAAGAACAATATCAACACAAAAACAACAACCACAACATTGGTTGATGCTATGTCAGGGAAGCTTCGACAAACGAGTTTTCACCCGTGTAGGGAACGTGTGTGAAAGCAGTGAAAAGAGTTCCGAACCATTTTCTAGCAGCCGTTTAGTAGTCAATTTATATTCTGGTGAAAAACATCAAGCGTGTGCAATTTGGCAGTGAATTGGATCTGTTGTTTTTTACCCTCGTCAGAATGACTTCCGAGGGACTTCCGTTCATATTATACATGTAATTGCAGCTTGCCCTCGGTCTCCCCTAACAGGGGCACAGCCAGGGCCTATGAAAAAAGGGAGGGGCGGGGGTAAAACCAGCACATCGCATGATTTCCTAGGGGTAGGGATAACTAATAGTGTGTAGTGTTTATCTATCGACTTCCTTACAATTCTTTTGACAAATACTTTGGTATTTCTTTATATTACCGGGTCTGCGGGAAGAGGGTGGCCCCCTTTGCCCTCCTCCTTAGCTACGCATATGTCCCTAACAACACATCCTGTACTTCTTCCTGGAAAGCAGATGCGAGTTGCGTTACATAAGTAGGAGCTGTATTATACACATGTAAAAAGACACTTCTATCGAACATCAGTCTCTTCATCAGTGAATTATATTACTCTCTTCCGGAAAGAGTTCGACATGAGAATCTGTAACAGTATGATAATAACATACTAGTATTATATTAGTTGGTGTGATACTTTTGTTAAATCTCTGGGTATATATTTTAGTAAAAATAAATCTTTGAGTAAGAATATGAATTGGTCTCAAGAAAGATTCATTAAAATACAACAGCTTTTAAATTCTTGGAAACGGAGGAATTTGACATTTAAAGGAAAAGTAGTTATTTAAAAAGTCTTGTGATTTCAAAATTGATTTATACAGCTCAAGTATTATCGTGCCCTATGGAATGGATAAAAGCGTATGAAAAGTTATTTTATATTTTCTTATGGGGTAATAGAGCGAAAGTGAAAAAGGAAAACATGATAAATACTCTTAAAAATGGAGGCATGAATATGGTCGACATGTGTACACAATTTATGTCGTTAAGAATAAAATGGTTGTTTAGCTTCCTGAGTTTGAAAGAACTCCAGGAAAAAAAATGGAAATGGGCTATTTTTTCGAGTATTTGATTGAAAAAATGGGAGGGATTAATATCATTATGAATTGTAAATGTTTACCCAAATATGTGAATTCTTATAGAGGGAAAATACCTGATTTCTATTGTGATTTACTTTATACGTGGTTTACAGTAAAGCAAGTAAATTATGTAAAAAATGTACAACCAACCTATGGAAGTGTTACGAAAGAAATGATTTGGTTAAATTGTGATATCAAATTTAAAGGAAAAGCATTGTTGTATAAAAATTGGATAAAATCAGGTATATTATTTTTAGGGGATATAGTGATAGGAAATAGATTCTTGACAGTCAAAGAATTGAAAGATAAACTGATTTACTATGATGGTAGATGGTTGAGTGAATATGCCAAAATACGAACCGCTATACAACAAAGATGGAGGCAAATTATAAAATATGGCAGACAAGTTTATGATTTTAAAGATTACAAACGGAAATCAATTATATATTCTAATTTGAATTTGAATAATTTTGAATTATCAATACACTGTATTACTGTGAAACAAATATATACGGAACTTAATTCAAAAACCATCTAGAGCGGTAGATTTCTGGAACAAAACTTTACAAACAAATTTTTCTATTAAGTGGGATTCTCTGTGGTTACTTAAATTGAAATATGTTCGTGACAATTACTTGATACAATTCAACTTTAAATTTATAATATTTTACCAACACCTGCTAATTTATTCAAATGGAAAATCAAAGAAAACGATTTGTGTTATTACTGTAACAGACCTGGTACCATAATACATGTATTTTTTTAATGCGAAAAGATTTATCCATTTTGGAACTTTATTGAAACGTTATTATGTAACTCCTTGTACAGAAATTTTGAATTCTCGCCCATTTGTGTTGTATATGGTTTTCATGACGCAAAGGAAATGTTACAGATGTTAATTTACTACTTCATTATGCTTTATTTGCAATTTATAAAGCGAGTGTTGTAAATAAATGTAATATAAATGTAGCAACGAAAATAATAAGCAAATATTTGTTGTCTATATTAAAATATAGACTAGAAGTTGAGGAAAATAAAACTATTAAGACGACAGATTTGAATACCACTAAGTGGATGAAGATAATTCATGATTTACAGGAAATTTGATTTTTGATCTCTTTTAAACATGTGATTAAGTGCTTGTTATCAATATTTATGTATGATATTATCCGTGATTTTGTGTCTGAATAAAGATTTATTTCAACAAAAAAAAACAAAAAAATGTAACATTCACAGAGAGAACAAGGAGACACAGGAACAACATTGTCATAAACACTATATATATTCCTGAACAATCTTGAATAGAATATACAGTATTAGAAGCCATAAAGAAAGAGAAGGGGTAGAGAGAGAGAGAGGCAGAGAGAGAGGCAGACAGACACGCACCAAAAAATACAACATTAAACCAAAGAGATATCACTTTGATTAAACAGAGAAGGTGTACCTAAAGTAATTGAGCTGGAGCACGTGATCGTCATGATTTTTTAATTCTATACCTGGTATAGAGCCATTGTCTTGGCTAGCACTAAATCAACTTTAATTTTCTCTCTCTCTCTGTTTAAATTAGGTCTATACAAAAAAGGAAGATAGCCACAAAATTCACGTACTACTTTTCTTTCCAATATCAAATGATAATAATAATGATAAAAACATACAATTACCAATTAAAATCCTGATTATATTGATCATGTTGCTACATATAGTTTTATATATTCTCTGTTCGAATTCAAATTTATGAATGTTTTTCGCCGCAAGGTCAGTCTTAGAAGTTAAAGTCACATCACGTCTTCCTAATTCATCTCCCTTTTGAATGTTCTGCCCGCAGTGATGAACTGAACCAAGAATGTGTAATTACTTCTCCTCTTCAGTAATTTCCAAAGGGCAAATCAACCTATATCAGGAAATTGAAACATTATGTCTATAGATTCAGATCAAATTCAGATTTATGAATGCTTTTCTGTCTCAAGGTCAGTAATTAAGATGCAGAAGTATTCCCATTTCATCTTTCTTGTTGACTGATCTGCTCGCCACGATGAACATAACCAAGCATGACTGTGTTGAGCACTTGATTGCAGAATACCTGACATTTTGTCTTTAGATTCAGTTCGAATTCAGATTTATGAATATTTTTCTCGACGTCAGTCATTCATAAAGTTGTCGTAGTTCCCTAATATATCTTTGTTTGTTTGATGATGTTTTACCTGACTGCTAAGAAAGCATGTATATGCTTGAAAGTAAACAATCAGGGGACCGATGGCCCAGAGGGACTTGGTAATGAGTATAAATGCCTTACCAAAGGGCACGACACATTGACTTGGTTTAGAACCCGAGACCTCCCTGTTATGAGACCACTGCTCTATACCACTGAGCCATTGTGCGTCATCTTCCTATTTCATTATGGAACCATTATGTCTCACATTCACTTCGAATCCAAAAATGTCATGGTTATTAATGTTTTTCGTCTCAATGTTGGTCATTAAGACGTTGAAACCCAAAACATCTTCCTATTTCATCTCCCTTATTAATGTTCTGATTGTAAAGATAAAGTTGGGTTCTGGTCATGCGATTGCATTGTGAAAGAAACTTTGTGGAATCGATCAGAAAAGGTTGATCATCTAGCATATAAGTATTGGTGTGTACTGCAAGGTTCTGGAATCTTGGTAAAAGTAACAATCACTGTACACATAAAAATGTATATGGGACTACACAAACATGTGGCATAAAAATGTGGTCCTCATTTTTAAGCTGTTACATGTCATAATTAGAGTATGAAGGCATTTGAAGAGCCATGCTTTTCAGGGAACATTTTTTCTTTTATGTTTTTCCACACTAGTTGCATTATACAATGATAACGCTCACAAATTATTGTTCACCCTGGTTCACCTCTTCCCAGAACTCAACCTTCTCTATAACCACAGTTGTGGGATTACCTGGATGTAGTCTACTAATTGACGTGCCTGACATTATGTCTATATTATACAGTTCGAGTTCACATTGATGAATATTTTTTCGTCTCCGCGTCAATCATAAGACATAAAGTTGCTGCAGTTTTCTTTTCATATGGAACCAATGTAAGATTTACATGTATGCATTCTCCTTGACATTGCCTTTCTATATATAGACTTAATTTGATCGCAATAATAATTGTTTGACGGTTTTTTTCGCCTCGACGCAAGGCATTAAGATGTTGAATTCAACTTGTTTTGTTCTGTTCCGTCTACCTGACCTGCCTGCAATTACTTCGGCTGGTGTTACCATGGGGATCATTATGTTAATGCAGAAAGATGAAAACAGGCGGGAATTTTTTTGGTTTTTTTTTGTCGTAGGCCTATAATATGTCACTGCTATATCTTATATCATGTTCCATGGTACATATCTTTCATGATATAAGATGTTCGTGTTGTAGGCCTATACATGTTGTTCACTATAACGTATATTATGCTCTAGAGAATGATGTTTGGTCAACTTTAAATAACAACACAGTTTGAGTTGATTATTTCCTGTTTCAACATTACATAAAATGTATTTTGCAGAGAAAGATTCTCCCGTTCTTGTCTTTCCGTTTGCCAAATGAGTTGAGTCATGTGGTAAACCAAAGACCCGGACATTGTGCAAACCAATTCGGTTCACTTACCGCATCATTGTCCTCTACCCGTATCATTTTACCACGACTGAGGCAAACATTTCAAAAGTAGATCTTATTTATATTAAAAAATAAGATTCAGAAATGCGAATCGTCTTTCAACATGTTCAATGATAATGATAAGATATACATACTTTTTTGTCATAATGGTTTGATGGTGGTTATTTTATTTTACCTGACTGCTAAGGAAGCATAAATACTTGTTAGTAAGCAACCAGAGGACCGACGGCTTTAGGTCCTCTCCGATGGACCTGGTAATGAGGATTAATGCCTTACCAAAGGCATAGCGCATCGACTTGGTTTCGAACCCGGGTCGCCGGATTACGAGACCACTGTTCTTCCAACTGAGCTATCGCCTATCGCGCCTGATTTTTTTCAATATTAGTTTCCTGCAACAGAGTATCAAGATTGGACCTTAGAATAATATTCGAGATTTTTCGTTTATCGCAACGGGGATTAGGTGATTAGCAAGACAGTTATACTCAAAATAACATTTCATCACCAATTCAAAAATCGGCTTCGCATCAATACCGTTGCGTTTAATAAAACCAAAACAAACACATTCACTGCACGCTGCTACGTTGTGTATATAAACACCACACCAACGAGTTATCTTTCTGTCATTATACAAGTAGCCATGAAGCTGTGAGATGCCTACCACCACAGGCCGTTGCCTTCTGTATACAATCATAAACACCAGCGAACTTCAGTCTGCCCGTATGCATGCATACCTGTCTAATGGAGATAGCGAAGGGTTATTAAGGGAGAGAAACTAAGCCAGCGTAATGTCAAAAGGTATAAACCGATGCCATGTCCGTCTTTGAACGCCGCGAGCTCTTTTCTCACTCGCTCAAATGTCTACGCTTGCTATTCTTTCTTCCCACTCAGGGGGACACAGTGCTACACATGTATAGTCTCTTTGGTGGGAATTGTTTCGTGTAAGGGATAGTGAGAAAGGGAGATGGCTAAGAAGACAATGAGAAAGAAAGTGAGAAAAAGGGAGAGAAAGAGCTAGAGAGAGAGAGAGAGAGAGGAGAGAAGGGATGGACATAATGGTGGTGGAGGAAGAAAGGTAAAGAGGAGAAGGAGAAGTAGAGATTTTGCTCCACATGACATGGTAAGCAACTTAGAGATAGAATTTAGTGAAAATAAAAGTAGAACTTAATATTAACCAGTTTTCAATATTCTGTAGCATTTATCACATTACGTGGCTATATATTCTGTATAACTACCATGTTGAGTTTTAAAAGCTATTTTTAATGATATGTATCTTTTTACGTTCCCTGCCTTCATGTAAAATTAATCTGGGGTTTCTTAAAGATACTATGTCCCTTTTGCAGCCAACATCGAATTCTGTAGAACTTTGCAGGATATATGAATATGTCATGTATGTCCTATCTGTGAAATGTAAACGTTAGCGGTGTCCTAGTATTCAAATTATGCAAGGAAACCTGTTCACTTTCTAGACTTCCCTGTCAGACACTATTGAGTGACTGACTGACATCTTTTTTCTTTGGTAATAACATACATAAAATGAGCTGTAACAGGTACATGAGCATTTGTCTACATAAATGACCCACTACTTCTAATGGCCAAAATTAAACTGATTGAATCTTTGTGCAGCACAAAACGTACGACCACTCGGTAAAAGGGTCTGAAAATCAGACTATTACTTAGGTGATTGCGATCACTTAAGTCGATTCGACAACTAATGGTCGTTATTTTCCCACTAAAAGCCATTTCCTTTTGAGGGAAGTTCTAAATTAGTATTGTCTTTTAAATGCCGTTGGAATTTAACCTTTTCATTGTTTGGGCCTGCAAATGGGACATAGTACATTAAGATGTTCTCCTTTTCCTTATGCCTTTGTCATAATATCTCTGTACCTTTATTGCTGAAGGATCAATACAGACAGTGATCTACCAACATTTAAACGAGGAAATGAATGTTACTTGTATAAGCAAATAGCAGAGGCGTAGCCAGTGAAAGTCATAAATGGGGGGTACCACAATCTTAAATATTTCAGTCTATCATGAATTTGGCTCCCACTCTCCCATTATTTTGATGTGTGCGAGGGAAATAGGGGTAGAGGGCCAACCCCCAAGAATACAAAAATCAGATAAAAGTGAACCTATACTCCGTGGTCAAACTCTACGTTTTCTACGAATCGCGAAAACCAATTTAAGACCGGAGGAGCTTCGGAAAGTGGTGTACAGATTCCGGGACAGATTGTAGTGAGAAGCTGACTGCGTTACTGTTTGCTTTGCATGTGCATGGGACCTTTGTGATTATCACTTACCGACGAAGTAATGTATGGGAATGTAGGCTTGCTCTAACCTAAAGGCTTGATCGAATGAAGAAAAAAATGAGTTAAAATCACAAATGTGAACCGAATTAAATAGTTTGTGCTGATATATTATTAAAATTCAAAAAGTGAGAAGAGAGAGAGAGAGAGAGAGAGAGAGAAAGAATGAGGCCACAATCTTGCTCATAATCATATTGTCTTTAGAGAAAGATACTTACAAGTACTTCTGAGCGAAGCGAATAGGCTAACACTGTCATACATGAAGGAGAGAAACATTTCTTTGCAATATTGTCACTAATAACAAACAGTATTATATGGGCCCACTTGAAGATATATCAAGTTCACATGATCACAATGAAAATAAGCATATAGTCATCGTCATACTAGCTGTTCAGATTACGTACTGTGGACAAATCGTATTGTGTGCTAATTTTAAATGTTGAACGGTACCTTTAAAATTGTCCGTAGGTATTTCGATGGGATAATTAAATCAAAGCCTGGCCCTCGATTTCTGATTAGAGACGGTTTCCCGCCATCCCATTAAAGTGACCAGTTGGGCAATAAGAATTGCAAGTCTATAACATAATGTAAATGTAATTTAGTGTTAGGGCATCACTGGACATTTAAATGGGCTGTGATGGGGAGGGGTTGGGGTCAGCGTAATTTTTTCCCCACCTCAGCTCCGGACCCCGCTATGAACTCATTTGCATACAGCCAATCAGAGCTCATCTTGTCTCATTTGCATACAGCCAATCAGAGCTCATCTTGTCCTTATTTGCATACAGCCAATCAGAGATCATCGTGTCGCTATCAAACTACTTTTTGTTTTACAAGCCTTTAACCAAGATTTATTGAGACTAGGGGCGGCGATCCGGGGACGCGTAATTTTATTTTTTTTCCCCACCTCAGCTCCGGACCCCGCTTTGAACAGTTACTCATTTGCATACAGCCAATCAGAGCTCATCTTGTCTCATTTGCATACAGCCAATCAGAGCTCATCTTGTCCTTATTTGCATACAGCCAATCAGAGATCTTCGTGTCGCTATCAAACTACTTTTTGTTTTACTAGCCTTTAACCAAGATTTATTGAGACCAGGGGCGGCGATCCCACGGGGAACAGGTTTGGAGCAAATGAACAGACACATTTGCCGTTAATTTTCCTTCAAGCTAAAGAAAAGAAACAGGTCTTTGAGATTTAAAATAACCTTTGCAGAGTAATTGTCAAGTCCTTGAATTAGCAGATTTAGGCTACTCACAATATTTCAGATTGAGCCTTACAAATTAGTAAATTTGTAGGGGTGCTTCCCATTCCCAACCCACAGTGCAGAAAAGACAATAGACAAAGATAATGCAAAATGAATGAGATACTAAAGTATTTAACTGTTTGATTGCTCGATTGAGGTATATAATGTCGGCTAATATATCCATCGGTATGAATGGAGATGGTTTTTCGAGTTATTTTGACATATTTCTGATCAGAGATACTTTCCCCGCCATCTCAAAAGTGACCAGGTGGACAATAAAAATGCAAATTTACAAATGCAAATGTAATTTGGTGCGAGGGCATTGCTGGACATCTTGGGTATGTTGGGAAGTGGGAGGAGCGAATGTGCCGACAGATTTGCCCATTTATTTTTGTACAATAAAGAAGCTAAAAGAAAGAAAGGAAAATGGAATAGGGGAAAAAAAGAAGGAATGAAAGAAGGAATGAAAAACAGAATAATTGGAATAAAGAATGAATGAATGATAGAAAGACGGAATGAATGAATAAATGAATGAAAGAAGGAATGAAAGACAGAATGAATGGAATAAAGAATGAATGAAATAAGGCATGAATGAAAGAAGGAATGAAAGACAGAATGAATGAAAGGAATGAATGAAAGGAATGAATGAAATAAGGAATGAAAGACAGAATGAATGGAATAATTAATGAATGAAATAAGAATGGAATAATGAATGAAAGAAGGAATGAAAGACAGAATGAATGGAATAAAGAATGAATGAAATAAGGAATGAATGAAAGAAGGAATGAAAGACAGAATGAATGAAAGGAATGAATGAAATAAGGAATGAAAGACAGAATGAATGAAATAAGGAATGAATGAAATAAGGAATGAAAGACAGAATAAATGGAATTATGAATAAATGAAAGAAAGAACGAAAGAAAGAAAGAAAGAAAGAAGAATGAAAGATTTTATGAAATTTTCTGACACAAAGTTATATTTAGATTGTTTTGTGTCCCTATGCGAAACCACTCATAAAATTTTAATGAGCATAGTTATCAATCGAAACTATCACTTTCTTTTATATTTTATATTGTATATGAGTTATATAATAATAATATTATTATTACATTTATAAAGCGCCTTTCATTAGATACAAAGCGCATAAACAAGATATATTTACCAACAAATAAAAAGAGAGAACATTATTATACGAATCTTACATTAATTACAAATAGAGAGGAATATTCCAACAAATTTGAAAAGATGTGTTTTCAGACACTTCTTGAAAACTGTGAGAGTATGGCAACTCGTAAGTACAAGGGGTAAGGAGTTCCAGGTTTTGGGGGCATTAACGGAAAAAGCACTGTCATCTATCTGTTTACTGGTTCGAGGGACGGTAATTGTTTTACTACTGGCTGATCGTGTATCATACATGGATGTGTGCGATTGGAGTAGATCACCTAGGTAAGCTGGGGCCTGATTATCGAGACACTTGTAAGTGAGAGTTAAGGTCTTATGTATGATATGATTGTTAACGCTAAGCCAGTGAAGATCAGTGAAGATCAGAGATGAGGGGGAGACATGGACAAATTTTGGTTTACAGTGAGGAGTTGAAGGTAGTTAAGATCTTTAAGCGATATACCATATAGAGTAGTGAAATACAATAATCTAGACAAAACAAGAGACCTTACAACATTACTGCATGTGAAGAATCTTTATCTATGAACTTCCTTATTCTGCTGAGGGTACGTAAGTGAAATTAACAGATTTGAATACATTTTGAAACAAGATCTGACATATTCATATTATGTTTGTCAAAATTAATGTAAAACCTCATATGCGAACAGATGGTGAAGGTGAAATCATGGTATGATGGTCAATCTTTAGATGGACATGATTCAGGTTATAGTTGGGCTGTATAGTTTTAGTACAATCATCAATATCAAGTCTTTGAATTAGGCCTGTATACTGTAGTCGGTAAACTTATTATGGGACAAAACAATGGAATAATGGTCTTACAAACATTTTATCAGTAATACAAAAAAAAGGCTATCATTAAATGACATTAATACAGTATCCCTGGCATTTTTATGATATGTCCTAGCTATACATGTATTACACTGAGTAGACATTGAGCGCTTTAGCGAGTATCCTACATTTTACAAGTATAAAGAGAAGCAAATTAACACCTGGAAACATTGCACTGAAAATGTCAGATTTACACAAAATGATTAACAGAGCTAGCTTCAAGGCATGAACAACCATGCGCTTTACTCCTAGACACCAGGACAAAAGTGGCGCGCGTTCACTAACTCAATCTTTTCTTTCCATCTCATTTCGAATTTGAAAGGTCAATTATCAAAAGACAATTATCTCGAATCGTTGCCATGGCAATTTTTTCAGTCTGACATCGAACGAACTTAACCAATTTGAAGATGTCTTGGCACCGAAAATTATGTTTAAGAAATATAATAATAATAATATAATAATATCTGATTGGTTATCCTGACATTATTAACTGAACGAAGTTGATATTCATGAAAGGCGGGGGTAAAGATGAAAAAAGGAGAAAGAAAAAGGGGAAGAGGCCTGAGGCAATTGCATCCTTTTGTACTCCACGACTGGAATACCCGTCAAGTTGGAAGATGGTTTTGAAAATCCCGATAACATTCCCATTCTCAGTGACTGTTTATCGAGAACCATAGAGTATGCCTTGCCTGACATAGCGGGGAGTTTATAGATTTGCGATGGGGATTATGAATTATGTCGGCCAATAAATTAGAGACGATTTCGCATCTTGTCTCGGTTTTATTCCAATTTCAAGAGCCGGCGTATTACGGATGATCCCCTGAGTAGTAAATCTTGCTTCTCCCTTTCTTCCGTCTTCACCAGGGGCTAGATGACACCAGTAATATTCACAGGAGGAGTTTGGCTGATAACAAACATATCAATCTTTGCTGCAGATATCAAAGCGTCGTTAACTTCCACATCCATCATGTTGATCAGACTTAATCCGACCAGGATATAATAATTGCTGTTGCCGTGCTCAAGATATTATGCATATCAGGGGTGATGAAACCCTTTTTTCAAAGAGGAGACATGATTACCACCGGTGGCTTGAGGTGTGCTGCTTGTGTACATGTGTGTGTGTGTGTGTGGGGGGCACAACCGGAGGCATTTGCACCCTTCATTCCCTGCATGGATCTGCCCCCATGGTCATGTAGAAGAACATTCAAATAAGCCCTCGGTTTCAAGGAACGGGGATAGGGGCGGGGACAAGCGAGTTAGGAGTATGGGAAATTGCTAGACATATAGCATTATTTTAGGCATACACATGGATGTTGAAGTTTTCCTTTGATTTAAAACGTCTAAGTACGATTTTTTTTTTTTAATGAAAACTATAAATCAGACTCGAAAAGTACCCTAAATTCATACATTGGTATTTTTTCTTGCAAAGAGAAAAAGAAGGAAGAGATGGATATAAGCTACATTGCTATTTCTATAGTACACATTCCTTTTAGTCATGTAATGTTTTTGTCGGAAGATGGCGTATGACCACAACCCCCTCGGCAGCTTTTCAACCACTCATTATGGAGTTATGTCATGTTACTGAGAACGTATAAACGCCAAAGAGCTGAGCAAATCGCACTATGCATTGTGTGTGTAGATTGTGTATCAATGCAATCTACGTCCCTCCCACCTCCCTGGCCCTGGGTAAACACGTACCACAGCTAGCTAGCTATCGATATCACGCGGAACGTACAAAATCAGGCTGTATATAGCGCAGCCGGGACTGGAGTTGAAGAAGTTTGATAACTTTCCCAAACTAGTCCACTATTTCTACATTTATGACTATTGGCATCATCAGTCCTACTAAAAGTTACCAGAATAGGCATTTGAAGCTTAATACAGAAACAACAGATGACGGACCAAAGAAGAGCGAGGTTGGGACAGGCAGCGATGATGATGAGGAGTGTCGATGATGAAGATGGTGGTAGCTGTAGCTCGGTAAAGGAAAAGGCGGATACTGAAAATGTTTCAGCCATACCCAGCCGCCGGCGGACGGTAATCGAAGGCCCTGGACTGAACCGGGCTCGGATGCTCGGCGGGATGCGGTAAGAATGATAGAGAAAGATAGAGAAGGGGAAAGTGGGCCGAAAACATGACGTAGAACTAGAAGTTGGAGGATGTTTTTTTTTTTTTTTTACAGCTATTGATTACATTCAGTTTAGATTTTGGGCCTGAACTTCTAAAGACATTTTCCTTTCCATCTTCCAGAAATTTTATGGTTTCAATCTGACAGATTTATTTGATGCACAAAAAGGTATTTTTATTTATTCATTTTTTTTTAGATATACTTTTTTACAAAAGGTAAATCTTATGAGGGTCGGAATTTTGAAAATCCAAACTTGAAGTAATGAGATTGTGGGAGAGAATTATAAGTGGTGATTTTAAAATGTGCATGGTGGTGGGGCATGTTTAAAAGTGGATTTTCAGTGAGAGTGAAATTGGAGTGAGATTAAATGGAAATTTGATTACAGACCAACTGTTGTCCTACTTTAGTGTGTAGATCTAGATCCAATCTACAATTGTAAATATACTTGTATAATTTAGGTCTTTGTATAATTGTATATTCTCTCGTTCATTGTTGTGTACAGATCTTGAATTCTCACTGGTCTTGTTTTTGCATTTGGCAATATTAACCAGATTGATTAGACTAACACTTATTTGTAGAGACTCCATTTTGAATGTACGATATCTGTGGCTTAATATTCAACAGAAATAAGAAGAAATGTAATCTTCACTGTCATAAGAGCAATCAGACACTCAATATATTGTTTGTTTAGAGCCAGAAGGGCATTAATTCTGTGTTCAAGTATTTGAGTTAACACCCTTCTGGCTCCAAACAGACATTATGTCATGTAGAGTCTAGACATAAGACTAGAGGCCCTGCCAAATAGACCGGTTTACTAACATTTTTATGCTTCATTTTTTAACTGAGGTTGTTCTTGACAACCTGAAAGCTTGCCAGAGGCTTGACCAACATAGCAACAAGTAATGTATGCAGACTAGATTCAGAGTATTGTAGTTCATTCATTCATAATAACAGGTTAATGGAATAACTCGTCACTAGGAGTGACTAGGTCCCCAGGAAAGAAACATCCATATATTTGAATATGTTATTAAACCGGTCTATTGGCTGCTTATGATATCTACACTGTACATGTATGTAGTACATGTACGTACACCAGTTATTTCTGGTAAATTACACATAGATTTTATCACCACATCACAGTGACATTGGGTCCCTAATTTTGAAATTTTCATATGTGTCTTATTACACATTAAATTCTATTCAAATTGTTCAAAATGCCAGTTCACTAATTTTTCTGCTTGCCATCTAGAAATGTAACTCACACCACTCATATAGTTTCATATGTTAAGAGCCAGAAGATTGTTAACTCTGTGTTGAGGTATATGGGTTAAAACTTAAAAGCATTCTTGATCCAAACAGTTTATTCAAATTACCCCCTTAAATATTTCACACGTCCGTATCTTTAGTACAGGTTACATTGACTTGTACAAGGCATCGAAACTGAACATTATGAGCCACTCTGAAATCTGAGTGCCATTTTTTACATTCACTTGCCAATTACATCGTTAAAAAAGAACCTAAATATTTACTTTATAATTACTTTTCAATGATACTTAATTGCAGATGTAGTAGAGGGTAAAATCTATTTTAGGGTATTCTCTCAGTTTCATAACCAACTGCAGATATTGTGTATTGTCTGAGCTGGGATTCATAAAGCTAGTAACTATGTAAATACTATATGAGTATAAAGTAAGACATTTCTTTCTCGCAGCAGACAATAGAAAGATAATACATCAATTTTGTACACAGGCTTACAATGCTTCACCGAACTCAAAGAAAACGATACTGGATTTACTGTGTCAGTTTCAGACAGAGTACATGTATACAGTTACTAAATTATTCATACCCCTTGTAAATTTTATTTATTGTTGATTTCTGATTTTGGTTGAATTAGGGTTTTTGTTGAAAACTTTAAGGTGTAAGCTTTATTGTGTCACATTCTCAAGAAACATAAATAGGGATAAATCAATTTTTCACATACTTCAAAAATGGCAAAACTTGGTAAGAGTATGAATAATTTAGTTAAGTGTACAAGTATATTGTGCCCATAAGCAGTTGCGTTGTGAAAGAAATGTTGTAACTTGTTTGTGGTACGGTCACGAAAGGACACTAACTTTTTTAAATAGGTAGCCGTAGGTTGTGAGTGACTGGAGCATCTGAGTAGGGTAGAGTTTGAAAGAGGGGCACATTTTTTTTCTTCAATTCAATTCGGGGGCATTCCTCTCCCCCTGTAATTCCAGGTACCTAAATTATTGTCTCAGACAAGTAACACTTCTGTACAGGTTTTCTATTATTGTAATTTACGCATGAAATACAGGAGAGAAAAACAGGTATTTAGCTCCTTTCTGAAAAAAAGAAAGACAAGAAATAGATGTACATGTATTATGGAAACCTCACCTTGTACAGAGAGTAAAAGCTATCTTGACCATTTTTTTTAACACTGAAGTCATACAAAATGTGTCTTGGTTATTGATGGTTTGATGAAGTAGCCATAGTTTCCCTTAAATGTATTGAAGGCCTTTTATATCTCTTACTCTTTATTCCAGGAAGATTATTACTGTGGACAGGATTAGTGTGCCATCATATTATCATTTAAACAAACAATAATAATCTAATCAAAATTTCCCTTTCCCATTAGATATGTGCATGTATTTACATTTAGGAAGTGATAAGTGGTTTTTAACTGGCTACTGTCATAACATAACCCCCTTTATGCCATAGACAAGCAAATCTCATTCAATATTGTGAGTTTCCTCCAGTATGTTTAGAATATAATTTACCTATTTTTTCTGTCAGAAGCAGAAAGGACAATATCAATTGTCGTTTCCTTGAAATGTAAATTATAATCTAGAATTAATGATAATAATAATATCAATTATTTAGGTGTGATAAAAACAAGTACTATAGTGCCTACAAAATCACAGAATGTTAAGAGAAACATAAGACTCAGTCATAAAATAGGTAAACCACATTATATTACTGAGGGAAGAAGTATGTTTTTAAGAGATTTTTTGAAAGTGACAAGACATGTTAATTCTCTGATGAAAAGTGGGATATTATTCCCTGTTTTTTAAGCAGCCACTGTAAAATAACAGTGAAATAAAGAATGAAAACCCCTGGTGTGAATCTTGGAAATCAATTTTGCAACTGTTGATACATGTAAGCCTGATATTGGGAGTAGCCCTGCATGTGCAGCCATTGGTGCCCTTTGGTGAGGCATTATTCCTAAATTACCAGGTCCCATGAATAGGACATAAAAACACTTGGTCTGCTCTTTGCATATCATTGACAACATGTACGGTATGGCACAATGTAATCTTTGTTATGATTAGATTGTACCCTATACGCATTACATACATGTACTAATACACTGTAGCTGCTTTTAAAATCTACTTGTATATTATGCTTGTTTCATACATATGAGTACACAGACTAGAAGTGAATTAAGTTGGAAGCATAGTTGGATCAGGGAGAGTCCATTTACAGGTCATGTACTGTACAGTTTTTGCTATGTACACCCTGTATACGCTTAACAGTGTTCAGGGATGATTTGATCATTTTAAAAGCCTACTTATAATGCTTTCCTTTCAGTGGGTCAATCTCACGCACTGGTAATTCCTTATGAAGCATGACAGCTATTATTGTGTACACAGTACCAAGGATACATCGGACCCCCCTGACCACACTGTTTTGTTGTTGTTTGTGATCTAGATAGGGAGAGAAAGAGAGATAAATAGATAGAGATATATAGGTAGGTAGATAGATAGATAGGGAGAGAGAGACAGACAGAGAGACAGAGAGACAGAGACAGAGACAGAGAGAGGGGGAGGAGAGACAGAAATACACAAAGATGGAGAGAGAGATAAAGAGATTCATACATTTACGTTTATTTATCAAATATCCCTGAGAAAACAGTCTAAAGACTGATACATATAACATTTTTTTCTTCATTCTTTGCTTTTGTTGTTTTTACTAATTAAGTACTAAAGAAATTATTGTTAATGCTAAATATATTACTCATTGCAGATGTAGTATCGAAAATAATATCGCTAGTGATATTCGTTTGTCTCGCAATGTGGTCAATAAGGAATCTAAAAGATCTCGACGTTTTGTGCGCTGCTGCAACACTTCGTCAGGTGATAAAAACTAATGTAAGCAAGGGTGTTTTATACTCTACGGGAGGACCGGCGCGACGGTCCATAATTCGATCGATAATCGGAACAATAACGCACAAGGCCTATTGGCCGACACACACGGTGCTCGACCAATCAGCAGGCCGCTGGTTTGGCTAATTATGCAAATGGCCTAATGGTCGACGCACACGGTGCTCGACCATCAGCAGGACGCTGGTTCGGCTCGCCTGCTGGGTGGAAGCAATAGCGAGCTCAACCAATCAACGGGCCGCTGGATCGGTCTGTCTGCTGATTGGAATCGACCGGTGTTGGCCGGCTGGACGGGGAGTGTCATGGCGGCATATTGTATGGATCCAACATTCGGGAATATCGATCCCGTTGTCTCTGTTGAAATTATTGGGATTGAGACGGATATTAATAGCTTCTTTTACTCTCCGTATGTACCAATGCCGTTCCTGGGAAAGGCACTGAACCCCGTCCCAGTCTGGTTGATGCTGGTTATCCCAAGCATCTGTATCCCGTTTCTTTTCAATCTTGAAGAAATCCCTATTCTTGTTTGAAGCTGACATTTTCAAGGAAAAATGAAAACCAATAGTGCTGCTTTAGTGCAAGACCTTGCTCCTGGTCTCAAATGGCCCACTCTAAAGTCAATTATGTGTGGGTATGTATGTGTGTACATGTATGTGCATGGAATATATAAACTTAAAAAATAATGTACAGTATGTACAGTATTTTATTTTCACTTTATCAGAGATTCTGTTTAACTTTCCAATTCCAGAGCTAAATCGCTCACTTCTCCCTTGTATTTTGTTTACTGCTGGCAATGTTTCATAAACAGTTTGTCTGTTTGAAGCCAGAAGGGTGTTAACTATGTGTTAAAGTATATGAGTTAATGCCCTTATGGCTCCAAACAGATGAGTTAATAGAGGGAAATATACATACAATGTTCACTACCCTACATTTTAACTGAACAAATAGTTAAAAAAGTCATGAGGGACCGTCCCTGTTCTCTTTTGAGGCTGACATTGTCAAGGAAGTGGCAAATCAATAAAGTAGCATGTTATTGCAATGCTTTTGTGCGAGTCTAGGGACCATGTTCTTATTGTAGTCCAGGATCTTGACTTAATGTACACTCATAGTCTCATACAGACAGTGCTACTAGTGTGAAAGTTCCATTGTGTTTGATGTGTGTGCAAAGTCAATGCGTTTGATGTGTTTGCAAAAGATATTTGCAATTGGCAAATAAATATGTGGCAATATGTTTTATGGAAAGTTGATAAAGGAACTGAAAAATGAAAAGGCAAAGATCAGTACAGTAGTTACATGTAGTTACCATGTATTTCATAATAATATAGAGTCGATAACTGTACGAATAGATCATATACAAACATCATAAAATAGCAGATATGGCCCAGGACAGTGGATGTGCAAATACAGAATATATAAAAGATAAACGTTTCAATTGATCGTAACTTGCATATATATATGTGTAGTTAATTGTACACTCTATAGAGGGAATCTCCCTTTCATCCTTAGAAGGTAACATTTTCAAGGAAATAGTAAAATCAATATTAGAGATATTTGTTTTATGATATTGGCAGTCTAGTCTTTGACCATAGTTGTCCAGGATCTGTCTACTGCTTGCTTTGAAAAGTTCATTCAAAGTCAATAATAGGCCCATTTACAGAGCCCCCAAACCAGTTTGAAAACCATTGTTTTTTGTGTTTATTTTCTACCATTTTACATTACTGGATAAAACCCAAAAGATATTGTCAGTGTTTGATAATTCTTGTTTTGTTTGGTGAGTTGTGCACATGCACCACTTGTTGCTGCCCTGCACGCATTACCAAGGAAGCTAGGAGATTCACGAGACCAAAAACCAGAAAGATTCAACAGTGTTTTGAGAGCAAGCATTTAAACTGCAAAAACCAGTGAAATTTCTGCTGGCATTTAAAAATACCAAACTCCAGAGGTGGATTTCTTTTTTTGGGGTTTTTCATCGTGTTTAGCAACTTAGCAACTTCCAATGAAACACCAGAATGCGGGAAAAATTGATGGGTTTTTTGCATGCAGTTTAAATGCAGCTAATGTGTATAATGTGTGTTGCTTAGAAATAATGGGTGATTCAGTGTCATTAAAATGTGTGGCAATATTTGCATGTTTCATAAAAAGTTCACATGCAGATATGAGTAAGAGGGAATGCTACAGAATTTTACAATAGAATATCGATGTCTAGGCATTTAGTTGTGGTCATATTATTATGTAAGAAAATAAATCTCTGTAATAACCAGGAAGTCTATGAAACAATGTCTACAAGTCATGTTTATGAACTAACAGACAGTTTAGAGAGAAGCAGGTATATGTATGTACACAAAAATGAGCCAGCAGTAGAGAGACCCTGTTTGCTTACTGTCAGATTGAACCAACATTAGGGAAAATATTCATGAAGGGGGAGGGGCAGTGACAAGGAGAGAGGAGGGAAGGAGATTGTTAGAAAGAAAAGAGAGAGAGAGAGAGAGAGAGAGAGAGAGAGAGGGGGGCAGATGAGAGGGGTAGAGAAAATATAAATAAGGATAGATACATGTACAAACAGGAGAGAGAGAGAGAGAGAGAGAGAGAGGGGGAGGGGGAGGGGGAGGGGGAGGGGAGGGGAGCCGGAGGGTGGAGAGGGCTCATACAGAAGGGTGTATGATATTGCAGGAGAGATAGGGACAGATATTTTCAACCAAGAGAGGGGGAGATAGAAAGGGAGATTAGAAACAGAACCATTTCCTATTCATTTCCTATTTCCTATTTCCTATTTCCTATTTCCTATTTCCTATTCATTTTCTATTCATATTCATATTCATATTCTCTATTCATATTCATGAGTCATCCCTCATTCACATTCACCCTTTTCATCCACCACCCTTTCATCTATCTTCTCTCTCCCTTATTGGTTTCAATGTTCATTCGAGCTTAAAGTATAATTTACATCTTCTATGAATATTCAATATATATACCTTTTGTTTATGTTTGAATATTCAAGAATACTTTGTAATGTTGATTTATACATGTTTGTTACTATGTGAATATTAATTGGGTTTCTTTCTTATTTGCATGGAATTTATGCAAATGTTACATGGAATGCAGTTTTACTTTTAGACATTAAAAAACCTGGTCAGTTAGCCAGTAGGTATCAACCCGACATCATGTCTCCTGGGCTGTCTCTGTGTACTTAAGAGTGCTGGGGATTATGTTTGAACCACCACCCTACAATAGAGAGACAGACAGATAGACAGAAAAAGATGAAGAGAAGGAAGAAATAGAAGGGTATTAGAAGATTCCTATCATTTGATAAGTGTGCTCAACCATCTCATCTTCTAACAAAAGATAAGTCTTGTACATAAAGGAGGGTGCGAAGGAGTGAGCACAGAACCATAGCGCTAAATCCCTCACACAAAAGGGAGTGGTTTAATATAAAGTCACTGATCATTTGAATTTACATTTCCCTCATCTATTCATTACCATGAATCAGTTTATAGTCTGTCTTGCAGCTTGTAGTTAGGAATATAGGACCGAGAACAAATTGCTGCAACCTCTGCTATGGGAAAAGTACCACATCACTGCTGTGAAATCCATCATCCTGAACTCTAGAAGTGAACTCATTTCCACATGTAAACATAAGAGAAAGTTTCTACTCTCTGAATATGTTTACCCCCCGAATATGTTTACCCCCCAATATGTTTATCCCCCCCCCCCAACCACCATGAACTTTCCCCCTTACCTTTAAGCCCCTTAATTCCACTATTGTATTCTTGTATTCACCCTTACTAGGGTATTATTATGTCTCTATTGTATTCTTGCCTGACTGCACATGAGTGTATTTAACGCTTTGGAGACGACGGGCTTCTACAGAAGCCGAGCGAGTTGTTAAGTCTGTGACGACGGGCTTCTACAGAAGCCGAGATATATCCCTAATATGTTGACAAAGTTTTCCAGCTTATTATTAGCTATTATGTGCTAAAGTTCTTTGAAGTATTATTTAGATATATTCATTCATCTCATCTATTAAAAAAAAAATAAAGTTACGTGGAAAAAAATCGAGAAAAAGTGATATCATTTCAACTTTACCCTAAGTTAGTGTTCGGATCGAAAAAAGGCAGTCGAAATACCCGTACAGCTGGAGGCGGACGCGCGCGCGTCTGTTCTATATTCTTGCCAGGATTATTGCTTCGACGAGCAGGAACATAGCGCATGCGCAGATCATTTGGAAATCTGGCCCAGCTATACAGCTAAGTTACGTAAGAGGAACAATAGACGTGGCCGAGTGTAAAGGTCATTGTCATGGTTATAAACTCCAACAATAGAAGAGCGGGTATGTATAGATTTTTCACAATGATCCTTGTATACTGTACAAGTGTACATGTATAGCGGGTTAACTCAGATAACCCTTTTTTTTGGGGGGGGGTCATGTTGTTTTGCAGTTGTCATTACTGTTTTCAAAGAATGTTTACGGGATCACGCTAAGTACTCCCAAATAAAAAAATTGTTATGAAACAAATAACGTAGAACCAGATTTTGCCCTATTTGAAATAATAATTCAAAGATATAACAATCATGCAAGATAAAAGAATGAGCAAAAGATGTGATGATGCAAAATGTCACAAACAAACAGATGATTATGAGAAATTATTGGTCTCTCTTTTCTCTCTCTGTATCTCTCTCTCTTTCTCTCTCTCTCTCTCGCTTTCTTAGCGCCATTTTCCATCTTCATCTCTGGTACTGTTTTCCGTTCCGCTATTTGCTTTTATTCGAAAGTATTCCTTTCGATCTTGAGATAAATTATTATACCGTAAACCTCGATATGAAGAAGAAAAACACGGAACGAGCGCCTTTTATATCGAAATAAGAAGAATATTACTGTACAATAATTATAAAAAGTAAAACTTTTGAATGTAAATCATGATAAAAAATGGAAACTAAAGAGGAATCCAGAGCAGGTGGGGTTGATCGGAGAGACAAAAAGCGTAATAATAAATAACAATACGCCCTACTTTCTCCCTCTCTCGTTTTCTCAATGTCTTTTCCATCTTCATCTCTCGTAGTGTTTTCTGATCCGCGATTTTTGATGAGATCGCGTTTCGACGTACTCCTAAATAAAAATAGCTGATCATAATTATAACGTAGAACCAAATTTGACCCTATCTGAAATATTCATTCAAATATATAACAACCATGGAAAGATAAAGGAATAATACAAATGTGATTTAGTAAAATGTCACAGACGAAAAGATGACATGAGAAAGGATTGTTTCTCTCTCTGTTTGTCTCTTTCTTTGTCTCTCACTCTTTATAACTTTCTTTTTTTTCCTTGCTCATTTTCTCTCTTTTCTCTCTCTCTCTCTGTATTTCTCTCTTTCTCTCTCGCTCGCTTTTCAGCTCCATTTGCCATCTTCATCTCTGGTACTGTTTTCCGTTCCGCTATTTGCTTTTATTCGAAAGTATTCCTTTCGATCTTGAGATAAACTATTATACCATAACCTCGATATGAAGAAGGAAAGCACGGTACGAGCGCCTGATGATATCGAAATAAAAGAATATTACTGTACAATAATTATAAAAAGTAAAATTGTTGAGTGTAAATCATGATTAAAAAAAAAACTGAAGAGGAATCCACAGCGGGGGCGGTTGGTGTTGATCGGAGAGACAAATATCATAATAATAAATAACAATACGTCCAACTTTCTCTCTCTCTCTCGTTTTCTCAATGTCATTTTCTATCTTCATCTTTTCTGTTCCGCGATTTTTGATGAGATCGCGTTTCGACTTACTCCTAAATAAAATTAGATGATCATAATTATAACGTAGAACCAGATTTGACCCTATCTGAAATATTCGTTCAAATATATAACAATCATGGAAAGATAAAGGAATAATATAAATGTGACTTAGTAAAATGTCACAGACGAAAAGATGACATGAGAAATGATTTTCTCTCTCTGTATGTCTTTCTCTATATCTCTTGCTCGCTTTCTCAGCGCCATTTTCCTTCTTCATCTTTGGTACTGTTTTCCGTCCAAAAGTATTCCTTTCGATCTTGAGATAAATTATTATACTATAACCTCGATATGGAGAAGGAAAACACAGAACGAGCGCCTGATGATTTTGATATGAGAAGAATATTACTGTACAATAATTATAAAAAGTAAAAATCAGAGCTGGGGGTGATCGGATATTCGGAGAGACAAATATCATAATAATAAATATAGTACAGACTACGTCCAACTTTCTATCCCTCCCGCCCTCTCTCTCCCTCTCTCTCTTTCTCTCTCTCTCCCACTGTCTGTATGTATGTCTGTCTTTCTCTCTCTGTCTTTCTGTCAATGTCGTTTTCCATCTTTATCATGTTGTTTTCTATTCCGACATTTGCTAGTATGCCGGCATCATTCCTACCTTGAGACAAATTATTATAACATATCCCTGATAATGTACACAAAATTATACCTTATATTTATTATAGGGAACGAAAATAGAGAACGAGCGACTGATAATGTCGAAATGAGAAGAATACTACTGTACAAAAATTATAGAAGGTAAAGGTTGTGTTTTGAATGTAAATCTTTGTTGCGTCAAAATAAAATGATACGTTCATTTATGTTATTGACAGAAATAATATACATCGGACATTATACTTTATCACAAAAGGGTTATTTAGAAGAAGGTGGACAACATTATAAGAGAAAGAATAAAACTTTCTTTTATTTATAAAAATAAATAGCATAAATACCAAAACCGAAGAAATCTTGAAGAGGGAGACAAGAAAAAATAAGTATGAAAAGGACACAACAAATTACCCCCCAAAAAGATAGGATTCTAGAGCGGAAGATGATAGGGGAAACGTAATAGTTTGTAAGTATTGGCAAATTTTGACAATTATAGTTTGTAAGTATTGACAAAGTATATACAACCAAAAAAGTATTTTAGACCTATATAGAATATACGAAAAGAGTTATGTCTTAGGTCCCCTACAGCTAAGTTACGTAAGAGGAACAATGAACGTGGCCAAGGGTAAAGTTCGTTGTCATGGTTCTAAACTACAACAATAGAAGAACGGAACGGAAGTTACGTAAGAGGAACAATGAACGTGGCCAAGGGTATAGTTCGTTGTCATGGTTGTAAACTCCAACGGAAGTAACGAGTTAACAAAGTTTTATTGACATGATAGGTTGAACGAGAACACAGATGGAGACGAAGACAAATAAATTGAATTCTCACGTTGTTTGCATTTCTTTCTTTATTGTTTCGTAACATAATGAATTACTATATTTTCAATATCATTTATTTTCGAATAAATAAAAGACTACCAAGACTACGGCGATTAACTCCTTATTAGCCACATCCTTTCAAAAAACAACAACAACACAACAACGCGATGCCGATATAAAACACACTGAAGCACAATTCCAATTTCACGAAATTCCTGAGGGAGGGGGGAGGAGGGAGACAGAGAGAGAGACAGACAGACAGAGACAGACAGAGATAGATAGATAAATAGATAGAAAGAGAGAGAGATGATAATGTGATGAATTATGATTTTGTTCTAATCTCTGTCATTCATTTAGATCTTTCCATTACAAACAAAACAAATCAAATATGCGTACAAAAATTCAATAAATATTTTATTGATACAGCAACCTCATATCAAAATAGGGTTCTAAGAGATGTATAGATAGAGAAAAAATAAACAAAATTAAGCGGGAGGCAAAACTAAAACAAAATGAATATTTCAAATTATGAGAAACGAAGTCGAAAGCATTCAAAGTAAATATTATTTTTATTTTCGAGAGTAAAACAATGTTCATCTCAAAAATTCATTTCCCAAATAGTCCTATATTTGATTTGCACATTTAAAAGAAAGGGCATTTAGTGTAGATCATGGCATAATGTTGGTCAGAATATAGTTACAAAATGTGTCGAAAACCCATGTAAAACGAAGGCCTATTATTTATGGCTCGGTTGATAATCGGCCGAGCTTTAGCAGACGACAATCATTGACAATGGGGAAATGAATGGAGGTATCGACCGATCTGCGCGTGCGGCGGTGCTTACGCAATTTGTATTGTGAGTGTATTGAAAAGGAAAGACGTGAAGCTTCAGCAAAATAAGACGGCAATTTCCCTCAAAAATAACAGACCTTATTTTTCGTATTGATGAACAAAACTTATATTTTTAGAAAGAAAAAAGTCTGATCTTTAATTTTTACATTTACTAAAAATCACGAAAATGACTGAATGAGGCGCAATGAGCAATGAAAGTAGAAAGCACCGCCAAATTGTCCATTACTGGCGATGTAACCGAAATCGCTTCGTCACAGGGGAAACAATCGCCGTGCGCGGGCTCGCTCTCAAAGGGTTAACATTGCCTTGTATAAAAAGTATTGTGTTGCTGATGAGCCTTCGGGTGAAACAGACTGTACAACACTTGTAAACTAAGGGTGCGTTCAATCGACACTTTTTCACCCTAGAATCACGGTTTTCAAAGACGTTTAGTTTAAAACACGGTTGTGTTCAGGCGATTTTTTCGTTGGTCGTAAAAATAAACATGTTTAAAAACATAATTTTGAAATGCTGAAAAAGATGCGTTTTGTATCATGATTCTGCAGAATCACGGTCGCTAAAATTCGCTTGAACGAACGGAGATCTCAATCATGATTCTATGACGTCATCTATTATATATATTATCGCTACCTATTTCTATTCTTCCTGGGTGGGCTTGAAATAAGCGAGAATCATCGTTGATGGAAAATCGCTTGAACGATCTCCCGCAGAAACCGTGTTTTGTATCGGCGTTTTGAATTGTGATTCTAGCTCCGAAAAAACGCTTGAACGCACCCTAATAAAGTTGAACCTTTCCAACCTCTATATTTGCATTTGCTTCAGTTGAGCACTGTCAGAAATTGCAATTTTACTAAACTTGCTTATATACATATATATATATATATATAGATATATATATATTTTTTTTTTTTGGGGGGTCTTCATCAACATACTTGCATTTCTTGAATCTGTGAATAATCTGCCATGGAAATTGTTCATTTACTTTTCCTTTTTTGGGGGCGAATGAAAACCCCTTTGCATTCCATATCCTATGGTCATGATTCTCCAGCAATGCATTTTGGAGTTAGGATAGTATCTTTCAAACAAAGTGGAATTTCTGTCCTTCCATTGCTAATGACGCACCATGACAACTCTCTGCAGTAATTATCTGAATCAGGGGGAGATATTTGAATGGCGCCATCTTGGGTTGGTCTGTATGCCTGTGATTTGTGAAATACTTGTTCTGAGAAATACAGTCATTCGTTTAGTTTATCTGGAAGCCGTGTATCGCAATCCAGTCACACCATTGATTGTAAATATTGCTAGTCTACCCCCTATAACCCCATTTATGCTTGTTTAACAGCAGAATGTACATGGTAATCTTCTTTGCTTTTCTGATTCCACAATATTATTGAAATGGCTGCAAATACAAATTATGTTTATAATTTTGAGAGTTTGCATTGCAAATTGTGAAGATATTTGACTGGACAAAAATAGAAAGACAGTTGTCTGTTAAAGCCTTGCACATGTTCGTTCATGTACATGGCATGTCAATACACTCTGATTATCATGACAAACTTGCTTAACTTCATTCAATTTGATGTAGGTCTACTCTAGTATTGGAGTAACTTTATAGTGCCCACAGACCACCCCCCCCCACTTTATCTTTACTAATATATTTATACAGGTACATGCAGGTGTATTTACATGTACACTGTATATGAAAGCCTTTCATGTGTACATGCTAGTGTACCAGCTTTTAAACGGACCTACATTCATACACAGGAATACACTTCCGCTAAATAAATAAAAAATCAGATGAATAATGAAAACAATTTTGGTAGGTCTGGTGGCTAGACTAGGCCCAGTTTAAAGGTCATTGTTCCTTAAAGATCAGCTGGTATGCTATTCCTATGGCGAGGAAAAGCTCACACGCACCACTGTCCCACTGTGCATACACGCTGGGGCATGTATGGTCAGTGTACTATTCTTTGCACGGTGACTTAAAATACTGCCTGTTACTCTCTCAAATACACAGTCAAACACATGGGGCTCCCCTCAGTCATGTACCGCAATCACACACACTTTCTCCAGAATTGCTAAACTCGTGCATGGTGTAATTTCTTATTCCGTCACAAGTGCTGTCCATCAAGGACCTGCCGCAGTGAAGTCTGGACTTTCATTTTCAGCTTTGCTTTGCTCAATGGCATTCCAGAGTGATTTGAGAGATTTGGACTCAACCGCAGAGATTTTGCAATACTTTAGTGTACAGTCATGCTTGACTGTGATGCAGGCTAGTAAAACTCATTAATGCTCGCAAGTGACATTGTTTACATTGGACCTGAATTGTGCGTTTAATATTTGCCCACCTGAGCCACAAGGACTATTTCTTACTGTTGACGTCTCGTAATTTCACCATGCTGAAGAAGATAATATGCAAGAAGAGTCCAGAACACGTCGGCATGACCGCGGAGGAGGGAATGTGCAATGGCAGCCTCTCATCAGCGTGTTCGATGATGCATCCTGCGTAAGTGTTGCAATGATGATGATGATGATGGTGATGATGTTTTTGTGCTTTATTAAAAAAGTAATATCTTCTGGGCACAGCTGTTCCTTGTGTGTACTTGTTGTATTGCTTCTCAGAGCATACATACATCCATGTATACTATAATACTGTACATTAATGCGACTATCCAGTGACGAAAATTCAATGAAATTTCAATGAAATTTCATCCTGATTTCTACACTGGAAAGGATCAATAAACTGTTATTTTGCAAGGGTCTTATATTTGCGAATTTCTTGAGTGAAATTAACCTGTTTTCTGAAGGAACCAATTAGTGCCTGTATTACATGTGTACGCCTATGGAATTGAGAGAATTCAGTAATCAACAGAATAATACCGGTAATGTGCAAACGAGAGCTGGCAGAGCATGTGTGAACATGCTTATATTGCAAGTAGATTGTATGAATTATCTGTGAAAACAAATAGGTTCAAAAATGTCATTTGCAAAATTATGTATTGATACAGTAATGGTAGCAGTCTGACACTTTGATTATCTAGAGGCCTGCAATGTATACACCTAATTGTTCATTGAATGAGTAATGAGTTCCTAGTTGTTATGCAAGAGGCTGTACAGTAAACACCAGTGGAGTAGTTTGTGTACAGTCTGTTGTGTACCTCATAATACAGTCAAACATGGAGGACATTGTGATAAACAAACTGTTTCGTTTATGTGAGAATTGCTCACTTTGTTCTTGAAGCATTCACTGACAATCGTCTGTTCAGATCCAGAACCCAGAAGAGCATTAAATTCTGTATGAAAATATATGAGTTAACGCCCTTCTGGCTCCAAACGATAAGTTCTCAGTCGATGAAGTACAAGTACCAGTACATGTACATGTTACTTGATCCGAGCTGTTGAGGGTATGCAAAACTGTTTGAACATTACTTGTATTCAGCTCCAGTCGAAAGGTACCTGTATCTGATACTGGTTAATCCATGTAGAATCATGAAGCCTTTGTCCAAAAGAGCTCTAAGGTCATATCGAAACGGTTTAAAGTTGTTTGTTTGGAGCTAGAAAGTTGTTAACTGTTGTGTTGAAGTATACAGGTAAAGACCAGTTTTGGAAACGCCCCCCTCTCAAAAAATGAAATGGAAGCTCTCATTACCAATCATGTGAAAGAATATGTTTTGACTAGGACGTGATGATACAAATTTTGCCGGGAAACCACCTACTAATTGATATATTTGGTAAATTATTGTATCTATTGGGACCAAATAGATATCGCGCACGTGCACGCACGTGTCGCGTAGTCCCATATACATCTTTCTGTGTACAGTGCTTGTAACTTTACCAAGACTGGGCTAAATTTCTTATCATTTTGACGATTCCAGAACCTTGCAGTACACACCAGGGCAGGTCCAAGCTATTTGGATTGTGACGTACGGGACATTCAGAGACTTTAAACAAGAAATAACAACAGATGAAATTATTTATATGGCTATCTTTTGGTATGAGTCTGTGGCTATTAGCGCCCCGTACGTCACGCAGCACATTCAATTCATTAAAAATTAATTAAAGAATTGGTCAGAGCTAAAACTTTCCACAAATGAACTAGCCCATAATAGCCACAGACTCATACCAAAAGATAGCCATATAAATAATTTCATCTGTTGTTATTACTTGTTTAAAGTCTCTGAATGTCCCGTACGTCACAATCCAAATAGCTTGGACCTGCCCACCAATACTTATATGCTAGATGATCAACCTTTTCTGATCGATTCCACAACGTTTCTTTCACAATGTAATCGCATGACCAGAACTGGTCTTTATCTTTAACGCCCTTTTGGTTCACAGCAGACAAAGTGACAATTTTACTGCAATTGGCTCGTACCACCAATTTCACTTGCCAAATTTCTCAAGAAAAACTGTTTTGATTAAATATTTATTTTCTATTCTCAACCAATTTGATCGTAATACTACACTTTTTGCAATTTTGAATTGATAGTTTTCTCTCATTTATGTATTAGAGACATCGGAACTGAATAACTTTGACAAGAGCATTCAGAGTTCATGTCAAAACTGTTATTTCAGGCTTATTTTCAGGGCCTTTGTTCATTTATCCTTTGAAAATCCTTTTTCTTTGTTAATGAAACCCAGTGGATCTCCTTTTCTCTGATACTCAGTTATCAGTTGTATGAGATTAAGGGATCAAGAGATTAATGAGATTACCAGCCAGGAGTTTAATTAACCTGTACCTGGTATTAAAGTATGTGGCTATACATGTATTAGTTGTCAGGGCACTAACCTTGATGTATCATCTATTGAAGCAAGTATTCTCTGATTTGTTTTAAATCAGCTGCTGACATTACATCTATTCTGTAATCTCTTATATACCACAACGTTTACCATCAATTCTGGTACCGGTATATTAACTTTCAAGAGTCATATTTGGATTTTCCTTGTTTAATTGTTGGGTTGGGCATAAAATATCTGCAATAGGAATCATAGATCCATGTATAGCCCAAAAATCTTGTTCATCAAATCATCTATGGTAAGGCTGCGAAGAGTACTCGCACTGTTGACAACTACTCGAGTATGATTTCTCGTACTAGAATATAGGCCTGAGTCGAAACGGTTCCCCGCCCGGTCCCCGACCGTCACGCCGAAACCCGGGTTTGAATATTCGAGTTTCGGGTTTTTCAAAATTAAATTTCACACTGATATTCTGAAATAAGGAACTAAAAATATGCAATTCACAAACTTATATTTCAATTTAATTAAATAAATATGCTTTAGAAATAAATGGATACCGTTTCAGTTGACGGTAGGCCTTTTTATCGCTCTAAAATTGAGGCTGCAAGGAAGGAATCACCACACTTCGCGGTACCGAGTGCGTTCAGAAACTGCAGTCAAACTATGATCCACTGAAGACTGAGCAAGTTACGAAAGTACACACACAAGACCAAAATGTTGATCAGACTATTACAATTAAATCGTAATACTACTAGGCATTGATTTAATTGTCAAAATATATCCACAACATAATGGTTTACCCTTGATATTATGATGAAGGAAAATAAATTAAAGCTCTTGAAATAACATCGAAGTGCCTTTCGTTCGTTCTAAAAATGCGTGTATAACGGCAAGCTGAAGTTAGGAGTCAAGTTTTCAAGCCCGTACCTCCGTCATGAATGCAGACGGAAGTACGAACTGATCTGAACAATAAGCATTAAACCAATTAAAAAACATCACATAACTTTTAAGGGACTAAAGTTCAACAAATTACCGTAAAATAATAATTTCCTTTGACTAATAATACTATAGATATTCATGATATCTCAAAGAAATAACGATATTTCATGAGCTACGAGTTCAGCTATAGCCATCATTTTGAAGAGACGTAATTGTCATGCAGCGCAGTAGACTGTAGAGGCAGCATGCAGCAGAGAGGAAAAAATTCGCTGGCCTTATAGATCACGTGATATTTTCCTCTCTGCTGCATGCTGCCCTCTACAGTCTACTGCGCTGCATGACAATTACGTCTCATTCAAATGATGGCTAGCTGAACTCGATATCGAGTACGTAGCTCATGAAATATCATTATTTATGTAAGATATTATGAATATCTATAGTATTGTTTGTCAAAGCAAATTATTATTTAACGGTAATTTGTCGTGCTGTAGTCCCTTAAAGTGAGTTACGTGATGTTTTTTAATTGGTTTAATGCTTATTGTTCAGATCAGTTCGTACTTCCGTCTGCATTCATGACGGTACGGGCTTGAAAAACTTGACTTCTAACTTCAGCTTGCCGTTATACACGCATTTTTAGAATGAACGAAAGGCACTTCGATGTTATTTCAAGAGCTTTAATTTATTTTCCTTCATCATAATATCAAGGGTAAACCATTATTTTGTGGATATTTTGACAATTAAATTAATGCCTATTACGATTTGATTTTAATATTCTGATCAGCATTTTGGTCTTGTGTGTGGTACTATCGTAACTTGCTCAGTCTTCAGTGGGTCATATTTTGCCTTCCGTTTGTGAACGCGCTCGGTACCGCGAAGCATGATTCCTTCCATAATTTTGCAGCCTCAATTTTAGAGCAATAAAAAGACCTACCGTCAACTGAAACGATATCCATTTATTTTTTAAAGCATATTTATTTAATTAAATTGATTATTTAATTGTTTTGAAAGCAGTAACTGTCTTTTCCCGTCGCATATTATTTAGAACAGCAACTTAATCTTAACTTCCGCCGCTGCATGCACGCGATTTTTAGTATGGTGAAAATTCCTGTTCGGGTACCCGGTCCCCGACCGAAATTTTCAAGTCAAACCCGGGTTCGGCAAAACCCGTGATGACTCAGGCCTACTAGAATACTCGGCCGCCATTTTTTTCCCCCGTTCACCTGGCACTGTCCAGGCCGACGGTCACCCGTGCCAGAAGAGCACCGGCATGGTACCGTGGGTAAAAATGTTTCCCAGCTCAATCATACACAGGGTGTCACTGTCAACTCACCACTCAGAAACTGGGACCAAATCTCCGGATTTCTGTTTGGACTCGGAGGAATATTTGTCTGTCATCTTTATTTTTAAAAATAACATTGTTTCAATTATTTGTCAAAAATTCAAAAGCACAAATAGGCGCTTTCAACAGCAACTTGAAGTAAAATCGCATGGGTTTTCAGAGACGAACGTTCGTACTGTTCGTAGTATGGTGTTGGGCTGTTGGCAAAAAAAAAAAAAAAAAATTCATAAAATTCCAAAAAATTCCAAAAAATTCCAAAAAATTCCAAAAAAAAACTTGGCATCCGAGTATTTGAGTACTCGCCTGTAAGCCTAGGAGTGTACCGTACTCAAGTACCTCATTACACGGTTATGCACAGCCCTAATCTATGGGATGGGATTCACTACCCAAGTCGTGAAAGATGTTATCAACAGACGAGCCAGAAATCAGAAAGTCTACGCAATCAAAACAATATGAATTACTTGCTCATATTACACTCAATCACGCACAATGAGTCGGCATGTTTAAAAAGCTGCTTTGTACAGTACAAACCATTTTCAAACACAGGTACATGTAAATATGTGTACAAGCATGAATATTCCTCAAAAACTACATGTATGTTTGCAATATGTCCATTGTATTAAAAACCATTGCTAAACTAGTTACTATGAAAAGGCATGGGAAGAGATTAAGTCTGTTTCCATGGCGACCAGATAGCCTATTGTGATAAGATTCAATCACCAGGATGTATTCATGCAGTATTATCATAGATTCTTGTACAAATATAATAAAATGCTGATTCATTATTGTATGCCAGTACATCATATTCATGAGCGGCACTATACCGGTAGCTTAGAAATACATGTAGTCTTGTTCGAGTCCAAGTTACTAGCATTCCTCCGGTGAAGATACTATCTGTTGTCCGCTAAGAAAAGGTATGGTATGAATTCAATTTGTGAGAGAAAGGGCGGGGGTCAGAGGCATGTAATAATTTACTAAATCTTGATACATGTACATGTATGTCCTTTGTCTTTCCAAAGCGGTAGTCATATTCATTTTTATTATATTTTTAATAGTTTGAGTAGTTTTACCCCTTTTGTGTTAATCTAGAATGGCTATATAATCTACAATGTTAGTTTTCTATATTCAGTGTAAATTATCATGATGTTTGGATGCAGGAGGGTGTTAACTCTGTGTTGAGGTACACCATGTATGTGAGTTAATGCCCTTCTGGCTCCAAACAGATTATGGGTAAATGATGCCTTTCTGGATCCCTGCAGAAGAAAATATCTGCCAAAGTATTGACAAGTACCGGTACAGAAATTCTTTCTTGTGCATTTACATCTGTGGGTACTTAGGGATAAAGAGATATATAAATTGCTTTATCACTTTTATCTCATTGATCTAGTTATTTCACTAGTTTAAACATTAAAAACAATAATTTTGGGCCTTTAAATGTACACATATGTACAGAATCTAAACAAGATTTCTGTTTAAAGTTACACAGCTGAAATAATTTGTCAAAATGTGATTAAACCAGTGAAAGTAACAAAGATAAATATTTCAGATAATTCCAAAGATGTACACTTGATGAAATTCATAATATTCCAAAGCCTGGAAAAATGGTTTCATACGATCCATAAGATAATACCTTCCAGAAAAATTGTCTTTTTCATAGAAGTAAATGTCAATTCATCATTTCCACAAACTGCCCCACTTACGTGAAATGAAAGCAATCACCGTTGTGTTCATGCAAGTCAATTTAATGCCATCGACGCCAGTGAGAAACTCAACCTGCGCCTGTCTCTTATCCATTTGTTCTCTCCATTTGTTTTCTTTCTCACCAATTCATCAGAGCCTTCAGCCTTAGGTTTGTTCTGTCTCGACAGGTATTTGGATATGTCCATCCTGGAAGATTAAAAGCTCTCAAAATAATTGGACGATGAAAGATTCCGTGTCTCCCAACCAGTTTTCTCCTTCTTCTAAAGTTTAGAAAAGAAGACAGAGAAAAAAATGATGACTTGATGTTTTTCTGTCCTCATTAATAGCTATGATTGGAGCAGCAATGTTTTTGTTTGTCACATTGTTTTAGCTAGGTCTTGAGAACCATTTTTTGTTATTAAGGATTGACATATTTTTTGCTAGGATGCAGTTTTAATGCATAGTTCTAGTATTCTAAAGTGGTAAGAAAAAACAATGCTTGGTGTACGGTATCAATCATCAAGCTGGGACGTACATGTACTGTACGTGCAGCACCAAAAATCTTTCCTACGTAAAATTCAGGACACTGGTTTTGATGGTCCTAGACATCGGTGGACGGGTTCTTTCCTAGGCCAAGAAAACCAGAGAAGCTGTGAATGGCACAAACTGACCAAGGGGGAAGGTTGAAGAGGGTTTCATCTAAAAAAAAGAAGAGGTCTGTCTGTACACACTTGCAAATATTTTTTTAATTTAGAAAACGAAACAAAAACAATCAAGAAACCTTGAGGGATCAAAGCATTTGATTTTTTTTTCTTCACCTGACAGCCAAAGTGATGGAAGATGTTCATTTTTTTTACAGGATAAATTAATTTTTTCATCTCATATGTGCTAAAAGTTCAATTTTCTGGTGGATATTGACCCGTATGTGTATAGCTTATTAGTTTGTGTACACTTTCTGCACTTGCATTTTTCGATATAGGCCTTTGTTCTTTTAATTTTTATTATTCTAAGATATATTTTTTTTAATATAAAAAAAAGTAGGGTAAATGCTTCTGTAGGAAAACTTCCTGGGAACTTCAGTGTCCTTCACTCTTCCTACAAGGCAACACAGACATGTTATTATATATCACCTTCTCATTGTGATACTTGTTGGGATTGATGGGAACAAAATTGACCGACATCTGCAAAAGGAATAACAATAAATATATCTTTGTTTGAGACGGTACATGGAGGATTTCAGGGGCCAAAAAAAGTTGCAATAATAGAGGCACAAAAATAGGTGAATCCTTTTGTAGATTTTTGTAGATTGTTTGGCTACTTTGAGGCAGCGGGGCGTCAGGAGGTTTATATCTTGTTGTCTTTTATCACAATGGACGAGAGACCTGGAAAAAGGTTCCTCTGCATGATGAGTGTTTTAGAATAGACTCATTTAACATCAGAACTCACCATGCCAGGACGCATTTTTGAGAGGATCTTTGAGGAATGAACATGCCTACAAGTTGTGGAGGATCGGCATATCTTGTTCTGAAGTTGTCTACTAACGTACATGTTCCACCTACCTTGTTTGGTATTAAACAGTTCTGCTGATAGGAGGCTCTTTTGTCTTTTCGCTATTGCACCTTTTATAGACCCTTATCGATTCACATTATGGGTTAATTGGATTTTACCACAAGATAAATGGAATGTTCTGTAGTTTCTGTCTGCATATTTGATTTGTGATGTTTTGTAATTTGCAGCTTGTGACACTGCTTACAGTACATGTATTTTATAGAAAGCTAGCTTCAAACGTTCTGGTAGCAGGAATCAGCTCTGGTTGTGTGCTTACAAGCTTCCAATATATGGCACAGGCTGAGAGAGTTGAATGAGATCTTTTGCAGAAGCATTCTGCCGTTTATTTCATTTTCCAAAGGATTGAAATCATTGAATTGTAAAGATGTGTTTTCTCTAAATTCTCTTGCTCCTGAGCCACACAAAGCACCCACCAAATTGTGGATTTTGTCAGGATCTCGTGATCATGCTTTGTGACACTCCCATTTCCCTGATCTAAACACAGTGCCAATGTCAGTTTGTATTTTGATTCTTCTATCGGTTTGTACTGTACTGGTATACACTGTACAGCATTATGGCTACCGGTACTTTTGTCTGCGATTTCATTTTTTATTCAGATTGATTGTGGTTGGGTTTTAGGTTCATGACTCTGTCTGTGATGCTTGGAATTGACTTGATGTCACAGCCCAAATAAGTTGAACATAACCCTTAAAGAGAAGGTTTAGTTCTGGTAAACATGAAAATAATTCCAGAGCTTGCTCATTCTTTTGTCAGTTTTGGTGAAAGTCTTAATGGAAACATCTGTTGAAAAGGATTGCTCTTTGATTGCTTTCATATTCAAAATATGGCAATTGATAGCTGAAAAGTTTGGACCAGGTTAGGAGCACGTATAGATACATAGCATGTACATCATCATTATCATGTGAAGATGGAGTTCACTCTTCTGTCTCCATTGTGGGGGTGTTGTCACTGTGTTGGCCCCTTTTGGGGCAGGGCATGCAGCCTCCAGCAGATGATATCTGCCACAACTTGGTTTTTAGCTCTATAGCAGTGACCAGCGAGACGTGCTCTGCGTTGAGCAATGGTAAGTGAAATTGGAGGTATTTCCCCATATATCTGGGCCGTGGTCTTATCTCCTTACCAAGATTTTGTACTCTTATTATAGGAGCCTTGTATACATGTAGGTGCCATCGAGCTGATCCTGTAGATCTTTCTTCATTGTCCAGGTTTGGCGCCATAGAAAAGTATGGTTTTGACACGGGCGCTAAAGCAGGATAATTTAGTACTTGCCACAGAGGGTAGAGTTCGTTGCAGGCAATCAAGGCCTTTGCCTTGCATGATAGAATATCTGTCTTGATGTCAGCTAGGAAAGAACCACTTGAGGTACTTTCAAAGTCCTTTACTCTTTCAGTTGGGTGCGTGTGTGAAAAACATGTTGTTGGTTCCCATCTTGAGCATCAGAGCATGTACTTGGTCTTGTTGCATTGAGATTTCAGCTGCCTTTGCACTACAAGCAAAAACCCTCACTAAGGGTTTTCCCCACAATCCGATATTTGCTAAGCAACTTCCCATATTAACACCACAAAAACCCCAAATCAAAAAAATCATACCTGTGTGGCTTTTGCTTTGTAAATACGCGCTCTCGAAACACTGGTGAATCATTCCAGATTTTGGTCATGTGATTCTCCTCACTTTCGTGCTATCGCATGCATAGCAGGGTCAATTGGCGCCTGTGCACAATTTGCAAGCAACCTTAATAAGCAAACACCAACAGTTGTTTTGGGTTTATCCAGTAGTGTAAATGGTTAAAAAACTTTTTTTTAAAAATTGGTTTATCTGCACTGTAAATGGTTTAATATCTGCGTAGTCAAGATCTGTGAAGTAATGAGGTGACAAGTGATCATCTTGCACCATCTTTAATAGTAAATTGTTCCTTCAAGTCCAGACTGATGATGACCAGACACTCCTGATGTCTTTGGTCATCCTTGGACATCAGCTGTGTGAGTAGTCATCCTGTAACTCTATTACTTTTGATCTAAATGTATTAAAGTCAATGACATACAAAGAGATACATGTTATTAAGGATATGTGCAGTATGTGCAGCACACACCTGCGTTCATCGGGATCCCAGTACAAACCTTTTGCCTATGAACTCGCAGACATAATTATATGATAACGGCGTCAAATACGATAATAAATAGCGATAAGTTGTCGATCTTCTTCTAGTTGTAAGCGTAGCTAGCATGTGCACGCGATGACAATACACTCAAATATAGTTGAAGCACGTAATCGCATAGTACGTAAACAAACGTAAACAATGAAATAATTACGTAGGCATGCTTGTACAACATGACACAGCATATTGCGCGCGCTATTTCCTCAAACCGGAAATTAGCCTCGGAATATCGGAAATATATACGCGTTTATCATCTCTCAGAAACATGATTCTATATACACACATATATATATATATATATATAAAGACGCATGAAAAGGTGCTTGTGTTTATCAACATGCAAAGAATCACGTTTGAAAATGCTGATTATAGGCTAGAAAAGACTTGATAAACGCACCATAAGAACTGCAAGAAATGGATGCTAATTGAAATGCAGAAGTTTGTTTCTTGAATCGAGTTTCTCCTTCGAACAGTTTCTAATTTTAAAATTCCATGAATCCATCGTAAATTGAGACACATATGCAATGGAGAAGTTGACTTAAATCTTTGCTATTCATGATCTAACCAGAGTTGTGCAGAAAACTTTACTTTCTGTTTCGGTTTTGAAGACTTTCAAATTTGGAATTTGAGAGAAAACTGCGTAAATATAGCAGAACAGGATGTAAAAGTGACACGCTACTCATAATGTGTCTTGGTAGTTATCTCCTATCTCTGTTTCTAAAATTACTTCCGGTAAAAGGCTTTGCTAAATATTTCGCCTTCCTACTCTAAGGGATTTTTCATATCAATAACAAAACACATCCAGTTACATAAACTTATCAACTTTATCTTGGGCTGTAGAATTATCAAACAATATGTTAATTAGTCCTCGGTCTGAATGGGGGGAAAATTGTGTGTGTGTGGGGGGTGTTTTTAATTCAAAGAAGAGGATTTGGTTGGGTTGTTTTGAGCTGATCAGTGAGGTTACTTCCTTTTATGTCTTTCTCTTTCTATCTCTTTCACACTCTCTGTCTCTTGCTATTCCCCCCTCTCTCTCTCTTTCAAATTGTTTCCTGTAAGTAGCTGGTCCACCGTCTTTTTCCCTGAATGATTTCCTCATTCTTTAGGAGAATCGCAAACAATGCTCATGTATTTGTACTGAGGTATGACAAGTTTGGAAAGGCTACATGCAAATAGCAAATGCAAGTTGGGGAATACTGCAAAGGATGTTGAAACCATTGACACATTGAAGAAGTAGGAACCCGCATTCATGGTGTAAACACCACCATATTTTCTTCATAGTTGACTATTAACCTTATTGACCAGATCTTGTTTGCTGAGGCCTATTTACTGCTTACAAAAAAAATATCATGGTCATTTGTTTTGATCCCTTTGATCAGAAGTATCTTCACAGAGTACTCTGTTGTTTTTCTCGAATTCAGTTTACACCATCAGTCGTACTAGGCAGTTTGTGATATTCTTCGAGATGCGAACATATAGGAAGGATTGATCCGTGACGTTGGATTATTGCTTCTGCCAAGTTTGTGTTGAATGTGAGTAGCCGAGACCAGTTTAAAATCAAGTTACAATATCTACATTGTACAGCATTTGTATAACAGGTAGGCCTATACGGTCACACCACAAACTGTGGTGTGCAAGGTACTCCACAAGTTTAATGAGTGGCCTATATACTTGCCATAGTTTAATGCCACTAAAGAATTGGATTGCAAATTTTTGCCGCTGTAACATTTTGGGAAATCACAGAAATTACTTGCCACAAAATATACCCCAGTGAAAATTTTGTGGATGTTTCTGGTTTTTCAGGAGTACATTGAATGAGAATGTACATGTATTCTGATATTTCTACAGAGAAGCAGAGGGGTATAACTCACACGTATACACCAGGTTCTTCTGGTTCATTCTGGTTCCTTCTGGTTCCTTCTGGTTCCTTCTGGTTCCTTCTGGTTCATTCTGGTTCATTCTGGTTCATTCTGGTTCATTCTGGTTCCTTCTGGTTCCTTCTGGTTCTCAACCAGTTATACTTTGACACATCCTCCGGCGACAATTGCTCTGCGGTAAATTCCTACACTAACTGAATTCCTTACTTAAAGATACTATATCCCTTTTGCAGCCAACATCAAATTCTGTTGAACTTTGCAGGAATTATGAATATGTCATGTATGTCCTATCTGTGAAATTTAAACGTTAGCAGTGTCCTAATATTCAAATTATGCAAGGAAACCCGTTAACTTGCTAGACTGCACTGTCAGACACTATTGAGTGACTGACTGGCTTTTTTTCATCTGTGGTAATAACATACATAAAATGAGCTGTAAAGCATTTGTCTACATCAATAACCCACTTCTTGTAATGGCCAAAATTAAACTGATTGAATCTTTGCGCAGCATAAAACGTACGACCATTCGGTACAATGGTCTGAAAAATCAGACTATTACTTACTGGCTCTATAGCTCCTAAGTCGATTCGACAACTAATAGTCGTTATTTTCCCACCTAAAGACCTTTTCAAGCCCCCCTTTTTTTAGGGAAGTTCTAAATTAGTATTGTCTTTCAAATGCCGTTGGAATTTAACCTTTTCATTTTTTGGGCCTGCAAATGGGATATAGTACCTTTAAACCGCACATCGAACACTATACCTTAATGTGACCATTAACCTCAAATTTAATCTAAAATCTAATTGCAACTCTAACGCTAAACACTCATTCACGATATAATACGTAAAAAAACACTGCATTTTGCTTTACACTTAATTGAATGGCAACTGCACGCAAGAAAAGTTCTTACGCATATTCACTGAGCTCTGTGTTATAAGATACAAAAATGTAAATGTCATTTCCTGCAGTTGATCAATGCTGGGCTTTACCACATATATATTAAAAGGAAGAAAATGATGCTGGAGCTATAGCTACCATTGCTGTCTCTTATATACATTGTTGTCTCTCACATTGTGATTATTATCTTACTAAAGAGATTTGGCATGGTTGTGCCTTTGCACATTTTTATTTTAATTCTATTTGAAAATGTAATTGATAACTGTATTATTGCAAGTTTACCTCCAATTATTGAAAAAAGAGGAGATATCAAATCGTCAGGTTTATTTACATGTCTAGTCACAGAATTCACTAATCACTTTTGCCCTATAGAGCTTTTCAGTTGGCAGATTTTCTTTGGATGAGTGAACGTAAGGGGAAAAAAATCCATTGCATTTGTTCAATGTACTGTTGCATTTTGACCCAATACTTGTTAGAAGGTAAAGCCACATCTTTTGAACATTTATTTGATTTGGAGCAGAGCTTAGGAAAGGACATACATATAGCCACTTTGCAATGGAGGTCTGCAAAGTGTTTTCGTTTGTGTTTTCATTTAGAGAGGACCTTTGCCATCGATTGCTTCTGCGTATGACGTGATGTTCTAATCTTGTTATAGAGTCAGAACAGTCCTTGGGTATTGCTTTAATGTTTGGATGTGACATACATTTGGTGCACGTTGATACTGGAATGGTGTCATAAAATTCATTGTGAGAAGTAATGGTGATTACCCTCTTGAGATTATGGACTAAAATTGGCAAATAATGCATACCGGTATTCATGTGGATTCTGTTTTGGAATAATTTTGATTGTGCCACTCCCTGGCTGTTCTAAACCTCAAATATTATAAGAAGTCAAAATACTTGCTTTTTTAGTTGCTCTATCAAAGTTTTTCTGTCATACCAATGACTATTCATCTATCGGTGAATCGGTGAAAAAGTCATATCAGTGTGCTTAACATTATTCAACTTTTTGACTTTTCTGCAGAAGATTTGAAGCAGTTCAATGGACCTCTACAGTTTACAATCCTGCTTGTTGTTATTTAGTTTGACTAAATCTCTATTCATTGATGTTATATATTCAATGACATTAGGCACGTTGCCAGCAAGTTTTGATGTCTACCTGCAAAACTTTATTTTATTCTAAAGTAAGTGTAAAAATTCAATAAGAGGACAAGCATAAACTTGAGGTTACGTCTACCCGATAGTCCTTTGTTGTTATCCGTCCGTATGTAATCCTGATGCAATGTTGATTTCTACGTGTTGGCCTAGTTTTCATGGGCGTTTGTCATATAAGTGTAAGTGATGACAGTACCACCTACCAATGGCCTTGATCTAATACTCTTTTAAGGTGCAAAGAGGCAACAATAGTGAAGATTTTTTTGACTAACTTGTGAACACTTCAAAGAGAATGCATATCTTCAGCGAAGAGATAGTAATGAGATTCAACTTGCACCAAATGCAACCTACACATATAAGTCTGATAAACTTTACAAAAATCCTGGCGCACATTTACGCTTGATCTGTGCAGTGGAACTTACGGGCTTCCAGTCTCTATATAAATTGGCAACCATGTTGAAAATAGACACGTTATATCCCTTGGAGGATGCCAGCGACTGGATGTTGCTACCAAGGAGCCAGAGGCGCATCTCTGTGCCCCAGGAATCTCCAACCAGCTCTCCATCAGGACTATGCAGCGACGATTACTGGTATGTTTATTACATTACAGGCAGACTTCCAGACTTCCAGAGCTTTGGCTTAAATTGCATCCTGATAAAAATACACGCTAAGAGGTAAAGCTGTGGCACTAGTTAGGATTACAGTTGCATCAGTAGAGCATTAAATCCTTAAAGGGCCTGGTATAGGCAAAGAGATATCACTTGTGTTATCTCTTTGGTATAGGGGGAACATACCTAGTTTCATAGTATGCTTTAGAGAGCCTGACACCAGGTATTAGGTCCATGCCAACACTTACAGTTCTAGTACACACTGACCCCCTCCCTCCTTTCCTCCTTTCCTCCCACCCCCTCCCCATTTTTAATTTTTTACTCTGGACCCTCAAATGTCCATTTTATACAGGGACCTCGGCATCATTTCACAAAATTGTCGCGAGTACAAGTTCACCGACATCCCATTGAAATGTGTGTATTGTCATTAACATGCGTTTCAATGGGATGTCGGTGAACGTATACTGTGTATGACGGTTTCATGAAACGATGCCCTGGTGTATATTTATACCAACTCCCACAGATGCCTAATATTTTGCAACAGAACCCTTGGAAGGAATGTTATTGTGGAGCCTTGGGTATTAAATTTACGATAACCCGATTATGTATTGCAAACTCATCCTACTTCTGTGAAACAGAAAAAAAAACAAGGGAGTGGGAATGGTAAGAGCAATTTGCCCTGAAGCTCTCAAGAAAGCCACAAAATCCTGAATAAGTTTACTTTGAAGTAGTTTAGAAAACTTTTGTCAATGTTTTTCACTGAATACATGCAGCATATATTCATGTGATTACAATTGTACAGCCTGGTGAGAATAAGGAATGCAGTAGATTTTTTATTTGAGTAGACAGTAGCTATGTTTGCAAGGGACCATAACAGTTTGCTAAACCTCAAAGGTTTAAGCAACAACACGGGTTCACATGGGACCAAATCACTGAGTGTTGTGAATTCTAAACTATAAGCTGAGCAAAGCAGTCATCGTAACCAGCTTGTAGTCTGCACAGCACATAACTTCAAGTGAGGACCCCCTTTGCGGCTCATGGTTTGCGGGTTAACTACAAGATTGCTCATGGTTTAAAACTGTGAGTACCTGTAAACTATTTGAAACTGCAAGTTCATCTAAACAGTCCTTATCTGCAAGGTACATGTAACCTAGTCCAGAATCTGCCCGGTCCTTTATTATATTCCCTACACACTTCACTCAAGCCGAAGATGGCGTTATCAACAAACTCATAATTATGCTCACCAGCCCAGGAGTCCGAATTTAATGATCCCGCCATCATCGGCTGGTAGCAAGTAGGGGAGGTAGCGTTGGTGTGGTGGAGATAAAAATTAAATAGGCCAGAGTCTGGACTACATGTAACCCTGAATTTTAAAGCCACAAGCACAGGCTCTCAAATGTGAACCAACAATATACATGTTTACATGTTGTTTACTCTCCAGTTGAGAGTAAATTGGTAAAACGTACTTGGACATGTACCTCTGTGGCCTCGATCTGCTTTTAAAATGACAATTGAAAAGGTGCGTGTGTAGTACTTTATGGGTCAGTAGCTTCGGACAGAATCCTATCTATTTGTGTAAAGAAACAAGTCAGTTTTCTCATACTCTGGACTCTACACTGGACAGAACCACAATAAGCATTGATCCTCAGTTCAGACATCCACAATTTTAGATTGGCCCCCTCAGCATACGGACCTTAAGAAATAAATCCAAACTTATATTTTGTATTAATACTGCCTTGCTGTAATAATCAGACACAATCTTATAATATCTCTTTGGAAAAACCAACAACACTACATTTTTCAAAGTAGACTTGTGCTCTCACACATTCTATTCAGAATAATAATAATAATTGTAATGATAATAATAACATATCTTGTTTACCCAGGGTAGCCTCATCAGTATTAATGCCGTTTCCCTGAGGGCCCTGCAATCGTATTATTACTCCAGGTTTAGCCGAACTACCATGATAAGGTGCTCAAGCATTTAAGGAATGTCTTCTTACCGGGTACCTATTTACTGCATCTGGGTAGAGAGTGGCAAACATAATTCAATATCTTGCCGAAGGACAATTATAAGTGCCGCATGGGACTTGAACCTTGAACCACATAATTAGCAGTCCAGCGACTTATCCACTAGACCTTGACACCTCTAAAACAAATGGAATAAACCATAGTGACTATTCAATCAGATTTCATGTATTGCCTGTTAGGAAAAAAAGTTGCTTTTCATAACCACAAAGATGCTCGAGATTTGCCAGTCATATCAACTAACGTACCTTTACATGTACATGTACAATGGAGGAAACATGGTGCAAATAATCAAAGGGCTTAAAGGAAAATCCAACCTTAATAGACAACTACTGTATTAAAACGAACGAAAAATAGAATAATCACAGAAGAAGGAGTTATGATTTTAAAAAGTTGTAATCACTGTAAGTATAGGCACTTTAAATTAGCTGAATCAGTAATGTCATTGTGATGTAGTGCTGGACAACTTTCCCATTTGTTCAAACATACAAAATGACTAAAATGTCAAATCTTCAAAATGTTCAGCCCAGGAGGGTCTTTTCTTTATAGAGGACCTATAATAATGTTATCCATAACAATTTTTGAGTAGTGATCCAAGGGAGAAGGCACTTGGGAGAAAAACAGATTTTAATGATATATTTTTGTACACGACAGATGGGAGAGTTTTCTATTTCTACGTTCCAATCCACTGACCAAACTGTCAAGTTCTGAGATTAGCATAGACTTGGTGATCTCATATTTTAAACATTATAACTCTTATCATTGGGCCAATTTATTTGAAACTTGCCATTCTGATTCGCTGATTTTTTGCTCTCGTACAAATGAACTTATTAAAAAGGGTGGATTGCTCTTTAATTTGCCTTCAGTATGTTACCAAAATGCCACAGCCCCATGGGCTCAGGACGCAATTTAATTGCAAAAACTTACTTCATTAGCTAAAGAAAAGAATTGAAGTGGAAATGGCAGAGAGAAAGGTTAAAAGTAGAAATGAAGATAAACAGATAAAAGCAGAAGGAAGGTTTTGCAAAATGAAATCACAAATTAGACCCCGTTCTCATTCACTTCGTTGGAGCGGTCTAATTAAGACCCGTTCCTCAGGAGCGGTTCTTAGGTGAGTGAGAATGGTCAAAGTGGTCCAGGAAGTGGACTTCTGGACCGCTCCAGAAGACCACCTCGGGAGGTGGTCTTGAGGAACGGGTCTTATTAAGAGCGGTTTGGAGCGCTCTAACGTGCGAGTGTGAACGGAAGCGTACTTTGAACGGAAGTGAGCTAGTGACGTTCTGCGCGAAACATGTAGTACGGTACATACGCTTAGTATTCCGCGCAAAAAAATTTACCCCCTGACCTGAGCTGCCATAGCAACAAGACTACTTTGACTCGTGGAGCGGTTTGAGCCATAAAAACTGCTCGGAGTGTGAACGCTCGCAAACGTTCCTCGAGACCCGTTCCTCTGGAGCGGTCTAACTAAGACCACTTTCAAAGTGAGTGAGAACGGGGTCTTAGAAGCAAGATTCCTTTTTTCATTTTATGGTCAAATTATTTTCATTCATGGTCAATTAGATGGAAGATAATGAGTAAATACATGTACATGCAAATTGCCAAATCACATTACAGTGGTGTCAGGATCTATAGCAAGCCTTTCTCAAGTCGATTCACTCACATGTACTGGTTTATCTGGAAAAGTAAATACTGAAATGTGTGAAAGAGTCTGTAGATGAAAACTTGTGTGCATCTCATATACATTGTACTGCCCAACCCAATATTTAACTCAATACATATCTCATTTGTAGTGAATTTTTGTTACATTTTTTATTGTGCAAAATTCATGTATTAAAGGTAATAACAAAAGTGGGTGACGTACTATTGTTGTGGTCTACAGTGATAAGGCTTACAAAATATTGACTTTCGTATTTCTATTACGTGATGAAGACCTTATGGTATAGAAACTCAATAATTTTCCCCCTTTTTTTCCACGACAGTAAAATGACTTGCATATTTTCTATTATACGAGTACAGTTTTTGTTTTTTTTGCATTTCCATTGTTATACTATTTAATTAGGATAAGTAAATTTGCTTCTCTTTGTTTACCACATGATTTAATAAAACAGGGAAAACTAATCACAGAGTGTATAATGATCATCAATTGGCAGAATTAGTTATTGATGAGTACAGGTTAATGTATCGTTCATAAAGGTGTATTGTTTCGTGTGATTGGAACGATTGATCAGACCGCATGTCTTGATCTGAGTAAATGGTTCGTTAGAAGATTATGAGATTGACTTGTACAGGTGTACTTGAAAAATACGGAAAGAGGAGAGGTGCATTGGAAGAGAGGGAGAGAGAGAGAGAAAGAGAGGGAAAAGAGATGGAGGAAGAGAGAGAGAAGAGAGAGAAAGAAAGATATATATATATAGAGAGAGAGAGAGAGAGAAGAGAAGAGAGGAAGAAAAAGAGAGTGAGTGAGAGAGAGAGAGAGAGCAAGGAAGTGAGAGAGAGTGAAAATGATGGAAAAGAGGGATTGGAACACTTGAGACAGAAAGAGGGGAGAGAGAGACGGAGAGAGGAAAGAGAGAGAGAGAGAGAGAGAAGGGAAGAGAGGAAGAAAAAGAGAGTGAGTGAGAGAAAGAGAGAGCAATGAGAGAGCAATGAAAATGATGGAAATGAGGGATCGGAACACTTGAGAGGGAGAGAGAGAGAGATTGAAGAAGAGAGAAAGAGAAGAAGAAGAAAAGGACATGCAGAATAGGATGGGAGAAAAAGAAAGAGGGAGAGAAAGAACGGGAGAGACAGAAATAAAGAGAGAGACAGAGAGTAGTGTAAGTGGTAGAGACAATTATGATGAGAGTTAAATGAAGCACTCTACCTACATGTATGACAAAGAAATGAGCTGTGGCTTTACATTACATTATATTCCATTGTTCAAATGAAGGTTGTATACATTAAGTGATGCATTAATTAACATATTGCTAGCTTTGAAGTTGTGAGAGTATCCAATCCAGGAATTTATAAAGTGCCAATATCTAGTTGCCTTATCAGATGCGCTGATGAGACTGAAAAACTACCAAAAATGTCTGTTCATGATTCTAACTGGGAAAGACAAATCGTAACTCAAAACAATGCTTAGAATATGACTAATACTTGTTACGAAACTAGTGTATTGCTTGGTAATAATAATGGTAGTAGTGGTGTTAATTATGATAATCATCATCATTTTTTATAGCACCTTTTGATAGAGCAGATACAAGGCGCTTATGAAAACATAAAACACTACACATTACAAGAGACGGGATTGCCCGAATAGATATATACACATAAAGCATTAGCTTCAAATACAGTAATGACAAATGTACTTAATAAAAGACAAATATACCAAAAGGATTAAAAGTATGAAAGAAAAAAAGAACACTTAATTGTCTGTACTAACATAACATTAATCAGCCTTAGATATGAACGTATTGAGAAGTTTGACATGCTACCTCAAAACGAGAAACCCTGACAAATTTTTCCAGCGGTTCAGTAAAATTCATCTCCATTCAATTTGGTCCCTTGAAAAGATGAGGACATGGCAACCAAATTCTGCATTTTACAACAGGTCCTTGGTTGGAATATTTTTATGTTTATAATAGTAATAGTAGTAATGATAATAATAATAATATATATATACATATATATATACACATTGACAATGACAATGCCTCTAAGCACTTTACCGATATATTATTACCCTGGTCATTGGATTCAGGCTTATCTGTACCACGATGTATGCACCATCTCCACTCCCTGGGGGGCATTCCAGCCAGGTGCCATTTACAGATGCTTACAATACTGAGCAAACTACAATTACTTTGACATCCTACCAGGTACCCATTTAACACCTGGGTGGAGAGTGGCAAAAGTGGATTATCTTGCCGAAGGATGTTAGTGCCGGTTTGGATTCAAACTCTCATCCCTTAGATTCAGAGTGACATAGTGAAGAACCACTGTACCACAACACCTCTACATTTTGCTGTTTTTATGCCTCCGCCACCGAAGGTGGTGCCGGAGGCATCATGTTTTTGGGTTGTCCGTCCGTACGTCCGTCCCGTTTGACCGTTATCACAATATCTCAAGAACCATTTAAGATTTAAACTTAAGACTCAGGAATAGTATTTATCACCATAGGAAGACGATCTGATTAGATTTTGGAGCACGTAGGTCAAAGGTCACAGGTCACAGAGGTCAACTTATGAAATTCCTTGTATTGAGTTTGTTAGCGATATCTCAAGAACCATTTGAGATTTAAACTTCAAACTTAAGGATAGTATGTATCACCATAGGAAGACGATCTGATTAGATTTTGGAGCACGTATGTCAAAGGTCAAGGGTCACAGAGGTCAACTTATGAAATTCCATACATTGAGATTGTTATCATGATATCTCAAGAACCACTGGAGATTTAAACTTCAAACTTAGTGATAGTGTGTATCACTATAGGAAGACAATCTGATTAGATTTTGGAGCACGTAGGTCAAAGGTCAAGGGTCACAGAGGTCAACTTATGAAATTCCATACATTGAGATTGTTATCATAATATCTCAAGAACCACTGGAGATTTAAACTTCAAACTTAATGATAGTATGTATCACCATAGGAAGACGATCTGTTTAGATTTTGGAGCATGTAGGTCAAGGGTCACAGAGGTCAACTTGTGAAATTCCATGTCTTCAGCTCGTTTAATATGACTTTACATTTGATATTCGATATGATGTAATTTTAATGGAATTTCTGAAAGGATTATGCTTTTATTGCAAGACTTTTCGCCTGTAGAGTATGACGTCACTCGGTGTTGAGGCTGGTGTTGAGCTATCGATAACGCGATCGGTATCGTCCTTCTAAACTGACCGTCGGTGTTGGAGCTCGGTTTAGCAGCCTTTCCATGCTCTCAACACCAACACCAACACCGAACACCGTACTTGAAATCACTCAATGTCTTATGGGTACACAGTTCATGAGAAAAAGCAAAGGCACTGACAATTGAATTTCATATGCAGCGCATGTCATTCTTTAAAAAAATCAAATGAAAACGAGCTTTAATTCTTTATAATGGCAATACATGGTTACTTTTTATGCCTCCGCTACAAAGTAGCCGGGGAATTATGTTTTCTGGTTGTCAGTCCGTGCGCACATACGCACGCACGCACGCACGTCTGTGCGCACGTCCCGCTCGTGATCGCGTTATCTCAAGAACCAATTGATGGATTACCGCCAAACTCAGGTCATGTATGTATCTTGCAGAGCTAATGAACTGATTAGATTTTTGGGTCACGAGGTCAAAGGTCACAGGGTCCATTATGTATGCAAAAATAGCTCGTGATCGCGTTATCTCAACCGATTGATGGATTACCGCCAAACTTGGGTCCTGTATGTATCTTGCAGAGCTAATGAACTGATTAGATTTTGGGGTCACAAGGTCAAAGGTCACAGGGCTCATTATGTATGCAAAAATAGCTCGTGATCGCGTTATCTCAAGAACCGATTGATGGATTACCGCCAAACTTGGGTCATGTATGTATCTTGCAGAGCTAATGAACTGATTAGATTTTGGGGTCACGAGGTCAAAGGTCACAGGGCTCGTTATGTATGCAAAATAGCTTGTGATCACGTTATTTCAAGAACCGATTGATGGATTACCGCCAAACTTGGGTCATGTATGTATCTTGCAGAGTCAATGAACTGATTAGAATTGGGGTCACGAGGTCAAAGGTCACAGGGCTCATTATGTATCCTAAAATAGCTCGTGATCGTGTTATCATTAGAACCAACAGATGGATTACAATCAAACTTGAATTTTAAAAATTGCTTCCATTTTGGTTTGTAAAATTGCTCTATGGCGGAGGCATTTTTCGACTGCGCGCAGTTGAAGTTCCATCTAGTTTTGTTTTGTTTTAAGCAAGTCTCGGTGGTAACTACTTGGTTTCACATGCACATTTGCATTTTATGCTCAGTGCCATATGAATTAAAATCTGACATTTTCAAAATATAATATTCAGATATTCTGATTTAAGCACCACCAAAGTGAACCACCAAAGTGAACACTGATAAGAACAGGACAACCTCTAAAAACTCATATGAAATGTAAGGCTCATTACAAAAAAAAAGAAGATCTTCTAATCATAGTTTAATATGCCTAATAACTGGGTCATAATGTGCTTTGTGCATGTGTCTGGGTAGACAATTTCACCCAGCATGTTTTTATTGATGTATTGTTCAATATTGATATATTCATGCCTATTACTTCTACATTGTAGTGACAAGAAACTCAAGGTCTGTACGCCATGTTAAATTATCAAGGCCATATTTTATCATGTAAAAGATATATGTCATTATTAGCTGCAGATTAAAACTAGTCTTTGAGCTCTGGCATGGTCTATAGAAGTGAATAAATCATGGTATATTTGTTTATTGTCTAATCATAGGTATCTAAGCACAAAATTAAGTGTAAAGAAAAATAAACTTTAGTCAATGCTCCTAAAATGTGACATGGTACCATAACCAGCCCCAAAATTCTTTTAAGTTGAAGTACTTTTCAAACCGTCCCATCTGCCACATGGCATCTTCACTTTCTTTCTCTCTCTCTCTCTCTCTCTTTGCAATATGAGCTAGAAAGAAAGCGAACCCCTTAGTATGAGTTGCTGCTGTCCCATAGGGCCCTCTGTGCATTCTATGTTGAGAGGGATGGCAGTATTGACTTTGATGTTGAAGTGTGCTGGAATGCATCACTTCAGGCTGAAATGTGACTATTCTCTACCTCCACCAAACCCTGCACATTCATAGGAAGTACGCCTGTGTTATTTGCCCGAGGCAGAGGCATTCAAATGTGGAATTTTAGGCTAGTGGCATGAGAGGTGACTTGTACTCTCTGCTCTTGAGCATCTTCAAGAGAAATTTGAAGTGGTCGATTTGCTATGGCTTAAAATATCAAAAGTTCAAGCAAAAGATGCATTAATTTAGGGTTGTTGTGAAAAAATGATCTAAGTGTAGGCCTACTTTGTTTTTCTCTGGTTTCTACAGAGTGGCAGAGAGGGAGGGAGCAGGGCGACAAAAAGGGAGAAAAACAAATTGAGAGAAGAAAGATTTAAGAGACATAAAGACAGCAAGAGAGAATACAGAGACAGAGAGAGAGAGAGTCAATTTTATTTTTCACGTCTTTCTTAATAGTGTTCAGTGTGAGGGCATGAAATCAAGCACTACTGTTCTACCGTTTTTTTTTAGCAAGAACTTAATAAAAATGTGCCACTCTCAATCCAGGTGAAGTAAATGGTGTGAGTACCCAGTGATAGCGTAGCCCAGCTGGCCTAGCCCATGCTAGGATAATAGTGTAGTGCCATTAGCATTTCCTCCTTTTCTCTGTTTTTTTCCCCTGGTTCCTGTAGCCTTTGATACTCTGTGGTATATGTATAGACATGATACAAAATGAGTACTCAACAAGAATTTACCACCATTATTTTACAAATGTGCTTGGAGATAGATGACCGGCGCCCGATACTGTATTTCTCTTAATACACGATTCTTGCATTAATATTCTTCTTCATATCATATTTTAACTGTGTTATCATTTTTCCCCTCTCTACAGGCGAACCCGATCCATCAATGCACCCGTCCCGTCCCCATCCTTTGGTCCCAAGGCCATGCTCAAGAGGGTTCCAGTCTCACAGATAATGTAAGTATCCGTTCTTTGTGCTTCTACGGACACTAAAAGAATCCATTTTTGATATTCAAATTGGCAACATTTTTAAATGTTTTCCTTACTCCGATAAATTACACACACAAGTTATTGTCTGATGCAACATTTTTCAATATAGTATTACATAATTTATTCAAAGAATGATATACATCTACATGTAGCAAATTTGCTGGAGGGGAAATAATCTTTTAAATTCTACTTTGTGTTGTCAATTTAAAGATTTTATTCACTCATGTTATGTTAATTTCTTGTACTCCTTTTTTGCAATTTGCCTAAACTGCCCATTTTTTCTGCTCATTTTTGTGTCAAGGTAATTTTAATAGATATGCACCATATTAAATGAAATGGCTAAAGTTGGTTATTGCATATCTAATTCAAAGCACAGTTAGAAGTCCAGGGGGTGTTTCACAAAGACTAAGATCAACTTTAAGTTGGACTTAACTATGGCAGGCTGTTCATGCCATTGGTTGCTCTCACCGTTATGATCTTTAGATAATATTTTTTCCTTCAATAATGAATTCTCAAAAAATGTAGATTTGTGACCATGATTTTGTACGTCCCTTGAGAGACCAATGCCAGTAAATGGTGAGAGCAAACAGTGGCATGAACGGCCTGCCATAGTTAAGTCCAACTTAAAGTCGATCTTAGTCTTTGTGAAACACTCCCCAGATCTGAATGATACTCTTAATCTCTCTTAACAGTCCCTTGAAGTATAGGCCTATATATTGCTGATGAGAATTTCATAATAATTTCCCTTCCAAAATGGGGTATATTAGAGAGACAAGCAATTTTCAGGTTGTATCTTCTTTGCCGTTCGATAGAGTGATAGCCTCTTGTGCTGTCCAGGGACAAGTTAAGTCACAGACCTGCAGAAGAACAGCCCTTGGCTGAAATTGGTGCCATGCAAAAATAAAATAAACTGAACTGAAACTGAACTGCCAATATTCAGTTTTTATTCACAATTTATTATTGTCTGGAAAAAGGTCAGACACCACGTTCTAATGCACATTGCCAGGTAAATATTGTCTGTTGACTCTGTGTTGAATAAAGAATATGAGTTAACACCCTTCTAGGAAGTCCTAGCTCCACAAAGACTATCTCACCATGCAAGGGGTACAGTATAAATAGTGCAGGACTCTCCGTTAACCTCCATGAAACTGGGTCACTTCATTGAAATTGGCAAATGTTTAGTGGGTCTGGGTGAAATCCTTGATGGAATGATTATTACAATTTTGGGGCATCACCCTGGATTTTAGATGGTTCTTTGCTCTAGGGTCCTGACACTGTTGAGGGTGATCCAACATTTGCTCTGTCATTGTTTGCTCCAGGCTTTTATTTTGCAAGAGATTTTGGGGTAGGATCAGCTTTGTGATAATTTTTTTTAGTTTGGGTTTATCCAGGTATGCACTGTCACTACCTTTTGTTACTGGGGTCTGGGGTGACATTTTAGAGATTTGTGTGAAGCAGACCCTTTTTGAATGTGTAGAAGAAAAAATAAGGAGGGGGGTTGTTCCAGATTGAATTTCTTGGATCCATGTGTATCAGGCCCATGATAGTGTCAATGCCCTGGTTTGGGATTAGGGTTAGGGTTAGACTAGAGTCTGGTATTGGTACTGATGATTGATACATCCAGGGTTCAGTAAAGCTAATGGAAGAAATGGACCCTGGAGGAATTGCCGCTGGGGAATGTGTCCTAAAATCGATAAATGTAAATCTACACCTACGTTTATATCTTACTATCCAGGACTCAAACACAGGTGTAGAATAATTGCCTCGTACATATACAGGTGGTACAATAATATAATGCAGAAATATATTGACGGGTGCCCCATCTGCAAAAAGGCAAGACCACTGTGTTTGTTCCATTAGCGATCAGTGTCCCATGCATGTACACTTACAAGTACGTTAATGGAATTAGGTGTTCTTGAAAACCTCTTATAAAGTCTCCCTTCATTAAGCACTGTACAAAATATTTACTCAACAAAATTGATTCCAGTGTCTAAATGTTGGAACAGATGCTTTCTTATCTGAATTCTACCGTCCTACTTCTAATAAATTGTGCACTGCCGGCAAGAAGGCTGTCACTGCCGTTGACAATACACAGATCTTATGACCTTCTTGTGGACAGCCAACAAAATGGTGTGGCATAAGAAATGCACTTTCAATTTGACTAAATAATGCAAGTGGATGATTGATGGAAAAAAGCCAATATTGTTCAATTTGATTTGAAGGGATGTTAATAGGGAGTTGAAAATACAGGAATTATTTTCATTTTATAAGAGTTAGACTTAGTCTCATATGTTTTGAAATTGAATATTTGGGAGGTATGAGCAAAAAAAAATCAGTTTTTGACATTCTAAAATTAAAAAAAAAGAGAAAATAAAATGAAAATTTCCTATCGCATTTGAAAAATACTCTGGAAATTTGAAGATAAGGAAATATAATCTGTATACATGTGTTGAAAGAATCCTATAAATCATGCTGTCAATTAAATAAATACATTTGGCCTATTATTCAAACCATTGTTTGGGTCTATTTGAAATAATTTTCTATGCAAACGAATAGAATCAGTACGACACACTATCTCTTTAAAATCGGATATGAGAACATCCCAAATATGAATATGGCAGACTGACCTTAGAGTTAATTATATCCTCTAGTGTCTCCAAACTAATTTCAAAACCAGCTGCCCATAATAATAAATATGGTCTGTTTGGAGCCAGAAGGGTGTTAACTCATACACTTTAACACAGAGTGAACGCCCTTCTGGCTCTGAACAAACGATGTTATCTGTTGAGAGCTAGAAGGGTATTAACTCAAAGTAGAAGTATATCTCATAATGCCCTTCTGGCTTTTTGCAAATGATATCAACCAAGAAGCAGAGGCAAAATATATTGAAAAAAGAGAAAAATCTCTGATATATGACCTTTAATTCTTCCTTTCATTAAAATTTGACTACAGGTAGAAGTCATACTCCATATCTGAACATAATTGGCAGGCAGAGTGAAAATTAGATGGTTCTAACTATTTGACATCTAAGCATTGAAGGGGGGATTTTTTATTAAAAAGGTGATAGATTGACAAGGTTAAATTGAGTGAGACGAAAAGCCGCTGACTGGCATAACATTATTTGGTTAATTAGGGTGATATGTTTGTCTGAATTGCAGTGTTGTCAGGAGCGAGGTTAGGAGATCTATCATTGCAGTCTGGGCAAAGGGGTATTATATTTCCAGGCAATTTTGAAGTAGACTGATATTCAATTTCCACATTTTTACTTTACAAGTTCCGGGCCTTAATTACATGCATTTTATATTACTCTCCACACATCTGAACCCTTTAATTTTTTTTAGCAGTTATTGAAATTGGAAGATAAATATCGAGCGTTTTCCCTATGCCCCCCCCCCCTCAAAAAAGAGAACGGTGGGCATCATTATTATTATATAAGATAATCCCGCAATTGTAGATTTTGACTTGTCTGAATTGACCAACATCAATCAATCACATGGACGGGCAAGCTAGAGGAAAATTATGGATGAAATTTTGAAGGGAGACTATTGTACTTCGTATTGCCCTGTTTTGTCATTTATTACAATTGACAAATTAATTGATTCAATCAATCAATCAATCAATCAATCATTCAATCAATCAATCAATCGGACATGATGTACCTTAATGGGTAATTTATTTTAATGGATAAATTGAATGGGAGAGTGAAAATAGCATACAGAGTGTAGTTATTTACATTTGCATCATGGCAGAAAGAGCTTTTTTTCGCATTAAGTGTGCAATTCAGTTTCAATTTTTAAATTTTTTATTACAAAGTAAACTGACCCTTTGTGCGACATGTAGTCTCTAATGATTTTTTTTAGTCTCTTCTCTATTTGTCTTCAAAGGCTCTGATTCATCTTTGTATCCCAGTCAAGAGGTACTTCAAGCTTGTCTCATCTAATTATTGATGCTCATCACTAAATGAGTGGATTATTATTACATGTAGGTTTCTGCTATTGTGGTATAAATACAGCCTGGCTAATGAGGAATCTTGTTCATTAAGGGAAAAAAGAAGAAAGATTCTTTTTGATGATGATGATAATTTTCATATCTCTCTGTTTTTTTCCACCTCTAGGCATGTGACAGATCCCTCTAGCCAGCGCCTCGTATGGAAAGCCACACCCCTCTCAGTGCTCATCATCAAAAAGATCTTTGACACATCCGTCTTGGGACCTTTCAAAGAGATGACCAAATGGCTTTCACAGGTAAAAGGACCTAACATGAAGAGCATGTTATTGCTAGAAGGGCACTGATATATTTGCATAGTGTGTGTGTAACATATGAAATCTTTCATAACCATGGTAGCCTGTTGCTGTGGGCAAAAGCAGGAAAGACTTCAAAATTTATAGTGTTATTGGACAAGAGATAATTGTTGTTGTTGTTGAGAGCCAGAAGGTCATTGTCTCTTTGTAGAAGTACAGTTTGAAGCTTAAGCCCTTTTAGCTCTTACCAAATGATATGTTTTGTTCACAACACTCAGACTAATCTGAAAAGTCTGTGGGTTGGTAGCAAGTGTAATGTTGCAATAAAAAACTTGCTGTCAAATTGAATAGTACAAATTCGCGAAAGTACTAGGTGTGAAAATCGCTCGTTTACAAATCGCGAAAGTGTCATATTGTGAAAATTCTGGTTTGACAGTAGTATTGACCACAGAGCAAAATCACTAGAGCATGTGTGGTACAACCACAAATTTATTGTCTTATTATTTGTCTATATTTTGCTGTTTGTGGTGGTGATCGTTTGTTAAGAAACATACATAAAAAATATAATTTATAGATTACCTTATATGAATAAATATGTACATGTAGCATACATATTGTATAATAAAATTCATAAATCCTATGTTTTATTACAGGAGAAGAATCTAGTGATCTATGTAGAAGGCAAAGTACAAGAGGATGAAGATCTCTTGGCTAACAAGGAGTTCTCTACCCTCATGAAGAAATTCAAAACATTCAAAGAAGGTGAGACAACCCATTTCATCTCCTGGTAGCTGATCTTTTTTAGAAATAAAAAGAAGAAAAAAAAGAAGAAGAAGAAGAAGAAAAAACATTCCTGAAAGTCATGTCAATAGCTTGGAGCAATATGTGAAGGACTGGTATTGACTTATGTCTCATCATTGCAAGCAATAATATATCTTCATACGAAATCAAAGTCCATCGCGTAGAGTCATAACATGGAGTGTTATTCAAAGGGGGGCAATTACAATACAAAGTGTTCATAAAAATTGCGAGGAGGTAATTGCCAGCTGAAGGTAAGTAAAATATTAAAAATGGGAACTAATATACCCATTGAGCTGAGAGAATTAGATACCGCTTTTTAAATGGAGTTATCAATTAATCAATGCAATTATTTACCAGGGTATAGGAGAGAAATATTATGCAACTTGAACATTTTTGAAATATAATAGGTTGCTTTTACTTCTATATTTACAGTTTACTGCTTATTGTGGTTGTTTGTTTGTTTGCTTTTTTCTCGTGTTTACAAATAGAAACTCATATCTAATCAGCCTAGGTTCTTCATAGATCCTTCTGTTGAGTCTAGAATGTCTTATCAAGAGTTGTAATTTATTGATTAGTTGCAACTCCAGATGAGTTTGATATCATTTGCAACTTGTCACATAAGTACCTTTGCCAGTAATTAAAAAAATTGTGATTGATTCTGATCAGCTGCAGCTATATTTTATTCTCTCTTCTTTTCCCTGTGAATATCATATCAATATCAACCCATTTTAACCCTATCTCTGTGACCTAGGTGATGACCTGAGCGATAGGATAGACTTCATCATCTGTCTCGGTGGAGATGGCACCCTTCTCTGGGCATCCTCATTGTTCCAGGAGGGCAGTGTACCTCCCGTCATGGCCTATCATTTAGGATCCCTAGGATTCCTCACACCCTTTGAGTTTGAAGATTTCAAAGAATCTGTCAATGTCTTCCTAGAAGGTATGTATCTCTGTTGGTTGTATGACGCTTGGTTCTGCGCCTTGGTCAATTTCATGATGATGATGATGATGGCGAGGATGATGGTGAGGATGATGATGGTGATGGTGATGGTGATAGTGATGATGATGATGATGATGATAATGATGATGTTGATGAAGATGATGATGAAGATGATAATGATGATGTTGATGAAGATGATGATGATGTTGATGATAATGATAATGATGATGATAATGATGATGATGATGATGAAGATAATGATGACGATGATGAAGATGAAGATAATGATAAAGATGATGATGATGTTGATGATGATGATGATGAAGAAGATAATGATGAAGATGATGATGTTGATGATGATTTTGATAATAATAATAATAAGAGTTTTATTATTAGCACATTTGAATAAATTTGTACTCTTCTGCCATCCCAATCCAGGTAATGCAGCTGTCACGTTAAGAAGTCGACTGAAATGTCTCATATTTGAGAATTCTGAGATCCCCAACGGCCTAGAGGAAAACAACAGCGATGCCTTGAAACCTCCCAGCAAGAAACCTGATCCACCCAACCTCAAATTCAAATTCCAGGTGAGCAAAATGAAAATGGCCTCTTGGTTTTATCACTGATCTCAGGTTCTGCTGATGTAAGTGCAGTTTAAACTGCCGCATTGTTTGGAGTATTGTTTCGGTAAAGATATCAAAAGGACATAAGTGCCGTGCAAGGGCTTGAACCCATGTCCTTTGATTTAGCCATGTGACTAAGACACCTCTTTCTCTTTCTCATCCTGTATCTACCAGGTCATGAATGATGTCGTGATTGACAGAGGGCCATCTCCTTACCTATCAAACCTAGATCTCTTCATTGATGGTCGACACGTCACAACTGTCCAAGGGGATGGTGAGTCTATCTTTATATGCCATTCAAATAATCTCCCTGTGCCACAATTTATTAATCATGTGATACATTTAACCAAAGGCTTCAAGATTATTTAACTGTTCCCAGTGAAATATTAATCTATTGCGCTGCTAACAGGGTTGTAATAAACCTAATCAAATTGTTTATTTTGCAAAGCCATTTTCTTGCACAAAGCAATCCTTCCATTGATTGTTGCCTATTGTTTTGTGCAAAATTGCATATGAGGTAAATGAGTGACCTTGCAAAGAGGGGTAGAAAGCCACCAAAGTTGCTATTATGTGCCTAAGATGATAGCATCACACTATGCAACCTGACTACGATTCCTATTGTAAATCCTGAAATTTGTGCATGCCTTTGATGTTTGCAAATTCCGCTGAAGTTTCATGCTGCACTTTAACGTATTCACAATCTGACACAGCATTGAAATTATTCGATGCATTTTCAGTTTCCATAGCAGCTAACCTTTCCTACTATGGAGGAAAGATTCCTCTCTTTTCCTGAAATATTCTGTGTGAAAAGTATACAAAATAGACTGTATTCCTAATTTAGCCTTGAGAGATTCCTAATTTTTTGCTGTGAAAGGTTGGCAGGTATGAGTTTCTTGCTGTGAAAATGACCGTCATTGACGATTTCATGTTGAGAGCATTTCTGGCGTTAGTAGTACTTTTGAAGAGATTGCAATATCATTGATATTCTAGACATTTTAAGGTTTGATATCTTCCTGATTAATGCTCCGAATGATGAAATTAAGACTTAATATTAAAATGTTGGTTCACTGTAAACATTCTAGTTGGAGGAAAGCCCAAAATCGTTTCATGACTGGTCTGATGTGACTGAATCGTATGTACCTAGAGTGCCTCCATTTGTATGGGTTAATGAATAGAAACTAGGATTGTAGCCTAAAACTAATATTTGTGAAGATTATTTGAGAATAAGTCTTGTACTTTGAACCTGATTTTACCCAAGCATGATTGCTACATGTAGCTTTTTATTTCTTACAAAAGGAAGTCAAAAAAAGAAGTTGGCATTTGACACTGGTATTTGAAGTGAATATGCATGCATTATGTAATGCATTGCCATCAGTCAAATGCACGAATGCAATTATTTTTTTACCCAGGGTTTGCTTTATGAGACCTGAGGCTCCTGAGCACAAATTGTTGTATGATTAAAGCACGGGTGCAGTTTGTTCCCAGCATTTGCTGGATGTTTTATATTGTTTGATGAGTAGAACCATTGTAAGTGTTTTGTCTGTGCATTGATCAACCAACCGGAAAGGTAAACAGACTGCTAGGATGATATTGTGTCGCATTCAAAACACCCTGGATTTTAGGAAAAAAACAATAACATGCGAACAAAATTGAAAACATTTCATTTGAATCATGAATCACTATTTTGCGGTCAAATTCCAGAAATGATTTACTGCTTTACTGTTCCTCTCTCTCTCTCTAAAAAGAATAAAAATTATTTTCAATGCTGTTTTCAATTTCAATGAATCCAGGAATGATGAATGTTTTTTAAAACTTACGACCTTTCTTAAAGACTACTTGTGTTTTGTTTTTTCTTCACATCACAGGTTTAATAATTTCTACTCCTACTGGTAGCACAGCCTACGCAGCGGCAGCAGGAGCTGCAATGGTACATCCTAACGTCCCTGCAATACTCATCACCCCTATCTGTCCACATACACTGTCCTTTAGACCCATTGTAGTACCTGCTGGTGTTGAGCTTAAGGTACGTACCATTGTCTGAATATAGGGGTGCATGGAACCTTTTATGTGAGGGAAGATTTAGTTCAGTTTTTCTCTATTATCCTGTCATACTTATCACCCCTATCTGACCGCATACACTCTTCTTTACGCCCATTGTAGTACTTGCTTGTGTTGAACTCCAGGTACATACCATTGTCTGAATATAGGGGTATCATGGAACCTTTGTTTGTGATGGACATTCCGTTGATCCTTGTCAAAGTAACATGTATTTTTTGGTAACATTTGCATGGTCATAACTCAAAGCATGCACAATCAAAAGCATTTGAGGTGGTATAGATCATGGTATAATACAAATTTAATTGCACATTCTTGTGTAATTATGTTTAAAATATCTTTACCGGGACAGAAAAAAAAAAAAATCAGGATTTCAACAAATGCTTTGCAGCTACCTATTACAATCATTACACATTTGGAACACCTGCGTGAGATTTAGATAATGTCTCTGTGTAAGACATGTAAATTACAACATTATACATTTGACATTTCCAGACGGTTAAGTTTTACAGAAAATTGTTTTTTACCGAGATGTGTCATTAGCACCGTTTTCTACATTAATGAAATGGCGGTCTTCTTGTATGTACAAATGTTTTATGCTGTTAAGATGATTTGTAAGCTGAAGAAGATCTTCTTTACTTCTGTACGTGCAGGTGTCTGTATCACCGGATGCAAGGCATACAGCCTGGGCCTCTCTGGATGGAAGGAATAGACAAGAACTCAAGAAAGGATTCTGGTAAGTGATGATGGCAGACATACACATGTACTAGAGCTTGATGTGAGTGAGAGTGTTTGTGTGTGTGTATAGGGGGTGAAGGGAAGGGAGAGAGGAAGAGAGAAAGGAAGAGAGACAGACAGACAGAAGAGAGAGAGAGAGAGAGAGAGAGAGAGAGAAGGGGGAGAGAAGGGGAGACAAAGAAAAGGCAGTGAGGGATGGAACGAATTGAGGAAAAATACCAAAGACGAAGTTGGAAACATAAAAGGCGAAAAGTTGGAAACATAGAAAAGGAAATGTCATTTGAAAAAAAAAAAAAAAAAAGTATGTAAAAACAGTATATTACAGTGGAGGAGAAACACAAAAACATATTCAGTTGTTGAACAATGGGATGGGAGATTATGAGAGAGGGGTGAGTGAGAGATAGATAGATACTGTAGATAGATAGCGAGAGAGAGAAGAGGGAGGACATAACAAAAGAAGACTAAGAAGAAAGAGAAAGGGAGAAGAAATTGACGGGAAAAAGAGGAATAATAATTTTGAATAAGTAAATGGTGATCACTAATTAATTGTTAGAGATGTCAAAAGAAAGATGGATTTTTTTTTTTCTTGTTTGCATTAAAAACATGCCATGAAGACGGGTATTGATATAGCTGTTCCGGGTTCATGGTCTATTCAAGTTTATCTTTGAGCTTTATTGTGAGAAAATTGTGATGTCAATATTGGCTCTTTTAAAATAGATATCAGTCTTTGTACATATATGAAAGGCAAGTCAACACTTTCAGATAATGAAGTTGACTCTTGTACATGCTATTCTACAATATATCTATTGTATGCATATATTTTTGACAGTTGAAAAGAAGAAATGCAGTTAAAAGATAAATGTAGATTGATAGATAAGATTGTAGATTGTGATATATAGATAGATAGATATTAATACGAGGGTTAAATTTAATGACACTTATGCTTATAACAATGGAAAAGAGCTTAGAAAGGCATGGAGAGAATGAAAAAGAGATGACAAATTATAATTCAAAGTCCAACGGGATCTATTATTACAAACAAGCTTTATTCTACTTTTAATGTTTATTTTATCAGTCTGTAATAAACATAGTAAAGAGGAGTTCAACTAACTACCGGGCACATGTATATTAAACTTCACCATGCATTGACTACTTTTATAGTGGGAGTTTATTATTCAGTATTCTGTGGTTAAGTTGTCAGAGTGATCCGCTTCCATTTTTTAAAAATGAAAATAGGGACCAGAAATATTTTCATTTCATTTTCATTCAAAATCAACGTAATATTCCAGTTTGTTTTTAAAATACTTCTGACCACAAGATAGCAGTAATCATTTAATTTTATCTGTCCATTCGTTGTCAATTTGTTGTCAATTACCGGTAGTTGTCAATTTAGCCACAACCTTGAAATATGACTTTTAGTTAGAGGTGTCTGCTCACGAAAAACATCCTCCCCAAAGGCTTTATTTGCTTTGAGAATTCATTAAGTTTTACAATTTGTTTGCTTGATTATTGTATTCAATTGGTTTTGTCAATTATATTTAATTGAAGTCAGGAAGTTCATTATTTTCAGACCAAGGACATTGGGCCCATCTCATGTCTGTCGTGTGTGTTTGACAGCTATTTTCTACTTTCTTGATGGTGCAAATTGACTGATTGGTTCTCATTAAAATTCATTTGGGTTGTAAAGGATATAAACACTTTTCAAACTTGTTATGATGCAATGGAACAAACCAAATCAATTTAGCATAGACACCTATTGGAAGCAATATCAAGTAAATCACAATTCTGAGAGCTTTTTATTTGTTAGATTTTTGTTAGTTTCAAACCTGAGATATATGTGTTCTCAATATCATTCCTCATTCCTCTGATAATCAATTCAATTTGAATTTGAGCTTCATAACAAATTCATTTGTGTTTGATATGAGGTATACAAGAAGAGAAATGATTTAATTTAATTCTTCTTTTGTGCTTGTACAGCTTGAGGATCACTACATCGGTCTACCCAGTGGCATCAGTGTGCAGTATAGATCAGATCTGTGATTGGTTTGACAGCCTGGTGGAGTGTCTCCACTGGAATGAACGGCAAACACAGAAATCATTCAGATCAAAGATCAAGGACAAATCATCAAATAACAACAAACAGAATGGTGGCTCCAGTAGTCCAGACTGATAAAAGACTTCAACCAATCTCCAATTTTCTACTTTGGCTTTACTATTGAGGACCAACTTTTGTCCTGACGGAAGTGGGGAGTAAGTTTATATCACGTAACTGTGGGATCAAATCTGTACAGAGCAAGAATGACATTTTTTCAATTTTTCTATATTTGCTCAACTATAAAGGACCTTCTTTGGCCTTGATTGAAGTGAAAGGGGAGTAAGACAACATCATATAATGGCAGGATCAGAACTGCATTGACCTAGACTTGAAGCAATCTCCATTTTGTTAATTTTTAAAAACTTTTCAAGAAGAGGACCTTATTTGGACATGGATGAGGGAGTAACTTTTTATAATGTAATGGCAGGATCAGACATGGTGTGAGCTATTTGTTCCCTAGAAGTAAATTTTCTTTCCAGAAACACTTTTTTCCTCTGTGACAACACACCAAGTTGCTTTGGTTTTGATGCAGTAAAAGTGGATGAATGTGGATGACAAAAACAACAGGGAGCCGTGGATACCATTAAGAGATGCATCTAACTTAAATTTAAATATCGAAATCTGGAAGTGGAGAGTTTCAAGCAGCATGGATGACATTAACAATCTAGTAACCTAGATTATTGATTATTTGCAAGTCCTCTATTGACCAAGATGGGCAAGTGGTATTTTTCTTGTACCCTGTAGTATCATTAACCACTAGTATTGTTTACTAATACACTTCAATATGATCATTCTATTTGTACAGTGCTCTCACTAGTGTTTCACACCGCTTTACATACACAAGAATGTCTTTTAGAAGAGGGTGTTTATGTGAATAGAAAGTACACTTCATAGGCAATAGCATTGACAGGGGAATGCTAATTAACTCTTTATGTGATTCGGGCAACAAATGCAACAAACAGTGGTCTGCCATGGTCGACCTTTGTTACATGTACACAGACAGTGTGCATGTTTAATGTACATTAAAACAGTGTGGTGTAGGTTTTCCATAAAGATTTAGTAAATTGCCAGAATCACAATTATGATTAACACTTTTGATACAATGTGCAAAAATGGAAATGATAAAAAAATGCCAAATTCAAACGAAAGACCTCATGGTATTACCCAAAGTATGTGTGTGTTAGTGATTATGAAATGACTAATGGCATTCTACGTAGTGAAAATGCTCTTTTTGTACATCTGGATTTTGGAAACGTTTTTTTGCATTTGAGAAACCGGTAAGCATGCGCATTTACCAAATTAGGGAATTCACGGTACATTCCAGATATTTTATGAGATGACGTTATTTTAACGAGATGAGATGCATTATCTTTGTGCCATCTCTGGTAGAGTGTCTACCGGTATATGACACTTCCCCCTCATTTTATTTGGAGGAGGGTATTTTATGTATCCTTGCATAAAAAGAATCATCAATGATGTATTTTAAACCTCTTTGCTCACTGTACAATAAGACTACCGCTTGAAGATGCTCATTTGCCTGTATGAAGGTTATATACCAAAAGATAAAAGAAACCATCAGCTGACTACAAGAAGGCTGTATTGTCATGGGCAGTTACTACCTTCTTGCTGGTAGCCACAGAAATACAGGTTTTCTGATCTGAGTGACTATAACATCTAAGACGTATGTTAGTCTGTCTCCCCAGTTGTTTGTTTAAGAATGAGTTAAATGTGTAAAAAAATATATTCTTCATCTTTTTCTTTCTCCCTGACTTAAGGTTTCCTCTCTTCTTGTATGTACGACTATGGGTGCGTTTATCGTGCCTTGCCACTCAGCATCAGCGTTACTATATGTACATATCAAACCCCACTATACGAACATGTTTTGTGGGATGTTGCGTTTATCGACTCTTCACGATTCAAAATAAAGGCCTTGTCTCTGCGCAGCTGCTTTGCGCCGTTTCGGACCCGGGAAGCAGATTAGCATGGGAAGGTCCGATTCGTATGTGGGGTTCAAAACAGCTATGTGTTTATCATCTCTCAGAAACGTGATTCTGGCTGTAAGTCACATTCAAAACGCACTTTTCTCAGCGTTACAATATGCCCATACAATATGCCCATATCTAAAGACGTTTGAAAAAGGCTTTGCGTTTATCACCTTAAAAATTTGCCTGAAAACTGTTTCTAGGCAAAAAATTGAACGATAAACGCACTCATTGACCTTGCAGGTTATGATGGATTACCGTTACTTTTGGAGGTTATTTGAAACTTTTCTCACATTTCGAATATGAGGACTTTGATTCTATCATTTAAATAATGAGAAAACACTAGGTGCTAGAATTTATCAGTATGCAATTTATGTAATTGTTTTCCAAATCAAATTTTCATCTTGTATTCTGTCGATTTATGAGCTGTATTGCACAAACACTATGAATCAAGCTCCAATAAATTGTCTTTATGTATGTGGTAAAGTGAAATTAATGAACTTGTAATTAGGTCTGTTGATATTCACATACAGATATTTTGGGAGTACATAAAGTTACATTCTGGCCATTGTTTGTTTCTTTTTCTTTTTGATGTAAAATAAGAAAAGGATGAAAACTGAATGAAATAGTGTCTGTGGTTCACATACTTAGTAGAAAGAGGCATGAATTTGATGCCGTGAGATCGAATGGTGATACCGTGAAAGAAACAGCAATCATAAGTACATTGATTTTAATTGCATATACTTAATGTTTATCATGCTACATGCAGTGTTTATTTTACTGTTTCTGTTCATAGCGGCTCTTTTTTTTTTTTTAATTGCTAGAGCAAAATTGAGTTTCTTTTTGATGTTTTATCACAACTCTCCAATATTGAGTGAACCTGAGCTACATCTTGTACTGCCACTGTGGACTCATTTTGCTGGCTATGTGATAAAGATGATGGTGGTGATGATAATGATGATGATGATGATAGTAATTCAGATTGGATTTGTGTGTCCCATATTTTTATTGTCACATGCAAAGTTAGGTAGTGGATAATTGTCCAGACCTTTCAGTGGAAGAAAATTTCAATTTTTGTTTATTCTAATGTGCCATTATGTCACCCATTTTGTTTTTTACATATTGAGTATTTAGATGTAAACATTCCACTGTGCTACAAAGAGTAGTTGATTGCTAAACTTATTGCGATGAAAAAGAAATATAGTTAACGACAGCACTTGTCTTATATGTCTATATATTATTTTATTATTACTTTTAGTGCAAAATAGAGCAATATGTATTGGATTGGATGATGAAAGTTTTGATAGTTTGTTTTGAAATCTGATGACATTATGTCATCTTTTGAGAGCCAGAAGGGCAATGCATATACTCTGTTAAGTATATGAGCCATTGAGGGTGGTATTCTTAACTGTCATAACAAATCAAAATTTATGACAAAGTCATTGGTAAATGTGTGTGCAAAGCTGGCTGCTTCACCTAAAGTCAAAAGAGATGTCTGTGCAAGCTCCAGTGGCAAGTGTTAGTTCTGCGCATTAATTTGACTATGTTATAATTTTAATTTTCTCTAACACAAAAGACAACATCGTTTTCAGAATACAGCCCTGTGTCTTAGCAAACAATGTGTTGTTTTCAAGTGGTTAAAGATAACCGTCTTCTTTGCTTTAATTTGTTGAATATGACGAGACAGTATTTTGCAAATTTCACTTGCCTTAAACACATTATTATACTTAGCTTGCCAGCCATGTCGAATAATAAAATAGTTGGAAATAATCACTAGATTGGCAGAAGGGCCATTCCATATGATGTATTTATATGATGTAGTGCTTTATCCACTTTTTCATCCAAAAATAATATGATCATTAACTATTTGCAGTGATATCAGAAAGAACTACGGTATTAGTTAATGCCAATATCCAGAGATTTTTATTTGGATGAAATCAATGAATTATGGACATGTTGTATGGAATAAGCCACCTCGGAGATAGCACTCCGACCCCTGAATATTCACAGGTCTTTTACAATGGAGACGTCCCATTTTGTGCATCTTAGAATAATCACTGCCAAAGTGATGGAGGTGCTTCATGAATACATTTTATTTGCCCTCTTGAAAAGAATACTTCCACCATTGTATCATAGAATGTACGGCTGTTGCATAACTGAATACTTATTACATTACTTTCATGAACACATATCCAGCAGATCGTCTCAATGGATTTTACAGTTTTGTAAAAATTATCTTAGTTTGCCCATGCGCAGATATTATCTCCGAAGTGGCTTATTGCCCTAAAGCAGTTTTGTGTTTGACATTGTATAGTATATTGTGATGTATCCTTTGTGATACAGATGTCTTACCTTGTCAAGGCGTTGGTTGGTATTTGCCATCTTCAAAACCTCTTGTTTTTGCAAGTGAAATTATTTAGTGCAATGGACATTGTAAAGAATGGACATTAATCTTTGCGTGCTGCCATGAAAATATACAGGATAGTATTTTATTTGTAAATCATTTAATGATGTCTGATTCACTTTTTAACCCATCAGGGACAAGTTTTTTTAAAGGGATGAATGAATTCATCAGCTTTTCATCCTCAAATTGGCAACACACAATTTTTTTTCTTCTGTTGAGCTACATGACACTTTCCAAACATCATGTATCTGAAGATATCGATAGAATTTAACAATTACCAACTTTCAATGGGGAAAACATTGATTTTAAACTCTTCACTGTGATGCCTAGTTAAGAATCTTAATACTTATTATTAAAATTCCTGATTTCAATCAACTCAAGTTACTGTACAAAATATGGGTACAGCTTGTGTAGAAATTTTGCATTTTCTCCTTATGGTGTATGTTCAATATGCATGCTAAACTACAAAATGTGGACATTTGTCCCTGATGGGTTAAAAAAATGTATGTTGAAATTTAATCAATCTCCATGCATACAGACTGTAAAAAAAATATTCAGTATTTCCTCAAAGTTTTCAAAAATATGGCTGTGCAAACCCGATCATTTCAATCTACTTTGTCTGCCTTGCAAAGTTTCATTAGTATTACACAAAGCCTGAAATTATCATGAGCAAATAGGCCTTATTATAGTATCCATTAACTGTATGTGAAGGAATTTAATCACTGTTTGGTGTTGTTTGTACACTTTGTATACTTTTGCAGACAAATATGGAATATAGGATTATATCTTAATATTTTTAATCTTCGTGACTATTATTTCACAGGGTCCTTGTTACTATGAATCATATGTATATTTTGGTAGTTGAATTTATTGATTCATCTGTTATTATAACACATAAATTCTTTTTTCATTAATTTAGGAATAACAAAGATCATGTCACAGCAGAATTATACATAGCAAAGAAATGCACAATCAGAAATATACATTATGTGCATTTATATGTTTCACATGTGCATCTACGGTATACTTTTTATTTATTTGTGCATATATTTTTGAACTATCTCTTTGTGGTAGTAATGGGACCAATTTATTATGCAGTTGAGATAAATTTGCAATCGTCATTGTATGTATTTCTAGAGTGCTAGATAATTTACCTTCTCTGACTTTAATTGATGTTAACGATAAAGATGAGTTCTGGTCATGTGCTTGCAATTTGAAAGAAACGATTGAGGAAGCTACATTATGTAGTAAATAACAATAATTGTGTGTCTTGAGGTTTTGAAATCATCAAAATGATAAGAAATTGACCAAATCTTGCTGAAAATCACATTCAGTGAACATCACTCCACACAGAAATGGTTATGTGGGACTACATTACACATATGCCTGGAAAGTGCTTCAGACTATTTCTCATATTTTGAATATCTGGGCATTAACCTTGACCAGAATCCAACCTTCTCTTGAAAGGTAATGCACTGCAGTGGTGGAGAGAGCCAAAGGTATTAAAAAACAATCACTCTTATTGTCTGTTCGGAAGCAGAAGGGCGCTAACTCGTGTTCAAGTTTATGATCCATATTCTACTCGAATTTAAACCCGACGCTGGGCTGAAGCTAATGTTCAAAATGGGGTTTAACAAAGTAGATCATCCGAGGTCTAAGATTTCCTTACTTAAATGTGATCTAAGACAGAGGGTGGGGTTTTAAATCGGTTTCCTGATTTTTTTTTTCCCCCCAATTTTTTTCCCAATTTTTCCTGATTTTACCCCTATTTTACTTCGATTTTCTTACTAAAAAAGGGGAATGTTAGATGCCATTTTTTTTCCCCCCAAATGCTTTTTTTTTAAAGTCAAGGGGTGGTTGAGAAAAAAATTATTTTTTTTTTCTCAGTGCTCACTATCACCCCTGGGTTTAATTGAATTAGTATACTTCAAGCTGATATCATCCATTGAGAGCTAGAAGGTAGCTTACTTGGTATTGAAGTACGTGAGTTAGCGCTCCCTGGCTCCAATCAGACACTATGATCCTTTTACAGTACTAAGGCAGAAGCAAGCTCAACATTTTTAGACTATTTGCACTAGTTGTTCAAATCTCAAAACTTCTAAAAGTGTTGTGCAGACATGAAAATTATATTTTTATGTTTTTTTATGTAATTTTATAATCTTATTTGTGAGTAATTGTAGGAATGAAAGGTCTGAATAAAGCGGGGAGTTGAAAGAAGAAATGATAGGAGCTTCACATTTATGAACATGTACAGTACATTGCATTGTGTTATCGACTTTACTGTGAACCAATTATGTGCAGCATAAATCTGAGAGTATGCAGCATTTAATGCTACATTGCATCTGTTTAAAGTCAGAAGGGCATTAGAATATACCCTTTTGCCACGGCCATAGAAATACTTAAGTGCTAACGTAGTGTTTCCTCTCCATTTCTTTGGTAGAGCCAAAAAAAGAAAAATGGACATATTTTCATTGTTTTACTTACTTGTGAGGAGAAAGTGCAACTATTGTTTTATATATATATATGTATGAGAGAAATAGATTTTCATTACTTTGTATATTTTTGTCTATTTGGGCTCTGAACTGTGCATTGTATACAATACATGGATGCATTAGATTGACTTGTTTATATTCTGTCTAATGCAACATATGATGTGTATGAAATAATGTGCAGGGAGCAGTGTTTTGGGATTTCTGTTTTTTAAAGAAATTAAATGTATACCAGTATAGTCAAATTCGAATATTTCATTCTTTAAAAAAAACTTATACTATACTTCAAAAATGAAAAGAGGATCATCATTTATCATCCTTTTTTTAATTAAATGACAGAAAATAATACAAAGAAATGTTTTATATATTTTTGTTTGCATTACCGGTAAGTAATTCTTATTGGTCATGACATAACATTTTTTAGCAACCTTTTTTTCTTCCTATTTTATTAATGTACGTTTTATATATTGAGTTAAAGCAGACTTTCATTGAAATTCTTATGGGTCATCGTCTGCTTATGCTAATTGAGTAACGTTACAAATCTCGGCAGTGCGAAAGTAGGACGGTACTTTGTTTTTTAAATTGAATGTTTCCAAGTGGGAGATTCATAACTTGTTCGATCTAACTTTCCCTTATGCAATGATACAAATTAAATCAATATTTAAAATCATGAACCCCTACTTTAAAACCCTTGACAGTCAGTAGAGGGTAGACTTGCATTGTCTGGCATCCAAAAGGGATGAAACCTCAATTTAAATTTAAATTTGAGCTTGATTTAGCTTTACAGGTACACATTGAGAAAAGAGTGGTTTTTCGTGTTCCAGACCTCCTTTATAAAATCTTGTGCAGGATTTGTCTCCTGTCAGTTTCCAATGTTCTATATTCCTTGGGCTTGAGTTAAAATGTCTGATTTATGCTTATTATGTCATTCGATGCCATTTACCAGTCAGCTTGTGACATACAGATATAGAAGACTACCGGTAGATGGATTTTATACAATGGATAATATGAAATTTAGAGATTTTGTAACACTGCACAGGTGGAAATTTTTTTTTCTTTCTTATTTTGAATAATTTTACAAAATATGTGGTTTTAGTCGGTTTCCCGTTAAAGCTAAAATTACATGTAATTCCATAATTGTTGTATTGTGTAGGCACATCTGTTTGAAAATTCTGCGTTGCAAAATTGAAGGATTGTATTTACGTGTGTATGTTGATCACTAAATGATCAGACTTTTTGTTATGCAATTTGTACTCTGGAGAAAAGAACTGAGAATTATGAGAAAGCAAGATAAACATTTAAGTCTTTCCTATTTGTAAGATTTTGATAGAATCTGTTATGTACAGCAGGAGAATCATTAATATTTGTATATATTCAAAGGGCAGAGATTTTTTAAAGAACAAAATACAGACTAAATAATAGAATTGCAAAGATATCGTTGTCTCAAGTGTTTTGTTTTGTGTAAGAACCACTCCTTTGTATATGATGTATATGTGAGTGGTTGATATTCATGCTGGTAAATGAATGACAATATGAAGAAAAAAAAACATAAGATTAAAAAATGTATCATGTTGCACAAGGTCACTGGTTTTACAGCATTTAATCAGCAGATAAAAGAAGAAAAATAAATATTGATGAAATAGAATACATAGGTCTGTATTCTAATAATTCATTTAATTTGCCTGACCGTGGGTCCTTGGGTTTAAATTTGAGTAGAATACGGGCCCGCACTAAACATCTGTTAGACGCTCAATATGCCTTATCCCACAATCAAAGAAATAACCAGGCTTAGACGCTTCATTTCATTTACACCAATTTTATTCGTACATGTAAACTTTAAAACATCTTTTATTTGCTCTTAATTCTGTACACCATTTAAATGGCCAATTTAGAACTCAAAATTCTTAAACGAAGAGAAAGCACATGCAAATAATCAATTTAGACAATTCAAAAGAAGAATCAAGAAAGGTATTATTGAACTCTCACAAAATCAGAAATCACGATACAGAACAAGTTACACACAAAAAATTGACTAGTTGTCAGTCTTTAAAGAGAAGGTTGAGTTCTGGGGAGAGGTGAAAAATAATTTGTGAGCATTATCATTGTCATGCAAGTGTGGAAGAGCATCAGAGAAAAAAAGTTCCATGAAAAGCATGGCCCTTCAAATGCCTTCATATTCTAAATATGACAAGTAACAGCTTAAAAATGAGGCCCAATTTTTATGCCACATGTTTGTGTAGTCCCATATACATCTTTCTGTGTACAGTGCTTGTTACTTTACCAATACCAAATTTCTTATCATTTTGATGATTCCAGAACCTTGCAGTACACACTAATACTTATATGCTAGATGATCAACCTTTTCTGATCGATTCCACACCGATTCTTTCACAATGCAATCGCATGACCAGGGCCCCGTTTCACAAAACTTGTCATCAGTGACAAATGACAGTTGTTGTTATAAGCTACTGAAATCCTTGCTTCTGATTGGTTATCAGCTGATTTGTCACTGTCTTTTGTCATTTGTCATTGAAAAAAGGCTTTGTGAAACGTCCCCCGGAACTCAACTTTATCTTTGGTCAATATCAATTTCAAGCTTCGGTTTCTTTACTGATGGTCAATTTCCAATCAGCAAATTCCAGTATCAAGCTTGTTATGTTAGATTGAAGATGCATAGAAGTGGGCTTTCATGGGGAATTAGACAACGTTCAGGTGTTTACCCAATAACAGGTGTTGTCAATCACCAGGATTAGCCTGCAGTTTTATGACCAACAGGCCTTAGGTAATGCTAGACTTTTCCCTCACCTCAAGTCTCTCCGAGAGACTAGGGGGTATTTCTTGATAGGCCTACGGGTTTGATGTGTGCAGACAATTACACCCATTAATAGTATTTCCACAAAGTCTGGTGTCAGCGAATTATGGCCTTCTGCACATGAAAACTGATGACCCACTCCCTTTTAAATAAGGCACACACTTGTCATTATAGTTTGTCCAAATAGCAGAAAAAATTAAAAATAAATTTGAAATTACTTTCGGGAGATACAATATTTAAGTTAATACAAACAGCATGGCCAAGGATGAAACAGAGAGACATTGCACTCATTTGAAAAATACAATTTTTTTCTCATCCTTTCAAAGGTATGATATAATAAGCATCGATACTTTCAAATTTGACAGTATTAAAAAATGTACTGGGAACAACAGGACAGACAAAACAACACACACATCCTTCATTGAAGATATATTCCTGTGTAAGGCTTTTATCTTTCATCCTATATAATAAAGAAGATAGGATTTTTGAAATGAAAGATGAGTCTCTTCCACATTTAATAGAAAATCACATTTGTCTGGCATTTGTACACAGACACTTAATATTCATAACAGGCTCAAAGAAATATCTTATAACTAGGCACTCACATATTTTGTAGATAGACTGACAGTATAAGAAAGAGAGTGTTCAAGATGTAAGACCAAATTAGTGCACAAGTGCTGTGGGATAGGTTAGAGGACCTTGTTTCTTGCCTAAGGCTTGAAGTATAGATCCAGTGGCATATCTAGACATTGAACAAAGGGGGTAGAATTTCCTCCATAGGGGTAGCCCAGCATGACAAATATTACCAAAAGTAGCATCACAATACCATTGAAGCACATATATATTTGGAGGGGGGAACACTAACAAGTTAAAGGTAAGACTTTACGAGAGGTGCTTAGAATCCACTTTCACTACCAAGCCTTTAGCTTGCGGACTTTCTTCTTCTCTTGGGGTGTTCGGAGAGTCATGGAATGGGGCGCCACACGCACTGCCCGGCGAGGGTTACGTCTCAGAGAATTCTCCTGGGCGTCGGACTCGGGTTCCGTGGTGGCTGGAGAGAGCAGGACCACACTGTCTGCCTCAGATGGGGATGGGAAGTGGGAGACAGCCAATGAACGTCTGAAAAAATATCATATACAGAGGGAAGTAGATAAGACAAGTGGATAAGACTACTGATTCCACATTGCTTTTCTCTTCCCTTTTATAACAGTATTGTGAGAATGACAGAACATACAGAGCGATGACAAGTGGATGACTTTTAGGCTGAGCATCACTAGAAAAAGAGAAATCTTGAGAGAAGAAATATGAAGCCATAGAGAGAGGTATAGAGATTAAGAAAGAGAGAAAAGGAGATGCCATTTAATTGATCCCATTATAAAGGAGATCCAGGTAGACATCACAAATATACTCTTAAATTGAAGGAAGAAATAGAATATATCCCAATTGAGGTAAGTATTAGGAGAGGAAAACAATGATGAAGATGCAATTGAGTTCTTACCTTGTGTATCTACTGGGCGTCACCGCAGGCTTCTCCTTAACCTGTGTCATGGATGCATTCCCTCCTCGCCCCTTCCTCCCGCTCCTAATACCCCTACCCCCCATCAGTGACTCCCCAGGGAGGGGTGATGGGGAGGGGAAAGTTAGGATGGTCTCTGAGGCCGTCTGGCTGAGGGATGGAGGAACAGGTGGGGCCGTTTCTTTGGTGATGATCCTTACAGCTGATCGACGCCCTCTGGATCTTGTGAGGGGTGGGGAGAAGATAAAGGAGGGTTGAGCGGGCGTGGTCGGCTCCTCTGCAATATGAGAGACAAAATAATCACACAACATGAATCAATACTGATGGGTAGACTTTGGTCGTGGATCAAACTGGGGCCATCTGCATGGCTCTTAAAAATATGAAGTTTTGAAGCACCCTTGTCAAGAAAGAAAGAAGAGAGTCAAATAAGTCTCATCATACTGTTGTCTTAAACTGTCAAAAGAGATCTCAACATCTGCATCATGAAAATGGAGTGTATGTAACAAATAGTTTTACAACTTTACTGTAAAAAAAAAAAAATATATATACATTCAAAATCATGACATGATTTCATGTGCCACTTATTCTGTTCAATTGGTGTTAGTGGTGAACTTCAATAGTGAAATTAATACGTCACACTTAAACTAATTTAAACTTTTGTGAAATTATCCATTCAGATCTTTTTCAAATGACTTGGTAATGAAATTTCACCTTTCTTCTGTTCCTGTTTTGCCTTGGTTCTTGGACTAGATTTTGATGGTGTTGTCATGGACCTAGTCACTGGAGACCTTGGTGATCTCCTTGGGGTCTCCTTCACTTCTTGCGGGTTTGGTATCGTCAAACTGGGTGGTTTAGGAGGTGATATGATATCTGAGAGAGAGTGAGAGAGAAGAAACAATTTATATATTTTACTTTCTCGACCATGTAGTATAAAACTCTAATCTCAATTTTAACAATGGAGGAATTACAATTTATTTGTATCATAGTTATAGTATCCTGGAGACATACATCAGAAAATTGAATAGTGATGCCATGTCATGAAAACAAATCGACAACAAAAGCACTTATTGGTGTACATTTTTTATCACAATACTAGAACAGATCAGTGACAATAGATAATAGAAATAAATCCTTATCAATGCCATTTCAATTCTGAGTGGTGCTACATAAAATTGAATTGAATTGAAGATTGATTTGGAATATATATCCATACCCGCTTGAACATCCATAGGAGAATCCAGCTTGCTAGCATCCCTTGGTTCATCTGTCAATTCCTGATCCTCCTCACGTTGCACCCCTTCCTTCTGCTTCAGGGTCTCACCGAACGGAACTCTAGGGGGCGTCTTCTCCACCTCCCGCGTCCTCAGTGCCAGACCCGGAGTGGTTTGTACCGACATCTCCTGGACCTCGGCTTTCGCAGTTTGCTGCTGTAAGAAGCCAGAGGTCGCACCAGCCATGGGCGAAGTCTGGATGTGAACGCCCTCCCGGACGTGTTTGGGAATGACTGAAGGAATCTCAAAGATTTCCTCTTCTCCAAACCGCACCTGGATTTTGAGGAAAGTTAAAACAGAGGAGTCAGGATCAGTTCACACACTTGACATCATTGGTATAACCCACAGGTCATTGCCATCATCAACATAATCATCCTTATCATCATCATCATCATCAATATCATCATCATTACCATCATTACCATCATCAATATCATCACAATTCTTCTCATCCTCTTCATCCTCATCCATAGTTATCATCACAATCATCACTATCACCATTATAAATATCATCATCATCATCATCATCAGCACCAAACCTTACCTTTGGCTCTCCCTCTGCCGCCTCATCTTCTTCTTCCGTGTCTCCCGCATCAAAGGTCAGTTGCCAGTCATCAGATACAGGTGAAGACCTCTCCAGGAAGGCCTGCTCCACATCAAAGTCTCTGGACTCCCTCGGGGGTGATGGTAGAGGAACAGAGGAGGGGCTTGGGACATCCCTGTTGGCTAGCCCTGCCTTGTATTTCTCCTGAAATTGGAATGGGCTGAGGGGGTGGATAGGTTTCCGAGGTGATGGCTGGAAGTAGAAGCCTGGAGGCTTAACTGGCGATGGTTCACGATTCACGACCAGTCCTGGAAAATCATACATGCAAAGTTAATTGTTTCATCAAGATTGAAATGGAAGGAGCAGAAAGTAGGTTTGATTTTTCACCAGGTTTTTACCCTTACATGTATCTTGCGTTGATAAGAGACGGTATTTCGTATTAAGCGCAATATAGTTTGACATCAGGTTTGAAATATACCTGAAGGATAATTAGATGCATCCTGACAAACAGGGATCAGGAAGTAGAATCACTGTTGAATGGTGGTTTGTACTCTACAGACACTAGGTTCAATCCAAACTGGGAGCGTACATGTATACTCAAGATGAAGCTTTTTATCTGCAGCCGTCTTTCTTGAACAGGGTGTAGTTAATAGGATTTATAAAATGCTTTCAACATCTAAGCATGTAGTAAAGAATGTGTAGTAATAACAGCATGTGGCTGTGAATAGTGTCCCAGAGAGATTACACTATACAGATGCCAGCTGATCTGACATTTGCTCTTGCAACATGTGCTCCAGGCTCTAATTCATTAAAGATACAGGGTCAGGGGTAAACGTGCAATAGACATCGAGGTTGATTTAGAATTAGGTTTAGGATTAGGTAGTGTTTGGCCCAAGATTAAAGGTAATACAAAGTTTTGGGAATATTTCAATTTTTGTGGATCATGAAATTTAAAATTTTCATTATCATTGTGAAGCCTAGTGTTAGAACACTCAACTCTAACAAAATTGGGCTCTAAAACACTTTTGATTTGGAGAAAAAAATTTTTAAAAATAAAAAATTTACCGGTGCTCCGGTAAATTTGGTATAGCTCCTCTCAGTTCGAAAATTTACATGTCATCTGAAGAGCATAACACATATATAACACTATTGTCAAAGTGTAATAATTAACATGTTTTGACACCAAATCATATTACCAGACTAATCAAATATATATAATCATGAAGATAATTTTTTTAAGTCAAGTTGCCTTAGTGTATGATTTTTATTCTGTCTCGTTAATAAAAAAGAAAAATACTTGTCTGTACACTGTAATCGTAATATATAATTTTATAATCGATCAGGCCGCCATCTTTACTGCAATTACTGTACTTAATTCAGTACGTAAATCTATGCATTTCATGCCCAGTCCTGCCGGAATATTCAGTGTTGTTCTCTTTAACTTATTTTTCCATTTCCATCTCTTAATCGTTTCTGTGTTTTCAAATTGAAATGCATTTGTTATGACTCGGCTATGCTGTTTCGCCAGCTCTGTGAACGAACGGGCCGTGTCTGTATGTTGTGGGAGTGATTGTGCATTGACACGCTGGCATTGATCCCAGGCCCAGTGCAGTGTAGTATAGTATGTGCGTTGGCTTGGCCCGAAGACGCATCCCAGGCTTGCATTTTCTGAGCACATGTATTTCGGGGATGATCTCAATATACCCCGCAAAGTCGTTGTACAGGGACAGTTTTGGGTAATCATTTATAGACAGAACGTAAAATTATTTATTTTTTATTTCTTTATTTAAAAAAGAAGAAGATACGTTTAATCATACAAACAAAGATTTAATAATCAATAATTAGGTCGACTTGACGTTTTCCCCAACAGTCAATCATGTACTGCACATTCTTATTTTGAGATCATCCCTTATTGAGGAATGTTGTTCTGCCACTCGGACCTCGGGTAGAGGTCAGAGAGGTCAGTGATTCGTGAATTGCTACACGTGTTTTGGACTAATATCTCCCTTTCCGTATATAATGTATACTATACGGCTATAGAAAGAGTCTCTCTTTCTATAGCCGTTGACCTATGTTACTCTCACTTGATATTCTCTCTCTCTCTCTTCGCTTCTATATCCCTCTCATCTCCCCCTCCTCTCTCTCTCTCTTTCTCTCTTCGATATCCCTTCTCTCCTCTCTCTTCTCTCCTCTCCCTCTCTGTCTCTCTCTTCTCTATCCCTTCTCTCTCTCTCTTCTCTATCCCTTCTCTCTCCCTCTCCCTCTCTCTTTATTTCTCTACCCCATACCATTCTACTCTTTCTCTATTTATTTCTCTTTCGATGTATATTTCTGTCTCTCTCTCTCTCTCTCTCATCGCTTCTCTCTTTAATTTATCACTCATCCCCTTCCTCTTTCTTTCTCTCACTATTTCTCTCTCTCTCTCTTCTTTCTGTACCCCTTTCACCTTTTCCCTCTCGAATTCGATCTCCACATGCTTGCACTCTCTCTCTCTCTCTCTTCTGTATCCCTTTTCTCTCACTCTCTCTCCTGACTATCCCTTCTCTCTCTCTCTCTCTCTATTGATCCCTCACTATCCTGTTACTCTCTCTCTCCCTCTCTCACCCCTCTCTCTCTCCCTCTCTCTCTCTCTCTTTCCCCTCCTCTCTCTCTCTCTCTTTCCCTCTCTCTCTCGACCTATCTCTCTCAATTATTTCTCATTCATCTTTCTTTATCTCAAACTTTCTTTCTCTCTCTTTCTGGAATTGAGATTGGGCCTAAGCCCTAAGTGAATTGGATGCACACAAATACAATAAAAATAAAAACAACAACTGCATATTATTGTGAAGCTCGAAATAATCTAACTTTCAAATTTGATAGGCCTATTATTATGCGGCCTGGTGAGTAGAACAATTCACACTATTTTTTAATGCCATTATGGTATGCCCACTAAACGCATATTGAAAAGCATTTGTTTTTGCTGTCCAGACTGATAATCTTCAAGTTGACATTGGACCTTCTTACCCATTTCTCAAACTGAGAGAATGGCACTGTCCACTGTCAAGTGAAAAGATAAAGTAATGTAGATGTATTCAGGGGCGGATCCAGCCGGCGGCAAGGAGGGCCTAAAGGCGCCCACTTCGTGCGAAAAATTTGAAAATCGTGCCGGTCGATTTTTTGCTCAGTGGGGGGTTGTGAGCACAATTTTTTTTGGCACCCGAAAAAGGTTTTCCATCCGGGAAGAGTTATTTTTCCACCGCCACCACCCCCTTGGGCGCCAGGGTAGTGAGCACACTTTTTTTGGGGCATCCCCACCCCTTGGGCGCCAGGAGGGCCCATCTTCTTTTTTTTTCAAAAGGGTGTTTTTACCTGTTTTTTTTGCTAGGGGAGGGCCCGGGCCCCGGCCCTGGATCCGCCACTGGATGTATTGACATACATTCTTGTTCTTCTTCGCAATATAACGCTGAAATACATCGGAGACAATTTGATAAATCGGAATCCATCATGAATATTCTGATGATTATCCCTTTTTTGGTTGTGGTTCATGTAAATGAGGATGATAATGTATGGCAAGGATAATAATCACCAAAACGATAGAAGATGTCATTCGCGTGAAAGGGCCGTATTTTTTATTGGGGGCATGTAGATGAGGATGATATCACAAGGATAATAATAATCACAAAAAACGATAGAAGTTCTCATTCGCGTGATAGGACCGTATTTTTGGGTTTGAGACGTTTCGTTAAATTATTAGAGAAAGAAGACGATCCGTTGTACCGTTCTCGACTCTTAATCCTTGTCTGAATTAAATTTTACCCCGCGAAGCGCGAAGCTTTGACGTTTATTAAATTATTAGAGAAAGAAGACGATCCGTTGTACCGTTCTCGATTCAGTTCCCCGCGAAGGAAGCTTTGACGTTTCATTAAATTATTAGAGAGAGAGCGATTCGTTGTACCGTTCTAGACTCTAAATCCTGGTCTGAATTCAGTTTCACCCAAGCTTTGACGTTTCATTAAATTATTAGAGAAAGAAGACGATCCGTTGTACCGTTCTCGACTCTTAATCAGACCTTGTCTGAATTAAATTTTCCCCCTCCCGCGCGAAGCTTTAGGCAAGAAATCACGGTTAGATGAGCATCCAGGGGCTGGCCTTAGGGCCCCTGATGGGGTCCAGGGGCAGAGCCCCCGGAATCTCAAGGTTTTTAGGCATTTAATTACGGTCAGATGAGCATATTGTGATAACTTATTTGTGACACAGGCAGTTTACTAATAGGCGTGGAGTCAGGGGCAGAGCCCCATAAGCTCAGGGGCTCTAGGCAAGAAATTATGGTTAGATGGCTGGCCTTAGGGCCCCTGATGGGGTCCAGGGCAGAGCCCCGGAATCTCAAGGGTTTTAGGCATTTAATTACAGTCAGATGAGCATATTGTGATACCTTATTTGTGACACAGGCAGTTTACTAATAGGTGTGGGGTCCAGGGGCGAAGCACCAAGAAGCTCAGGGTTTCAGGCAATAAATTACGGTCAGATGAGCATGCATATTTTGATATCTCATTTGTGACACTGGCAGGTCGCTATTCTTTCTTTCTTTCTATTACTCTTTTTCAAAAAGGTGAGGGGTTCGAGCCCCACCCCGAGCACCGCCGTTCCGCAGGTCCTGACATGAATGCTTCTAAATAAGCATATTTTTTTGTGCTTCTAAATAAGCATATTTTTTTGCCCGTCTGTAAATTTGGGAATGAGTCATTTTCCAACAAATTACGCATACAAAAGTATAAATTGTTTTTAAAAAGTGCGAAAAATCCAGGAAAATCATGTCATTTCAGCAACATTTGTAAATTACTGGTATCGAATTAGAAATAAACCACGTTTGAATTGTATTTCGGTGGTCAAATCCCGGAAAAAACATGTCATTTCAGCAACATTTGTAAATCACTGGTATCGAATTAGAAATAAACCATGTTTGAATTTTATTTGGATGATATAATGACAAGGATAATAACCACAAAAACGATATACGTTCTCATTACCGTGAAATTAAGAATCATATTTGTTTTTTTTACTGTTATGTAGATGTTGATGATATGACAAGGATAATGATATAATCACAAAAACGATAGAAATTCTCATTTTCGTGAAGTGACCATATATTTTTGTGGGTTTGGGTTATGCATGTAGATGAGGATGATATATATGACAATGATAATAAGGGCCTATAATATTTCGGAGAGAGATCGAGAGAGAGACGCGGTGAAATATAATTGGTTATAATCCAAACGGTACAGGAAAAAACAAACGACGCTAGTTCAGAATCATATCCAAATTTCGACCCGTAACTCCAGGGTGGAGATACCCTAAGTATTACGGTAGATAACTTCACGCAGGCGCTCGACCGCACGCAACCCACTATGTATTGTGCAGCGGTTTGCCGTGAAACCTGTGAGAAAGTGTATACTAAAGTGTTCATTTTTCAGAAAAATACTCCTCAAAAGATAAGAAAATTGACAAAAACAGGTAAGAAACATAACGGCTTTTAAATCATGACCATTATTTGAACAATCGATGAAGATTTAGTTGATTTTTGGTATGTTTTAGTAGGGTATCTTCACGCCGGAGTTAGGGGTCGAAGTCTAGATATGATTCTGAACTAGCGCCAAACAAACTACCGTGTTTTAGGAAAGAGAGAGGGAGAGGGAGAGAAATAAAGAGAGAGACAGAGAGAGAGACAGAGAGACAGAGAGAGAAAGAGAGGAGACTATCTAGATAGACATATTTCTTGTATTTCTTACATGTAGGCCTATATCTGAACGATTTTGTGGTCATTCATTTTCATATTGCTTTCTTTCCGATATTCTTTCCTGAATACATTTCAGACATAAGAATTGAACAAATAATAAGAGTTCATGTATCCCGTAGGCCTACTGGAAACTTGTCTATTATACATGTATATAGATCCAAGAGCTGTATCAGTCGAAGCTGAGACTAGATTGAGACGGTTGCCGAAGAGGGTTTTACCATGGACCTACTAATCACGTAGGTCTATGCATTGTGCATATTGACGGCAACGGAGATGTGTATCTGATTCATACACTACACAGACACACACTGTACCATGGATATAAGCCATGCGAATACAGTCCCTTCCCGCTCAGCGAGGTCACCGCGGTGTCGAGGCTTGCGCCGAGACGTAACACAGTTTCAACATCGATTATACCAAAGACCATGTACGACAGTAGATGGCGCTAGTAAACAACACCAGGGGCTGTTTTATATACAGGCAGCTTGGAACTAATAATTGATTTATTAATTACTGTTTAATTTACTAAAAAAAAAATATCTGTATTTCAGCAGTGGAGATTGGTTAAAAATATTCCTATAACATCTTTTTATAAGATCAAACAGTTTCAGAGGAATTCAATATTTTTACCAACACTTTGTAATACCTTTAAGTTTAGGAATTTGCACGATATAAGAAATTAACCACCAAGCAATCGTTGCCATAGCATGTGTCATCCAACCAGATGCTATTCATTATCATTACCTTCAGTCTCCATCTGCTCATCCGCATCCATTTCCACATCATCCATCGCCATGGGAACCGGCTCTTCTCTCTCCCTCTGTACCTGTGTTGCAACTGGAGTTAGAGACTGCCTTAGACTGAAGTTGAAGGTGATTTCTTCATCCTCCTCCCCATCCTCCTCTGTGCCCACCAGGTTGCTATGGCCAAGGACGCTGTCTAGGTTCAGCACCATCCCTTCTGGAATGGGCGGGGTCTGGGAGTCGTCATCCTGGAACAAGGCTTGCAGGACTTGCTCATTTTCTGAATGGGCACAGGGGGATGAAAAGACTTTTAAAGTTTTGAATAAGTGTCTGTATACAAATTCTGAGCAACATTTTCTTTTCACTTCATATAGGTGTACATGAAAACATTCCAATCATTTGGTACAAACTTCTTTGCAGCCTTGAATATTCATTGTACATTTAAGTGTGGTTCTTTGAGGAAACATTTTCCAGGGATACCATATTTCATCATTACCTCAAAAAAATATACAAATATAATATGAAACTTAATAATTTTCAAAAAGTCAGTGGATCAGACATAACTTGGTAGATTGGTCCTGCTACTATCAGGTCATGAATAAACTTAATGATTCTTATAGTTTTCTTGATTGATGTTGAAGATCTAAATCTTAATCTATAGTGAACCTACCTTGTGTTGGTTGGGGCTGAGGAGAGGGACGCCTCACGCTTGGTGGCTTCTCCTTAGGTGTGACGATACGACTGCTTCTAGGTGTCGGCGGCTTGATCTTCGGGGTCAACACCAGATGACCCGGCTCCTCCTGTTCCATCTGGGAGGGGCTGACGGATGAGGCATGGGCCTGTTCTGGGGGTATGCCTTCCATAGGAGATTGGAAGGGTGGGGTCTCGGCTAACTCCTTGGTCGGGGAGATCTGTGGGCTCAGGGGTGGGGTGGCCCATGCTTGTTGCTCAATTTTTGGTGAGGGCGTGTCAAGCCGGGGGATGAATGATGGAGGCTCTGGCATCAGTCTGGATTGGGTTTGTAATATCAAAATAAGGAAAGTGAATGCCAACAAATATAGAATGAAAGACATACAAAATAATTATACCTCACAGATTTTTAAGATCAGAGGATTAAAAAAATCTGCAAACCTTGTACTCAGTACTCTGAAAATCGTATTTTAAATAGCTGTTACTTGTACCTTTCGAGATGAATACTCCTTAATCTAAAAAATAATATGATGAAAATATAGTTTCATCAATTATCACTTTTTAAGAATAACAAAATGCAAATTAGTATGGAAAACAGTCATTCTGAACTTTTCAAAATGTTGCTGATTTAAAGATTTTAACGATTATTTCCTTTAAAAAATCCCTGACATCAAACAGTATATAGTAAGGAAAATCGCAAATGTACATGGTGTATGCAGAAATATAGCTCTTTCTGAACATGCCTCTGATGTATTATTGATGGAAACCAAATTAAATTCTGGCACTGGGTCAAAGCCACATTGTACTCGAAGCAATACCGCAAAATCCCCTCTAGCGCCATCTCAGGTCAGCTGCAGCAGTATGGTCCCGTAACTCACTGCGCTTTTGGTCTTTTGGTTCTCGCATTGAGTCTTCTGTCTGTGAAGCGGAAATTAGGTATTGGGTTATGCACTGTTGGCAAGATGGCCGTGAGATGGCGCTGTGCAATATACAGCATGCTAGGGTAGAAAGTTCAGTATCGCTTTAAGATATTTATAGCTAGTATGTTTCTAATTACTCATTGATATCTGGAGAAGGCGATTCCTGTGAGATGGTGTCGTCTGAAAAGCGGATGTGTCTGGCAGGTGTTGCTTCTTTGGTCTTATCAGAATCCTCCTCAGCTAAAAGAAGAATGAACCGTTTTGGAAATGTTTACAAAATATTCCTAATATAGTAGTAAATATTCATTTATTCATTTAATTTTGGCAATTATTAGTTATAACAAACTACAACAAAATACATGTAGATTTAAACAAAGCTAAATTGACTGGATATTTGAATGTTTCACACATTTTATGATGATGTACAACTTAAATGTCATTGGAATTAAGGAGGCTTGCAGAAAATAATCAGACAGAATGAAAAAGATATATATATATAGAGAGAGAGAGAGAGAGAGAGAGAGAGAGAGAGCCTGCCAGCCATTTGTGAATGAGAAAGGAAAGAGCTGATGTCGATCGAAGTGAATATAATGTTAACTGTTTGCTGGAAGAGTGAGGAGAACAAGTATACATATGTAGATGAAGTGTGGTTGACATACTTGACAAAGATATAAGTTTGAACAAGTATCTGGTCTTGTATTCTTTCAATAACTGGAAGCTCGTGTATTTTTTTTAACAATGGAGTAGCATGGGACCATTTCATTATTTGACAGATTAGCCCAGCACACTTATTCTGGAGACGTTGAATTCTGTCTAACAAACATACAGTTAACAACTAAATGATTCATACCCTTACCAACTTTTGTAATTTTTAAAGTACAAGTCCACTCCAAAAATAACTTGCCTTTACTAGAAGCAGAAAAATCAGACAAACCAACCAAAAAAAGTTTGAGCAAAATCGCATAACTAATAAGAAAGTTATGAATTTTGAAAAAGTATGTAAAACTAAAAAACAATGGAAATCACTACACAAATTGCCAATTTGGTTATCAGTTTGTGACGTCATGTACTCACTATTTATCAATTGCTTTATATAGTTAATCCCATTAATTTCCATTTTATCCCCAAAACTTGATTTCCCATGCCTTTGCCCAGGTTATATGATTTGTATCATATTGCTTGCATGACATTTCACAAAATTTGTTATGAACTTTGAAGAATTGATACTATTTTCTGAATATTGTATATTCATAATTATTGATTTTTATATAAATAGTTTATCAAAATTCACATTTTCATGATTTAACTGGAAAAAAATTACTCTATATTAGTGCATCCACACTAAAACATATTACTATCAATCTAACTTGGATGCTGGTGTGAAGAAATAAGATTCTTAGGGGGAAAATAGGAAATTTATATTATCAACATAAAGAAAATAATTAGTGGATAGTGAGGACATGACGTCACAGACTCATGAGTGAGTTGCCAATTGTGTGTGATTTTCAAAGTTTTTCATGTCATTAAAAATTCATAACTTTCTTATTAGTTATCCGATTTTGCTCAAACTTTTTTTGATTGGTTTGTCTCATGTTTCTGGTTCTATTGAAAGTAAGTTATTTTTGGAGTGGACTTGCCTTTTAAAGTAAAAATTAGATTTTTTCCTGATTCATGTTTCTTGAGAATATGAAAAATTAAAGCTTACATCTAGAACTATTCAACAAAGGCCCTACTTCAACCAGTCAACCTTCATTCTTGAGTTACGAAACTCATAAAAGACATCAAATTTACAAGGGGTATGAATAATTCAGTTGTTAACTGTATCTACACACACGATCGATGGCCACTTACCAAATGAAAGTATTTTGCGGTGGAATTGAGGTGGTGTTGGCAGAGCAATATCTGCAGCTGAGGGTGATGAATGCATGAGCAAGAAATGAAAAGCAAGTAATGATGAGCAAATAGATAACACAATGCACCATGATGTCCTAAACTCACATCTCGCTTCATAGAAAACAATGTAGGCTGCGGCCTCCTTTCACATTGACCAGAGAAAGTAGAATTTGTTTGGAGGGGTTTAAGACTACTGCAAAAATCTATAAATTAGAATATCCAGATGACCATGCGATATGTAAGTATACGTCAGGCATCGTTGCACGTGTGCAATACACATGACAGACAGTGGAGAGACACAATAAGAGCACAATACATATCTTTGCCTGTCTTTTTGTGGGAGTTACAGCAAATAGAATGAATATGATAGCGAAAAATGAATATACAATATTTATGGAATTCATTATAAAATAAATGTCATTGGTGTGGTGATCACACCAGCCCAAAACACTGAATATGCCCTGCTCCAGCTCATTGCTTGAATGATTTTGCGGTGGACCTCATGTGCAGGCTCTATTATGTAGAACCAGTAATCTGGACGACGAGCGAATGTGACATTAGCACTTCGGTACCCTATACATTTATCCGACATGAGAGTGATGAGACCCATACATTATGGAGCACTGTAAGTTCTCTTAAATATGAAGCCTGAATATTATGAAAAAGCCTGAAACAGAGAGCTGACAGAGCTTAAAAGAACTAGCATCCTGAACCTAATTCTTATTATTCACCTGTGAACCCCTTCGCCCTCTCCGTGACGATCTTCGGAGGGCTAGGTGAACGTCTGATGATCTTTCTGATCTTGAGGATAGATTGGGGTGTGGGTGGGGCTACTTGAGGCTCCTGTTGAACTACTGGCATTCTCTGATATACAGAAAGGATAATAATGAAAGGAAAAAAACATTGTCAATAGAAGAAATTGATTCTCTTAAAGTAAAATCAGAATCAGATAAAGTGGACAATATCATTATCAAATCCACCTCCATCATGATCATGATCATCATCATCACCACCACCATCATCATCATCATCATTACCATCATCATCATCATCACCATCTGTAGTCAAGTATGTGGTATATATTTACATGAAGGAGTTTACATATTTCAAGGTTTTCTCATGCCCTCTCCCAGAAGCATATTTCCCTCATCTCTTTACCTTCTTCACTCCTTTTATCTTCTCTCTCTCTCACTTCAATCTCTTTTCTGTCTCTTTTATCATAGTAACAAAATTGAGTTTTCAGTGTAGCCCTTAAACTGTAGAGGGTGATATTTTTATTGTGATTGTTTTGTTCACGTTTTGTAGAGCAGTCTGAGTTGAGCTGCCATGGTGGGCGGATGTGATTTGTTACAGTGTATTTTTCTGTCACCTTCAAATTTATTGTAAGTGCTACTTATTGAACTTCCTTCCAGTATTTATGGTGAGAGTTTAAGTTAGAAGACATAGAAGAATTGAGTGATCCACATTGCATAATGCCTTTTTGTGAGAAACCCTTGGCGTGATTGCGAGGTGGAAGATTGACGAGAACATGGAAAGGGTTTCAGAAAGACCGCTTGGCAGAGTGATACTCCGGGAGAGCCTGCTACAACATTATTCTGTCTCTATCTCTCCCACTCTCTCTCTTTCTCGTTCTCTCTGTCTCTCTGTGTCTCTCTCTGCCCTTTTTCCTCTTTCAATGAAAACAAGTTCTTACCCTCTTAACTGGTGGTGTCTGTAGGAGTGACAAGGCTGCTGCTCCTGAGTAATCCAAAGGAGGCCTGCATCATAAAGACAAAATAATTTTGTATGACATTGCAACATAACAGACCATAAATATTTTTATATATGTACTGCCTACAACTAAATTATTCATGATCCTTGTAAATTTGATGTTTTTTTGTGAATTTCATAACTCTAGAATGAAAGGGGGAATGGTTGAATTAGGGCCTTTGGTTAATACTTTCAGATGTAAGCTTTAAATATGTCACCGTCTCAAGAAACAAATTGCGGGACAAATAAATTTTTCACATACTTGAAAAATTACAAAACTTGGTAAGGGTATGAATAATTTAGTTGTTAACTGTATATTTGTATCAATGCACCAGAAGTCACCCAATAATATATATATAAGATAGAAAAAGATACTTGTCTACCAAGGCAGGTACTCCCAAAGATCATGGAGAATAAAACTGAATGGAAAAAAACCCTTGTCAAATCAGTGTGAGTATGCTCAACCTGGTAGTATCAAGGGCATTTGTTCTTCTTAATACACAGGTCTGATATATATTAAACATATAGTGCTACATACCCCTGGCTGTTTTACATGGTTCTACTGTTAATTTCTTATTCCCATGTGCTTGGGAATGTTGTGCCCTTGTAAAAAAGGCCAACCAACTGACATACAACTTTCTATATTATCTATCACATAATTTGGCTGTATTAAAACAATTTAAAAGTGGATTCTACATGTACATTTGACAGAGTCATGGTATTGGTGTTAAGTCTCTTGCACAAGTCTACAAGAACACCACTAGCTATGACCTAAGACCTCACCTTTTGAAGGACTCCTTGAGTACCTTGGGCGTCTCCATGCCTCCGAGTCCCCTCAGCGACTGGTTCATACTGAAGTTTAGACTGGTTGAGAACGGATGATAAGGGGCGGTGTCCTCGGCTTCAAGTGTTTCAGGATAGACTACGCTCACGTCAGCACTGGATGATTGGTAAGATGGTCAATATCACAAATGTCTCATGTATAAGTCAATCGAAAATGATAAATTAGGGTGCTCCAAAACAACTGACCCACTAGTACATGGGCCTAATCAGCGATTAAACATTTACTCAAGGGTTTATTTTTGGGGGTCAATGATAAATAGTTTGAGTTAGGGTTGCAATTGGTTTAAGAATAGTTTAGAGTTAGGGTTAGGTATAGCGGGTATAGAGTTGGGTCTAGAGTTGGGTCTACGGTTGAAAACAGGAATTCGACTAGTGTAAGAAACCCCTATGAAGCAATTGTCGTTGGAGTATGTATCGTAAATACAATCAGTCAAACTACAAAGGAGTTTAAAATTGTCAGCTTGGCAAACAAACCAGTACAACTTTACAAGTAGGTAGTTTCTTTTAATTCCTGGAAAACAATTTGGGCTGGTCAATGCTGTAAATATGTGTATGAATCTGTTTTATGTTTCCTATGCAATGTTAATTTATTAGGAAGGCATTGTAACAAGGAGTTCACTCTTCTGTCTTGCCAATTACAAGAAGAGTCATCTAATCTAATCCCAATGCTTATGCTCTAAGGCAAATTATATCTTATCTACAGACGTTTCTCTCCACCAGGAGTACTAAATGGGAACCTGGTAGGCAGAAATTCATTTATTATTTGGGGTACCACATAAAGCAGCTTTGCTAATATCAGGGTGATATTTATTATTTCCTTGGCAAACAATATATCAACCTTGTATGAATATCAGCACTATCATTACATTCATAAATCATTAAGAGCAAGGACAGCTATATTCAAACATTATATACTTTAGCTCATCTGAAGGGGGAGGGGGATATTGATATGCATTCTACTGACCTTCTTGCTGTTCTGTTGCGTGGGGTCATTGGTGTGCCAACAAATGGCTCAATACATGGTGAGCTGTCATAAGAATCGTCCCTGAAAGTGCAAATTAACCATTTTCATTAGGCAAATCTCAAGTTAAAAGAAAATATTATAATCACTGATAAGATGACATGTAATTATGTTACATTTCACTGAATCCTAGGCTTCTTCCAGCATGTTTTATAATTAGTAGGGCATGAGAGGTGACCTAGGTCAATGAGCATGTGACCTTTCCATGATCTTTAATGTATGTTACTTACTGTAGTTTGGTAGGTGTTAGATCAGCCTTCATGATATCCCTAGCCTCTGCTATGCTATCCATGACAGCATTGAGAAGCAAAGCACGAGAAATTGACTTAGGTAAGTGACCTCTGTGACATTAACATGACCTTAATTTGACCTTTCATATATGTTACTTACTGTAGATTGGTAGGTGTTTGATCAGCCTTCATGACATCCCTAGCCTCTGCAATCCTGTCGAGTACAGCATTGAGAAGCAAGGCATGAGAAATGACTTTGGATGACTTTGCAGGATTGATAATAGTGGACAGTGGCTTCGGACGCGGAACTAAAAGAAGACAAATCAAAGATAAAAAATGGTATTATCACTGAACAAACAAAAAGTCAGGAATATGATAGTGAAAATATTAAATTTCATTATTACATGTTTGGAATTTATGTATAGATTTGACTGCATTGAACACTTGATCTTCCCTTCTCCAAATTCTCCTTAGCCTCTTTCCCCTAAGATCTAAGTCAAATAAAGAGTGATGTCCACAGTCCAACTTAAAAGACTCTTCAATTAATGGAGAGATACATTGAAGTATGGTATGAGCCTATAAGTTTGTAATATTCTCCATGTTGTAGCTCCTATGCTCGATAAACAAAGGAAACCAATCTGATTGGTGATCTATCACCTGCTCTGGCGCCAATTGCTTGAGCCTTAATTTGTCAACGGTTGGAGCTAGGGTAGCCATTGCGTTTTAGGTTATGTTTAGGTTTAGGGTTAGGGATTAGGGTGAGCTTTAGGTATTGGGTTAGGTATTTGGTTAGCGTAGGAAACCGCTGCAGAACAACAGATCATTTTCGTAATGTAACCAAATTTATATTTAAGTGCCTTGATACTAATTATTTCATTCACCGTTACGAATAATTGTATTTCAATAGTCAGAATGCAAATTGCTTATATTACGTGTTGTTAGGTAGGGCAAACCATGTTTGTCCCACCTAACAACAACTAATGTATGTAATTTGAACTTATTGAGATACATTTATTCGTAACTGGTAAATGAAATAATTGGCATCGAGGTACTTCACAAAGATATATGCATGACTTTGGTTACATTGCGAAAATGGCCTATTGTTGTAGGGGCGATAGTCATAGAACAGATTGATTTTACCTTCTCTTCGTATTCCAACAGGTTTCTTCTGTCTTGAGTCTGTGTCGAAGGCCAGACGTCTCTGAACCCTTGGAAGCACATTGACATAGCTCTCTGTGATAATGTTTCTAGCTGAAGTCCTCTCTCTAGCTAAGGGGTCATTATCACCCTGTTAGTATGAAACAAAGGAATAGTGTCAAATGTCATGTTTTCTATGTGAAAATTAGGTACGTTTTGTACAAAAAAATTGAGATTCCTGGATTTTAGAAATATACTCTTTCTCTCAACCCTAGGAAGGATATTGACACAGCTTTATGTCATGATGTTCCTTTCAGAAATCCTCTCTCTAGCTATTAAAGGGTTCATTATAACCCTGTTAGTATATGACAATAGAATGATGTAAATACTATGTTTTCTTCATATATATATACAGTCAAACCTGTCTATAGCGACCGCCCAAGGGAAACACAAAAAGTGGTCTTTGTAGACAGGTGGCCTTTGTAGACAGGTTCCTTTAGTACATGTTTCAATGAGAAACCATTTTCAAGGGAAAAAAAAAATGTGGTCCTTGTAGACAGGTGGTCTTTGTAGACAGGTGGTCACTAAAGCAGGTTTGACTGTATATATATATATATATATATATATATATATATATATATATGCTTTATTTTTTCTTCATTTTTCTATCAAAAAAATGAGATTATTTAATATTTTACAGGTTGATATCTTTAACTTTCAGTTGAGATGTTACAGGTAGGATCTGGTGGAAATGCCCTTAGAGGAGACATTTTATCTACAGTTGCCTCTCTCAACTCAGGTGTAGTACTGGGTACATGTAAGGATTAATCCTTGAACTGTAATATACTAATTATGGCAGCAGGAGCTAAAGCCAGGATACTAATTTTCTAAGAGGATAAAAATATTGCTAAATATTTGATAAATGCTCTTCTAAAACAAAACGATTGTCTGTTGAGAGCCAGAAGGGCATCAACTCCTATAGTTCATTGATCTACATTTGCCACACTCGACCCAGGTGAGGTAAATGGGTACCTGGCAGGAATGAATTCTTTGAAATGCTAGAGCGCTGTAATGGCAGCTAGGCTAAAGCCGGGGTAATAATTCAATGGTGCGCCTCGGAATAGAATTTCTAGATAGACAGCGCTATATAAATGCCTATTATTATTATTATTATTACCCTTCTGGCTCTCAAAAAAATTGTCATCATCTTCAGATTGCTCTTACCATCATAGCTTGTTGTTTGAGGTTCTCATTCAGCCGGACCGCATCCACAAACCTGGTCCTTTGGAGGTAGTGCATCACTAGCAGCTCCTTGGAGTTGGGTTCAGTCGTCTCCAGGAGATAACGTTCAAGAACAGACTCCTCGATGTCATCGAAGGGTAGTCTGAGTAGCTGGTCCATTGTCTTAGCTGTTGAGATGAAAGAATTAAGAAATATAGAGATATCAAAGTCTGAATATATCTTCAATTATACATCTTCAATTGTTCTCATTAAATATGCTGTTTTCACTCTAGTGGTAACCAAAGTTGGTCCATAAATCAACTGTTTCAACTAGCTGCCACTGGTATTCATCTATTGTTGAATCAGACTATTCACACCTCCCTCTCTCTCTCTCTCTCTCTGTATCTATCTATTTATCGATTTATCTATCTATCAATCTATTTATCTTTCTGTCTATCTTTCTTTCTTTCAATACACATAAGTCTCACCATAGCTATATCTTGTATTATACACCAAACTCACTCTGAAGAAAACCAAGATTATTTGATCTATTCATAGTTTCACCCATCTACCATCAGCATCCATCTATTTATATCTCTCCATTTATTCATCTCTTCATCTATTGTTCTTCCACTAAATTTCTCCATCTATCAATCCATTTATCCCTCAACTAATAAAGACTGTACTCACTCTGTTGAGAGCCTAGGAAGATGTGATAGAGAAGTTCATCCATGGTTGATGGGTCACGGTACTCTCGTTGAAACTGAAACGCTTCTGCAGTCAACCTTCAAAAAATTAAATAAAAAAAGTAAATGCAACATATAATGAAGTCACTACCAAAGAAACATGTAGCATCAATTTATTTCAATAAATGTTCAGGGAAATCTTGGAGATCAAGACTTAAAAGGGAAAGAGAGTGCTAAGAGAAAAGACAAAATACGAAACATTATAAAATGAAAACCAACAAATATAAGGTAGAACCTTATCACAAATAATGCTTGATTCGGTAATAAGAGTAAACAATACTACTATGTACAGTATTTTTTAATGGTCAATGAAATCAACATTCTGATGATTGACATGCAAGCTTTATGCCAAGAATAGATCTTTTAGTGTTCAATTTTTATATCAGGTTAGTCAACTTGTCACAAAAGTGCCTATAAATTATCCACAGAGGCTACTTTACACAAAGGATCACAAACGAGAAGCTCAGATCTGCTGTTGTTAGAAAAAATCAAGTAAGGCCATATTTCTTACCCATTTGCTAGGAGCACAGTGAGGTGAAGTTTGACATCCTCTGGTGTGTCAAGAGCAGGCCGGACACAGCGCACATACTGCAGCGCCATCTTGGCCTGGCCGTGGTACAAGAAGGTCTTGATGATCCTTGTGTGTTGCCATGACAACAGGTCGTTGTTTGTGTTGGGGTCAAGCAGCATGGTTAGAGCTTCCTGTTAATTCAGTAGAAGTGGAATGATGTAATTAGTTCGGAAGCAGAAGTATCTCACTGGTTAAGCAATACCACATGTATAATAATCCTCTTCTTTTCGAGTCACAACATGACATCCCTCCATTACAGGAGCCAGGCTCTAGCCGAGAGGCTGTACTTCTAGATCTTCATTATTTACAGGGTTCTGGAAGTTGGGGACGGACAATCAAGAGTTCCACTTTCTTCCCCTTAATAATTGCAAACAGTTTGACCATCCTCATTATAACCCCATAAAATGAAACAGGTGTACTGCTCACTTGAAGTATACGGTTAGTTTGAAATAAACCCTTTCAGGTTCACCACAATTCTAGTAACTGCCATAGAGGAACTTTCAAGAATGAAAGTTTGACTTAATGCTATGTTTGATGATTGAGCATAAAATATCTTCCATGGATACAGACATCACAATAGAGATAACTGTTTCTGTTTCTGAAAGAGAAATCCAGAGTTCCAGACCATCTCATTCCAAGCACATTCAAATTCTTTGGCAGGATTTGCTCAACATGGCATGGAAAAGGTAAAGAAAAGAATCATCCAGTATCAATGCAACTGACATGCTAGACAAACAGCAATTGATGAAATGATGTAATCTATTTATCAATCATTAAACTGATGGTAAAAAGAAAGTTTTTACCTCATAGTCTCTGTGATCCAGGAGCCAGAAAGCTTGGAGAAGCTTGGTGAGTCCAAGAGGAAGGCTGAACACTTGATGAAATTTCTCTATTTTCTCAACCATCTGGTCAAAGAAAATAGAAGAGAGACACAAACATAAAATTAAAAATATGAATCTATATATTGAATGAATATGGTATACAGCCAGTTGTACCCTTAGTTGTAGAAAATGTGGCAAACTGTCAACATGCACAAATAAATGATAAAACTAATATATAACTTAAGTACTGGATGTGTGTTAGCGACACAAAATCAAAAACGATTTTTCATGAACTACGCGAAAGAGATAGGCATTGCCTAGATATCTACATGTATACCAAAGTCAGTATAACAGGATTTTAAAGCCACAAGTTATTATCATTATATCACTATCAGCATTTTTATCTTTAGTACTAATAAACAAACAATAGCAAATAAAGGACATCGGAATGGAAAAAAAAGGAAATATTTTCGATCAAACAAGAACAGAACTGACCTCTGTGTGCTTGGCATCATGGCCAACTGATATGATGTCCAGGAGGAGATATCCCACAATGCAATGCTTGGTTGCCAAGGGAACATTCTCCAGTAGAAACATGTCAAGAAGAGCCTGAAAAGGTTGAGAAATTGGCAAGAGGGTACTGTAAATCACAATACTTTAATGAACTGAAAACTTTCAGTGTTCAGTATTAATTATTTTTCTGCATGAAACTTAATAGGTTGCTGAACAATGAGAAATCAGAAACTTTCACGAATTGCAAAAATTCAGTGCTTAGATTGAATTACTTCACTGCATTAAATGTTCATGAGCCTGGGGGGTGTTTTACAAAGACTAAGATCGACTTTAATTTGGACTTAACTATGGCAGGCCGTACATGCCACTGTTTGCTCTCACCATTAACTGGCATTGGTCTCTCAAAGGACGTACAAATCATGGTCACAAATCTACAGAATTTACATTTTGAATAATTCATTATTGAAGGAAAATATAATATCGAAAGATCATAATGGTGAGAGCAAACAGTGGCATGAACGGCCTGCCATAGGTAAGTCCAACTTAAAGTCAATCTTAGTCTTTGTGAAACACCCCCCTGGATCATTAGCATAATTCGCTCAACTTTTGTGCACGTGATGTTTTCGGTCTTAAAGTAACCATCAGCTATGCCTGTAATCTTTGATGATATTCTTGTACATAGCATATCACAACGAAAATCAATAATATTGATCATGAAAAGAAGAAAAAATAAGAATTACCTCTACAAATTTGAGGTAATCAGCGAAAGTGAAACAATAGGAACAACTTAAGTTTGAAAGAGAGTGTTTTTAAAAATGTGGGTGCTTTGATAAAATTTGGAAGTTTATTTGACAATTCTGGTACTGGATCAAAGCCATTATTATACTAACATAATTAATAAGCTTGAAGTAGTTTTACAACACCTCTGCAGGTCATGCTTTCTTTGTTGCATATCTGTACTAGCTGGGGTGGTTCTTATACTCACATGTAGGCTTGGAGGAGGGTACGTCCCTGTACCCCCTTGTTCCTTCCGATCCCAGAGAGAGGTGAGTGCTGGCCCCGCCTCTGATACCAGACCATCAATCAGCATGATGTCGCTGTTTCCACTGTGCCTATTGGTCAAAACAACACAACATGATTTCTTAAGAGTAATGTACAGTATAAATCAATCACAGAAAGGAGATCAACTTTTTTAGGCAGTCTGATTCTGATGGGGTCTCCTAGATAGGGAATCAGATCACTTGAAGAAGCCAGTAGGAACTGGCAAAATGCAGTGAAACAGGAAGTACATCTACTTTCCTTTATTGATTTGTAACTCACTTTTACGGTACTGGATGAATCTTATTCATCAGATGGTTACTTCTATATATTCAACCATTTTCTTTTTCTCTTGACTCATCACAGTAAAATAAAGCAAATTTGACATTAAAGAGGAAAAAACATTTTTCTTCTTTTCAATCTAATGTTTTATGTAAAACAGATATTCTGTAAGATTGTACCTGCACATTCTAGAAAGCTCAGCTCTTCGCTGGGCATAGGTTTGGCGTAGGAGAGATGATGGGTAGCAGAACTGGCCATGTAGGGGTGAACCCAGATCATCTGAAATAGAACATTCAAAATACTCTGAAGATCAATTTATAGGTGGTCACCATCTTGGATTTAGTGACATTGGCTATTGCAGGGGCATGACAGGTTTGCAAATCTCAGCCATTAAATATGCAAATATCTAAATTTGCAGGTATTATCATCATCTACATCCTTTCATCATTAAAAATCATCATCTACATCACTATTGTCATAAAAAACATCATCATAATCTTATAAATGAATTTGATCAATAATAAAAATCATTATCAAAACTATCATCATTATCATCATCATCATCTTCTTCTCAATCATCGTCATCATAATCATTGTCATCATAATCATCTCCATCAACATCATCTTTATCATAATGATTATGATCACAATAATAATAATTATCATCAAAACCATCACCATCACTATTACCATCATCACAAACCACCATCATTTACAGCATCACCAACTTCATAATCATCATCATCAACTTGATCATCATCGTCATCACCATCATCTTCATCATCATCACCATCATCATCATCTACATAATTCTTTTGTTTGTAACATACCTGCGCATTCTGGTAGTAGACCACTATGGGTGAACCATAACACCATCTGAAGGTGCTGAGACAGCAAAGTGACCACGCCCAACTTGGTCTCCAAATCTTTAACACCTACAAGCATTCAACAGGGAAGAAGATAGACATGGATCAGAGAAATTGTGGTTGGTGAAAATGATTCATTGACATATACTTTCAAGAGCAAACATAGTACATTGTTACCCATACAAGGCATTTTAGCTGTAAAATAAAAAGTCGTATTTTGCACGCCACTCCGAATACGAAACCGGAGCGGGCAACATTTGCCATATTGCCCTCTTCCGGGTTTTCCCCGTAGACCACTGTACTAAAACAGAGGGCAACATTCTGCCATATTCCACTCTTTCTTGTCAGTGCGCATTTATTAAAGTGCATACGCGCAGTATTGTGTATCGGTAACAATTTACGTCACAATTACATTTTCATACATTTTCATCTCTGGACAAGAGTAAGGGAAATACATGCATACATGGTGAGTAAAAATCATGCTTGATACCAAAGTTGTATATCATTTGTTAAAAAATGCCTTGTATAGGTAACAATAATTATATTGACAGGGCTTTTGGGGTACATCAGACATATTGACCGCGCTAAGACCATATTGCCCTTCTTCGACTCGGGGCAATATAATCTTAGCTTGGTCAATATTTCTGATGTACCCCTCAAGCCCAGTCAATATAATATAAAGATCACATATGTTATGGCTCATTCACAAATGACACAGAAATTGCTTTTTTTTCTTTACATATAAATGAATAACAAGTGGGGATTAAAAAATATTCAAAAAACAAGAAGTTCCTACACATACTCACTACACTTGTGTTGTAAGATCCACATATTAAAGTCAAAGGATACTACACTAATGTCATCAACAAATACACCAATGTGGTTTACAATGTCATATGTGAATGCGCCTTCATAAGTAATTCCATGTAGGGGGGCCAACACTTAAGTATGATAACTCAACAAAAAACTTAAACTGAAATTATTAAAAACATGTTGGTCGCTGGTGCATGTTGTATTGGTGTATTGCTGGAGTAGAAATTTTGCTAGATTTTGATCTATTTACATGCTAACTGATCTAGAACACATGGAATGTGGAATATCTGAGGTATAGCATGATGGTGAATATCTAGGATAACTGTGCACCTATAATTTGGAGTAGCTATTGGAAATTAAAACTGAGGCAAGTACTCTGAAATAAGTGCCAATGGGCATACTTAGTCCCATCCATATCAGTTTGTGTGGCTCTTCACATATATGAGCAATTGAAACAAAAACATAGAATTGAGACAGACCAAGACCCACAGGGGAAACATGTGGGATGGAGAGTTCACCTTGATCTGTTGTGGACCCTGACTGGTCAAGAAGAGCCTGGAAGAGATCTACCATGTGACGTAGCTGAGTGGAGCATGTCTTGAGCAGCTTGTAAGTCTGAGAGTCTATGGTTGTCCCGTAGCCATCATACAGAGGCACACCTGATACAAAAAATGGTAATGATTATATCCTTTGGGTTTGAGTTTACTTGGAACATCTAAATGGTAATTAAATAATCAATAATTATAATAAAAATAATGACATGCCTTGTTTACCCAGAGTATTCTCATTAGTATTAATACTGTTCTCCCTGAGGGCCCTGCAATCCTATAATTACCCCCTGCTTTAGCAGAGCTACAATGAAAATGCAGTCAAGCATTCAAGGAATTTCTTCCTACCCATTTACCTCACCTCAAAGGCGAACCTTCTAATAAAGACCACCTGTCAATAGGAAAGAAATGGTTATAGAACCTGTCTATCTTATACTCACATATTTCATCCACAGTCTGTTTGATGTTGGCCACCTTACCCCACGCCCATTCCAAGATTGAACGTAGATTCATACCAGAAGTAAAGTCTGAAGAAAAAAAGCAGAGAAAAGAAAACGGATAATACTCCAGCTAGGTATGCAGGCAACAAGAAAGCCTTGCTGACTACGCTCTAAGGCTAGGTGTGGTTCAACTGAACATTAAGTCAGATACCAAGAAAACTCACCACCTTGACCTGAGCTACTTATGCAGGCAACAAGAAGGCCTAACTGACTATGCTCTAAGGCTATGCTGTGGTTCAACTGAACATTAAGTCAGATACCAAGACAACTCACCCCCTTGACTTGAGCTAGGTATGCAGGCAAGAAAAAAGCCTTGCTGACTATGCTCTAATTCTACAGAGAGGTTCGAGTCATCATTATAACATCAAATCAAATACAAACTGAACTTAGTGACTTGACGCAAGCTAGATGCACGGGCAACAAGAAATCCTTGCTGACCATGCTCTAAGGCTACAATTGAACTAATTAATATAACATCAACTCAAATACAAACATAACATACCTCCTTGACTCCAGCTTGATATGCAGGCAACCAGGAACCCAAGCTGATTGTGCTCAAGGGCTAGCGTGAGAAGAGCCTCTCGTTGTTGGACCTGATTATAAATGACCAACATGGAATGTGATGGAATACCAACAGCCTCAATTTGTAAAGAAGGAATACCTTACAAACATTTCATGAGTAAAGCCCTAATATGTTGATTTATATGTCAAAAATCCTACACAAAAATATGTAAGAAGACCTCCATTATCAATATCTTGGATTGCAAGGAATCATTCATAGCAAATATACACGTACCTTAATCTTTTGTCTCATCAGACCTAAACACTGGATTCAGGGCGGCTTAAGGTGCATAGAGGAGAGGTTTATTTAATTTCAACTTTTATTATTGAACTAAGCTATTGCTCATTTAAACTTCTCCTTTTATCATCATGAAGGTATCTTAGAAATTGAGAGTTGCAGGACCGACAGTACTCATACTCTTGAGCCTACCCTGGTTAAATATGGCCATCTTAGTATTGTGACTATCATTATTCATTAATGAAAGTTAGCGCTGCTTTTTGTGGAAACTATACTGCAGTCATTTAGAGGTTGTACAAGGTCAAGAAAAATGAAAAGAAAAAAGGTAGTAACTGGATAAGACCTAACCTGACTGGTGTTACTTGGCATATGTTCTGCAAAGTTTCGTCTGGGTATGAGGTGGGCATTCCAGCATCGCATGTAAAATGGGCGTGGCTCTCTGAGGAGGGTGGGGCCCTGGTTGCACATGTCGGCCAGGATCTGTAGAGAATGACAGGAAGAAATAGTACAATAACATGAACATGCTGGCTTTATTTGTTTTACCAGACTGCTAAGAAAGCATGTGTGTGCTTGTAAATAAAAAGCCAGGGGACTGACGTATTTAAGTCCTCTTTGAGGGACTTGGTAATGAGTTACGAGAGCACTGCTCTCCCACTGAGCCATCGCGCTTGAGGGAAAGAACAAAATGTTTAAAATCTTCATTCCTGCATCATTTGTGTATGGCTTACCGAATTATGTTCATTCCATTAATATTTGGACCATTTGTTAAGTCAAATCGGTTACTTTTGCTGGGATATTTGCTGCAAATGAATTATTGGTTATTTAAATGATACTTCTGCTCAGAAACAGAATGACAGTTGAAAAGCTCTCGTCGAAATGAACATGCTATTTACAAGATACGATTACTGAACAAATATGTGTCATAGAATCAACCTGAACTTTAGAGAAACAATTTTTAACACCTGAAAGCAAAACAGGAATATCTCTTGCATGAAAGCATTGATAGCCCAGGGGGGTGTTTCACAAAGATCCTAAGTTGAACTTATCTCTAAGTTGGACTTAAAAATTATGGAAAGCCGTTAGCATCTTTGAAAATATTTTGTAAAAGTTATTTTAAAAGGCATAAAATGTTGATTCAAATCATTCATATTTTCTATTATCAATTCATGTTCTTGATGTGGAATTTATGAAAAGTCTAAAATACTTGAATTTTTGCTTATGAATATATTTTATTTCAAGGCTACGAATGGCTCTCCATAATTTTTAAGTCCAACTTAGAGTTAAGTTCGACTTAGGATCTTTGTGAAACACCCCCCAGGTGCTAAGAATGCTTATCTACATATGCTCATATGTAAAGTATAAGACCAACAGCTATAAGCCCTAACCATTCCTTCTAATGCTAAGCCAACATATCCCTTCTTACTTTCCTTTGTATCCCCAAAAGGCTACCCTATGAATTGATTGTAAACCTGGAACCAACCAACAAGTGCTAACGCTTTGATTCTAATCCCTGAGCTAACCCATTTCTCTTCTGACCTTCCTATGTCTTCTGAGTAAGTTGGCATGAACAAGACTGCCCCATCTGAAAAAAAACCTTTTCCAAGGACACTGCTTCAAAGCACTGGGCAAACACACCCCATTCTTACCTTTCTTTGTATTCCCAGGAAGCTGGCATGAACAAGGCTACCCTCAGCCAGGCAGACCATGTTGAAATTGAGGGCCGACGGGTGAAGATGTTGCTCAGGTACAGACTGGCAGGTGGACTGGTACTTGGTCAAACTGCCCTTGTCCAAATGAACATTCTGTTTACAAGAGATGATCGGTGAAAAGATGATATAAGACATTAAAAACTAGATGGAACTTCAACTGCGCGCAGTCGAAAAATGCCTCCGCCATAGAGCAATTTTACAAACCAAAATGGAAGCAATTTTTAAAATTCAAGTTTGATTGTAATCCATCTGTTGGTTCTAATGATAACACGATCACGAGCTATTTTAGGATACATAATGAGCCCTGTGACCTTTGACCTCGTGACCCCAATTCTAATCAGTTCATTGACTCTGCAAGATACATACATGACCCAAGTTTGGCGGTAATCCATCAATCGGTTCTTGAAATAACGTGATCACAAGCTATTTTGCATACATAACGAGCCCTGTGACCTTTGACCTCGTGACCCCAAAATCTAATCAGTTCATTAGCTCTGCAAGATACATACATGACCCAAGTTTGGCGGTAATCCATCAATCGGTTCTTGAGATAACGCGATCACGAGCTATTTTTGCATACATAATGAGCCCTGTGACCTTTGACCTTGTGACCCCAAAATCTAATCAGTTCATTGGCTCTGCAAGATACATACAGGACCCAAGTTTGGCGGTAATCCATCAATCGGTTGAGATAACGCGATCACAAGCTATTTTTGCATACATAATGGACCCTGTGACCTTTGACCTCGTGACCCCAAAATCTAATCAGTTCATTAGCTCTGCAAGATACATACATGACCTGAGTTTGGCGGTAATCCATCAATTGGTTCTTGAGATAACGCGATCACGAGAACGGGACGACGCACAGACGTGCGTGCGCACGCACGTATGTACGCACGGACTGACAACCAGAAAACATAATCCCCGGCTACTTTGTAGCGGAGGCATAAAAAAGTAACCATGTATTGCCATTATAAAGAATTAAAGCTCGTTTTCATTTGATTTTTTTTTAAAGAATGACATGCGCTGCATATGAAATTCAATTGTCAGTGCCTTTTGCTTTTTCTCATGAACTGTGTACCCATAAGACATTGAGTGATTTCAAGTACGGTGTTCGGTGTTGGTGTTGGTGTTGAGAGCATGGAAAGGCTGCTAAACCGAGCTCCAACACCGACGGTCAGTTTAGAAGGACGATACCGATCGCGTTATCGATAGCTCAACACCAGCCTCAACACCGAGTGACGTCATACTCTACAGGCGAAAAGTCTTGCAATAAAAGCATAATCCTTTCAGAAATTCCATTAAAATTACATCATATCGAATATCAAATGTAAAGTCATATTAAACGAGCTGAAGACATGGAATTTCACAAGTTGACCTCTGTGACCCTTGACCTACATGCTCCAAAATCTAAACAGATCGTCTTCCTATGGTGATACATACTATCATTAAGTTTGAAGTGAAAATTCTCCAGTGGTTCTTGAGATATCGCGATAACGATCTCAATGTATGGAATTTCATAAGTTGACCTCTGTGACCCTTGACCTTTGACCTACGTGCTCCAAAATCTAATCAGATTGTCTTCCTATGGTGATACACACTATCATTAAGTTTGAAGTTTAAATCTCCAGTGGTTCTTGAGATATTATGATAACAATCTCAATGTATGGAATTTCATAAGTTGACCTCTGTGACCCTTGACCTTTGGCCTACGTGCTCCAAAATCTAATCAGATCGTCTTCCTATGGTGATACATACTATCCTTAAGTTTGAAGTTTTTACATCTCCAGTGGTTCTTGAGATATCATGATAACAATCTCAATGTATGGAATTTCATAAGTTGACCTCTATGACCCTTGACCTTTGACCTACGTGCTCCAAAATATAATCAGATTGTTTTCCTATAGTGATACACACTATCACTAAGTTTGAAGTTTAAATCTCCAGTGGTTCTTGAGATATCATGATAACAATCTCAATGTATGGAATTTCATAAGTTGACCTCTGTGACCCTTGACCTTTGACATACGTGCTCCAAAATCTAATCAGATCGTCTTCCTATGGTGATACATACTATCCTTAAGTTTGAAGTTTAAATCTCAAATGGTTCTTGAGATATCGCGCTAACAAACTCAATACAAGGAATTTCATAAGTTGACCTCTGTGACCTGTGACCTTTGACCTACGTACTCCAAAATCTAATCAGATCGTCTTCCTATGGTGATAAATACTATTCCCGAGTCTTAAGTTTAAATCTTAAATGGTTCTTGAGATATTGTGATAACGGTCAAACGGGACGGACGTACGGACGGACGTACGGACGTACGGACGGACAACCCAAAAACATGATGCCTCCGGCACCACCTTCGGTGGCGGAGGCATAAAAATGAAAGGATGCAACAACCATAGAAACATACAAACAAAATATATTCCTTGAATACTTTTAATGCCTCAGGGCAGCTGGGATACTATGTAGGCACCTTGAGCATCCCATAGGATGGATACATGCACAATATAAATGTAGCTAGTATCATTAGTGATAGGTGACTACCCACATCATGGGGTAACACTAAAAAAGGTCGAGTAGTTTAATCACTTGACAGGAAATGCAAAGGTCGTGGGTTTTAACCTTGGCACAGCACTTATTGCTCCTCTCCACCAAGGTGCTAAATGGGTACCGGGTAGGATGCGAACGTCATTGTGGTTGGATTAGCATGTGCAGGCCTGTAAAAAGGCGACTAGCTGGAATACTCCCCAGGGAGTGGAGAATGTAATTGTAATGTGCAGAATATTGACCGGGATAATGACAATACTGTACACGGTTTTTCGTCAGTTGATGGTAAAGTGCCTTGTCACAACCAGGGCCCCGTCTTACAAAGAGTTGATATTTATCGCAACTTATTTGCGATTGATATCAATCATAACTATGTACATAAGAGATAGGAGACTGCAAACTTGTGATTGATTGGAGGACTTGCGATTGATTTGGATCAATCGTAACTCTTTGTAAGACGGGGCCCAGGTATTGTTATTAAAACTAAGAATGATGGCAAGTTTTCCATGAGATTCCTCTTGAACTATCTATTACTAGTAATAGGGTACACACAGCCCCACACCCTCCTCTAAACAAGGAATTATGAGAGAAATGGAGGTTCTTTACCAGAGCAAAATCCGGAGCTGCAGCATCTACCACTGCTTCTAGGTTGTAGAAAGAGAAATAAGGTGGAGGCTCAGTCAGCTCATCAGACCTAAAATCATAAAAACCAAATGTAATCAAACATTAAGTTGACATTTTAATGAAATATCACAATGGCTCATATCTAATCTAATTCAACAAATAATAATAATAATAATAATGGTGGCTTCTTATATAGAGCACATGTCCGTCACATTGTGACGCTCCTGGCGCTGCCCCGATTATTACCCTGGCTTTAGCAAGGCGGCCATTATGGCGCTCTAGCATTTCAAGGAATTAATTCCTGCCAGTTACCCATTTACAAATATGACATATGTTTCATTATACTTCCTCAATTTATGCATTTAACTTTCTACTTATATGTAACATTCTCTGTGAAGCCTTTTGTTGCTTGTCTCTGGAATCAATTTTCGATAGGGCACAGGCCAGTTTAAGTAACTTGAAGTGATACAGTAATGAGGCACTTAAATATGATATTGACCATGTTTCTCTACTGCAGAAGGAGTCATTGTTGAAATATAGCCCCTCAGTGAACTCAAGACTGCACTTTGCCCTTTGGGATGAGGGAATAGCATGGTTTTGGGATAACCTTGTGGCAACATTTCTAACCATTGGCTCTCAAATCAGTCAATAGTCGTTACTATAAATCACTTACTTGATGAATGAGGGCATTTGAGCCTGGTAATAGCGGTCCAGATCAAAGAGTGCAATGTAATGGTTAGTTGTGTCCTGGGTTTCCATGTTGGCAGGACAACCCTCCCAGACAAACATCGCAAGACTCAGATCCATCGGGTTTACTAAACAAACAAACAATAAAAAAAGAGAAAACATAAAAATCAGTTAGCAACATCAACTGTCCCTGTCGTTCACTTCTACATTAATCACCAATGACCTGCAACGCCATGACCCGTTAAACTTAATCAGCAGATTGCCATAATTTACAAACATTTTCAAATTTAAATTTGAATGAAGGCCTTTCAATCACCTAGTACAAAGTGAAAAACAAATAATTCAATACTAAACGGTACCTGTTATCAAAATGTCCAATCACCTCAAAAATACGTGTACATATATATTCATATCCTACATCATCAAATCAATAAACATGAGGGATGATTTACTTTGAGTGGTATCCATACGGCCTACAGAAAGAGTTCTAACTACAAAGATTCTTCTCACAGATGTTGCACCACATAGAATATGGTAAAATAAAGGTCAAGTCAAATAAAGGTCAAGTCAAATAAAGGTCAAGTCAAATAAAGGTCAAGTCAAACTTGTTATAACTAGGAGTGAATGAAGCCACATTATATCTAGAAAATAGGCTTGCAAGACCTTTACGCAAAATGACCACAAGCAGTGACCACATAACAAAAACAACCCTATAATGTAATCTTCATATAACCCACCTAACTCTCTACAGGCCTTGGTTGATTTATAACACAACTAGGGGAATGCCACAGTCACCTTTTGTCACACAGACAGTGCTCATGTTTAATATACTCTAAACAATGCAGCAGTCCAAGGTTTCAATACATGACTACTAAACACATAATTATGACAATTATTCCACATTTTCAGATGGAATTCTATAAGAGACAAGGAACTTACCTTCTTCCTCGGCCGTGGAGTCATCATGGATCTTGTACCCTGGAGGCACTGCTCTGTCCAGGGTATAGCAGGCTAGCAGGCGACTGCCCAGGGAGTTCACATCACTGCTGTCCAGGGGAGTAGCGGTCAAGCAGTGCTCAAATCTACCAATGCAGTCCACTAGGTCCTGGGTTATGGCAAAGAGTCAAAATTAATGATTACAAAAAAGTGGATTATTGCCTTGCTCTTGATTCCAGGAGATAACTGACACAATTACTATACAGAAGTTCTCTTGAATACAATGACTGATAAGATCTTTACATTAGATCAGCAAAGTGCTGATTACGATCCTCTGTCAGCAAGATCAGAAGAGAGAAACAATTTAACAAACAGAAACAGAGAGAGAGAGATACAGACAGTGAAAAGGATGACAGTGACAAAAGGGTTTTAGTGAGAGGGACAGAGAGAGAGAGGGAGAGAGAGATTTAAAAATACAGAGCAGGAGAGACAGAGCAGGAGAGACAGAGCAGGAGAGACAGAAACAGGGAGCAAGAAAGAAAAAGGGAAAAGAAGAGCAAGAAGAGAAAGAAGAAGAGGAAGAGGAAGAGGAAGAGGAAGAGGAAGAGGAAGAGGAAGAGGAAGAAGAAGAAGAAGAAGAAGAAGAAGAAGAAGAAGAAGAAGAAGAAGAAGAAGAAGAAGAAGAAGAAGAAGAAGAAGAAGAAGAAGAAGAAGAAGAAGAAGAAGAAGAAGAAGAAGAAGAAGAAGAAGAAGAAGAAGAAGAAGAAGAAGAAGAAGAAGAAGAAGAAGAAGAAGAAGAAGAAGAAGAAGAAGAAGAAGAAGAAGAAGAAGAAGAAGAAGAAGAAGAAGAAGAAACATCAGCAGCAGAAAGACACAAACACAAACATCAAGGTTGTACTCAAGACATGACCATACCTTAAACATATGTCCATGCTTTGGATGTTGTGTCTTGCTCTCATAAGCCAACTGGAATAGATGAATGTCAGTAAGAGCCTCCTGGTCCCTGTTATATAAATACATAAGAAAAAAGGGTGTCATGAACCAGGATCAAGAAATCATCAAGAATTATAGTTTGAAAGGTCCCACAATAATAAACTTGGCTATGTACATGTAGGACTATTAATTCAAACTAACTACTGTAAGATTCAATATTTCAAGAGTTTAAAATCAAATGAATATTAGACAATTTCCATCATAACCTATATCACAGTATCTACAACGGGATGTTGATGCTTACTTTGAATCGGAGAGCACTGGACCCCTAGCAACCCAGAGGTAACAGAAGTTTTGTGGATCATCCTCAGGTTCCTGGTAGGCAAAGTGTGTGACAGGTGATGGGTGGCGGCTCAATGGACCACTATACCTGTAAGAGAATAATAATCATAAGCATAATAGTATGGAGAAATGAAGAAAGGTGGGCGGTTCCTAAGAGGCAAAAAGCGTTACAGGTGATGGGTGGGGATTTAGGTACCACTGTACCTGCAGAAAAAGAACAGCAGGGTGTTTCAAATCATAATAATATAGAGAAAGTAAGAAGAGGGAGGAGGGAGGATACATAGATAGAAAAATAGAGAGAGAGAGTGAAGGGGGGGGGGGGCTGGAATGGGGTCCCTGGCTGGTATGCAAAGTGTGTGATGAATACTAACTAAGGGGACCACAAATACAAAATGAGAAAAGGAAAAAGAGAGAATGAAATATGTGAGACATAAGCTAGGAAAATAAAACGGATAATGTAAAATAAATTGTGATTCAAAATTTTTTTAAAAGAGGCAAACAGTGAGCCAAACTTCTGTCTCTCTCAGCATAACAAACAACAGCACACACTACCATCTGCATTTGACCTGTTTGGGATATTGCGCACTATCCGCAAGAAACAAAGAGAGAGAGGTTGTTTTCTGCTGGCATAAATACCAATGCTTACATCTTTTAATGCTCCAAATAAGAAAAAAATGTTAATAGCAATTTATATATTAATGGCTCTTTGAGTATGACCCTTATCTTCTGTTCCACAAATTTTGAAATTTAAATTTAAGATAAGCTACACCAGCCTTCCTCAATAAAAGCTGTTGGTTAAAAACCAGAAAATTATCTTCCTGTCGTAAAAAAAAATTATTTCTCTGCAAAGCTCATATCCAATGAATTTATTCATCACAACTATGTCCAGAAATTGTGTTATGGGGGCTCTTTCTTAATTTACAGGGGCAATAGGCCCTAGGCCTCATCAATTCGATCATTTGTTCTTACTCTAATGAGGTGTCCGCCAATCTCCACAGCTGGAATGACCCAAAGTTAAATCCAACAACAAGTGACCCGACCTGTGGAATGTAGGTCAACGAGGTCACTGAAACTTCACCGATGGGGAAGGTCTTGAAGGTTTTACCGTCCGGTTTGCAGTAGTTGAAGGAGTAATAGCTGAAGGCATCATCTAAGAAAAATGAAGAAAAAAAGAAAAAATAAAATAAAAATAAAGAGGAGTATATGTAAGAAATGTCAAAATCAAGTGAAATAGAATAGTACGGTCATATTTACTTAGGATAGGCTTATCAGTATTATTACTTTTATTATTACTACCACAGCATTGCAAGGTAAACATGTAATACACCTGGATCGAGAAGGACAGATGTGGTTGAACTGAAAACACATTGTTCAAGGATGTACGCATCGAGCAAGGATCAAACAAATGAATTCCCATATGAGAGTAAGGAGCCTTTACCAATTTGCGAGTGCTCCCACAAACATATGCATACGATATTTAAGGAAAATTACAAAAAGAGTAAAAATGATAAAGAGAAAAAGAACAAAGTCAGATAAATAAATTAGTGATAGTCTAAAAACTAAAATAACTCAAGCCAGTTTGCAAAAATTGGTGAGAAATCCTAGAAAGCCTTTGAAAGCATTAACAAATCACTGCAAACTTTTAGTAGATATAAACTACAAAAAATTAATGAATACCGGTATGCACTGCCAATATAAGTAATGGTCAAATTCATTGAGACATCAACAATATTTTTTTACTCAACCAACAAAAATAAATTATAAAAAGTAGGTTGCACAATGAATAGAAATTCAGATTGACTTAGGAAGTGCCTGATAAAGAAAAGAAACGAATCAAACTCAAACCTTCCAGCAACCACAATAGTCAAAGTAAGAGGTAAATTTGAAACTAAACATGCAAAAATTACAAAATATGTCAAATATGTTGTCAAATTGAATGGAAGAAAATAGATGTTGTCTTGAATGAATTGAATATCAAATCTACCAATGAAGTCAGTTTTTCTTTTTCAAAACCCCAAAACAAACATAAGGTAATATTTCTAAGGGAAAACATGATAATATATTTAATAGAATAAAAGTTATAAAAGGAAATAGCACTGCAACCAAAATAACTTACAGTTCCTAATGCACTCACCGGTTAAACTTGCACGGCTTACATCTGACATGCATTCACACACATAAATAATAAAATAAATTGTCTTCAATATGGTTCAAGATTGAGAGGGGTGTACATGTTCAATTGACTTTATACTTTCCTCATTATAATATTGGGCCTGATAGGTTGTATTTAATCTTTAATACAAGCCCCAACGCTTGACTGTCATGCCAGGAGCAGGAAAAGTCCAGATTTGTGAAAGTTTCATGCCCCAAATAAATGAATCAAAACACTAACATATATTGCAATTCACACAAGTTTCATCACCCAAATATGACTGTCACTTTAATTTGAAAAAGCTTCTGTTTTTAATCTAACAGATTTGCTTGTCTAGACAATAAGTCCAACTCACTATTCAGATCAAGACAAAGATGTTCTCCTCTTGAAGCTGCTTTGAGCCGTCTCTGATCAATGTCAGTGATCCCTGGTGCTACGATCTGAGCGGGGCGTCCACGTGTTGTATCCCAGAATTCAACCTCTTCATCCAGCTTCATGTCCAGCAGGTAAACATGGCCGCCTTTGGTTCCCACGGCAACGATGCCGAAGAAACGCCGGAGCTCGTCACTGAGGGCAAAGTTTGGGGATTCTATGCCACCGACCGAGGTAACACAGTCAATAGCAGATACCTGAGTGGGAGGGAAACATCAGGCTGTGATTCTTTGATTTATGTAAAACGAGAGAATAAAAGGGTAATGATTAGGGCCGGTTTTCAATTCAATACTTAACTAAGAAATATTAGTATTTTACTCAGTTTTAGGCTTAGATAAAATACTTAGCCAAGTTTGGTATTCAGTTGATGCTTCTGGTTAAGTATTTTACCCTAAATTTAAGACAGCTCCTTAATAATAATAATAATATTGGTTTCTTATATAGCGCACGTATCGACCTTGCAAGGTCCTCAAGGCGCTCCAACATTACCCGGCTACGCTAGGCTACCAATTTCGGCACTCACAGCATTCAAGGAATTCCTTCCTACCGGTACCCAATTTAACATTTAACACTAGCAGACTTAAGCCAATTATTTTTGCATATGCAATCATCATAAGCTGCGCACAATTATATTAGCGAGCATTTAATGTGACCTGTAAATTGCGCATTACTTTGATTGACTGTGTGATGTCACAATGCTTATCAGTAAGTATTTTGCCATAAAGTCTGAATACGACTTAAGACATTTACTTAGCTAAGCCAAATGCTAAGTAAAAGTTTTACTTCAGCAAAGTATCAAATTGAATACTGGCCCACATGCTTCAAGGTATTACTTTCTCAAGCATAAAGCCTCGTTCAAATGTGATGCAGCGAATCCACGTTTTTTTTTTTTTAATGGCAATTTTAAAGCATCATATGCTTCACATTTCTGTATATTGTAACACAGAGCTAAGTGAATACACATAGGACCATTGTTACTCGCATTTGCCATTCATTTATTTGTTAAAAAATGCAGCTTTTGGGTTAACTACGTCGTATCTGAACTAGCCGTAAGTGTTAAATATTGTCAAAGCTTTATCTGTCATTCTTCAAAAAAGGAAATGATAATCAGACCGTCGCCACTTTGCTTCCTTTGAAGCCTGTCTGCACTAGTTTGGCCAGGAGGGATTAGAACTCCCAGCATGGTCACTGACAGGTGGTTATTTCATCAACTCAGCTCTCAATTTACATAAGAAAAAGAGAATCATGGGGGACCAACGGGCACCGCTTAGGCATTGTTTTCTATATAGAGGGAGCAAGTAGCTACAAGAAGTGCAGTGGGGCTTTAAATCACTCTTTTAGTTGTAAGCATTAAAGTGAATGGTTACCAAAGCAAAAATTGGTAGTATTTTATGCAAACAGGATAAAGGAGCTAGATCAGGCCTTCTGATATTCATATAAAGACAAACTCATAAACTGTACCATACACTGTTCAGACAAGCCACATGATTTATCCAGTACTATTTATCTATCAAGGTTAAGGATATTCTTTGATTATGACTTCATATCAGGGAGAATTTTTAAAGAAAAAGGAGAAGAAATAAAATGAACTTTCATTACCACATGTGGGAAGTTCACAATGGTGAGCAGTTTGGATGAGTGTGGCCTGAAACGACAGACCATGCCCTTCTCGGATGCAGTCTGGAGTCCCACCAGAAGCTGGTAAGACCTATGACAGGGGTAGTCTTTGACGCAGGTGATTGTTGCTGAGGACCCTGCCACCTGGCTGAAGTTGAAAGAAGACAGACGGTTCCCGGTCCTGGTGCAGACCACGTCTAGGGTGCTGTCTGTAGCCACCCATCCTCTCTTTCCATCTATCAAATCAAGATTAGGCATTCATTCTTTTGATCAATAAATGGATTTCCACTATTTATCATTTATCATCACACAATCTAAAGTTTGATGCAGACAATTACCTTTGGTAAAATACACTTTATGAAGACAAAAGACCAACAGACACATACCAAAAAAAAAAGGACAAAAAGAAGACACGATGAATTGAAAAATACATTTTTTTTATGCTGAAAATTTTTTTTTTTTGTCATCAGACCTCTATTACTGAGATGACATGATTTGCATTGGGGTTGTCTCTGGTGGCTCAAAACCAAGCTACAACATGAGATTTCATTTTTAATTAAATTTCTATAAAGAGATGATTGTTACAACAAAATTGAAGAATACCTTTACATACAGACATACTCTAGCTTTTCGTCTCGCAAGTAAAATATGAAACAAAATGGAAATAAAAAATCAAACAATTTAGCATTTTACTCAGAAGAGAGCTAGATGAGAAGCATCAGTATATCTGTATCTAATACTATTTACCTTTACTAAAACCTCCAAATATGTTGACCTCTCCTGCTTTATTTGAGAAGGAACTTAATTCTGAGGACACTATTCCTATTGGCTCAGCTATGCTGTGAGGCTCTATTACATAGTTCTCCATCTTTACATCAGAGTTGGCTGGTCATTTATTTAACATCTAATAAGAAGAAAAAAGAAGATTTTTATTATTTTTTAAATGAATAAGGAACAGAAATTAAATGAAGGTGAAATATTTGAGACCGTTTAGGTATGTGTGACATGGTAATGTATGGATCAAGTGTTTACAACCTCAGAAATGAACACAATGAATGAGAAGTGTCTCTTTGCCAAGACTGACGATAGATTTCCGATTTCAATTTTCTAATTATTTTTTCCAACATCGATGAGTTGAATTGATTGTATTTTGCTGCTATTTAGGTGTCATCGATTGTGCATTTGTGCCTAACATGAATTGGAGTGAATTACGGTGATTTTGTACAGTGGTGGTTGAGAGTTTTGAGAATCAATAGAGGGTGTCTTAATATTTTTTTTTAATTACACACAAGTAATGCAATGCTGCTACGAGTGGTGAAGATGCAGTTGAAAACTTGTCATGATGATTCAAGTACGTTTCATAGTCTATCTCTGCAATGGAGAAGTCATCTGCAATGATCATTGACACTGTTCCCTGCCTCACAAAGAAAGTTCAGTGCAGGTGACTGCTGGGCACAAGCATGAAAAGCCCATTATCCCTCACTTAGACTCTGCATCCCCATTCCTTCAGGCTTCACTTTTTTTCAAACTCAAGTCTACTCCCTCTTTCTCTCCTTTTTCATTTCTCCTCTTTCTTTTCTTAACGAGTATGACTATGACCATGTCACGTAACTGACATAGAGTAAAGGAGGGAGTTTTCGGCTGTTGGATGCATGGTAAAATCCTTCAAAATATATTGCATAATAGCATATCACATATCACACACATACAATAATATGCCAGAGTCACCGGAGAACCACATTTGCAAAGGAAAAATGTATCCTTAAATATCACATTTTAGCGATGTAATCGGCGGTCCCGCTACCCGAATCTGAAAAATCGAATATCTTACGCGTGTCTGTAAGGAATATGGGTACCATAAAATGAGCAGTAGACTATTTTAAGTATTTTTCAGATTTAGAGCCAGATTTTTTGAGAACCGCAAGCTTAAAAGTATCTCACCGCACATATCCTATCACTGCAGTCGGATACTATAGCGCTGTATCTCTGTTTAGTTCAGATTCCAATTTCTGATCACCGCACCCGCAGGTGTAGTTTCCGGCAGTGCGGGGGATTACGTGCTCTGGCCGCACGTGCTATAAATCAGCGGGCTAACGCACGGCGCGCGCTCCCTATTGACATTGTACATGTGGCCGAAAACTGCCTCCGAAACAGTGAACAAGGAAATGAATATTGCCATGGCAATTCATGATTTTTTTTCTGGGATTCTTTTTTTGTTTAGTATTGGCTTCATGATTTGAACAAAAAATGATAATAAATAGGAAGTAAAGAGTCCAAAAATAGTGGCCGAAAACTCCCTCCTCTACTCTAGTAGGGTGTCTGAACGATTTTTCAATTTTCCCTTTTGGATTGTTTTTCACCATTATGGTTGGATAATTGAAAAAATCATTCACTCAGAATAATACATTTCAAATTTCAACACCCACCAATGTTTCTATCAAAAGTTACAGCCCCTTCAATTCCCTACAATATTCATCCATTTTTTGTAAGAATCGGCGAAAGAGACGTACACGCAGAGCTATGTTGTTTTGCTAAATTTAGCACAACAGCTGAATTGCGCAATATGCAGCGTACACATACGCGTGCAAGCGTACGCGTGTTGCTTAAATGATGCGCAACTCAAAGCGATCGGCAATCCATTGTCTTCAATGGGCATCCACTTCCGGGTTGTAAACATGCGGTCCGATGTTTATTCATGTGCAGATTTTACGCTATCACCATGGGTTCGGCCGGCGCGGAGCTCACGCCTCCCTGCTTAGCTGATCCGAAAAATGTGGGGAAGGGTATTTTCAAACTGTAATTGTTTGTGATCCCTGGGGCTAGCGAAAAAATAAGCATAGGGATATTTTCCTTACGACTGGGACTACTTATCGCCAGGGGCGTCATATCTCATAAGTGGCAAATTTCGAGTTAGCCAGGAAACAATGTTTAAATAGCTGTTTTGACCAAGATATTTTTAGAATTTCGAGATGACGCCCTCTGGAAATATTGGAATTAATCTGCTCTTTCATATGACACCTCATTTATTGAGTATCACCTTCAGGATCACAAAGAATAAAGGTTTGAATCTCGACTTAATAATAAAAACTTTGACCAATTTTTGCATGATCGTGTAATGCACATAGACTGCATAGGGCTGCGTGCAATCTCTATGGGAAGGATTTTAGCACACGACATCGGGTGCGCGATCAGACACCCTAACTCTAGACTAACACTTTTTTATTTTCTTCCTCCTGTCAATCCAGAATCTATTCCTATTTACTATTAACATTAGTTATCACTTTCATATTAATTCCTTGATCCTTCCTCTTTCTGACTTGTTTTGCCAATTTGGGCATTTTAAAACTTAGTTTTATAAAAAAAAACTTTTAATTTGTTTTATTTTGGACCACTGCACACGAACTAACAATTTCAATAATGGAGAATGAAAGGGGAAATGCAGCTCCCCTTAATATGTATGAGTTTTGAACGTTATGGTGCTTGGATTGTTAAGGGGGCGTCGCGTCGGGTTGCTTCACTTGATTCACATGGCAAAAATCGGCACATTATAATATAACTATAACTATAAGCGCGAGCGCAAACATAGACACACGAAACTTGAAAGACGTTAGATCCTAACAAAAATGTCATAGTATGGGACTGTACTAGGTCTGAGGCCTTACAAAAAAGTAGTCTAGACTAGACCCTCTACAGCTCTATTCATATTCCACCGACAAAGTGAAGAGTATTTAAGATAAAAGCATCGAAAAATAACAGTCATACCTGAATATATATGAATTCTTGACAAATGTAATAAATTCATCGACTTCAGTGCTGCTTCCCGCGGTCAGCGAACGAACGCACTTCACGAACAAAATATATACTTTCAACGACAGAGGGAGCTTGTAAAAAAAAATGCTTTCTCGGGGAGCTGAGAGGAGGGGGTGTAAGTGTTACCCCTCCTTCTTTCAGTTTTGCTACTTTATTCCAGTCTTTTGTAATTTTCGATTAATGCATTACATAATTGTGTCATACTTGCCCCAACATGATAGCCTATAATTGAAGAAATAGCAAGAAAAAAAGAGTAATATTATTTCATGATATAGCATGTTCATTTTTAAACAATTGCATATGGGAGCTTAAAAGTGTGTCTTTTTTCTGAGTCGCACAGCTAAAAGTAGTTGCCCGTTTTTAGAGACAGATCAAATAAGTCAAGCACTTTTGAGTAAATTCATGCCAAACTGATGGAAATTATGAAAGATTTCATATGCAACCTTAAAGTCCAAGTCCACTCCAAAAATAACTTACTTTCAATAAAAGCAGAAAAATCAGACAAACCAATCAAAAAAAGTTTGAGCAAAATCGGATAACTAATAAGAAAGTTATGAATTTTTGAAAAAGTATGTAAAACTATGGAACAATGGAAATCACTACACAAATTGCCAATTTGGTTATCAGTTTGTGACGTCATGTCCTCACTATTTATCAATTGCTTTATATAGTTTAATCCCATTAATTTCCTTTTATCCCCAAAACTTGATTTCCCATGCCTTTGCCCAGGTTATATGATTTGTATCATATTGCGTGCATGACATTTCACAAAATCTTTTATGAAATTTGAAGAATTGATACTATTTTCTGAATATTGTATATTCATAATTATTGATTTTTATATAAATAGTTTATCAAAATTCACATTTTCATGATTTAACTGGAAAAAATTACTCTATATTAGTGCATCCACACAAAAACATATTACTATCAATCTAACTTGGATGCTGGTGTGAAGAAATAAGATTCTTAGGGAGAAAATAGGAAATTTATATTATCAATGGGTAGTGAGGACATGACGTCACAGACTCATGAGTGAGTTGCCAATTTGTCTAGTGATTTTCAAAGTTTTTCATGTCATTAAAAATTCATAACTTTTTTATTAGTTATCCGATTTTGCTCAAACTTTTTTTGATTGGTTTGTCTGATTTTTCTGCTTCTACTGAAAGCAAATTATTTTTGGAGTGGACTAATTGCCCTTTAAGAGTAAAATCACGACAAACAACGTACAGGGCCTACGTTGCGATATCTAAACCATACAAAACAAGTCTTGACAGAGTAAGATCAGTCCCGAAAATTAAGTCCCAACAGAAAAATCAGAGGAACATTTAAGAAAGGTTGGATGAAGAGGGACAACAAAACACTTATGTTAATTCAAACAAATCTAAATATAAACATTTGATTCAAATGTTTGGGATGTTATTCCGTCATCAATGGCTTAATTGTTGAGATACCAATAGGTTCCATTATTGTTAAGGTTTGTTCAGAATGGCGCGGTAAACTGCCGCAAAATACAAAAAAAAAAAAATCTTATCAGTATAAGATATAGAAATGTGAGTGTGAAGCGGATATCCAGGGGCGGCGGAGCGACTTCTAAAGTGGGGGGGGCACCAACATAAAAAGGGCACCTACAAAGGGAAATCTCAAAGCGAAAATATACATTTTTTGGAAATTGGTATATAGTTTTATACCGTACATTGTGATTACATTATCAGGGATGATTTCAATATTTGTTTCTCTTTATACATCAAGCCTGTACATCATACATACTTTGCAGATGGGTGTGATGATCTGAATATTCATTTGTGAGCGAGCGAGGAATTTTTTTAAAGATTTGTGAGGTCGCAGTGCGAAAAAATTACATCTTATAAAGAGGGAAAAACAATCCTGATGGGGTTATAAGCACATTCTCACAACGGAAGACTGAAAAGACCTTTGATAAGTAACATAATTATATCATCTATAAATGCGAGCAAGCTTTGGGGGAAATTTCTCTTAGTCGCTTTAAATTAGGGGCACGTTTAATGATGAGAGGAAAAGGTGACACTTATCGAAAGGGATAATTAAGACACTTATTAGAAAAGAAAAGGAGCACGTGTCTAAGTACAAAGGGTAATTATCAGAGATGAAAATGGGGCACTTATTACACCTGAAACGAGGCACTCACCAGGGATAAAAAAGGCACTTATGATAATGGGAAATTGGCATTTAATTATCGATGGAAAAGGGGCACCCATCAGATTTTGATAGGGGCATTTATAAGAGGTGAAAAGGGGGCATTTATGAAGAGGGGATAGGTCCCTTATTAGAAAGGAAAAGGGGCACACATCATTGTTAAAAGGGAAATTATTAGTGGTGAAAAGGGGCACTTATCGCACCTGAAACGGGGCACTAAAGGAAAACGTGCATTTGTTGAAAGAAAAGGGGCATTTATCGTAGGTGAAAGGGGGCTTTTATGAAAAGGGGTTTGAAGTGGCTCTTATCAAAAAGAAAAAGAGCTTTTATTAGAAAGGAAAAGGGGCACGTGTCAAAATAAAAGGGGCACTTACAGTTAAAAGGGGGCACTCATCAGAGATGAAAAGAGCACTTATCAGGAGGGGAAGGGGCATTTGTAAAAGTTAAACGAGCGTCTCTCAGATTTGAATAGAGGCAATTATCGGAGGTGAAGGGGGCACTTATCTGAAGTGAAAAGGAGTAACTTCTTGTAGGCCTACCTGAAAAGGGTCATTTACCAGAAATGAAAAGGGGGCACTTATATGAGAATGAAAAGTGACACTTTTCATAGGCCGTGAAAAGGGGCATTTAAATATGAAAAGGGGAAGGAGCTCTTCTTTTAAAATGGGGGCTGTTACCATAAGGAAAAGGGGCACATGTGAAAATAAAAGGTTCACGCTTATCTGAGTTAAAAAGGGGGTAGTTATTAAAAGGGGAAGGGGCACTTCTTTCAAAGGAAAAGGGGCACTTAATTGTCAAAGTACAGGGGCACCTCTCAGATTTGAATAGGGCAATACTCAGAGGTGAAGGGGCACTTACTAGAGATTAAAACGGGCACTTATACGGAGAATGGAAAATGGACACTTATTGCAAAGGAAAAGGGGCACGTGTCAAAATAAAAGGGGCACTTATCAGAGGTGAAAAGGGAAGGGGTACTTTTACAAAGTAATAGGGGCACTTTTGGAAAATATATGGGGCACTGTTATGACATAAATTATATAGGCCTACTGCTACTGGATGCAGATAGCTATAATCAGGAAGATGATGCTAGGCTACGTTCATGGTAAATTTTATGGTAAAAGTATATTATATGAATATCATTGAAATCTTGTCAAATTTAGGATATAGTCTGTTATTTTTGCTTGGTGGACGTACTACTGCATGCATTAGATCCATTTGTCTCTTCAACTTCAAGTAAAACAACCTCGCTAGCTTAGCTTTACGCAAAATATTTCTCGACCTCTACGACCACTCATTTGCCACCAAAATTTGAGTGGCCGTGGTGACGTGAACGTGAGTTTACTTATAAATGCAATCCATTCCAACTCCCTGTTTAGACACATTGAGCCTTTCATCTAGAGGTTATTCTGTCGTGCTTTATTATTGTAACATCGACGAAATTCAAGCAAACAAGCCTAGGTAAATATGTCTCCCATTTTTTAAGTTTATCATCATAAATTATTAAATGATACAAGGGCCCGGTCGGCGGATCGCGGAGTGAAACCGGCATAGCCATAGGTATCGATTCGGGCCTAAACAGAGCCTGAGCTGTGTCGAGTCAGAGGTAAGCCAGGGCTCGGCGCGGCGGCCGAGGCCGAGCGCGGAGCCTGGCCATGGCCTGGGTCTGGAGCTGGAGGGAGGGGGTTAATCATTGGACAGGGTCAGGGCCAAGGGCCCATATGTCTAACTTCTAGATTAAATCAGCGTTAGTAAGCAAATTGTCTGCTACGTGTTTCATGAAGCCCTCTTACTAGTCTTGGTCTTTGCCAAGATCAAGGACAACATTCTGACTAGTGAAGTAAAGACAAAGGGTGGTATTCTCTTCAGTTAAGCCGGGACTAAGTCCAGACTAAACAAGAATTTTAGTTCACACTTCTATGGGATGCTAGGTTTCATCTTCCTCCTTCGATATTCATGACAAAGATAATCTACCAAAGACTTTATTGAAATTCAGTTCATACTCATATTATCTTTTTCTTCCCATTTCATTGCAAAATTAATTTTTTGGACACTTTTCATTGCAGGATTAAAATAATCTGTACAGGGAAAATGAGTTGGCAACAGGCACTCCATAAAAGTGTGAACTAGTTAAGCCGAGCTTAACTTAGTTCGCGCTATCGGAATACCACCCAAAGACTTTACTCTAGAGTCTAGACTAGTCTAGTGTAGACCGTAGACGCCTTCGATCTTCGACCCAGTAGTCGGACGTCGGTAGGTACCTGCGGCATATCCCTGTCATAAGTGACAACCTTTTTAGTCGATGGGCAACGTCATCGCTAGACCGAAAGCTTCAGTCTCTGATATCGACGGTCGGTTGTTCCGCTGAGATTACATCTGCCATCAGTGGCGGTGAAAATTTTTTTTCTTCAATTTTTGAAGGCAAAAAAAAAAAAATTGTGCTCACTAACCCCACTGAGTGGAAAATCGGCCGACACAATTTTCAAATTTCGGAGGCAAAAAAAAAAAAGGTTGCTCACAACCTTCTCCCCCACTGAGCGGAAAATCGACTGGCACGATTTTCCAATTTTCAATTTCGAGGCAAAAAAAAAAAATTTGCTCACTACACCCCCTCCCACTGAGCGGAAAATCGGCCGGCACGGTTTTCAAATTTTTCGCACGAAGTGGGCCCCTTTTTCGGCCCCCTTGCCGCCAGCTGGATCCGCCCCTGTTACTAGCTAGACATCTCGTGAAATCGAAACTATCGGCGAGAAGAGGAGCCAAGATATAGCCTTAGTCACAATTCCACCGGATTAAAAAAGTAATTTTAGGAAAACTGCAATTATTTAAATGAATTAGGACTCAAAAAGATTGAAAATGGTACCAGGGGATAAGAGATGCAATATACTTCGAAATTTGGGTAGATTATACCATAGAATTACTTGTAAAATATAATTGTGAGTATTTCATTTCATGACCGATGAATCACTTTTTTTTTTGAGATGGGTACCCCCCGGATATTTTCATTTGATAGTTTATAAAAATACACCCTTATATCATTCTTAGTAAAAATACGATGTTATGAACGTTTTGTCCGATGTTTTAGACGTCGGCACAATATTGAATGATGACGAAACTTCAACATTCCAAACGCTAAAACACATGTTTTTAAAAACTATTCAGTTTACACATTTGAAGATAGAATTTATCTCGAAATTAATATGGGTCTGAAAACTAGAGAATACACTTCAGACTATGGCTTGCCTGCCGTGGCAGATTACCAATCCCTTCGAGGATTTTACAATGTGGAAATAAACGTGTATAATCAGTTTAGTTATGTGGAAAAAGCCTTAAATATAAACATGGCATATTTTCATAAGATTTTCAAATATAAAAAACGATAACTCTCTGTTTAAGTGAATGTATAGAAAGATCATAGCTGGAGGATTTCTTGTCCTTTTTTGCCAGCCATAGTCTACCCCAAAAATGACATGTGATGGCGCTGCCCATCGACTAAAAAGTTATGACAGAGATATGACGGGGTCGGAAGCGTCATAACTACTTAGTCAGGATGTTGTCTTTGATCTTGGCTAAGAGGGCTTCGTGAAACACCTAGCGGACAAGTAGCTTACTAACGCTGATTTAGTCAAGAAGTTAGACTTATGACGGTTTCGAGAAACGGGCCCCTGGCTCCTCTGACCGCCTCTATACATCTGGGGAATATTGACAAATGTCAGTTTTATTAAAGAATAACCCAGGCCATACCAGAGTCCAGACGGTTATTTCTGTCTACGCCATCACATGTCATTTATTGGGTAGACTATGGCTGGCAAAAAGCTGGAGGATTTCTTGTCGTAGGACAAGAAATCCTCCAGCTAGGATCTTTCTACACACATTCACTTTAAACATGGAGTTATCCTTTTTATGTTTGAACATTTTATGAAAATATGCCCTGTTTATATAGATCTATACATGTAAGCCAGACTAAGGCTTTTCCCACTTATTACTAAACTGATTGTACTCGTTTATTTCCCCCATTGTAAAATCCTCGAAGGGATGGGTAATCTCACACATAACGGGTAGCTGAATTACTATCCTGGCTGTGTATTAAAAGCTGTGCTATTGATTCTCAACATTTCAAACACCACTGTACAAAACTAAACTGATTTCACTAAAAATCGGTACTTTAGTGACAACTGATGACACCTAAATAGCAGTAAAATACAATTTTTTTAACTTACCGATGTTAGAAAGAATAATTTAAAAATTCAAATTGTAAGTCTACTGTCAAACTTGCCGATCAGCCACATCGGCATGATTGTGTGCATTTGTGTATTATAAGTGTATTGACTATTCATGTGTGAAAATGCTGCCTATATTAACACGTAGTGCAGCGCTAGAGGTCAATACGCATTAGCATTGACTCTCTTATTTGCTGGAGTGGGTAATCTGCCACGGCAGGCAAGCCATAATCAGACCCATATTAATTTTGAGATAAATTCTATCTCCAAATGTGTAACTGAATAGTTTAAAACGTGTGTTTTAACGTTTGGAATGTTAAAGTTTTGTCATTTTAATATTTTTTTGAAGCCTACATGTAAAACATTGGACAAAACTTTCATAGCATCATATTTTTACTAAGAATAATATAAGGGTGTATTTTTATAAACTATCAAATGAAAATATCAGGGGTTACCCATCTCAAAAACAAAACTGATTCACCAGTCATGAAATGAAATACTCATAATTGTATTTTACAAGTAATTCTATGGTATAATCTATTCAAATTTTAAAGAATTTCGCATCTCTTATTCCCTAGTACTATTTTCACTCTTTTTTTTATTCCTAATTCATTTAAATAATTGCAGTTTTCCTAAAATTACTTTTTTTCAATCCCGTGGAATTGCGACTAAGGCTATGTCTTGGCTCCTCTTCTTGCTGATTGTATCAATTTCATGAGATGTTTAGCTAGTAAGGTCTTCATGAATCGGTTTAGGAAGATCAGTGACATCTGTGTCTTGTCATTGGTTTCGAGAAATGGGCCCCAGGTGTCGCCGCGCTAGCATAGATCTAGATCTAACTGTCTGAGTGTCAGTGAAAGTTGATAAAGTTAGATCTCAAATTAGTGCGCAGTAGGTTTGCAGCAGATCATGCGATTGAATATCTGTAAAATTTGTAGGTTAATGCACTCAAAAGTTTGAAATGTATGCGTGATTGTGACATTTATTCTCAGAGAACCTGACTAAAATTTCATTACACCCAAATCATTTGAGCTAATATGAAACGTAATCTGCCCCATGGGACGTGTGATTGGGTCTTGATCTCAGAGATGCTGAATGAATCTTGACTGCAAGCCTAGCAATGTAGATTGATTGTCGATCTAGATCTCTTCTATATATTTTATCACTGCTAAAACTTGCTTTGCATGCTTTTTTTAATCTTGTAAGGTAGTTTGCACAATCATTTTTTTCTTCTAATCTTCCTGTAATAAAGTATAAGGGTTACCGTTTAAGGCTATATATATTTTTCATTTTTTGGCTCATGTACCGTAGATTCTTGTGACATGATGCCTGGCAATATTTCCCAGCTATGACGAGCAGGCTCCATCTACTATCCAGGACATCATGATACCTGCAGTCTGTTCAATCTGTGCTGACTACTTTGAGTCTGATCAAACCTGTGTCTCCTGCCCATGTGGACATGTCTTCCATGAACACTGGTAAGTCATTGACCATTTGAAATGGGATATTGCCCCCAAGAGACCTTGTAATTTTTTAATTTTTTTGCAAGTGAGAATAAATATACATGAATGTAGCATGCCTTCTTGATTCCTGTGCACGGCTGGGAAATTCTCAGTCTATAACAGTAAATTAAACCAAGAGGTTACTGGTAACTCATTGATTAAACATAGGTATATTAAAGTGAGATAACATAAACATTATTTGTCTTTGTATTTGAGCAATATGTAACTTGTATGTGAAAATACGGGAGTTTTAAACACTTTATGTTTGTGAAAAGAAATCACTTCTAGAATATGACCCCCAATAAAAAAAAAAATAAAAAAATTACATTCACCCCCTAAGCACCACAAAACAAACGAAAAACCCAATATTATTAAACAGAAAAACAAAACAAAACAAGACCAAAACAGAACATAAACAAATATAAAAAATCAGATAATTTTTTTTAAAGAGATAATTATACTTGTTAAGTTAGTAATCATTCAGACTTTCATTGGGTCACTTGGCTCAATTTGGGCCTCTATTAATGTTAAGCCTTACTCATAAAACATGTTGAAGTTCACAGGCATTATCTAGGATGTTTGAACTGCCTTGTTTTTGTAGCTTGTTGCAGTGGCTTGAGACCTCAACCACATGCCCTCAATGCAGACGTCATACCACATCAAGGAAACTCATCAAATTATTCTTTGAAGTACAGCAACCAGAAGATGGTCATATTGATGCGGCGTCACTCAAGGTCTGTATCAGACTTTTAACCAGGAATTCAAATTTAAGTGTTAAAAAAAGGGGTCTATTAAATTTTATAAAAGTTATAGGTTGTCTTCCACAAGAAGTAGGCGTATTTTAGACACAGTGATATTGCCCTGGCTAAAAACCCTGGCCCCTATTCGTAAAACCATACTAAGCTAGTTGTCAATTGAATTACCTAGTTACTACATACCTGTAGTTACGATTGAGACAACTGCAGCTGTACATGGTTGCGATTGATATCCCTGGAGTTAGGTTTTATGAATATGGTCTCAGTTCTGTAACTCAGTGGAAAAACTCAATTCAAACAAAATTGCTTTTGGTGTGTGCACTGGGCAAAAAGAAAAAAAAATATCTTAAAGAGAATTCATAGTTTTATTGTCAGTTTGAGAAACTTAAATTGTTATGCATCCACTATAACTTTTACTTCAAATTATACCTGAGCCATCTTAGTGTCGATTTGTAGAAGAATAAGGATATGCAAGAGTCTTTCACTAATGTATGTCAAACACAAGCCTGATAGAGGAAACGGCTTCATTTGGGGAAAACAAATGACAATTCATAATTATCATTCATGTTGTTTGTTTTAGAATGAGGTGGGTACACTGCAAGCTGAAATCTGCAAGAAGAACAAGGAGATATCTGATCTTATAGCAGAGAATGCTCATAACAGTGAGAGGGTAGTCACATTGAATAAGAGCACCAAGAAACTCCACAAGAAGCTGTCGGATGAACAGTCTACAAATGAAGCGCTCAAGGTATGTGTACTATGGCATTAGATGCAATTATGTCAGATGAAAATCTGTGAATCCTTCAACCATACTACTCAAGTTCTATTAGTTTTTACAGGACAGGACTTGAGTAGTGACCCGGTAAGAAAAAGAAGAATGTCACCTGAATTACCTGAATTACCTATGATGACCCCCAGTAAGTCTAAAGACTTGTAGAGGGCCATTCAACAGGTCTGTGTCTGATCATATAAAGCTCATCAAATCAATCTTCATACAGGGTCAAAATTTAGTTCAAACAGATAAATTCAAACTTATTACATGTAGGTTAGTGGGTTGCCCACTTTATTTATGGTATGGATAGAAGTTAAATTCTAGCAGAACAACCGATTATATGATTAACAGAGATTCCTCTTCTATGTATTGGAATTCTGAATGTGTGGAGCCAAAAGAGGTAAAGTTTATGCAGGAAATACATTTAAATGTTAAAATTGAATGACATGTACAACTGGTTACATTAGGCAAAATCATCGAGAAAGAATGAAAATGAGACATGAAATTGTTCTCACTCTTGTGTTGTCGAAGAATAAGTATAATGTACACATGCTGCACTTCAGATGAAGAACACATAACATCACTAAATTTTGTTGTAAAGACTGTACACTGTCTAAGTATGATTTATTACTACATTATTTCTTTTAAAAAATTTGTTCTTTATAGAAACAACTTGATTTGATGAGCTACAGAATGGACGAGGCACAAGAAGCAAAGCGAGAGACTAAGAGGCTAAGGGAAAAACTGAAATTTTTGGAGAGGTGAGACAATGCAGTTCAAAGTTTCTTCATCTTTCATAATGAAAGGTTAAAGCCCCACTGCACTAGTTTGGCCAGGAGGGATTAGAGGGATTAGCATGGTCACTGACAGGTGGTTATCTCATCAACTAAGCTCTCAATTAACATAAGGAAAAGAGGATCATGGGGGACCAACGGGCACCGCTTAGGCGTTGTTTTCTATATAGAGGGAGGAAGTAGCTACAAGTAGTACAGTGTGCTTTTAAGATATGTTTTGGTAATGATGAATATGTTTTAATTATGTGCCATGTCATTTTAAACAACAATGTGCATAATAAGTTTACATTATGCCCAAATTTGGCATGTAAATTTTAGTTTGAATTTGCAATTTTTCCCGAGTCAAGCCATGCAACCATTTCATTACCTTTGTTTTTCTTCCATCTTCATTCTTGTTTTCTTCCATTGAGCTTTTTCAATTGTGTCTCAGAACTTCAGAAGAAAACTTTATTTGGCCCAATCATCCATTCAGGTGTGAGCTTGTAATGACTAGGAATGCTAATAATTCATTTGTTTTTATTTCTATCTTATTTTCTTTTTGTATTTTCTTCTCTTTCTCTATCATACTTCTTTCTTTCTATCTTTTCCTCCCTCTCCATGATCTGTTTCTATCTTTCTCTCTCTTTCTCTCTCTTTCTCTCCCTTGACCTCTCTTTATTAATCTGTCTCTCTTTTCTTTTCCGTCACTCTTTGTCTTTCTCTCTTTTCTCACTCTTTCTTTCTCATTGTCTCTTTTCTTCCCCTTTCCTTCTGTATCTCTCTGTCCCTCTGTTTTGGTGCTGTTAATCATCTCTTTCCCTATCCCTCTCCTTCTTTCTCTCTCTCTCTCTCTCCCTCTTTCTCACCGTCTCTCTCTCCCCCTCTCTCCTTTCCCTCAGATTTGAGCTTGTAATGTCAATGAATGCTGACATGGTTGATAATATGCTGCGTGAGTTTGGAGAAGGACCCAAATCAGCCAGAGAATTAGCCACATATTGTGCATCTTTAAAAAGGTACCAGAAAATATCACTTTCTTATTGATGGAGCTCATTTTATATGATATATAATACTCAATGATACATTCAGACATCAGAAAGATTGCTTCTTAAAGGTGGTGCTGGAGGCATTACGTTTTCAGGTTGTTGGTATGTTAGTCTTATCTTCGTTCCCTGTGCACATTATTTGTTTCCTTGCTCGTTTTTCCACTATGTGACATTTGTTTCTTCCAGTTTATATTTATTTTGATACTCTGATTTGCTTTGCAGGGAATTTGAAAACATCAAATCCTCAAGGAAGCAGCTTAAAGAAGAAAATAGCAGCCTCAGGAAAGATCTGAACCTTAAAACAAGAGTGGTAAGATAATCGTGATAATGCAAGGTGTAGTGCGTATCAATGAAAATCCAGCTAGGTACCGCGGTGTAGAGAGAGAGAGAGAGAGAGAGAGAGAACAGAGGCTTTGAAAGGGTTTTCTACGGACCTACTAACACCTACAAAATTTGTTTTTATAATCATCATTATCAGTATTCTCTAGTCTTGTTACAAGGTATTCACAGCCTAGAGTAGGGTATCATTAGCTTTAGATTATTACCATCTTTGTCAAGATTGTAATCACACTGAGTGCTTATGACAACTGTTACCACTGTATTTACCTCTATCCTAATTGTTGGTCTCATCTTTCTATCCTTATGAACAGCTGGAAGTGAAGTCTAAAGATTTGGAGGCTGTTCAGCATTCTCTGGTCTCATTACAAGATGATGTTCAGAGCTTAGAGAAGGAGAAGAAAGAACTCAGGGAAAGGTATGAGATGCTACAAGCAGCACTCAACTCGCCGATGGATGGTGCCAAGTCAGTATCCTTCAAACAAGTCTTGACGTGAGTTCATGTCCTGTGGTCTCCAAATTCTTTCTTCACTCGATCCCTCCTGTTTCTGGGTGGGGGGTATTTCACAAAGATCCTAAGTCGAACTTAAGGCCTAAAAAAAAAAATTGATGACTTGGCGTAACCCGCCCGACCCTATTTTTATCGCCGACCCTACGCTTTTTTATTTTTTTTGATCCGATTGCGATTGCGTAAATATCGATATCGCAGTGGGGAAAACCGGATGTTTGTTGCTTTCGTTCTGGGCTTTGCGCGCCGTGTTTGGGCCAGCGCGCGCCGAGTGCAGCGGGCAGGTACGCCATAGTACCGCTAGGCGATTGTATCCCCAACATGGTGTCCTATGGCGTTCAGTTCACGGGTAAATTTGGTGCTCACGTTTTATTCAGCGTTCTTCGGAAGGTGGACATTGAAGCAACAATCAGAGAAATCGTTCAAGATCTGGCCGCTGATATTTTTGTGGTTAAGAACATCAAGGCATCTAAGGAAACTGTGGTCCGTTTTCTGATTTGCTGTTGTCTGAAACAGTGTCACTGTTTATCAAGATTTCAACAATTTCTTGCTCACTTTGCTCACACAGTGTGTGTGTCCATATATGTGTGTGTCCATATATGTGTGTGTGTGTGCGTGGAGCTATTTGAACATATTGTGGTCTACCCCTCTCATCAGATCATCCCCAAGGTCTGAGGACCTATCTACGCCACTGTATGTATGTATGTGTATGAATGGCTAATTTCATGTATGCAAATATAAGCAACAACAACAACAACAACAACAACAACAACAACAACAACAAAAATCGCCCTACCTACCCTAATTTTCAGTGACCCGTTACGCCAAGTCATCAATTTTTTTTTTTAGGCCTAACTCTAAGTTGGACTTAAACATTATGGAGAGCCATTTGTAGCCTTAAGATAAAATATATTCAAAACAAAAATTCAACAATTTTAAACTTTTCATAAATTCCACATTTCCACATCAAGAACATGAAATCTCCTTGATAATGGAAAATATTTTGAATGAACATTTTATACCTTTTAAAATAACTTTTACAAAATATTTTCAAAGATGCTAATGGCTTTCCATAATAATTAAGTCCAACTTAGAGATGAGGTCAACTTAGGATCTTTGTGAAACACCCCCCTGGTCTGGTATCTGGACCTAAATCCAGTCCTCCAAGAAAGAAGGTATTGAGGCTCCATATCAACAAGTGCTTAGTGCATATATAGATGTTGACCACTGCCTTCCCATTATTTATCCCTCATTTCCTATCACTTCCTTCATCCTGGGGTCTGTTTCATAAAACTTGTCATCAATAACAAATACTAACATTCTATGACCAATTTGCTTTCACCCAATCAAATGCCACAATTTCAGTAGCTTATAACAGTTATTGGAACTTGTTATTGATAACAATTTTTATGAAAAATGGCCCTGGTCCTCGTCCTTGTACCCTTTAATTTTCTGTTGTCTCTGTCTATCTGTCTGTCTGTTTGTCTCTTTGTCTGTTCATCTGTCTGTCCGTCTTTTTCTCTCTGCCTCTGTCTGTCCGTCTTTTTCTCTCTGCCTCTGTCTGTCTGTGTCTGTCTGTGTCTGTCTGTCTGTGTCTGTCTCTCTGTGTCTCTCTTAATATTTTCCACCTGCAGTGTATCATGATCTTTACTTCAACTCCACGTGGTCTCCAAATCCTTCTCTCTCACCGTATCTGGTCTGGTATCTGGACCTAAATCAAGTCTTACCAGATAGAAGATCTCAGGCAGGGCTCCACATTTATTTTTGAAGGGGTCCAAAATGAAATTTTGAAACTTTGGGGGATGTGGAGACTCTGGGCTTAGCTTTTTGGTGCCCCAAGTGTCCTGGGCGCCTGTTAGTGTCAAACCCTGTCGTAGGGCTCTTTATCAAAAAGTGCTCAGTACATATGGACTCTTTCCTCCCTCTTGCTTTATTTCTCACTCATTCATTATCACTATTTTCCATCATATTGACTAAGTTGATCTGAGGGAAGTGATAAATTGTTCCTTTAGCCTTGCTTTTCAATAAATTGTCCAACATGCCATGTATCATGATCCTTACTAAAAATCAACTTCTAAACAACTACATTTTCGCCATAAATTCCTATTTCTTGCTAGGTTCAGTAATATGAGTTAGGAGCCAGGGAAAGTGATTGCCTTTTTCCTTTTGTTTTTGCTATTAAATGGTCTCAACATGCCGTGCATCATGATCCATGTTTTAACAATTTAACAACATGTTTGGTCATTACCAGGCCCAGGAACATGACTAAGAAGCCAAGACTAAGTGGCCCTGATGAAGATGACGATGATAGCATCATCTTGGCTGCACCTGGTAACCCTCAAACACCAGATCTAAGTCTACCTAGTCCCAGCTTAGAAACAAGAAACACCTGCAATGACCTCGGCATTCGCTTTGTCAAAACTACCTCCCTGGCTGCCAAGATGAAGAGGGTATGTGATCAAATTTTTACTATTGCTCGTATCTGACTCACAGCAACGAGACCGACACCAGACTCAGACCTGCCAACCAGTACGAGTTTTAGAAGTAAATACGACACGATTTTCCTAAATAAAATATGATTTTTGTGTGGGTGTGTGTGTGCCATTTTCAATGGCAAAATGCCCATTCTGTCCTGTAAAGTATCCTACAAGCATCTCACATCGGCAATTTGGGGATGTTCATTGGTTCATCGGACACACCAGTCATGACGAAATCATGCATATTCAACCAATGATCCATTAAAAAAAAATCTTCCTGTATGTAGGAACTGTAAGAGGCATTGATCCGTGTGTTTTTTTTAGAATACAATTTTTATCAGTAAAATACAACTTTTGGGATTAAAGAATACAGTTTTTGAACTCCAGAGGTTGGCAGGTCTGCAGACTGACTACTGACCAGACTATTTCATTATCCCGGAATCAGTCGGTTTGGAGTTGGCCTGGAGTTGGTTTGGAGTTGGATTGACCGATGTATTAGTTGTAGTGATATTGATGGATGCAAAAAGTTTGGGATTCCTAACAGTAACACACCCTTTTATCATGAAATTGTGATTTATCCATATACTTATCCATATCCATATACATTTGAAACCTGGTACTATACATAGGGATGAATTTTTTATATAAATAATTTAGACTGAAGAGGGATTGTTTTGAACTCTGAAACATGCTCTGATGTTAGACACTACTACTGCTACTGCTGCTAATGCTGTTACTACTACTATATACATGTACCACCACCACCACCACACGATACATCATAACATGAATGATATATTATGTATTTTGTTATTTTCATATTCAAAGTGTAATATTGTTGTTCTTTTGGAAGTTTCACTGCATAAGAATAATGTTTTTTTCTTTGCTTTTGCTTATCTACTTTTCCCAGCCTGAAAACATGGTGTCAGAGTCTGCAGTGTGGAAGAACACATTAGCTTCGTCTAGTCTGTTCAACAAGAGAAGAGCCCTCTCTGGTCGTAATGAGGGAAGTCTCAGGAAAGGTTACGATGGCATGGGTGGCCATGACAGATTTATGGAAGTCGATGTATCCTTTTTGAGGCCTATATTACCTCACATGTATAAGTACGCTGATTTGCTGGAGGTGATTTTACATAGACGGTGACGGAAGTTTCAAATTTTGTAATGCTTGTTAGAACAAGATGTATTAGCAATTTATTTTTTTCAAAAATAATCACATTATTTAGGTTTAAGTATAATGACATATAAAAAGAAGGGAATCTGAAAATACCAGAAACTGATGTTAAATGCCAGAAAAAAAAGAAATGATTAGTGATACATGGCTTCTTGTTGTGCCTAAGATTTTGATATTTCTTAACCAATCCGTACTTCAGCCCGTCATCATCAGACCAAACATGAAGAAAGTACCTCGAGGAGTGAAGAGGAAACCTTCAGGGAAGCCTTGTTTGCAACCTTTACCAACCCTGGACAGGTTCCTACCATCATGAAGACATGAACAGCCATCATCAACTTGTGATCCATGAAGGAAACTCTCTAATATACAATCAAGGAAACTCTCTAATATACAATCAAGGAAACCTGCTTGGAAACCATGTTCCCAACCTTTCCCAATCCTTGACAGGTTTTTACCATCATGAACAGGCTCATTGTCCACTTGTGATCTGTAAGAGCAACATCCAAGGAACCTACTTGAAAACCTTGGAAATTTTCAAGGAACGTTTACAGAAATCTTCAGGGAAGCAACCCTTACCAATCCTGGGCAGGTTCAATTCATCATGAAGAGCCTTCTCGTCTACTTAGGATCCATGTTGTCCTGTTTGCAGGATATCTTTGCCATATGTGCTTTGATGTACACCCTACACTTCCAGTTGTGAGCCACAAGTAAACATTCAAGGAAATTTTTTTCTCAACCCCTTACCAACATTGAGGCAGGTCTTAACCATCATAAACAGCCCCATTGTCCATGGTACTTGGGGGCTCTTTGTGTAAGGTGTCCCGATTAAATTCGAGAAATTGATGCCTACCGAGGGGGGTATCTTTTTTTTTACGATCTTGACTCTCATATAAGTTGTTCCAAGTTTGATCCTTGCTGACATAAACTTACCTTTGTCCCTTTCGACCTAGGTGAAATTAAATGGGTACCTAGCTGTGCTGGGGTAATAATAATTGCAGGGCCCAAATGAAGACCAATATCAATACTGATATTGCTAAATTGGGTAAATAAGACAATTTTATTCTTATTATATCAGTATTATTAATAAGTGGAATGATGTTTGAAAGGAAATGTATGAAAGGATCATGAATTATAAGAGAAATGATTATGTAGAAGTACTTTAAAGTTGATTTTTGAGAAAAAAAAACATTCGTACATGAAGTTGATAGTTTTCAGCACTACAGATAATGAGTAAACTTAAGGCAGAGATGCTCTTTTGGTTTTTGGAAATTTCCCAACAAGTACAAAGTTACAAACAATATTCAGGTCTAAAACCTTGGCAGTTAGAATATTAAAAACAGATTCTTGAGTTTAAAGGACTTATATGGCTTTAAAAACTTTGGAATGAAAAAGGCTGATAAGACAAGATCAATAGCGATTGTTAGTTTGATGTTCCTTGAGACCATTGCACATCTTATGATCTATGACTTGACTATGAAAAATATTTAAAGAAGTATTAGAATTTCAAAATGTAAAGTCTTCCCAAATTTGTTTTATAAAAAGAAATATTAAATGTGCAGGGTGTCATAAGATGTCAAGTCAAAGGAAATGCCTAACTGCCTGGCTGGGAATTTCAGTGATGTTATATCAGTTACACAGCCGGCTATGGATTTGGTTATTCTCAAATGGGAAGGCTTAAAATACCATATAACTTTGGCACTGATATGCATATGACCATACAGGACTTAAATTGGATACAATTTCTAATTTTGAGATTCCATATCTAATCATTCTATTTATTGTTTCCAAAATCCAGTCGTATTTTGGTCATTTGGTGTTGCAGTGGCCTTTTGAACTGATCGAAGCCTTGTTCAATTGATTTGTATTGTGCTAAAAGTCAAAATTCAAGCTTTTTTTAAAATCAGAGATAAAAGATGATGCACATGAGGTGGTAGAAATAATTGGCTAGTTTTATTTACTACATGTATGTTATGAAATTGCAATTCTGTCTAAAAAATTGTCTTCGATGTAAATATGTATGTATGATATCCTGTACAAAGAATGTTTATATAAAAAAACCTTTGAAAGAAACTACTGATCCCAGCATTATTATTTTGTCATAGATTTGATCCAACCTTGATATCAAGTGTATATGAATCTAATCACCAAATTGAGAGAAAGAGGTCTAGTTTTGAGAAAAACCTTATGCAAGCATACATCTTACACTTGTAAAGTGTTATCCAATTTTAAAGCTACTCTCTGTTTCATGCACTTCTTTTTAGAGATGTTCCATTACAGAATTTAAAGAGAGAGAAAGAGACTGAGAAGGAGGGAGAGGATAAATAGAAAGAAAGAGAGAATCAAAAGGAAGAAAAACTATACCGGTATTTTACAAATGTTATCAAAAATGCTTCTAGTAGGGAAATTTAAAGAATCTAATCAACTGAATTTTAAACACAAATACATGTATATGAAGAATTATTTTAATCCACATGTGTATAATTCTTTCAAATTCAATGTTCACAAATGACAACGTCCATGATAAATATATGCCAAACAACATGATCACCTCATCAACAAGCTACACTATAGGCTATGCCATAAAACTCTTCTCAAAGCAGACAATCCTACACCCGCAGTGTGAAAAAACCAATCAATTAAAATCAACAAGTGAATATTCATGTTAAAGTAATCTACATGTACATACAACACAGGTATAAAGAGAAATAATGATATCTTCCATTTGTGCTTTTTTATTATTTTTTTCTCACATGGATATTACTGAATCAAGGAACCGGGCCCGTTGCACAAAAACTTAGCATTGATGGTACCAGTGGTACATTTTATGCAACAAGGCCTTGATCCTCCAAATGAATATCATTGGCTTTCTGTTAGAAGGCTGTAACTGCCATTGACCATGTATAGCTCGTACAGCCTTCTGGCAGACAGCTCACAATTTATTATTTAATTCAAGTGGCACCATACCCAACAATTACAGTGAAATCATATGTAACATAATCTAGAATAGTCATAAAGAATAGTTCTATGTCCAAACGACTGGTCAAGATTTGCAGTTAATGATGATGATGTTTACAAGTTTCATTTGCATAAAAGATACACTGTACATTTATGTAATGTATATTACCTTTATTTCACATCAATAGCATTAGTAGAAAAACAAACAATTACATCTGAAGAGCTATAAATCTAGCTCTAAAAACTACTTCCTACTTTGTGAAATTACACATAGCAAATCAATCACAAGTCACCACATATAGTTAACAAATATACACATCCATAAGATCATTATTGCCACATTTCATTCCAAGACTTCTTCATATCAATTTATTACAAATAAGGTGGAACATGTACACAACATTTACAATCTATGACCTACACATATAACCACAATAAGACCAGTGAATAGAAGATTTATTTCAAAATAGAAAACAGAAGAAAATGATGAGAGGTACAAACACTGACATACATCCAAGAGATATTTTTTGTGTAGAAACACAATGAAACCTCTCCTCTTTTAGATTCAGCGCTAAGTTTTAGGAGAAAACAAACATCTTGAAAGATCTATTACAGTTTTAGGACAGCACGTGATGTGAGTTCATAATCTTGCCCCCTAAAATACTGTTATTCACTCTAAATTATTTGCAACGAATACAAAATTTACAGAACCTCAACCAGATGTTTCAATTGATATTTTGTGTTGTTTAGACAGAACCCTGTATCAAGTAGTTCAGAGTGCATTGACTTCTTTACTAGAATACAACATCTCTTCTTTAAATCATATGACTGTATTACACACGTATGGATCAGTGTATTGGATACACATGTATGTGAGCACCAGTGATAATCACAAATCATCTTCAGAAGTGTGCCCTGGGTCCTGCCATTGAGAAGGCAGTGGGCATCTGAATTATTAGGATGAATTAAGACAGGAAAAAAGGCTATAGAGTGAGGGGGGTATGACAGACTGTTGTATCATCATTCGCCTCCCTTTCTTTCTTGTTTTCTCTTTTTCATTTTGCACCATTCAATATATATCTAATAGAACAACTACATCTTAAAGTGTAAACACACATAACGATAAGAGTATAACCTGTAAGAACCCAGTACATGAACATCATGATCTCTTCACATCTTGTGTATACACAAATCACGACCGGACTCGTACAAAGAATTTGAGGGATCGACAATGAATAAACATAAATGAATAAAAAACACATTTATCAAGTGTGTGATTTTGATTATTCGATGTGCGAAGGTTAAGTGGGTCTATCATTCAGTTGTGTTGTCCACTTCGGGTCTCTTCACTTGCTGTATTTTTATTTATGCACAATCGTAAATTTACTACAGCTAAATGAAGAATTCATCAAGTTTTGCTGATATTTTCAATATTTCATGGACAGTTCTTAGAAAGGAGATTTTTAGATGATGACTGTTCTCCAACTGTGTAAGTTTTTGACACCAAGGCATTTCATGCAACACTGAGTAGAGAGTGGAGCTTGTCAGTCTTGGATTGAAAGCTACAGCTACGTATGACGTGATACAGCCCTGTGACACACCTCTGCTTCGCAACAGAACCCAATACTGAAGAAAACACTTTTGAGTGATTCAAATCAATAATTATGTCACTTTTTGATAGCATTTGAGATCCGTTTTTGACTAAGGCAAATTAGCTGATCAATATTAGAAAACCCATACAGTAGCATGATGCATGCTTGTACCTAAAGTAGGTGTCAAAAACAATGTGAAGGCTCTTTCACGTATAATGCGGCAAAACCCAAGTGTAACAAAAAAAAATGATGACGTAAAGTGTAATATGCTCCATATTTCTTTAACTCTGTATCATATAATACTGAGCTCAGTGAACTGGAATTAAAATTAAAATTAAGCATTTATCATCCATTTGGAAATTCGTTTTTCACTGGTAAAGGTCTACAGATTAAAGGTAAAAGTTTACAGATCAAAATGTATGCGTGTAGGATCTTTGTTGCATGCAGTTACCATTTCTTTATACGTAAGAAAGCCTGAGGTGGTTTGCAGCATCATATCTAATTTAGCGCCCTCATCGGTGAATATCTTACAGCTACTGTCGATCCCTCAAATTACAACTACATTTTTATTTGAATGTGAATCAATCAATGCAAGTAATGATACAACCTCAAACCTAGAAGTATAACTACATTTTAAGGTAAGTGAAGGTTATCTCCAGGCTTGTCTGAGAGCTTTAAGAGATGCTAATCGCCTGGTTGACAGAGCAGCTACGACCAGGCCTGTTAATACCATCAAGATAAACAAGTAATCAAAGTCTTCTTTCAGGACGTCAAACAGATTGGAAGGCATCACACGGGTGAAGTAATAATCTGTCAAGTTTGGGGAGAACAAAATGAAGAAAATGCAAAAAAATGAACGTCGTCTCTGGCTCATTATTTGTTAGATTTGTACGTCAAATAAGTGATTTTGTTGTGAAAAACTACCTTAAAACCACTACCGTAAAACCAAAAACAGTCATGAATTGTTAACAATGGCCATCTTTGTGACCAAGAACCTTTGTGTGGTGCTAAAATTCTATGTGGTAATTAGTCTTTTCAGGGAATGAAACTTTCACAGAACTGGACAACTTGCGAACTTCACAAGAGTTCATTGTGTTACAGCCCAACAGATATATCAATAACATATCAGTACTTCATTCACACTCGACCCAGGTGAGGTAAATGGGTACCTGGCAGGAATTATTTCCTTGAAATGCTAGAGCGCCGTAATGGCAGCTAGGCTAAAGCCGGGGTAATAATTTCTAAATTTGGAAGCGCATGGAGACGTTTAAATGTGATATTCGCTATACAAGAACCGAATATTATGATTAACAAGCGATGAAGCTTAGTGTACAAGCTATACCAGTCGGCGCTCTGACATTTGCTCTGCCGACAATTGTTTCAGCTACATGTAAAAAGTATAGGGTTACGTTTAGGGTCCCAAGTGAGTTTTAGGTTACAGTTGTAGGTATAGGATAATAATAATAATAATAATAATAATAATAATAATAACAAAATTTATAATGCGCACATATTCATCCCAAGGGATACTCAAGGCGCAAGGTAGATACATTAAACATATGAAAGTACATTAGAAGATACAGAGAACAAAAATAATGAAATTTAATTAAACAACGTAATTACATCAGATTGTGAAATACACTACATCTTAACTAGGAATAGGATAGGGTTGAAATCAGGAATTTGGTTAGTGTGGAGAATTCTTGTGAGGCAATAGTTGCAGGAGCATGTGTCATACTACTCACCTAATCCATAAGTAAGAACTAAACAGGTGGATTCCAGTCCAGCAGGCGCTGTCTGTATACCAGTCACTCCAAATATCTAATGAAACAACAAACAAACAATCACTTTGTTGAATGACCAAGGAGCCACTTCTTACATTTCTTTTCTCTCTCTACTACAACACTCTGCCATATCGATCTACATTTGAGATTATTTTCAAATTATTCAAATTTCCATGCAAGGATTGGCCAAGGATGGCTCACATGACCTAACATACTTCAACTGTGAAGAAGAAAAAAATGGATACACCCTGATTGACGCCACTGTTCAAAGCTACTGATAGGCCCTTAATACAATATTCACTTTTTGACATAGTGACTATATCTTTAAATTTTAGGGGTATGCCGGTCACCTTAGAGAACCTATACTTTCAACTGTAGCTTCCAAGTGCATGGTATACTATAAAACCAGGTGTAGCAAGTGGGTACTTAATATAAGGAAATCCCTTGAATGCTTTTTAGCGAGGCTTTTATAAGCCAGGGAATAGTAGTACTTTATAAGTGCCTCAAGCATTATCATTTCATGAATAATAATGTGTCATGGTCCAGTGGATACGTCACTGGACTGTGAATCACATGGTTCGTGGTTCGAGTCCCGATGCGGCACTAATATCCTTTGGCAAGACATCAATTTACACTTGCCACTCTCCACCCAGGTGTAGTAAATGGGTTATTGGTAGGAATTTTGTTCTTGAATGGCTAAATGGCTCTTGAATAGCAATACTACTATGTAGGTGCCTTGAACATCCCCCGTGATGAACAAGTATGCAAAATAAATGCAGCTGTTGTTTGTTCATGTTAATAATAATACGGTTTCTTATATAGCACCCTTCCATTAACTGACCAAAGCACTTACAGTATCATTATTACCCTGGTCAATTACTATTCTGCACATTCTCCACTCCCCGGGGAGCATTGTTGTTATTGTTGTTGTTTGGTATTATTATCATTATCATTCTATGTACCCCATACGACATACAAGCAAGTGCACTACTTACAGATTGATTATAATTGACCATAGATTGATGGGTGATGGGCAGTTCTGGTAGGTATGGAATTAGACCCTCTTCCTTGTGCTCTGGTTTAAGTTCCATGGGTCGACGAGGGTCCAGGAACCGTTTCGGGAAAGACAGGAGGCCACCAGATGAGAGGGACACTGAGGGAAGGAAGTACATTTAGTCAAGAAGATGATTTCATTAGGATGTTCAGCATTCTGATCAGCTCAAAATACACAATCTCATTTTTTTCCTGTATGTATGTACAATACTCACACAATCGTTTATCAACATTGACACACTATCTTCTTGATCTTCTTTGTCTCTCCCTCTCTCTGCCTTTACCTTCAAATTCTCTCTTCTCTCCCCACCCTCCTCTTTTTCTTCCCTCCCCTCCCCCTCTTTTTCTTCTCTCTCCCTCCCTATCCCTTCCCCTCTCTTCCCCACCACTCTATTCCCCCTCTCTCTCTCTCCTCCTGCTTGTGAGTGAAACTCAATTTTCTTGCACCTGCATAAACATTAACAAGTCTATTGCATGACCATAATATCTCTTTTTTGCAGATCAAATTATCTGCTGAAAACCAGGGGCCTGTCTTATAAAGAGTTGTGATGGATCCAAATCAATCCCCAGTCCTCTCATTCCCCAGTTCTCTCATCAATCGCAAGTCCTCTCATCAATAGTAATCTTGCAGTCCCCTATCTCTTATGTACATAGTTGCGATTAATATCAACTCTTTATAAGACGGGGCCCAGAAGGGCATTTCATACTCCACAATGATCGGTAAAAGTTTGGTCGTTTGTTTTTTGTTTTTTTTATTTATTGGGATGATAGGTACAAGTTAACGACTTATGGGTTCGCAACAGGCAACATTCTGTCCCTGTCAATTATAACCAATCGTCCCCAATTACAGGAACCTAATCACATAAATTCTATCACGACACATCACAGAGATCTGGACTTACTTAGAAGATGCCTCGCAGTAATGCCCCTTTCTGTAAACGTGGCTGACATGGCTTGAAGCCCAGAGGGCAGCACATACGATTGTCTTTCTACCAGCGGCAAGTTAGGAGGGTCCAGAGATGAAAACAGTGTACTGTGGAAGAAGAAATAAATATTCCTTTAAGCTCATTCAACCAGGAAAAAAAAAGGTTATATTTTGAACCTGTTTACAGGCGACATCATGTTTAGTTGGAAATTTTCTTGAAAATCTGCAAATAGGGGTCATTTTAGACTCCACGAGGGATCATACATTACCCCTTTGAATATGCAGTGACACCAACGGGCTTCAATACCATACAAACAAAAATATACAAAATAACTTACTCAATTGATCTTTGTACTCACCTATTTTTCTGTTCTTTCCCTTCAAACAATTCTAGAACAGTGATTTCATTTCGCCGAAGTCTCTGATTCCAATATTGATACTGAAACATAAAGATTGTGGTCAAGATATCATTAAAACAAGACTGCATCTCCAATATAAATCTGCCTAAATTCAGTTAATTCATTATAACCAATTTCTACTACATGTACATATTGTATGATTTCCAAAACTTGTATTTTCACAATCATTTATCATATGACCTGTCTTCAAACTCAGCTTACTTTACCTCCCTCTGATGCAGCATTCTAGTTGATTTACATCCAACATCAAATGGATTTTATGAGACTGTGATTCATGTACAAGATTAAAAAACTCCTCACTATCACTGATTGACCTTTGTCTTTGTGATGTTTTTCCTTGTACATATTTACCCCAAGATCTTTATTGGTAGTCCATCTCTCTATAAGGTGGTAGTAGTACCATATTTAAAATTTAAGGCTCAATGCGTCTATAACACATTGAGATTAATAAGGCTAACTATTTCATGACATTTCACGACAATTTGGGGCAAAAGTACGGGGTGGGGAGGGATCTTTGTCAGAAAACAGTCTGAGAGTGCAAACAAATGAACGGATTCTTCTTCATAATGCAAGACGCTTTGGTAATTCATCACAACCCAGTTTTCAGTATGCACAATATGAACAGAACGTTGTACATGTACTTTATGATCTTGGAGAAAAAAAGAAAGAAGAAAAAATCAGTTGTGTATAAGTCTATGGGCGGTGGGCACGTCGTGTCAATTGTGTATTAGTCTATGGGCATGGTTGGTGCGCACTCTGTGCGCTGAAAGATGTGTGTCAATGGATATCCGTGGAAGTGGACTGAAGTGGAATCGGTGCTGCAACTTGCCAATATGCGTACACGTGTGTGTGTGTACTAATTGTGCATGGGATGTGACTACAAGTCGAGTGCTAGTGACGTCATCGCATCGTATCGTGTTCATGCATCTGTGGACAGTGCCAGTGTTGCTTTTTGGTTTGATTTGACATTTAATGTCGTGGAAATATCAAAATGTCTTCTAAATCAGCTCTACCACGCAAACAACTATTCAAGGAGGAATATTGCAAACGTTGGAAGTGTATCATTAGGTCAAGGAGGGACCAGTACAGTGCGAGATGCACAATTTGCGAATGTGATTTTTCTGTGAGCCATGGAGGAGCGAATGACATCCAAGCACACGTGAAATCCAAAAAGCACCAAGTCACAGTAAGCAGGGAGTTCGGGTACTTCAAACATAGCAGCCTTCTTTCAACCCAAGGACAACAAAGTTATCTGAGCAGAAACATTAATGGCGCAATTTTTAATTGAACACAATGTCCCGTTCAGTGTCTCTGACCACTTTACTGACCTAACTAAGAAGATGTTTCCCGACAGTGTTATTGCATCCAAATTTGCTTCACGCTAAACAAAAGCAACAGCAATAAGGAAAACACTTGACCAAGATGCAAAAGTGAGTACCAGAACTTTTAGAATCTATTCTAACAGTTAGATCTGTTTGAACTTTGAAGTCTACGTCAAATTATTTTTATCAGTTATTACAGTGAAATATTTTTAAAATCCTAAGGTCATGAAAGTTAACTTTTGGTATTTCTTTAAGCGTAAAGTTAGGTCTTGTAGCTTGTACTAGGTGGCATGTTGGTGCATGACCCATGTCACATTAATTTTTTCCTAAAAATTTAAAATTTATATGTCAAGTGTAGGAGTAGGTGGCATGTCGGATACATGACTCATGTCACATTACCGGTAATTACTTTTTGTAGGTCTTATTTTACCTAAAAAATTAAAATTAATTCTTATTTCAAATGTAGGTGGCATGTGGGATACATGACCTATGTCACATTAAGTTTTATCTAAAAATTTTATTTCAAGTGTAGCATGTTGTTTGCTGGGGAATGGGACCCAAATTGCTTGAGTATTATTTTCATATACATGCCTTGCTGGCCCACTGACCTGTGATACTGGCATTATTGTAAATGTAATTGAACTATATTTAAATACCTAGTTGTACTAAGACTGGCCATTTGTTTCTTATACTTTCTATTATCCAATTTCTCTTTTCCCAGGCAATATCATCCACAAGCTGCGGGATAAACCTTTCTCCTTGTCTACAGATGGAAGTAGCGACAGGGCAGCTGATGAGCAGTTGTATCCAATAGTTGTGCGATTTTATGACAATGAAGTGTCGTCAGCGTGTCGTCAGTGCTCTACTGCAAATCGCCACAACAAAAGAGAATTTAACTGGTAGGAACATCTTCAACTATTGAATGATGTACTCAAGCAATGCTCCATCCCATGGAAAAATGCCATCTGCTTTGGTGCAGACAATGCTGCTGCCATGCTTGGAATCCATAAAGGGGTTGCAGCATTTGTAAAAAAAGAGAATCCGAACATTTTCGTTCATGGATGTCCCTGCCATTTGCTTCATTTGGCTGCAGAAAAGGGAGCTGCAGAGTTGCCAGTCTCGCCTGCTGACACCGTAACAGCTATCTACTACTACCTGGAAAAGTCTAGTAAGAGAAGTAAGGAGTTCAAAGAAGTGCAGAAAATATGTTGCATTGAAAATCATGCCATCTTAAAGCATGTGTGCACAAGGTGGATGTCACTGCAACAGTCCCTTGACAGGCTCTTGGAACAATGGGTTGCGCTCCTGGAATACTTCCGCAAAGACGCACAAATTGGAAGTGACAAGAAACAAACAGCAGGATCCTGTCCCCCCAAGAAGCAAAAACCGACCAGCGCGGGGGATTTACGCCCACCACTTCTGATGAAAAACACTGCTTTCGACCGGCACTAATTTCACATAAAAACGTAACTATTTGTCAAGAAAAATATTACTTACATTCATATTTCCGTCTTTACTTGTGTTTTATTTGCAATTCTACAAGAATCATGATTTCAATTTGACATAAACTGATTATTTTTAAAGATTTGCCGAGTGCTGTTGTCTAAAGTTGCGATTCATGAAGGCTGCCATATTGAATGTACCGATGTACATGTTATAATACACAGAGATAGCAGCTCAGGCTCGTTCCATTACTGTTTTTATAAATGTTTATTTTCAATAAGTTAAATTTTTTTCTCGTAATTTTCTGGAATAAATAAATTAAAATACTGTAAGATATATTTATTCTATTATTTATATTGTAAAATTTGTCCGAAATTTTTACACTTAAAAAAAAAATTAAAAAAAAAAAAATTAAAAAAAAAATCGGGAAAACGAAACCGTCACATTCAAAACGGATAGTGCCATGGACGGTCGGATACCGGACGGTTAAACGTTTGATCACAGCACTAGTTCAGACCCAGTTTGGCAACACCAACTATCTCTGACTTTCTGACTCAAAAGGTCTGGAGTCAGGCCAGGGGCAAGCTTGTCATGAAATGACATTCTCTGATCGACTTCTTGAGAAATGTAAGAAAGCTACATGTTCATTAGAAATACATGTACTTTATATGAACAGTTGGAACTGAAATGAAGGACATTTGCAGAAAAGACTGAAGGGATAGCACCTCTTGAACTGAATATGGGACATGTGTATGTGAAACCTACAGTAGATACATGTATATGTGCTCAGTACAGTAGTTTATCACTTTGGAAGCAACATGGACATTAGAGACACTTAAGAGTTAGAACTGAAATGAAGGACATTTGCAGAAAAGACTGAAGGAATTGTCCAGTCAATGACGGTAATGAATGTTCATTTGATAAGATACATGTATGTGTACTTATAAGGGTTTTTTTTTTGAAAGGGCAAATTAAATGCATTAAGTTTAATGTGTTAAGTCCATTGTGCAGTGCTTAGTGTACAACATAATTGTTTACGTGTGGGACGGAAATGTAATAAGTGATCGAACATTGCCGATATGCATGCATATTTTTTTCACGTGGAACAAATACTGATTTTTTTTTTTTGTGGTCAAAATACTGAATTTGGGGGAAAAGAATACTGAAAATGCAAAATACAACTTGGAAGCTCTGCAAGACATGTGTTGGTAACTCACCACAACCCAGTTTTCAGTATGCACAATATGCACAGGGCCTTGTACTTTCTTATGATCTGCACTGAAGATAATGGCCCCAGTAATCATATCAATCAGATAGATGCTGATGTGAGCTGGAAATACGAGAATAATATGAACACAGCATCAGCATTCAGGTTTTAAAGTGTACCAACCATCAACAATATTTTCTCTGTACATGTATGTTTGGGGTTCCACGTGGCTATACTACATGTATATTCAAGATATGAGCTTCAAATTTTACTTATATTAAAGGGATTGGGTATATTTGCCTCAGATTTCTAAACAAAATCCTGGATTTAGCTCATGCTGCAATCATAATTATAAACCTTTAGGTCAGTAAGGAATCACATGACGTTTACAAGCTGATCGCCTGTCTGATTATCAAGATATTTATGATTGGAAATCAAAATTTCAAAAGCCGTTGGGAAAGGTTTTTATAACACTACAGTCTACTGGGGGAAATGAGTATGGTAAAACCGGTCACTCAAAGATTTATATTTTTTTGAGGCACTTCATGATCATTTTGAAGCGCAATTTTATTAGGGATTTAATACATTCTAGCTGTACACAAATTATGTCTATGTGACTGTTACACTTTAAAGAGTAGTGGGTATTTGAAAAGATGAATGATAACTTGTGAGCTTTCTCATTCTTTGTAATGTCAGTTTGGACGAATATCATACTAGAAATGTCACCTGGAAAGGGCTGCTCTTCCAACGCCCTCTTATCCAAAATAACTGAGAAGTTTGGACCACATTTTTTCATTATTTCAAATTCATTATGCAATGGGTCAAGCACACAATAAAGACAATTCTTTCTTCAAAATCCTTGATATATCTTGGTTGCGATTAATACTTACGTTTACTTCCGATTTCTTCTCCTTCAGTGACGACAGCAACCAGGTTAGGATTGAGATACTTGTATAGGACAGATCGATCCCCAAGCACGCGGCCCTGGGAATGCACATGTTCTGTATGGAATAAGAAGACGACGACTATTACTACTACTGCTTCTGCTGCTCCAGCTACCATGCTACCAATACTACTACTACTGCTACTACTACTACTGCTACTACCACTGCTGCTGCTACTACTACTGCTGCTACCACTGCTGCTACTACCACTGCTACTACCACTTCTACTGCTACTACCACCACCACTACCACTACCACTACTACCACTACTACTACTACTACTACTACTACTACTACTACCACTACTAGGCACATTCATATAACCCTTAATACGCTACATTACTAAGCACTTTACATTGTAATTATTATTACTCAGGTCATTAGATTCAATTGCTATTCTGCACATGATAGTCCACAAGCTCCGCGCCATGGGGAGTATTCTGGCCAGGCACCAGTATACTATAACACACATGTACCAATCAAACCACATGAATGTTTGCATCCTACTGGGTACCCATTGAACACCTGGGTGGAACTAAGCAATAAAATTTCTAGCTTCAGAACCTAAGTGTTTCAATATCAAGGTGTATGACAGTTCATTGACAGAACAACTAGAGAACAGTCCTTAATTAGATTAAATACAGTGGAACCTCTTTATAAAGAGCTCTGACATAACAAGGTATCTGCTATAACAAGGTGATTTTTCTGGTCCCAGCTCTTTCTATTTTTTTTTTTTTTACCGATACAACATGATTCCTGATATAACAAGGTAATTTCCATGGTCCCAAGGACCTCATTATAACCGGGTTCCACTGTAAACCTATGTACGAGTTATCAATTTGAGATATAGACTCATGATCAACATTCGTATTACTCATCATGCTTTGCTAAAATGTAATTTCCAATATATTTGTTAGGCCTCTCTGTTCTGTTTCACTCATAAGCAAATTATCATTAAGGTTGGGTTTCTTTATAAAACAAAGAAATTTTGATGAATAACTTACCAATATACCTCTTCCCAACCACATGGGTAATCTTTTGGAGGGAGGTTGGGAGCTGAACATCCCACACCACCTCTGCTTCGAGGTCAGAGGTCGCGACCCCTAAGCTAGTTGCGAGTCTGTAGCCAGCGAGTTTGCCGGAGTCCGTGTCTGCAGTGAAGAGATAGATGCTAGAGGAATGCTCCTGAACTAACGAAGCAGCCGAAGATGGGACAACATGAACCTAATGAGAAAGAATAAGATTTTGAGGAGATTTCAGGTTAGAGTTTTGGTAAAGGTGAAACATAAGCTGTGAGCTTTCTCGTGTTTTTTATGACAGTTTGGAAGAATATCATAGGAGAAATGTACTCTGAAAAGGATTGCTCTTCAAAAGCCTTCCTAACAATGGAAAAGTAAGTATAAAGAATGTCATACCTTAGCCCAGGGTCTAAACAATAACCTTAAGGTCATATCTTAGCCTTATGCCTCAACCCTGTACTTACATTTATATTAATCAGTGTCTAGATAGAGCATATCCTCACGGTCATACACAAGCTCAAGTCCAACCATTAACTTTATACTTTGAGCCCAATGTCTAAACCATTACCTCAAGGTCATATATCTTAGCCTTGTGCCTAAAACATGTACTTACATTTAAATCAGTGTCCAGATAGAGCATGACCTTAAGGAACTGGTCAGTCATGAGGTTAAGCATGGTGACCTGCTTGACCTTGTATGGTAGCTCGGTCCCCAGTGAGCTGCTGTCGTATGTAGGCTTACCATTGATGGGGTTAAAAGTGAAGGAAATAGCCTGGCCGGTCACCTAAACAAACGAGACATAAATGAAATGTAGGATTGTCAGATACATGCACAATGATGCTTATAATCGAGCAAGGGAAAGGGATACCATAATTATACAAATACTGACTGCTTTGAGGGGCACGGTCCACACTTATTGCCTAAGGTGATCTCAAAACTGTACCATGCCTCTCGCCTTTGTCTTGGGGCACAGTACAGCACTGGTTTTAACCGTGACCTGAAAAAGCAGTCAATATTTGTTTAATATACCAAATTTCATATGTAGACTCTAATAAAAAAATAAACTAGAAAAGTCAACGCAAAGCGTAGCATCTCCTCGCAGGGTACAAATGGCCTATATACGTCAGAACAAGTTACCTCCATTAGACTATACTATTATATTACAAGGCAAGGAAGTTAACCACATTTTCACATATATAATTAGGTGTTTTTGCATATTTAATGAGCTATGACCTTTGACCTTTGACCTACATACTCCGAAATCGAACTTAGGCTGTGTTTTGATACCTTGTACCTTCATATCAAATTTCATTAAAATCCGTCAAACATTATTAAAGTTACCGAAAGGAAACCAGATTCGAATATTTAATGAGCTATGACCTTTGACCTACATACTCGGAAATTGAACTTAGGCTGTGTTTTGATACCATGTACCTTCATATCAAATTTCATTAAAATCCGTCAAACATTACTAAAGTTATCGATCGTAAACCAGATTCGCATATTTAATGAGCTATGACCTTTGACCTACATACTCGGAAATTGAACTTAGGCTGTGTTTTGATACCATGTACCTTCATATCAAATTTGATTAAAATCCGTCTAACATTATTAAAGTTATCAAACGGAAACCAGATTCGCATATTTAATGAGCTATAACCTTTGACCTACATATTCGGAAATCGAACTTAGCCTGTATTTTGATACCATGTACCTTTATATCAAATTTCATGAAAATCCGTCAAACATTACTAAAGTTATCGATCGGAAACCAGATGTGTATTTTTTCGCATATTTAATGAGCTATGACCTTTGACCTTTGACCTACATACACCGAAATCGAACTTAGCCTGTATTTTGATACCATGTACCTTCATATCAAACTTCATTAAAATCTGTCAAACATTACTGAAGTTATCGATCGGAAACCAAATTTGTTACGAACGGAAGGAAGGAAGGAAGAACGGAAGCACAGAAGCACAGAAGGACGGACAGCAGCGTTTCTATACCCCCTCCGATTTCGTCGGCGAGGGGATAAAAATTCACAAAATATCCTTTTCAAAATGTTTTCATTTGTAGGGAAGGTTCAGCAGTCTAAAAGAATGTGCGTATCTACTGCGTGTATCCCTTGCTAACTTCATGCGCACATGCGTAGAATCTAATTTTCTGATTTAGCTTTAAATCTAAATTAATTAAATTTAAAGTTAACATTAAATTTTGATTGAATTTGTAAAACTGCTGCTAAAATTTGATTCCTTATTTTCTTTGCTGAAATTGATGGCACACAGTTTTTCCCAATCTATTTTTCCTCAAGAACTATATAATAGATTATTGCACAATTTAAAATGCTTTAATTTTCACACGATAAAAAACAATCACCTTTAATCTATTGATGAAGACAACTGAATATCTAAATCATTTAATATTGTATTGTACTATGGTATTTTTGTGGACAGTAACTGATGAATAAATTCTTCTTCTTCAAGTGCCTTGGTGACCGCGTCCTATCTTTACCTGTTGATCGGAAATTTGCTTTGGTGATGATCGGAGCGAGCATCACCAAAGCAAATTTCCTTATGGGCCTTATATCATCAAAAATCTTGGGTGAGGGTAAAGGATTTCAATTGTGATTAAGGTTATTTTTAGGGTAAGTATTAGGTACCAAATAAAATGTTTGGTTCAGGATTGAATTAGAAATTGATTCATGTAAGAAATTGATCACAGAGCAATTGTTGCAGGAGCATACATGTATGTTGTAAAACCCTTTAGCCCCCGAATGAAATTAATGAATAAACCGGTTTACTAACATATTCCAATTTTATGCATACTTTTTTAATCAAAGGTTGTTCTTGACAACCTGAAAATTGCCTGAATATTATCTGACATAGCAACACGTAATGTATGCAGACTGGATTTTACTTCATTCATTAAAAACAGGTCGATGGAATAACTTGTCACTAGGTCCCAGGAAAGAAACATCCATAAATTTGAATATGTTAGTAAGCTGGTCTATTAGTTTGCATTGCTATTAATGTCAAAGATGAATTACCTTGCTCTTTCCAACCAGGTTGCACTGAGGTGGGTTGGGGAAGTGAGCTGTGGTTCTCTGAACAAACAGGGGCATGGAGAGCTTGCCTGATGTTTCAAATGGTACTAGGTTGGGAAGGAAATGATCCCACACGATGGTTCCATCCTTGGAATCCAGACCAAATATCTGAAAAATAAACATTTGAAATAAACAATAAGAGACAATGGCCATACTAATTCAGTTAAACCCGACCCTGGGTCTAACATCACGTTAAATAAAGGAAAACCCAGACCTCAGACTAACTTCCCTTGTTAAACCCAGTTTTGTACAAAAGCCCAAGCCCAGCGTCGGTTAAAATATTAGTAGAATATGGGCCAACGATAGATAGATAGGGATTTAGCACCAAGGTACATTACATGATCAGTCAAAATAACAAATCAAGATTAAAAATTATTGCTTTAAAACAATAAAGCAATTAAACAAATCTTACCTTGCCAGACTTTGTGGCGATCACGACAACTTTGTGAAGATTGAATTCATCCCTGGTGAGATAGTCATCGTCTTCCTCTTCGTCGTCCTCATTGAGTAATCTCTGACTAGCATGGGTGATGGCAGCATCAACCTTGTGATCTCCGGTATGAGAGTCATGGAGATTCTCTATCTTCCTCTTCAAGTGAGTTACGTAAGACTGGAGGGGAAACATCAAAGATATTACTGAAAAATATTCCTACTCTTTTCTAGCAACCTTACTATAGCCATGCTAATATGCTATGAAGAACATTATAAGCTTGAAAAACTTATCTGTGAAATGATGACTAAAAGGGGCACAAGAACTTGTGATCTCTGGTACGAGAGTAACAGAGATCTTCTTCTTCAAGTGCGTTGCATAGGAAGAGATCAGAAACATCAAAACAGTCATCCTACTGTAATTGTGCACACTCGTTATCAGAAACATTTAGGGCCCTAAAAACCTTCTTACAACTTTTCTTTCTATGCTATGTTGGGCAGGGGTGTAACTAGATTAATTCTTTTGGTAGGGTAGGGGGTGTTCTCACTGAATTTCCAAACTTTTAATGAAATGAATGCCTAGACATTGTTTACAAGCTCAATACAAATCATGGGCAGGACTTGAATTAAGAATTCACCATCATCTGTACCAATGGATTTTGAGTGAAAGACCAAAATTGATGTTGCGGCTGAAACCAATTTTACAAATTTTGCCATTTTCTCTATTTAAAGAAAATCCCATTCACTGCTGGTTTTAACCCAGGCTGGGTTGTTTTGGTGGCTTCCACCTCCCCTGAGATCTAGGCCATGGAATCTTGAAAAATTCTGATACTTGGCACATAGGTAAGGCATCTTCTAATGTATAAGCCTCTGAAGTTTCATATCTATATCTCAAAAACTTTTGGAATTATCACTAATTAATTATTCACATGGTTGTATATTGACAATTCAGCAATGTATTGTACACTGCTTAACAACTGTGAACCAAAATTGTAATAATTTGGTATTGAAAGAATTTGATGGCAGGAAGACATGAATATGGTATCTCACCTGAAACTGGGTGAACTGTGTAGTAAGTCTCTTGGCGAACATGTTGAATATATTCTCTGTGAACAACAGAGGACAAGAGAAACAAAAGTGACTTCAACAATCTAGAAATACATCAGTCACATACTATCTTTAAAAAGGCCGACTGATTCCATCGTATGCCATGAAGTTTAAGAATAATAATCATACATAAACTTTAAAGAGTCAAAGTTTCTATTATGTTTTGGTGATACACCATTGAATCGATCATAAGATAGATGTACATCCAGAGCCTTGTTCCATAAAACAGCCACAAGCACAAGTTGCTGGACGGCATCCCACTGAAACGTGTGTTCATTTTAATACATGTTTCAATGGCATGTCAGCAAACTTGTACTAATGAAGGTTTCATGAAACAGTGCCCCGAGAACAAACATGCATTTATTTCAGTTTCTACAAGACAGATTAATCCATTTGTAATGCAAATAAAGTACACCATAGAAATAGGGCCCACACGGAACCCTGGTCTGACTTTGGTTCAGTGTGCCGGTTTTAATGTCGGCGGGTGAAGTTTTTAGTACAAATTATTATTTTAGGTGATTAATACACACTTTAAAGAGAATTTTTCCTCAATATTAGCCAAAGAACTGATTTCTAAAGCGACTCTTAACTATAGACTGGTGTTTACCTCCTTGCTTTCCTCCAAACTCATCCTCAAACCTGGCTTCTGTATCTGAGACGGGTAGATCTACCAGCTCGATTGAGACAGCACTGGCTAGAGACTCGTCCCTCAGCCACAAGACCTCTTTCTCACCTGGAAGAGAGAAGAGTGTTAATCAAATACAGTTTACTTTGCAGAACCTGAGGTCCAGAAGTTTAATTTTCCCTAAGTCGAACCAAATTTTTCGACCAAACTATGCAAAACGTGTTATTTACACCGCCTAAGTAGAAATTTGTATAAGTCGAACTATTTTTTTTTTGGGGGGGGGGGGGTCCCAACAAATTGACTTATGCAGAGTTAAATGTATACATAAATGATCCACACACATCATTAATACAAACAAAATGGATGGATCTGCTTCATGCATAACTTAAGCCCCTTGTAATACAAACACGTTGAAAGGGCACCCTGTTTGAAATTATCAATTGTTATTGTCAATACTGAATTATTCATTTGTTTAGAGGATGGATTGTGTTTTGAAGGAATAACAATGCATTTTGCAACATTTCACTTTTGACTTGGCCCCATATTCAGGTGTACTGCTCAGTCCATGATTACATAATCATTACAAATGGGGCATTATTGTAGGAGAAATAAACAGGCTTTTCAATGATACCAATGTCAAATATGATATTATAGTAACAAGAGAGATATCAACGCTCAAGCTTGAATTGCAGAACTTTTTTTGAGGGGTTTATTTATGAGTAAAAATGTCGTACAAAGTGATATCGTTATTTTGACTGCCTAACTATATTTCGGGTATACTCTCATTGAATGGAACAATATGTGCATGTTTCAGTGGTTATGGCAGCCATCTTGAAATTGTGAGGTTTGTAGCATCCTATTGATAAAACGAACACAAATAAACACTTACTGCCAACAACCAATGAGAGAGCTTCGTCTGCCGTCTTGATCAAGACTCTCCCACTGATGGTTTTATCTCTAAGCTCATAAAGGTCAACACATATCTGTATCATAGGAGAGAAGAGATGAAAAATAAAAACATTTTTAATTAATCAAGAGTCAATATCATTGGACTGAAAAAAATGGCTCCCACTTGCAAAGACAAGGAAGAATAGCAGCATGTTGTAAATTTAGTTCAAATTGGCAGGTACTTGTTTTATTTGTAAGTGAAATCATATCACGTATTATGCTACGTTAGTACGTTCATGATTAAGGATATAAAAACAAACAAAAGCAAACAAAAAATTAATGTTTCTTATCGATACATGTAATGAAAAAATATCTTGCACTTGCATCTTTTGTTCCCAATGAAACGACATGAGACCATGCTTACTAGGATTTCCTTTTCCCTCTATCATCATATTTTACCCTAATTTACGTTTTACCATATTTTATTCAACATGTCTTATTGATTTTAATGCCTCTTTTTTTTAAAGCATTCTATGCGGTTGCTTTTATTCTATTCATGATACTCTAATAATGCACTCTAATAATGCCTTTTTATTGTTAATGTTTTTAATGTACATTTTGAAATGACATTGTAATTGTAAACTTCACAATTCGGCCTTGCGGCCGCAAGGAAAGTATTTGAATAAACCATTTTGAATGAATGAATGATTCATTTCGCTACAAACGTAACAAAATCCCACCTCATTTTTCTTACCTGATCGGCCAATCCATGGCTGCCTGGCAGGACAACATCATTACTGTACAGCTCTTCATATCCTCCTTCCAAGTAGGAGGATCGGAACTCAATCACCTACAAAATAAAAAGTGAAGCAATTTCATTGAGATGAAATACTGGGCAGCGTTTCACGAAACCATCATAACATTCACTGACATCCCATTGAAAAGTGTGTATTGTAATCAACATGTTTCAATGGGAAGCTGGTGATCTTGTACTTATGACGGTTATGGGAAACGATGTCCTGGGGCCGTATTCTGAACCCTGTGTTATCTCTAATATTGTTGTATCTTTGAAGATAAGATAAAGTTGGTATTCTGAACATTGTTGTAAGTTTTGTTGTATCTTTTGTTGTATCTTTTCTCTCATTTCTTTGGTCGCGTCTGCGCTCAAACTTTTGTGCGCTTGAATAGTGCGTAGTATTACAAAAATGGCGCTTAATCCTCATTTGCATATGCGCACGGGAGATAATATGACAAGATAATTGGTATTCTGAAAATTGTTGTATCTTTTATCTTATCTTATCTTGCGTGGTATTTACAACAATATTTACAACAGGTAGGGGGATGTTGTATCTTTCGGGGTGATATAATGGCGGCAATATTCCTTGCCCAGAACCAACTTCGTGCTAATAGTCAGTTAGAAAAAGATTGTGTGTTGACCAGAGACATCACAGATGAGAACTTTCTAAGAAATTACATGCTAGAATATGACGATTTTAATGCTCTCATCTATAACCACTAATTGAAAGTGTGACTTGTCTTCATGATCCATATGCCACAGCGCATATGATGACGCGCATAATAAGCACTCAATTTACTAATTACGCCCAAGATTGGTATGCGCTAGGCACATCATTAGATATGGCATAAAGAATTCCTATTGGTTGACCTACTTATCATGCTTATATAAAATAGATTTTGATTGGTAGGGTCCATAAAAATGGGCGTGTCAACAGTGGTCAAAGATAAGATAGAGGCGGTCCTTCAAGAGATAACACAGGGATAAAATGATTTTCAGAATACCAACTTACAACAATATTAGCACTGTGTTATCTCTGGGAGATACAACAAAAGATAACACAAAACTTACAACAATGTTCAGAATACCGCCCCTGGTCTTTTTTTTTTTTCCCCCTGCTGGTCATAGAACAATTCTTTGAAATCCTATTCAGGTGATCATGCTGTAAACAACACATGTCATGTTTAAATGAATGACAAATAGGGGTTTAAAAGAAGAAGAAAAAAAAATCTGCAACAACCGCCCCTCTACACATATTCTTTTTTTGTCCCCCTTTACATATTCTGTGATCGATGTGTTATTACTGTTCGTGACACCAATTCATGTCATTGGTTTTGCCACATTACTATTCTTTTTTAACACACTGGGTCTGGAGAAAGCTTGAGTAGTATGAACTCACCTCATTGTTGCTACTAGCTGTAGTGACTGCGTATCTCTCCCCTACCACGGTACCACTCACAGCTGTAACCTAATTGGAGAAGAAAAAAATTGTTAGGTGCCAGGTAATTTAGTTTGGAGGCATGCCAAGGTATACGTGACAATGGGGGCTCGTAACACAAAGCTATCAATTGCAAATTTGAAATAATGATTCTGATTGGTTAAAAGTCAGCCTTTTAAACAATATATGTGCATGTGATGATGATGATCTTGATTGGCCATAGTAGTTGAAATTAACTTGGTGGAACAGAAAGAAACAATGATCTATCTTTAACAAGGAAATGAATGATGAAAGAGTGACATACCTTGGGTAGATCTTTATTGAGAAGTACGTTTTGACCTTTGACCTCCAGCAATGCATGATGGTCACTGCTTAACTGAAGGATGAATACAGAGGGTCCCGAGGCTGATGAGAAAAGTTCACTGATAGAGAGTTTCTGCTCTGAAAGTTGCACCAGACCCAACCCCTGTAAAATTAAACATTTTTAGACGGTCGTCATAAAAGAGCAAGTTCATAACTACTATCTGTGCATGAGCAGATAAAGATTCGTAATATACACAGGATCTGCTGTATACGCTGTCATAGTTGTGTGTATGCCGGTATGATTCTAGTTGAAAAACATGATTTATGTTTCATTTGAGCAATGCAATGAATGCATATATTCATTGCATTGCTCAAATGATCATTGAGATAACAAGGCTAAAAATATAGATTTTCATGGAAATTGGCGTCTAAATCCGGTGACCGACTTATCCCCTAATCTGATCAATTTGTCTCCATATGGTGATACATACTATCACCAACTTTCAAGATCACTGCAGAAATGTCTTTTGAGATGTTGTGATTAGAAAGCAGAACGGATGGATGGACAACCCCAAAACATAATGCTTCGGCCTCCATCTTCGGAGGGATAAGTCCTTTGTATTAAATCGCTTATTGGACAAACAACTTGATATCATTGCCATGTTTAACAACCCTTATTCTCAATAACAACTCTCAAAATTTTGTTTGAAAAATGCAAGAGTTTTGGTAGCTTATTTCAGTTATTGCAATTTGTCACAGAAACAGGTTTTATGAAGCATGGTCCAGATTGATTTTTTCATTTATTAATTTTCTACAAACCAGTAATGTAAATCTATAGAGAATACAAATGAAGACATAGAGGAACGAACTAGTAATTGAAAAAAGGGGAAATAATGAGTAAACTAGTAGAGTCAAACCTGCTTTAGTGACCACCTGTCGACAAAGACCACATTTTTTGTTGCCCTCAAAAAAGGTTCCTCATTGAAACGTGTACTAAAGGAACCTGTACATAAAGACCACTTTTCTTGTCTCCCTTGGGTGGTCTTTATAGACAGGTTTCACTGTATATTGATGGGGAAAAAAACAAAAGCAAAAGTTGCTTCTCACGATTAGTAACAAAAACAAAAATCACATCACATTGCAATGTGTACTTACAGCTGGAGATGTCGCTGAGAAGCTGCTTTGGACACCAATGGTAAGATACTGTAAGGTACCAGAGGAGGGCTCAGAACATACGAAATGGCCGCCGGAGACGACGATACAGTTGGGTGCTCTGCTTGCCCACACTGCTGAGATGGGAGTCTGAAAGAAGGAATTAACAATGGATTACATTCATCAGGGGCGGATCCAAGATTTTGTTAATGGTGGGGCACAGTAAGACCTTGATGATGAAATAAATTAACAAAAAGGAATATTAATAAAATCGTATACTATATTCCTTGAAGTACAAAGGCACTATGCAACTGCTAACTCTCAAATTACAATCATATTTTGGTATTAATGCTGTATTTCACAAGCGCAGTCTTCACAAAACACAATGATGCTTGCATAGTTTTCAAAGCAATTTGAATGAGTGGAATGGATTAATCATACACATACATACATGAGCATGTACTCATACAGCTTATGCATATGTGACACTCACAATGATGAAATAATTGTGAATAGAGTACAGCAATTACAGCATGTTCAATATACAGCATAGCTACTACTGATAATTCAACCGACTCATACTTATCACACCTTCTTTTCAATCATAACATTACAAGGAAAAGAACATACTTGATTGATAAGATCTCCGCTTTGTGCATCAAGTGCTGCAATGACAAAGTGTGAGCCTTCAACCACACCGATGACATATACAGGAGAATCAGGTTCGTCCTTGCTGAAGTGTATCCACTGGAAGTCTAATGTCTCACTAAATAGAAAAGAACAAGAAGGAGAAGAAAACAAAGAGAGATGCTATATGTTAATATGGTTCACATAGGATATATAACACATGTGGCTGCAACAATTGCTACATGGTAAATATCTAAAACTTTTACCAAATTTAACCCTGGACAAAACACTATACCTGAATATAATTATGACCCTGCGCTAACCTAAAATCCAATTGAAAACCAAACCCCTATACAACATCTTTCACAAAATAAAGCCTGGAACAATTGTCGCCCGAGCACATTTCAGAGTACTATTCCCTTGAACATGAGTTTACTAGCAGTGTGTCTACGAGGACGTTTCTCACCTGTCCTGATCAGCGTATGTCCAAGCTCTACGTCCTGACTTGAAAGCATAACTGAAGACATGGTTCTTGACTGCTACAATCACATTCTTAGATTCACTGTTGACTTGCAAAGCTGTAGCTCCAGAACTGATGAAAGAGATGGAATGGTCAATAAGTAGCTGTCAATTTTTGAAGGATTATTCAACTACAGTAATTACAGAGTGACCTCAGGTACATATTTTGAGGTACATGCCAGCCTGATCCAAAAGTGTGAACTGTATGTTGTGTAAACATTAATCAAGTAAGTGGAAAGGATTTATAGCAGAAGCTTAGATTTGAAATCCTTTCTTTGCCAAATCTCTTTATTGCACATTGTTGATCAATCTTGTGAGAGAAAATGACTAACACTTATTCAGTCTAAAGTCTAAAGTCAAAGGCCTGAATTCAATATTTAAAGTTTAAACCATGGTCTAAACCTCAATTTTGGACCTTAACCATATATACATTGGGCATTATTGCCATCCAGTTGGACATGGGGATATGCACATACATGTATTACACTTTAATATGGAAAAATTCATTTATGAACTCCAGCCGATGTGTCCAAATCAGACCTTGGTCCATAACATCAGCATAAGAATTAGGAAAGTCACAAAGGTATTACTAAAGGTAAAAGTACAGGTGTCTAGAAAAATATACCATTTATCAACAATACTAATCTGTACCAATCAACTAAAATAATTATTTGTGTACAGCCAGTAGAAAGTATAAAATCAACCTCGCAAAACACCTGGCTTTCCATGAGCTAACAGATAAGGAGTATGCAGACAATAAACAATAACATAAAACTGCGCACTCGAACCAAAGTCAGGCTTGGGATCTGTGTGGGCTCTATTTATGTGAGCATGTACGGGTGCTTCAAGTAGTCTACTCACAAGATGCTTTAATGTTCATTGCGAATGTATTTAAACTAGCAAATTCTCTGTACAGAAGTGATATATAAAGCTCATATTTTGAATAAAGTATTATGACATGTAACTACTAACAATAACATACAGAATAAAATAATGTTGGTGATTAGTACACTTTAAATTAGCATCATAGTATTGTTGGAAGAAATTTTTGTCATAATGGGCATGGGTTTGTCACCTGCTAACGGCTGCCATTTCAGGGGAAACAGGAGATTCCCATTTCAGGTAGCCAGTGGTTGCGTTCCACAAACGGAGCAGCCGTCCTCCACCCGATAGTGTCACAATACCAGCTGCAAATCAAAGAGAGTCACAAGAGTTTAAATTTAATGATGAGGGGTCAAAAATTTGTATTTATTCAGCCCATGCGAAACACAATGTGATGTACTAATATCAAATACCATTATGATGACACTACGTCAGCCAAAGATGTCCCACCTTGATACTCCATAGTTTACAATCTTCTTATAAAGAAGTGTTTAAGTCCTGTTAAGGTCGACTGGCACGAGGTTTAACCCTGTAAGTTAGAGCTATGATTGGATTGGATGATCAAATCAGCAGTTTGGCTCCCGATATCATTATCAATATCGGTACAACGACAATGGAAAAAAAATATGTGCCTACATTATAATCCAAAATGGCAGCTCACATGTTTTGCCTCTTCTCTTAGACTAATAACATTTATTTCATACCGTAGTCATGAAAAGGCACTTAATATCAACAAACATGTTCTACAACAACTCCAAATGACAAAATAATCCCAGCTATGCATGTTTTTTTAGTATTTGATAGCCCAAAACTTGAAAATTTTCAGCCTTTTTTTTCTTTCTTCCATTTTCTGATATTTTTCATTGATCAGCGATCTGAGTTTATCATCCGATTTCACCTGATTGGCCAGTGATCAGTCCCCGATCCAATTATCGGTTACAGGGTTAGTGAGGTCGACTGTATGTTTGGACCCATGAATGACTCTATGCTTACCATCAGCAGAGGAGTAGAGCATAGAATTAATGACCCCTTGTTGACCTCTCTGGAGTATATGCCTCCAGTTCAGCTGACCGGCTAGATTGATGCTGGCAAGGACGTTGGACTCAGTAGCCACATAGATCTGACGCTTGTGCTTGCTCTGTTCAAAGGCAGAAAACTTCACATTGCCAACATACTGATGTCTCCTATACGAAGAAAAAAAGATAAACATTTTTCATTACAAATTTCAATCACAAGTGTAATCCTCTAACTAAAAAAAGAAAAAAGAAAAAAAGAAAGAAAACCTAGGCTGTAGCAACCTTATCGATAGTGTAAAAAGTGTAAACTAATCGCTATTATCGTAAAGTATGTATCAACTTGGCAACGCGAAAAAAACTATTTTCATGTACACCACATGTATTTACATTTTTGACAGACTCAACATCGCAAACTCTTGTGATGGGGCAAGCATTTTTGTAATTCAAATCGCATGTTTGCTCATTACCATCAGGAATATGTGAAAGGTAAGCAACTCGCTATCACTCCAGAATCAATTTTTCACATTTTTAGTTAAATTCTTGACCGATTTCAAACAGGTAGTTTGAAGTTTGCAAGGTTCTTCAACAGTAGGGGCGTTGGTACGAGAATGAGGATCGTCCGCATAAACAATGATTTCCTTGTATACGCGGATAAAATGCGTCCTAAAAAATAAGGATCGTCCGCCACGTTTTTTTCTTCGGGGCTCTGCAGATTTCGGGTTTCAGATCCGCGCCATGGTGATGTGAAAAACAGATTCCGCGTAATAAAATACCCCTTGTTCACCGTCTACTTTTATGGGTTGTCTGTCTTCCCAAAGATTTATCACTCATAACTTGAAAGTCTCTATACAAAGTCACTGTAAAATGCATCAAGAAAATCATCGCGCAACCTGTTTTTCCATCGCCAACGTGCGAATCGGAAATCAAACGTCAGCGAAAATGGGGATGATCCTTATTTTTTAGGACGTGTCTGTCCGCGTTCTGAAGACGATCCACATTTTTGCAGAGGATCCTTATTCTCGGACCACCGCCCCTACTGTAAGTTCGAGAATGGGTGATTTAAAATAAGTTTTACGTTTTGTTTACATCACTCTACACCGTAGTACACGCAGGTCGCAGGGGTATGGGTGCCAAGGCTACGTGATATCAATATCATATTTCATATTATCACTTAGCCCTAAAGACTAGCCTGTGAAGCTAGAAGGTAATCAACAGAGTCCAGTGTTGGAGCCGGCCAGCGCCCAGCGGGGCCCTAGCCGGATAGCCCTGCCCCTGCCATGGCCATGCCTGTCGCGTCGGCTGCCCTGGCCTGGCTGGCCTGGCTGCTGTGGCATGCTTCGACTGTACATTCAACCCTCACGCGCAGGTTTTCGGACACAGTCGAGTCACGCCTTCACATTCACAATTCACAGACATACCAGTCCCTCTGAAAACTTCATTTGCTTTCCTTTCATGTCATAATTTTCCAAATATTTAACAGAGATAATTGCTTACCAATCAAACTTTCCTATCTGATCTTCGAATAGGGCATTCGCAGGTTGAAGGCCAGTAAGGAGAACAATGACTCCCAAAATCGCTGGTGCCATGCAAGTCGCCATCTTTTCTCTTGCAAATTGAAGCACGCCCTCTATCAACGAGTATCATCGATTTATGGAAATTTATGAGTATCTCTGAAAGAACTTCCGAAATACAGAAAGAAAGAGGAAGAAGGAAAGAAAGAGAGAGGGGGGAAGAAAGAAAGGAAATGGGAAAAATCACACCTGAATTAACGCAGCGAAACCAGATATTAAAAAAAATCTCAGTAATTAAGTAGGTCATAATCGCCATCGCCAAAACAAAACAAAAAACAAATTTGGGCTCACTAACCCCCCCCCCCCCCCACTGACCTAATTATCAACTTGAACATAAATATCACTATCACAAGCACATTAATGTTTCATCATCTTAACCATCATCGCCATTAATTAGAAGCACCGTCTTCTTCATTATTATCACCACCATCATTATCATCACCATCAAAAAATCACCGTCATCACCATCATCATAATCACCATCTTCAATATAATTACCACCACCATCATCATCGTTACCATCATCATCATCACCTTTATCACCATCATCATCATAATCACCATCTTCAACATCAATATCACCACCGTCAAATCATTATCATCACTACCACCATCACCATCACCACCATCAACACTATATAACCATCACCATCAACATCAACATCATTATCATCCTCATCATGACCATCACTGCCATCATCATCATCACCATCATGACAATCAACAATGGCACCATATATGAAATGAAAAATAAGCATATTAAAATAGAATGAAAATTTTGAATCTGCTTAAGATAGTATTTACAAAGGCATTTACAATTAATATAGAATATTCCAGGATTCACATTTTGATGAGAAACTGTTTATTCTTAAACATTTCCTCCATGATATTATACATACAAATACATTAAATTCAATATTCCACAAATAGTCTCCACTAACATGTGCATAATTTTTCAGAACCACTTCAACCTCTTATGATTAAAGATAATTTCATGCATCCAAAGATACAAACCTAGTATGCCTCTTTTTAATTTCCCCCCATTTTTCTGTATTCTATTAAAGGTAAAGACCAGTTTTGGAAACGCCCCTCTCTCAAAAAATGAAATGGAAGCTCTCATTACCAATCATGTGAAAGAATATGTTTTGACTAGTACGCGATGATACAAATTTTGCCGGGAAACCCGTACTAATTGATATATTTGGTAAATTATTATATCTATTGGGACCAAATAGATATCGCGCACGTGGTCGCGTAGTCCCATATACATCTTTCTGTGTACAGTGCTTGTAACTTTACCAAGACTGGGCCAAATTTCTTATCATTTTGATAATTCTAGAACCTTGCAGTACACACTAATACTTGTATGCTAGATGATCAACCTTTTCTGATCGATTCCATGTTTCTTTTACAATGCAATCGCATGACCAGAACTGGTCTTTATCTTTAAGTTTGGTTAAACCTGACTCTGGGTCAAAGATCACATTTAAAAAAGGAAATCTTAGACATCAGACTATGTTCCATTGTTAAACCAGATTGAACCCATATTTTTGAAACAAAAACGTAAACCTGGCATTGGTTTCAGATTTTTGTAGAATACGGGTCTCGGTGTACATCTATTTTAAAATTGCTTGTAGGTCCACATGGATGTAATCTACAAATTTTATTCTTTGAGAAACGATTCCTGTGCATTTGTTATCTTAATGAAAGCTTTATCCATAGATTGATTTTCTTTGCTCCCTCCCCCACCTCCCTGCTCCCAAAGAAAAATTAAAAGAAGAGTACCTAAAAAAAAGGCTACAATAACACCTAAAAAATGAACATTAATATCCCCACACTCCACCTGCCACTTATTTAATCAAACATTTTTGTATCGATGAATGTGACTTTTTTTTTGTAATAACACAAACCAAAACATTTGAATAAAAAGTAAAACAGGCAAACAGAGTGTACGGAATCTAGCCATTCTCTAGTACACTTGTCAAATTTGTGCAAATAATCCATTAGAAGAATAGACATGTATGCAATAATAATTTTACATCACATGCTCAATCTATTCTATTGTACCAATAAAGTGGCATCATGTATCAAGCTGTAGCGTAAGATATTGATAATATATTTCAATTGACCGGAGAAACCATTTAGAACAATGATTTGACGATCTCTCCTACCCCTAAACCTGTGCATTCAGGGCTTGAGGGTTTCAAATTCTTAACTTCTGAACAAAGCAATAAAGGAAATACTTTAAAAACACTACATTTTATCTGTAAAGATTTTGAAACATAAAAGTGCAGATTTACTGCACATGCACATTCGATTTTCTCACTGAAAATATAAATTGATTTTGGTACACTTTATATTTCTATTTGGACACCAGCCTGATTTATTTCAGGTTTAATACTATTCAACTGATTATGAATAAATCATGTTCATTTCAGAGCAACAGTTGGGAAAAAATACTATGCTTGTTTAGAGGTTAAATAAATTTGAAGGTATTCTACTTCAGCCTATTACAATCATGGACACTCACGATAATTCTTTCTTTGAAGGGCATCACCCACAATATAATCATACTCCATTAAAACATTGCACTTTGCCCGATTGCCAAAATTTTTTTTCGGAAATCTAGCATTTTTAAGGATTTACCTTGACTTGGGTGTTCTACATTATGTATTTTAGATCAATTGATGTAGAGATTTTCATTCTTCATAGGCATTCAAGTACAGGCAAGATATTTACGCTTAAAGTCTATTGACACTTTGATAACATACGGTTGAAATAAACCCAGCCTTTAGTTTAAAAAGCAGTTATACATTGTAAATTTGCCTAGCTGTCTGACAAACCCATTCACTGTATTAAAATGGTAAAATAATTTTCAAGCACAGAACAGAAAATGTAAAAACAGACAAGTACCAGGAAGAAATGGTGTTTGAGAAACATTTGCACATATGAACATACCTTTGTAATGACCAAATCATCTTCACCTAATGAAAAAAATATGACAATCTTCAATTTCTCCTCACACTTCATGAACCAATGATAACACTTTCCAGTTAACGTTTTATCTACTGTACATGCATGTGGAGATGAACTCATCAGTACTGTGCAAGAGAAGCAGTTTTTCAACAGTAGTCCATCATGCTTCTTGTCCGGATGAAATCATCATGGTTCTATGGACATGCTCAGATGACAATTGCTCAGCAGAAAATTCCGCAACACTAGATGAATTCCTATCTTTCACTCTGGAACAAACACTATACCAAACCCTAACCATAAATATTACTGGAAACCCAATTGCAAAACCTCAACCTGAGCCCTAAACCTAACCTAAAATGACAATTGCAATCCCAACCCTAACCCCACACCTTACCTACACCTCTAAACAACCCTACATCTGTGATGAAATAATCAGGAGCAAATGTTGCAGGAGCACATGTCAGGCCACCCTCTGCACTTTCATCACTGCTTTAAAACAGTACCTGTTCTTTCTTGAGCAACAGTCCACCAACCCTCTCAATCTTGGCATTGTCCTTCCCTAAGCTGACCTATGACCTCAGACAGCATTTGGTTGCACATGGCAGCGTAAGGATTCATCTGGATGACCTGCGTGCGGGCGAAGGGGCTACCCAGATTAGCAGCTCGCTTGAAATCGCCCAACGCCTCGTCGTCTTTCTTTTCCAGTCTGTAGATGAGCCCTCGCTGGGTGTAAGCCTGGCAGGCGGCTTTGCCACGACCCTGGCTCAAATCGATCGCCTTGTTCAAATCCTCAAGAGCTCCTGTACATGAAGAGGTGTCAGAAGAGAGAGAGAGAGAGAGAGAGAGATCATTGTCTTGGAGTAAAGCAGATTGAAAGTGTCTCATAACAGATTCATTTTTCATGTTTATAAGATATTATTGTTCTATATTAAAGGTATCAGATTGACACCAGTCAAACTTTGGCAATTTTTAAAGTGAACTTCAACAATCTTTTGATTTGAAAAATCTCCAAAATTTCTCCTCACAACTAAATTTGAGCCCAAACCACATCAATATCTGAAATTTAACAACAGGAGTTCATGAAATCAAATAAAACAATATAGACTACTACATCATTATGGATAGCAAATAATAAAGAAAGCATTACATGAACTTCATTCACATTTTGATTCTAACCTTGTAATGCTTGCTTAGCTTTCAGTCTTTTCAAAATTATAAAAATTGATTCCCCATCTTTGATTAATGCTGGTTCTCATCATCTTGTCAGTTGTGCCACTCTGTGTTTTCAAAAATTATGATCACTTACCATCTACATCTCCTCTTAGACGAAGAGCTTGGGCCCTGTTGTTATAGCATGATGCCCTGTTAGGAGCAATGGATACAGCTTGGCTGAAGTAGTTCAATGCGGCATCAAAATCATTGGCCTCGGCACTCTTCACTCCTTCAACCTCAAGTTCTTTTGCTCTCTTGTCATCATCGGACTCATCTAAAATGGATAAAGAGCAAGATTTTAGCGCCAGAGCCTAAAGGGTTCACCGATGATGTCTACCAATATGTCGTGTGCCTGGACAGGTTGGTTGTTCAGACAGTTGAATACAAACAGTAATTTGAAGTTTAGACCTACTAGTCTAGATCTAAACTGCTCAAAAAAAAGTTTTGCAATTCAAGTGAAAGTGTTGATATCTATCTTGTTACATATCATCATAATTTAATTTGGTATCATTGAAAAGTTTACTTTATTTTTTTTACAATGACGCCCAATTTGTAATGATAATATAATCATAGAATGTGCAGTATACCTGAATATGGGGCGAAGTCAAAAGCGAAATGTTGCAAACTGCATTGTTATTGTGAACAGTGGATTTTTTCATTTGTTTTGAGGATGGATTGTGGTTAATGATAGTGTGGTAGTCATGCATTAAGTGCAATATGCGGTTTTCACCTTTTAATATGTTAAGAAGATGAAATGTTTTTTAACCAAATGATCGTGAGAGTATCATTGTGTTTGAGTTTCATATACATGTAGATCATTCAAAACACAATTCCTCCTCCAAACAAATGAAAAATCCACTGTTGACAATAACAATGCATTTTGCAACATTTCACTTTTAACTTTGCCCCATATTCAGGTATACTGCACATTCCATGATTACATAATCATTACGAATGGAGCGTCATTGTAAAAAGAAATATGCAGGCATTTCAATGACACCATATTCAAGTATGATAATATAGTATTAGTAACAAGATTCAAGACTCGAGAGATATCAATGCTCAAACTTTAATTCCAGAACTTTGGACAAAAAGGACAAGCATTTATTATGGTTAGTACTACTACTTTTTGATGCATATTTGTTGCTGAATCAGTGAATGTCAAAAGGAAAAAGTGACAGGCTGACAACTCTATTTTTGTTAAATGTCCGGACACAGCACATGTAGCAACCTCCATTGATGACCATGTTGTTGACATTCTTCTAGATTTTTTTCATTGGCACATTGAATCGAGTCATTGCATGACATTCAGACTAGACAGAAATAACCGTCTGGTATGGGTCATTCTTTAATAAAACTGACATTGTATAGAGGCGGTCAGAGGAGCCAGATGCAATCTCAGCGGAACAACCGTCGATATCAGACTCAGAGACTGAAGCTTTCGGTCTACATTCAGACATGCATTGAGCTGTCAACTTTTTAATTTTCAATACCTAATCGAACTTGAAATGTGAATTTCTACATTATATCTAGCATGCATTACGGATATGGATGAATGTAGGCAATCGCTCACTTGTGTACGCGCAGCATTTGAGAGCAAAGTTCAACTGTGTTAGTTTGGAAGGGGAAAGATCCCACGTCACGACTTGCTGGTAGGTGTTTGCAGAGTGCCTCACCGGGGGAGGTTCGGGCGAGCTGCATGCTCATCATCCCTATCTCAGTATTTGCGCCGCGGCTCGAAGTGAATGAAAACTTACCCTGAATTTCAGCCTCAAATATCTCTTCTGGTTGTTCTTCCGGAATTGCTTGCCCTACTGGTAGAAGAGGATTAAAAACAACGTCCAACACAGCCGCATCATGAGCACTTTGTCTTGACATTTTCTCTTTACAATGTCCAACGTGAGACCCCCAAACCCAAATAAAATGTTGTGCGACGGTACGGTACTATAGATTTCTAGGCCTATAGGCCGGCGGTATACGTCGGTACGGCGGTACGGTCGGTATGAGGGCAATCTAGCTCTAGCCCGGCAGCTCAGCTAGCCCGTGATCAATGATCAAGCGAATGAGGTAATATCTTAGTGGGCCCCTATTGGAACATTTGGGGACCATGCAATGGAACATAGAACTTCTGTCGCGTGGCCCTTCTGCTGCATGTAGCCCCTGCATGGGTCGGTTAAAAGGGGCCCAAAAATGCGTTTGGTCAAACGAACGAGGTACCACTTGAAACCAGCAATGTTAACTAAAATGCCACAATATTTATTAATTACTGAAAATAATGCCCATATGCTAGACAAATCTTCTGCCGTTTAAAATTAGGGCCCGCCAGATGCCCCCAAAAGGGCCTAATAATGCATTTGATCAATCGACGAACGAGGTATCATTTGAAACTAATTGTAACTAACTACATGAATGCCACAAAGCGCTGAATGGCCCATGCCAGCTAGACCAATTTTCTGCTGCCAATTTATATAGCTCAGCTACTGAGGCCCCCAGAAATTTTTAACTATGAAATGTTCTGTAATTTTTTTACAATGTATATATTTTCAATTTGTGTAATGCATGTGCAAAGTTCAGTTGTGAAACTGGCATTCATGAAAGATGCAATAAAATACCATTTATCTATCTATCTAGGCCTATATGCCTATCTATCAGACGCAACAACAACAAAAAAGTTGCCCAAAGGTCCGTTCATGATTGTAGCAAGTTGACCAAAGTTTAAAAGGCCTACTTTACTGGGTACGACTCAAAACCGATTTGGAATTCTTTGGTTTATTCTTACAGACTAAGGAAACCATCCTGACGGAATTCTGCTGTTTATATAGGCCAGCCCCTAAAAAAATGTGGCCCACAGGCCCATTATTTTTGTTAACCTATAAATACCACTAAAAACCGATTTGGAACTGCTTGGGTTCATTGTGCAAACTAAGAAAATCTTCAGGACAGACAAAGTTTTCTGCTGCAAAGGGGCTGGCAGCATCCTGAAAAAGGAGCTCCCCAATGCCCCATGAACAAACATGGGAGATACTACATACAACCATTATCAAATAAAAAGGCACATTCAACAGAGTAGAACTGCTGATGCAAGACAAATCATTTTCGGCATAGGGCCCACCAGATAGAAGAAAAAAAAATGGTGGCCTAATGTGGATCCTGGGTCTAAGGAATTGAACATTAAATTTGCCTTGTAACTTGACATTTCAAGCAGATCACATAATTTCAATCCTAAATTTGATTACAGAATAATTCCTCCTCACTTGGTTCCTAACGGGACGTTGAGGAGAATCCAAGAAGAAGAAGAAAAAAAAACATGGTTTATATTACTAGATAATGGTGACTATCATAATTCTATCCAAGACATGTGACCTCATTATAGCTAACAGTAACAAAGCATATGGATAAATGTTTCTCAGATACCAAAAGTTACAGAGGATCTATTGTGCTCCCCCTTCTTGTACGGCATTATCTCTTTGTGTCTTTATGTTAGCCCTTCCCTTCTTTTCCCACTTATCTGCACTCAAACAGACAAATGGAATCTTGTGTAATGCGATTCAAAAAGTATTTTAAATCGCATTTACAAGCTCTTTTGTAGATGCTAACAATTTGATGAAATTATATAGAAAACATAATGAGACGAATCGAGCTTGTATAATCCTTTATCTTTCATGACATGAGTCTACTTGATTAGACCTATGTATATAGCAAAACTGCAAGAATCATTCCTGACAGTTGAATAGGAAAGTGAGTAAAAAATGCCATAATATTTAGCAAACATAACAACAATATTATTTTCTCGTATGCCTACCTCGTGAAATGCTTCCGGATGGTGAAGTAGTGAATCTAAGTTAGAATGCCATATTCCTCCATTTTGAGTCTAATATCGGAAATTGGTTACATCGCTTTATATGTCATTCAGTACAGAAAAATATTACACCAGGTGAGAATTATACAGGTCTTCTCCAGAGTGTGAATATAAACAACCAGGCCTACATTCTAACTGTCAATGTTATGTTGGCCAGCCCATTGAATTGCAAACGAGGTGTAGAATGTGATTTAAGTGTTCATAACAAATGTCGTTTTCCATAATGGAAAGTTTGCTAAGAGCAGCAAACAGCTAAATAAACGAAAACAATAGCTGGTCCTGTGTAGGGCATTAACATTATATTCATTCATTTATTTCACTTTAATCAATTATTGCAGGAGAATTAAAAAAAAGGCAAGATATATCACATCAAATATGGTCAAATAATATATACTTATGAGTTCATGTATGCTGAAGTAGGCAGCAGCCCAAAAAAGGGATAAGGGCCCTTATTTGAGTTTGACACTATGAAGTTAAAAAGTATTCAATATCTACATGATATTCAAAATACATTTTAAATCGCATTACACAAAAATATGTTCTGTTTGAGTGCACATAAAGGGGAAAAGAAAGGAATGACTGACATAGAAAGATATAGAGACAGAGAAAGATAATTCTGTGAAAGAAGGAGGGAGTACAATAGATCCTCTGTAACGTGTGGTATCTGAGGTAAATACAGGCGTATGCTATTATGTTACTGTTATCTGTTACTTGGGTTAAAATGAGGTCACATGTCTTGAGTAAAATTCTGATAGTCACAATATTTATGTAGTAGTTATGATACATATTATATATATATATATATAATTTATGTAGTAGTATAAACGCTTTTACTCTGTAATAAAATTTAGAATTGAAATAATGTAATCTGCTTGAAATGTCATGTAACAAGGCAAATTTAATCTACATTTGCTCCAGTTTTATGAAATAGCCTCCCAGACCCATTTAGAAACATTGACACAATAGATAAGTTTAAGTCCACCCTGAAAACATATTTATTTCAATTGTTATAAACAATTAAAAGGAACTCAGTACCCTATTTTTCTCTTTGCTTTTCTTTCTAAGCGCATAGGGACATACTTGTATTGTGTTATGCGCTATATACAAATGGATTATTATTATTATTATATCAAAGGCCCTATCCGATGAATAAAAATCTTTTTATCAATGGAAAGCTGGATGAACATACAATAAAAATATAACGGAAATCGAAATATGTTCCCTTTCAGTATTGCACAAAAGCGAATTAAAACCTTTTTTTCCGCACCTCTCCAAATTACAGGTCAACAGGGGTCAAATTTGCCGCAGTTACAGTGACGATCGACACCATATGTGCTCGCCTATATAGCTGAGGCGATTATGGAAGCTTAAAAGTGCCACCCAGATGTTGAGATAATTATCTTCGGAAGTCGACATCTTGCTAGCGAAAAGATCAGATGACGAGATCTCGGATCTCATCATGTCGACATCCTGTAGAAGAGATGATCAGATGACAAGATCCCGGATCTCATCATGTCGACATCTTTTAGAAGAGATGATCAGATGACAAGATCCCGGATCTCATCATGTCGACATCTTTTAGAATAGATGATCAGATGACAAGATCCTGGATCTCATCATGTCGACATCTTTTAGAATAGATGATCAGATGACAAGATCCCGGATCTCATCATGTCGACATCTTTTAGAATAGATGATCAGATGACAAGACCCCGGATCTCATCATGTCGACATCCTTTAGAAGAGATGATCAGATGACAAGATCCTGGATCTCATCATGTTGACATCCTTTAGAAGAGATGATCAGATGACAAGATCCCGGATCTCATCATGTCGACATCTTTTAGAAGAGATGATCAGATGACAAGATCCCGGATCTCATCATGTCGACATCCTTTAGAAGAGATGATCAGATGACAAGATCCCGGATCTCATCATGTTGACATCCTTTAGAAGAGAAGATCAGATGACAAGATCCCACATCTCATCATGTCGACATCCTTAAGAAGAGATGATCAGAACTGATGACGAAATCCTTGACTAATCCCCCTAAACTAATTTTCTTACACCATGCATTGCGAACTTAATGCGGCGCTAAATTATGGAACTCCAGGCTGGACACAATTCGTCACTGACGGTACATGGTACGTACGCCAATTGATATGTCCAGATAGCGGAAAATAGTGTGATTATGTTGAAAGAATAAAAGAAGAAGGAGGAGGAGGAGGAAGAGGAGAAGAAGAAAAAAGAACAATAAAAAGAACAAGACGAACAAGAGGAAGCAGGCGCGGTTCTACGGGTGGGCTATGAGGACTCAAGCCCCCAAAAAAGACCACAAATCCTATATATGTCGTTAAGTGCTCTTGAAAACTTTAACGATTCAAATTCGAAAATTTTCTCGCTCAGTTGTTACATGTTCCCTCGCAAAATAATATCTAAACTTAAAATACATTAATGCTCTAATGATGTGCGACTATAGTAAGCCAATGATTTCCCTGTACGTACAATACAGTAAACTACTGTGCACACACCCTGTTAAATATAATTGAGTGTCAGCAATACATAAGGAGCGAGAAACAATTTTTTCTTCAAAGTAGCCCTCCCCCTCCCCCGTCCCCGAAAATCAAAATAGGCCTACCAATGTAAAATAAAAGAATAAACCCTGAATTTTTCAATTTTGGTCAAAAGCGCTCTGAATCTTTGCCATTCTTCAGTAGTTTCCCTGTTGAGAAATGGAAATTCTCACGGCTCGGTCGCTATTATGCTCTCTGACCTACTAGTAGAGTGAAGTGCCCCAGGGGGGCATGTCCCATTGAGACCTGTAGGCCTACAGCATGCGCGAAAATCACTTTCTGAAAAGCACCTAAACGGGATATCAGGAGCGGTAGTTTTGTTACCCTAAATGGGAAAATCACTTTAAATCACCCTATCAGGATCAGTAGTTTTCATACCCTAAAACCGGGACCCTAATCGGGAAACATGTTTTTAATATTCAATTTCATACCCTTGACGGATAGTTTATCTTGTGTGTTATTTAGTCAAGCAATTGCTCGTTCGCTACGCTTTCTCGCGTATGAATAATTGGAACGCCTGGAGAGGGTAACAACACAGACCCCCTTCCTCATTGCCAGTCTTGTCCCCCTTATCATGGAACTAAATCACAGGTCCGCAGGGTGTTATACATGTTGATGTGATTTTATTTCGCTCGGCCGCTACGCCCCCTCGCATAACAACTGAAACTAATTTATCGCCGGGACGTGATTGGCCAATTTTCCTTGTATGCAAATGACCAACGTCACGCATTTACCTAGAAGCCCCCCCCCCAAAAAAAAAACTTTTAGTCTAGAACCGCGCCTGGATGAAAGAGAGGAAGAAGAAGAACAACAAGAGGAAGGAAGAGGACAAGAAGAACAAGAATTAAGAAAAAGAACAAGAACAAGAACAAGAACAAGAAGAAAGAAGAAGAAGAAGAAGAAGAAGAAGAAGAAGAAGAAGAAGAAGAAGAAGAAGAAGAAGAAACAGAACAAGCTACCAACATCTGGCATTTGTTGATGATTTCGTGTAGCCTAATCACTTTAAATATTTTTTTGTTCTTTCATTTTCCAGCATTCACTGGAAGTCATTTCAATCAGACTTTAAAAAGGAGTTTAATCTCGGATCTTGTCACCTGATCATCTCTTCAAAAGGATGTCGACATGATGAGATCCGGGATCTTGTCATCTGATCATCTCTTCAAAAGGATGTCGACATGATGAGATCCGAGATCTTGTCATCTGATCATTTCTTCTACAGGATGTCGACATGATGAGATCCGGGATCTTGTCATCTGATCATCTCTTCTAAATGATGTCGACATGATGAGATCCGGGATCTTGTCATCTGATCATCTCTTCTAAATGATGTCGACATGATGAGATCCGTGATCTTGTCATCTGATCATCTCTTCTAAAAGATGTCGACATGATGAGATCTGGGATCTTGTCATCTGATCATTTCTTCTACAGGATGTCGACATGATGAGATCCGGGATCTTGTCATCTGATCATCTCTTCTACAGGATGTCGACATGATGAGATCCGAGATCTCGTCATCTGATCTTTTCGCTAGCAAGATGTCGACTTCCGAAGATAATTATCTCAACATCTGGGTGGCACTTTTAAGCTTCCATAGGCGATGAGCCGTGCTTAATTAATGCAAAGTCATTGTGAATATGCGTACTCCACATACAGTGATGTCGTCAGAGGCGGCCCTCCGGGGGGCGTCATTTTTTTCTGCGGCACAGATTGGGGCTTAAAAAAAAAAAGAGGTCTTGATTTAACCCTAACCCTAACCCTAACCCTAAACTTTCCCATAGGCTCAACACGCACCTAACCCCAATCTGTGCCGCAGAAAAATAACGCCTCCGGGGCAGGGGGGCACAGTGCCCCCACTTTTTCAAGCACCCGAAGAGTGCCCCTTTTTTCATAGGAAAAGTGCCCCTTTTTACATAGGAATAGTGCCCCTTTTACTTTGACAAGTGCCCCTATTAATTAGTAAAAGTGCCCCTTCCACTTTTCAACTCTGATAAGTGCCCCTTTTATTTGGACACGTGCCCCTTTTCCTTCGACAAGTTCTCATAAGTGCCCTTCTTAATCTCTAGTAAGTTCCCTTTTCAGGTACGAGAAGTGCCTCTTTTCACTTTTGATAAGTGCCCCCTTCACCTCTGATAATTGCCCTATTAAAATTTTGAGAGGTGCCTCTTTTACTTTGACAAGTGCCCCTTTTCATTTGTAAGAAATGCCCCTTGCCCTTTTAATAACTACCCCCATTTTAACTCGGATAAGCGCACCTTGATTTTCACATGTGCCCCTTTTCCTTTCTAATAAGTGCCCCTTTTCCAAATGATAAGTGCTCCATTAAAAAAAGAGCCCCTTCCCCTTCTCATAAGTGCCCCTTCTCTGGTAAATGACCCTTTTCAGGTACGAGAAGTTACTCCTTTTCACTTCAGATAAGTGCCCCCTTCACCTCCGAAAAATGCCCCTTTATCTGATCGGTGCCCATTTTCTTTCAACTAATGCACATTTTCCTTTATTATAAGTGCCCCTTTTTTCATTCACATAAGTGCCCCTTTTCATATCTGGTCATTGCCCCTTTTCAGGTGCGATAAGTGCCTCTTTTCACCTCTGATAATTTTCCTTTTAACAATGATACGTGCCCCTTTTCGTTTATAATAAGGGACCTATCTCCTTTTCATTAATGCCCTTTTTCACCTCTTATAAATGCCCCTATCAAAATCTGATAGGATTGCCCATTTCCTATTCTCATGACTGACTTTTTTGATCCCTGGTGAGTGCCTCTTTTTGAGGGTGTAAGAAGTGCCCTATTTTCACCTCTGATAATTACTCTTTGTACTTTGACACATGCTCCTTTTCTTTTCTGATAAGTGTCCCCTTTTCCTCTCATCATTAAACGCGCCCTAATTTCAAGCGACTAAGAGCAATTTCCCAAAGCTCGCTCGCTACGCTCGCACGCATCTAAAGATGATATACTTATGTTATTTATCGAAGGCCTTTTCAGATTCTTCCGTTATGAGAATGTGCTTATAACCCTATCAGAATTGGGTTTTTTCCTCTTTATAAAGCTATGGTCACAACTCAGAGCGGCGACCGACCGATTTGTAGCCTGCTCGGTCGCTGCTGGAATTTAGGCATCGCCCAACGATTTTTGGAGAAGTCGAGCAGGCTATAGAGCCCCAGCGATGCCAGGGGCGGTGCCCTGTCGATTTCCCGTCGGTCGCCAGTCGATTTTAAGTCAAAACTGGGCGAAATCGGGGAGCTTCTCCCCGCGGCGTCCCGGCAGCGACCGACTGATCTCCCAGCGGCGACCGGGCTGCGACCGATCGTCAGCCTTTGACCTAGCGGCTTCGATTTTTTACCTAAATCGCTGGACGGCGAACGCTCGATTAGGTCGGTGCCCGGGTGGCGACCGCCCGGCACCGAGCGTATTTTGGGCGGCGAGTGAAAAGTGAGCAGACGCCGCCCGAATTTTAACTCCGCGCTAAACTTCAGCGGCGACCGAGCGATGCCCTAAAAATAAGCGGTGCCCGGGCGAAATTGGCTAAAAAATCGGCGCCTGGCCGCCGAGCAGGCTACTTTTTGGGGTTGTGACCAAAGCTTAAGATGTAATTTTTCGCACTGCGACCTCTTAAATCTTAAAAATTTTCCTCGCTTGCATCGCTCGCTCGCAAATAATTTTTCAGACCATCACACCCAACTGCAAAGCATGATGATTAAGCAATATCTTATATGGTGTATAAAGTGAAACAAATATTGAAATCATCCCTGATAATGTAATCACAATGTAGGGGTATATACCAATGTCTAAAAAGTTGTATATTTTCGCTTTGAGATTTCCCTTTGTAGGTGCCCTTTTTTCCAGAAAGTGCCCTTTTTTCTTGGCGCCCCCACTTTGGAAGTCGCTCGGCCGCCCCTGACCACTACAACTACGACTACTACTACAACAACAACTACTACTAGTCTACTACTACAACTTCTACTATAATCATCATTATTGTTATTGTCATTATCATAATCATCATCATCATCATCATTAATTTTTTTTTTTTCTATATTTATCATTATTCAGTTTTTTAAATCCTGTCGGGGCAGGGGCTAACGATGACGATGATGATGATCCACAGCATTGATGGCGCTACAATTCTGTTTTTTTTATAAAAAGGCCCTCTATAGCTATATTAGCAGGCTATTTAGAAAATTGAATATAATCCATAATCAAGTCTTTTCCATTATGTTACAGTCATATGATTCTTTTACAAACTGCAAATTGAGAACAATCCCATATGTTTGGATTTCAATAAATAAATTGTACTTTAATTGAACCACCATCGCGCTAACCATCCGTTTCTTCTTCAGACTAACCTAACAGAGTTAAGACAGAAAAACCTCAATTCAATTTGTGATTGTGCAGATGAATAAAATTGCAATCAGCAACAGATTTAGTCAATCACAAGCTATGCATAAATTACTTGCAAGTGCTTCTGCGGTTCTAGGTTAAGTGAATTTAATCAACATCAGATTCATGAATAAATCAGTTTTATTCTTGATTAGGCGAATCAGAATAGAAATTACGATGCAACAATGTGGTGTATACGATTATTGCAGTATAACGGGTTAGGAGACAACAACAGTGTTTAATTAGAATGGCGATGCGAAAGCCTTGAGAATACTGACCCATTTTATCATACTGAAATAGACAATAATATACTAATTATGAGGGAAAGCGGAAAAGAGGAATTGGGAAGACTAAAATAAAGAGGACAGAAATGCAAGGAAGTGATTGAAACGAAGGGTCGGGGGAGAGAGACATAGAGCGAGAGAGGCCCGGGGGCAAGAACAAAGGGAAACAATGCGAATACTTTATTATATAGGTGTAAGTACGGGCACATTTTCGAGAATGGGGCGGGGGGGGGGCTGAAGATAATCAACTGTACATAATTTTCCACGCACGAGCGAAATGAACGCGCAAAATTTATTCAGGCACCTTCGCGTTATTCGGGCATCTCGCTACCTCAATAATAACATTTCATTTCATTAAAAGCTTTTTTCCATTAGATTCTCGGTCAGCAAATATCTTACTATTTCACCTTCTAAGACAAAAAAAAATATGCACCCTTTATCGTTGTTTTTGAGTTTTTATTAATTTTTCACTGCCAATAAATCGTAATGTCTATAAATAAACTATTATTGATATACACGTACATGAAATAGGCTATCTTCTGTTGACATGCAGCATGAAGGACGCTAACTTGTATACTTTTATATAGAATTAACACCCTTCCGGCTTTCTAGCACACGGTACAATATCAAAATGTTCATGAAAAATGGGTAATTACCCAAATGCTTAGGGTTATGGCTAATTAAGTAGCTATGGTTACGTTCAGGCCAATTGAAGCATCCCTTTTTTCTCTCACTGGTGGTAGTAAGGGGTGCCTTAATTGTTGCTCCAGAATCATATGAACATGCACCCTGATCCCCCTCCCCCAAACAATTATTTAGAAATTAAACCACCACAAAGCAATTTCTACAACGTCCATAGCATCCTCTAACAAATAGAGGAAGTTCAAACATTAATTGTTGGGGGGGGTGTCTTTTCAATTAAAAATTCGCTGACCCCACCCAATTCAGTGCAAGGGGTCCTGTACATCCCCTAAAATGCAATCAAGTACGCAAGAAATTAAGCAAAAACAAACAATTAAACAAATGAATGAATTGACAAACAATAAATATAAAATGGGGGAGGGGTGCTACAGCGACTCGATTCTAGCACCCCTATAGCCCCCAGGGATATGGGATACTGTTAAGGATATTGGAGAACCCGGGTCACGAATCACGTGATCATATCAGGCACCTGCATGTTCTGGGAGGATACTACTCCCGAGGAGCTCTATTTAGCATCCTGCACTCTCATATTCCGAGATTCTTCCCATCTTGGAGAGCCGATATAATTATATAGGCCTACGCTTCCCCATAAAGTTGGAATAATTTGTCTTACCTTTTTTCAAAAAACGATCATTGTGACAATATAATTTATTTTGATCGATAAAGTTGATATATTATCGTAAATTTATTGATCAATCTCTGTGGCTCTTTAGACTCATCAATACAGTTTTTAGAAAACATAAACTTTATCTACCAAGAATTAACCGTATTGTCACAATCATTTCATGTAAAGAGGTAAGAAAAAATTAATCCAAACGTTATGGGCAACATCGTTTCGAGGTTGATCTGCTAGGCCCACCATCTCCATAATTATTGTCGACTCCCCCATAATTTTTTTAGTCCAGCATAAATTATGTAGAGGTGTCGTGGACGAGTGGATATGTCACCGGACTGTGGATCACAAGGTCCGCGGTTCAAGTCCCACCGCGGCACTAATGTCCTTTGGCAAGACATTGATCTACATTTGCCACTCTCCACCCAGGTGTTAAATGGGTACCCGGTAGGATGCGAAAGCTAATGTGCTTAGATTAGCAAGTGTGCGCTTGTAAAAATGACGCCTGGCTGGAATGCTCCCCAGGGAGTGGAGAATGTGCATACATTGTATGCGGGTAAGCCTGAATCCGATGACCGGGGTAATAATATATGTATCTGTAAAGCGCTTTGAGAGGGCCTTCGGTCCTGAAAAGCGCTATATAAGAACTAACTATTATTATTATTATTATCTTAGCCCCTGACTTGTTTACAGAAACAAACCCTGTCAACCTGTGAGACAATCCATGGCGAAACTATGATTGCATGGACTACTGCACGCTGTATGCGCTGTATGGATTATTACGCTGTTTATATAATGTGACGCAGCCTGAGACCGAAAGATCGAGCTAGGCTCTAATCAATGCTTTGGGAATCGTGTCATTACTAATTAATTAGAGTCTGCGCTTGCAGATTAATTAATGACCGGCTCTTGTAAGATCTACATTGATATTCAACATTACTAACCATACCATTTAAAATCATTGACTGCCCAACAAGGGAGCCAACAAATAAAGAAAGAATAGTCATTTGTGTGATTCAAAACTAATGCCAAACTACATTTACAAAACAAATGAACTAGTCGTCACGAATATGGACAAAGACATGTAACAACCAAAGCAACACCCTGGCCCGAATTCACAAAGGAGGTTTACATTTAACCCATGGTTTAAACCTTCATTTACATAACCCATGGTTTAAAATTAGCGCAAAATAAGCGTACCTTGCCTTGCGCGCGTCTAATATTGGACCTCTGACTTGTGTCGCGCTTATTTTGCGCTTATTTTAAACCATGGGTTATGTAAATGACGGTTTAAACCATGGGTTAAATTTAAACCTCCTTTGTGAATTCGGGCCCCTATGTTTAAATTAAGATATATTAACAACATTCTATCCTTACAACAATGTTGATCAATACTACAGTTGAATATAATTACTGACAACAAAATCATGTCAGTGAAAATAAGTGATGGACACGGGGCGCGGTAATACCCCTATAACTGTAAACACAACTTGATAATAAATTTATAAGTCCTCTTTTCACCAATATCAATTCTTAATACAATCCCGCTTAACAAACCATTTTAATAACGGATCTAAACACAATATCGACAGGGACGAGGGTAAACCTCTCAAACAATGAACACTCGTCTACCTCCAAATCACTTCACCTCTAATAAATTTGAATTAAAAAGAAAATATCAAGCATATTACTCTGTATAACAATATATTTATCCTTCATCATCAGCCATTGAAACAACTTTACCTCATCAATCATGTCAGTAATCAAAGAAACAAAATGTGCAGGTATAAACCCTTGAAACATCCGTCTTCTCAATCTTTCTCTCTCAATCTTTTTCTCTCTCTTTCTCTTTCTGGTGCTCTGCTGTACAGCAGATTTTTAGTATGAAACACATTTCATTTTTTCTGCCTTGAGCTCTTTCCTTTATCCTTTGGTATACAGGTATAATTATGTATCATTTGCTTTGATACCATCCAACATCATACATTTTTTCCTTCCCCTCTGTCTTTATCCTTCCATCCTTCCCTCAATGGTACCCCTCAGGAGGGCTTATTCCAAATGGTCGGGTAGCGTCGCGGTGCGTCGCGTTAACTTGAACGCGACGCACCGCGACGCTACCCGACCATTCGAAATAAGCCCCTCAGGAGTTCATCATGCTATAGAATATGCCCGATCCATTTCTTCTGCCCCTCCTTCCATGTTGTTACTAACTTCCGCTCCTCCTCTACTCCTCTACTGTAAAACTTCATCATTTGTCACTCTATCTACCCAACTTCTTCCACAGCCACGTGTCAAAACTTTCCAACCTTTTGATGTCTGCTGTTTTCAGAGTCCCTGCCTATGATCCATAATTATGATCCATAGAGCAGCACACTCCAAATCATAGTTGTCATGGTTCTTTGCCTTAGATACAGGTTTAGTTTTTTTGTTGGTGAGAATTTGATGTTTACGGAAGAGTCTTTTCAATATCCTCTGCATACTAACTCTTCTCTCGATACCTATGCATTAAACTGAAATCATAAGAGGCCTACATCCAGTGACACGGACACCATTATGACGAGTCCCATCAACAAGCTATCTCATGGTCACAAGAAACCCAACCACCCATGTCGATAACCATTGTCGTATCATAACAATAAAAAGTTTCATAATTTAAAACCAAGATAATGGTAATGTGTAGTCTTTTTGTATTCCTCTATCATTTTATACCTCTGCTACTTTTGCTTCTTGATGCAATCTTCTTGTAACCTCTGCCCTTTTTAAATCTCAGATATTTTCATGTCAACATTTACATCGAACATGTCGACCCTTCCGCAAGAATGCTTTCATTAATTACTCTCAATATGTAAATTGAAAGAAAAAAATCATCTCCAATACTGAACAATCAATACACAGAGTGACTAGAGGTGGCAAAATTTTCTTTCATGATACGGTTCTTTGCTGGGTAAATGCACAACAGCATTAAGGAGTAAAATGTATGTACTATATTGTACCAGACTGAAACTTAGTCCAACTCTTGAGTATAGAGTCGGCTGCCCCTAGGTGATCAGTGCCACCTAGGCATGACACCATCATCAACATATCCGTCTCTCTGATGACGCTTCGGCTGGTTGATGACTTCCGTTGTGCCCATCCGGTCCAGTAATACGCGTTGCACACGAGGCGTCAATTCAATTGCGTCATAACCTGCGTTAATCAAACCAGTAAAGGCAATAAACCCATACTCTAAGAACAGTTGGGTGAAAATTGACTAACTATTGACTAAAGAGGGAACATGCATGTTTGTTGTGTATAATATTGCATGTCACAATATTGGATGATATTTGTTGCATTTATTTTTTGGACAATAACACTCTCACATGGCGCGTCAATTAAAGATCGCGAAATGCGGTCGCTGACGCAGTGGTACGTCAGTGGAATGACGTTTTGCGTGTGACGGGCCTACGATGTGCGCTGTCGGAGGAGATCCTTTATTTAATGATTGATCTTGACTGCGCCCTTGATTTAGGCATCGGTTGAGCTACGAAGTAGAGTATGACGCAGGCCATCGCTATCTCGTCAATCCTGTAAGAACGGAAAACGGGAATGATAATTAATATTAGATATTCATGCAATTGTGCAAAATTTTCTACTTGTTTTTAATCAAACAATTTAGTCTACAATTATATCAAAACTAGACTTTGTTTCATGTATTGGAGGGGTTAAAAGCATTGTTAAATGTCAGCAGAATTGTCGGTTCTAGGACAACTACCCCTGACAACTACCCCCTAGGACAACTACCCCCGGACAACTTCCCGGACAACTACCTAGGACAACTACCCCTAGGACAACTACCCCTAGGATAGTTGTCCGGGGTAGTTGTCCTAGGGTAGTTGTCCGGAGGGGTAGTTGTCCTATGAGGTAGTTGTTCGTGGTAGTTGTCCGGGGTAGTTGTCCCGGGGGTAGTCGTCCTAGAGGGTGGTTGCCCTAGGGGTAGTTGTCCTAGGGGTAGTTGCCCTAGGGGTTGTTGACTGGGGTGGTTATCCGGGGTGGGGTGGATGTCCAGGGGGTAGGTGTCCGGATACGGTAATTGTCAATATATTGTCAATGCATTCTAAAGCGCTTTCAGATTTCCAACCTTGCTACCGGTGATTACATTGGCTTTGTTAATATATACTGGAACCCAGTCACCCCCACAGTGATTGGCAAACACTGTTGTTACTTTATAATATGATAGGCCGATATATAATGAGTGACCGACACCAGTAACGAATTTTGTAAGAAAGAATAAAGAAAATCACTTGGAAATATGGAGGATGGCATGATTATCTATTTTAATCCTTATAAATTCATCGTGTGCAAAACAAAAGCCCAACCTTAAAGGTACTATGTCCCACTTCAGGCCAAAATAATAAAAAGGTTAAATTCCAACGGCATTTGAAAGATAATACTAATTTGGAACTTCCCTCAAAACGAAAGGGCTTGGAAATGTCTTTAAAGCCCCTCTGCACTAGTTTGGCCAGGAGGGATTAGAGGGATTAGCGTGGTCACTGACAGGTGATTATCTCATCAACTTAGCCCTCAATTAACATAAGAAAAAGAGGATCATGGGGGACCAACATGCACCGCTTAGGCATTGTTTTACAGTGGGGCTTTAAGTGGATAAATAACAATCATTAGTTGTCGAATCGACTTTAGTGATTGCAATCAAAGAAGTAATAGTCTGATTTCAGACCCTTGTACCGAATGGTCGTACGTATTGTGCTGCGCAAAGATTATATCGGTTTAATTTTGGCCATTACAAGAAGTGGGTTATTGATGTACAAATGCCCATGTACCTTTACAGCTCATTTTATTTATGTTATTACCAAAGAAAAAAGAAGAAATCAGTCAGTCACTCAATAGTGTCTGACAGTGAAGTTTAGAAAGTAAACGGGTTTCCTTGCACAATTTGAATTATAGGTCACTGCTAACGTTTAAATCTCACAGATAGGACATACGTGACATATTCATAATTTCTGCAAAGTTCTAGAGGACCTCTACTCAGTCCATATTATATTTTGAGCAGTGCCCAAAGAGAGAAAGCACTTAAGAGAAAAACGGAAATCAATTATATTTGTGTACACGGCAAACTAATGGGAGAGATGTCCGTGACTTCATCATAATCCCCTGACTAAATTGTGCACTTGAAATTCACATAAATTTAGTGATGTCATATGTCAAACATTCATTATCAAACTTCGCGATTCTGTTTCTCTTATTTTATTCGGCTTTCATAAATATGAAAGAACTTATTACAAAGGTTGGAATATCATTTAATGAATCGGTACCCAGTAAATTCGTCCTACCTGAAGCAGTTAAAAAAGACGAATAACCAATACTCGGACGTCTGCAAGACATTGGCGGCAGGGAACAAAGACAATACGAAGAGGAGATTGAGGATGCATGCTATGCAACTGGTTACCGTGGTAACGACAGTGATGCGAAAGACCTTCCTCGTAAGTCTCGCTCTCTTGGCCATGTCTATAGACCGGACTGGAGGGTTGTTGCTACCAGGATGCGTTTGCCTGGTGTGCGACGGGGGTACCCTTTGCTTGGTTTCCTTCCGCTTTGGGTCCATTGACAGCTTATGACTGGACTCCTGTTGAATGTCTTTTTCTTTATGCTTCGAGTCCAGGCTGTTAAATGTTAGTTTAAGATGTGCAGTGTTAGAGGAAAAGTAATCATTTCCCAAAGTCTCAGAAGATGCAGATGACACTATGGAGAGTTTATTGGCGTAATTTATTATCATATTGGCTCGGTTTCTCCTATTTCGAGGAAGCTTGCCGAAGGAGAGGATGTTGTGCGTTAATCTGGACATCTTTCCCCGAATGTTAGGACTTGGATCAAGTGAAGTCAAGCCGTCCGTACTCCTGTTAAACCCTCGATGTTGAAGACATAATGTGTTGCCACTGTCATCAGACATAAAGGTATCTCCTTCGTTTTCTTTTTTGACACCCAACAAAACAGGATCCAACTTAATCAGTTGTCTTTGAGAAGGCGTTTTAGCGATTTCGACATCTACCTTTCCAAGATTATCATATTTTGCATTACAAATCTGAGGATCTGAAGCTGGCGTTTCGCTAATTTCGATATTATCGTAATTCTCAACAAGACGCAATTCATTGGACGATGTTTTGTCGCCTCTCGTTATGCATTCATTCGTCGACTTTGTCTCCTTACTTATGTTCATGTTCACGTCATTCGTATTGTTCCGGGGTGCTGGAGAACGTCCTCTTGTCGAAATACTAACTAGAGTCTTTCCTGTCTTTTTGATAGCCTGGCTGATTCTGTACATCAAGAGAACCGCTGAAAAACAAAGGAACGTCTCCCAGAGGACGAAGAATCCATGGCACATCACAATCAACAGAATCTCATCCTGTGTAAGCTCGATTATTGCACTTACAATGACCACTAAGCCCAGATGAGTTACGGCTATGGTGGACAGCGCCCTCAAGCTCCTGCTGCGGGATCGTACAGTCAGTTTGACCTGTCCGACTTCACGGAGCACCCACAGGATCATCGCGAAGCACGTTGTCATACACGGAAATGGGATGTTGAAGAGAATGTTGTTGACTACCACTGGGAAGAATCCCACCTGATTGTACGGATTTACAAAGAGATAGAGCGCCCTCACCAGACACATGGTCACCACTAGGATGTTGATGAACAACAGGAATGGCTTGGTCGTGGACATTCTGCCCTGCTTTCTGCACAACATGACAATGGTTGATCTAACAGCAAAGATACCAATCAGCAAGAAGACTGCGCCCAGGCCGTAGCAGTGAAGGTCCCACCAGATTCCGAAGGTGCTGGCGAAATCGTACTCTGGTTCGGCATGTGGTGTCTGATTGATACCAAAGTGATGACCGCTCTGTCCATCGTCGTTGACTTCATGACTCCCACGTGGCTCTACGTTTGTTTCAGGCTCTATGTTTGGTTCAGGTTCCTGCTCAGCCATGATGCACTAAATTGGCAAAGAACAGAATAGTTGAAATTTTGAAATAATCAAATTAATAAATCATGATAGGGAAAAGGCACGTAATGATCGCTGAACAGCAAATTTAGTCATAAAAAATTATGATAGTAGAATGTTTTTTACAAGTTTCTGTGGGTAGAGAATGTGATTCTGCCCATATAGTTACCCGTACGAAGTTTTAAGAACGGCAAATTAAAACACGTTGCTTGCCGACTATGTCATTTACTTAGGTATAAGAATTAATAATGATGTTCTTCAAAGGGCGGCCTTTATAATCATTAATTGATCATTCATCAGGAAACCAATAAAGACATGATTCTCAAACTTCTCGAATATTCACACTACGTTAAATGTTTCACCGATAAACTGCGCGTAATGCATGAATCATAATCATGCATGATATGACTTTACCGATTTAGAGGTCAAAAAGAGTAATTGAATATGCATTATTTGCCTTGGTGAAAGTCAAACATTGGGTATATCCTGCCCACGCTTGAAATCAGTCGATAATTATTCCATTTAGTTTATCGATTGGTCGCTTATATGAATGATCAACATTGCTTAATTAGATTTATACTAGAGTTTAATTTGAAATATGACGGAGAGCCGTTGATTGCAAAGATGGGCATCGGGAGATTACTCACAGCCTGCCTGTTTAGCTCGCATTAAATACACCGAAATGAAAAGCCTATCGATGGAGAAGTCATGGCTATATTCGCCGTTTATATTAGTTAATTAAGCAGTCCATTTTATTGATTAATCATTCCATTTCATTAACATACTGATTCAATTTCGTCGGGAGTTGTTTGCTACTATTTGAATATAAAAAATATACCAAAAGTTACTCGCAGAAATTTACCCAAACATCCTTGGATTACCAGAGGAATTCTGAAATCTATTAAACAAAGAAATAAGCTGTATAAAAAAAGTCTTTGTAACCCTACAGATAGAAAGAAGCAGGAATATAGGAAATATAGAAATAAGCTAACACATATTATACGTATATCAAAAAGAATGTATTATACCAAACAGTTTGAACAGGCAAATGATTCTTCCTCCAAGTGGAAGATAATAAATGATATTCTGAAAAGGGGGAATGTTTCTCATTCAACCGTGATTAGGCACAATGATATTACTGTAAAGGACCCACATGACATTGCAAATTGTTTTAATAATTATTTTTCAAACATAGGTGCTGAACAGGCCTCGAAAATCAAAGGGTGTAGCAATAGTTTTCGTGATTCTCTTTTTGATTCCTCTGTAAATAGTATTTTTTTAACCCTACAAATCCAGTTGAGGTAATGAGGATTGTTGCATCACTCAAATCCAGTCATTCAACTGGACATGATGAGATGAATACACATTTGCTAAAAAATATTATTGGAAGTATAATTAAGCCCCTCGTTTACATAATCAACCTGTCATTGTTCTCTGGTAGTTTTCCTCAATGATGAAAATTTCGAAAGTAATACCCATCTATAAGAAGGACGATGCTAGTTCATTCAGTAATTATCGGCCTATCTCAATACTTTCATGTTTTTCCAAAATATTAGAACGACTCGTTTATGATAGACTATATACATTTTTGACTGACAACAGCTTACTTAATAATGATCAGTATGGATTCAGGAAATGTCATTCAACGGAATTTGCTATTATAAAATTATATGATAGGGTATCATCTGCCTTAGCCAAACACGAGCATGTTATAGGAGTTTTCATGGATTTAAGTAAGGCATTTGATACCCTCGATCATGACATACTTCTACACAAGCTTTACCATTACGGGATACGAGGTGTACCTTTAATTTGGTTTCGTAGTTACCTTTCTTGTAGAAGTCAATATACAATATTTAATAATGCCAAATCGACCATGTCATCAATTACGTATGGTGTGCCCCAGGGCTCTATTTTAGGCCCGCTTCTTTTTTGAAAAAAAATCTATGTTAATGATATCTCTAATGTCTCTTCCTTACTACAATACATATTATTTGCTGATGACGCTAATATTTTTTGCTCTCACTCAAACCTAGATAATCTTGTTCAAACACTAAATACTGAATTGCCAAAATTATCTAACTGGTTTAAATGCAATAAATTATCGTTGAATTTGGGTAAAACTAACTTCATCCACTTTAAAACTCGTGCTCACACTGAACAAACTAATGTTCCATTAAAGATAGATAGCATCTCCATTCAACAAAAGAAAAATACCAAATTCCTAGGCATTTATATCGATGAGTGCTTGTCTTGGCATGAACACGTGCGTGATCTTTCTCGAGTTTTGTCTCGTTATATTGGTGTTATGTACAAGTTAAAGCCTTTTGTTACACTTCGTATTTTGTGCATTATTTACAATTCTTTCATTCATTCACGTATTTCTTACTGTAACATTGTATGGGCCATTAATATATTAAATACTGATGGTATCTTGAGATTACAAAAGAGAGCCATGAGAATTTGTTGTGGCTCTGGGTACTTTGATCACACTGACCCATTATTTTTCAGATTAAGAACTTTGAAAGTTACTGATATTCATTTTATGCAAATTGCAGTGTTCATGTACCGACTTAATAAAAAAGAACTGCCTTTATCATTTTGTAACGATTTTACTCTAAATAGAGACATTCATAACTATCCAACCAGACATTCTTCTGATTTCCATTTGTTTACGCCAAGGAGTGCCTTAGCCCACAGATCGATTAGATATGTAGGTCCTGACATTTGGAATGCTTTGCCACCGGAAATAAGAACTTGTAATAGCCTTTTGTTATTTAAAAAGAAACTGAAGGAATTATTTCTCTCAAAATATGTTTGTTAACTTTTGAGGTACATATTTTATAGTGCTATTTTGTCAAGAAGAGGTAATGTGTATTCCCCTGTTTTTGCTTGTTATTCAATTACGCTAAGGGGTATGATTTTGATTTAAGCATTTATTTTGTATTTTGTTTTTATTTTTGTAACGACAGAATGTCTTATTTTAAGCCATGTTCTATCTAAACCTAATAATTATCAACTATGTTATCTTAGGGACGTTGCGCTTCAAACATTTTTTGTTTATGCACTGTTCCTACTATGTATTATATCTCGATGTAACCCACTGAATTGTATTATCTGTAAACAATTATTTTACATGGTGAATAAATAAAACAAACAAACAAAAATGTGTAACGATTATTAACTGACAAGCTTCTGCTCAGTTACCATGCGACGTCGTACTATAATAAGCACAATTATCGGTCAATACGTATTTATGAAAAAATTCTAATCAAATTGGGTATAAGTTCATAATCGACAATGGACACGCATGTATTGGTACACCATCAAATGTTGATACATAACATTCTCATCATAATGCTATACTGATAACAACAGTAGCAGTAATAACAGTTGGATTTATGAAGCGCTTTTTCATAATCCTACATATAGCACTGACTACTAATCATGCTAATAAAAAGCCAAGCTTCCTCAGTAGGACAGTATGTTCCTCTCATTTGGCCAGGTACCTGCTCTCTGTATTCATTTTTCTTTCTAATGAGCGTTGTTTATTTCTGGTTGTCTTTTGTAATCTCCTGCAACCTCTTAATATTAGCAATCGACAACAGGTCGTTTGATTTAAAAAAAATTGTTAGACATGTGTTCTTTTCACGTAATTTATATTTTATGATATGAATGATATGACCCATCATAATTTAAGTTGATACTATGTAATATTTCATTTGAAATGAAAAGGATCAATAAAAGATGAAGGAAAACATACACAGTAAAGGCTTCCTACTGGGTAGGGGTACCCAGAAAAAGAAACAGAAACAATAAGGTACCTATAGGCGTAGTAAACTATCAGGGGATAAAACGAAAAAATATGCTTCGCAGAAAAATTTGTAATAATGAATTGTAATCTAATAGTTCCTACTTTTGATTATTAATAATTTCAATGATAATTGGGTACATATAATTAACATAGTATAGCCAAATCAACTGCTCTTCATGCTATTTCATCATTGTGTTATAAAACCATGATGACAACCTATTGCGTCTTCACCATGCAATTCATGTGGGTGGGTGGGTGCGGGAAATGTTCATGATCATATTGAATAGATGGGATAAACTCATTTTAACAGATCGTTTTAGAAAGTACATCAACAGGTGCCGTGCAGAAATCACATATTTCTTTTTGAATATGTTTTTTCTCCTTTTTCATCCGGTTTTTAAGGCTTTTTCTTCTCTCCTAAAAGTGCCTCTGGAATCGAGGCAATAATGATGCTGAGTATTAAAAGAATTTCGCCAATGGAGCTCCCCGCAGCACTATTTTGATAATAGGTATATGCACTTACCTCTCTTTCACCTTTCGAAGTTGATTAAATGCAAACAAATATCCATGATTCTAATCACGAATAGATGCAAAATATAATATCAATAATTGTGGAGCGCCAGGAGTCTGAGGTTTGACACACATGAGCGCTATACAAAAACCCACTATTATTATTATTCTAGACATCCGATGCAGCCATCGGAATATTCAAAGGAGAATGTGATCCAAAAACTTTAACTGATAATCTTATTAAAAATTGACTGTCAATTCGAATATCTTAAAATTACTTGTATCTTATTATTTAGAAAGGAAAACAGTATCTCCCTAGTTTGCAGTTTCCTTGCTTGCCATTTTCACATGGGAGTCGCTATCTTAGTTAAAATTGTGATGTCAGAGTAGTACAGCTTGTGAGATACTCACTGACCTGTATTTAAGCTGCAATATACTTAGGACACTCACATGTGAAATGTACCCATATAACAATGGTTTCCTAATAATTGAACATTTTGATGATGCATTCAGATGAAAGGATATTCTTTAATCACATGTGATAAGATATTTGGTTCTGCTGTTTGGAACACTTGAGCAGTTTCTTTTGTTAAGTAACATTAGTCATGCATACGTTGTTGCATGGTCACAAAAAGCTCTGCCCATTATTCAAAAGAGTGATAAAGACATACATTGAAATGCTCAAAGAAATGACTTGTTTGAGATGCCGAAGTAACAAGATGACTGCTGTTTGCATCGATGAATTTTGGTTGTACAATAGCGTGTTTTTATGCAACATGATATCCATTCTATGCTGGTCAATGGATATGACAACCATGACATCACTATTTTAATCAAGATGGCGACCCCCGTGTGAGAGTGGCTAGAAAGGAAACTGCAAACTTGGGAAAGACTGCTTTCTTTGCTAAGTAATATAATTGGAGTAATTTAAAGATTTTTTTAAAAACTGACTGATAATTATGGATAGGATTATCGGCTAATGTTTGTTGGGTTTCATTTCACTTTAACGGGAATCCCTGTCTTGATGTTGACGTTCAATTTAGATAGTCAAAGCTTCAACATTGGTTGCATATATATATATAAATTCAAGCACATTTATGCGCCTTTTTTCACGACAAAGTGTATCAGATAGATGATCCTTGCGACGGCGAATTGACACGTAGATGACGATCTATATACCATCACATTTATGCGCCCTTTTATCACGACAAAGTGTATAAGATAGATGATCCTTGCGACGGCGAATTGACACCCAGACGACGATCTATATACCATCACATATTCACATATATGACAAATTGACAAAGAGTTACATATTCTATTCCATTCTTATATTACATTTGACTTTGAGACACGGATACACCATTACTGTACTCATAATATTGGGGAATTTCACCAACCAGTCAATTTCACCAGCAGGTTATACAACAATGATTAGGCGTGTATTTTGCTATCATTTGATACGAATATCACATATATATATATATATGTGATTAGATTACAATATCTACTGGAACTAAAATGGTTAGGGAGACCGTTTGTAAAAAAACATCCTGTAGATAATGTTTCTTAATTTCCAATAAGCCAGTTCGTAGAAACAATCTGCGCATGAGAAGACAAAGGTCACATATAACCTAAATTAAAAAAAAACCCAATGAGATGAAATATTAGACTCGTTCTCATTAGGTTTCGTAATGATATTATTCATTCATGCAAAAAAAACTGTGCATTTGATGACACACAATATGTGAAAGCTTTCTTGTCTAAATCGGGAACCAATTCTAATTAAGAAGAGTGATATTTCTAAAAAGAGACCTCTCCATGTAACGAAAATCAGTGAATATTTGTGGTAATTTCTATCATGTTCCAAGGTATGAGGTATACTTACCTCCTGTTCTAGTCTATGGCAATATCATCCATGTTTGTTTGTACCATTTATTTCTTGAAAATGAAAATGTGATATGAAACAATAAGCTGAAACTGAAACCGAAGCTATTTACCCCAACGCCGTAACGAAGATGGTACATTCTCTATCTCATCTTAAAAGATTCCAAATTACTATCCCGTAGCCCATAACATTTTTCATTTATTTGTTGATACAATCACCGAGTCTAAATAATTAGCTTTTATCGATCGCTCTCATACAAATATGGACACCAGCTTAAGGCGTAAATCAAGTAGGTGTACATACGTCACGGAAGAAGTTCGCTCTTTCTTGTTATTGGAATTATTGGAATTTACCACGGTGCACTCAGTGATGTAAACTCATCGATCTTTTGGACAAGCATGGATTTAATCTTCTACTACTACTACTACTACTACTACTACTACTACTACTACTTAAACTACTACTACTTCTACTACTACTACTACTACTACTACTACTACTACTTCTACTACTACTTCTACTTCTACTACTACTACTACTACTACTGCTACTACTTCTACTACTACTACCACCACCACCACTACTACGTCTTCTTCTTCTACTGCTACCACTACTACTACTACTACTACTACTAACACTTCTTTTACTACCACTACTACTACTTCTACTACTATTACTACTACTACTTCTTATCTTCATTCTACTACTTCTACTACAGACATACTACTACTTCTTCCATTAATATTTTTACTACTAACACTGCTACTACACAACTGTGCTAAAATATATATCAACGTCACAATATTTTCCCAATTTTGTGAATATACACATATATTTTTTTAAATCTTTGACTTCAGTGAGTAGTGATACATTTTAAAATAAAAAATAACAGCCCGCTGAAATTCAATCATTGTCTCAGTACAACAACAACATCATCTACTCTACTGCCTCAACTCTACTAACACTACTACTACTGCTACTACTACCCCTAACACTACTACTACTACTACTACTACTACTACTACCACATGTACTACTACTACTACTACTACTACTACTACCACATGTACTACTACTACTACTACTACTACTTCTTCTTATTCTTCTTTTTCTTGTACTCCTTGTACTACTACTAGTACTACTACTGCTACTATACCTATTACTACTACTACTACTACTACTACTACTACTACTTCTACTGCTACCATCACTAGTGCTGAATTATATATAAATTTCATAATATTTTTCAAATTCTGTTTTTTTTTCAAGTCTTTTACTTCAGTGATTAGCGAAACGTTTAAAAAGCAAAAATAATAACCCGCTGAAGTTTCAATCGTTGTCTTAAAGAGATATTAGTAAAAAATTGTTTGGTTTGCGGTTTCACCATGGGGATAGTGATGAAAACGATTGTTGGATTTGAAAGGGAATAGAAAGTAGCGGTAGGGAGGGAGAAGTATTATTTCGTGTTTCGTCCTATTGAGGACTACTTGATTGTTGTATAGAAGTAGAGAAATTAGGAGAGAGAGAGAGAGGGGTATTTTTTCGTGCGTGAATTCCTGAAAAGGGCTGATGAACCGGGTTATGAATGAAGAAACAGATAGAGAGAGAGAGAGAGTGAGTGAGATCATATACATGATATAATGATATTAAGAAAATGATATGAGAGTCATTTATTAACACATTTGCCCATATAAACCATTTTTTTAAATTTCAGTTTATCAGATTTATTCCGATATAGTTCAATTCAGTTTAAAGGCTTAATTTTCTATGTGTATAAGTGGTAAACAATATTTAGTTATAAATATCCATGAAGAAAGTTAAATTACGTAACATAGGAAATAAAACAAGCCATAACCAAAAGAAAATCAATATTATGTAAGACTGTTATTTTGTCATCATCAAAATGAAACCATATTTTGTATCCTATTTCTGTTCTTTGTAAACCATGTCTGAGCCTTAATTTTACTTGTGAGCGAAACTAATATCCATGTTGAACGTATAAATTGGACAAATAAATACATTGAATTGAATAATGTTATAAGAAATTATACTTACGAAATGATAAAAACAAATGAACCAAGATGAATTTAGCCAGTCTCTGAACTCGGTTTATCCAGGCCAGCAGTATAACCTCCTACATGACATCAACTCGTCAAAAGCTTAGAATAAACTGTTATAGTTACGTACTCATGTAATCAAAATCGTTTGGCATGAAGTTCGTCGTCACGTCTATCCATAGATCACAAAATAAAGAAAAATAAAGCAAATTTAAGATTGAAGTTATGTAAATGAAGCCGACAAGCCGACTCGGACGGACCTTGTTCGAAAGTGAGTCTCGCCTTTTTTGGATGGTGACGTTAACATTCGGGCTCCAGATGTACTAAGCAGTACACACACACGCTCGCGCACCAGCGCATATAACGCACACACTCACATGGGCGCGCGCACACAACAAAAGAAAGAGCGATGGAAGAAAAAGGAGACGAGAAGAACAAAGAAGGTACAAGAGAAGAAGAGAGAAAAAGGAGAGAGGGAGACCAAACAAAAAGAGGAAAATAACAAAAATCTTTAAAAAGCCGCTACCCTGAAATAATAGGGGTTGTGTCAATTATAATGAGAAGATCCCAATTTCTATCGCTCGTGACGGCCATCTTGAACGACGTTTTTTTAATTGCTAAAAACTCTAGATCTTCTGGGGGCTCCAACCCCTGGACCCCCGGCAAAGAATCTGCCCCTGCCCTACGGCGACAAAGATAATGATATTGGGTGGTATTCTCATAAGTTAAGCCAGGACTAAGTCCAGACTAAACAAGAATTTTAGTTCACACTTCTATGGAATGCTAGGTATCATCTTCCTCCTTCAATATTCATGACAAAGATAATCTACCAAAGACTTTATTGAAAATCGGTTCATACTCATAATTATCTTTTTCTTCCCATTTCATTGCAAAATTAATATTTTGGACACTTTACATTGCAGGAATAAAATAATCTGTACAGGGTAAATGAGTTGGCAACAGGCACTCCATAAAAGTGTGAACTAGTTAAGCCAGGCTTAACTTAGTACGCGCTATCGGAATACCACCCATTAATATTAATAATAATAATGATATTAATAATAATAATGATAGTAATGATGATTATTTAAAAGCTCTAAAAACAAAAATTACCGCAACGCTTACAAATATACAGAATTTGAAGAAGCACATGAAATAAATGGGGATGGGGGAAGATGAGTGTTGAGTGATTCTTGACAACGGGTGTGGACGTGCTGACGTGTTGTGAGCGTGGGTGCGTGAGTGTCTGAAACAGAGGGGGAGAGAGAGAGAGAGAGAGAAATGGGTCCCCTCCCCCTGGGGAGTCAAACAGATAACACCGACCTTATCATACGATATCTTCCGTTATTAAAGCAAGGCTGCAAAAACTTCATGGAATCCCCAACATGACCGGTATTTGATTCTAAATTAGTGCCATTTATGACAGTTTTGTTACCAAAACGTGCCAAGCGAAAAGGAATCTCCATCCAGTAGCCGGTCACTTTTTCCCTCTTTTTCTATCCCGTTAGCATGTGAACTAATAATAATAAATTATCTCACCCTCATGATACCCCCACCCTCCTCACAACGAATGTGATGCCAACAATTCTGTTCACTGATGTGAATGACATAGCGGATATGCATTAAGGCTTGTTCAGATATGGCGCGGTAAACCACTGCAAAAATGAAAAGCTCCTTCGGGTTTTTTAAAAGTGTAAAATGAATGGCAACTGCGCGTAACAAAGGACTTGCAACTATTTACTGAGCTCTGTGTTATCAGATACAAAAACTTAAACCCTATGCAATTTCCGTCTTCATAAAAAAAGTATTTTAAAAAGGCCGCGGTTTTGGAGACATGTATATGAACGAGCCTTTAGATGTAGTGATGTGATAACCAACATACTGTTAATACTCGTACGTCTCCAAAATAATGAGCGGATCTCTTGTCATTCCTAACAAAACCAAGTTGCTTGATCATTCTTTGCGGGGTAATTGCTAATGGTTATTACACTTATACACTATTAGTGTGCCTTAACCTGTTAGTGTAGCAGATTACTTGTATGACGCGTTTTTGAAGTATCAATAATTTGTCCAACTGGTAATTAAACGAATTTCCCCTTGCAAGTATGCCATAGTTAAGATAAGGCAAGATTAGCGTCGAGTACAAACTTTTCAAAATATACTTAGGAAACGACATTTTTAATTTATTAATTATTCCAATGTTCCTTGATAGTATTTTGCTTGAATATAAGTTGTGTTCTTTCCAAGAGAGTTTATTGTCAATGATAATACCAAGGAATTTTTACGAATCAACTAAATTCATAACTGTTTTATTAATGTTAACACAGCCAGGCAATCCCGGAATAGAGCTGCTGAAGAGCATACATTGAGTTTTATTTAAATTCAAGGAAAGTTTGTTAGCACAAATCCACTCTTCAACAAGTTTCAGTTCAAGATTAATGGTTTCAAGTAGTGCATTGGGGTTTTTGTGAGAGAAAACACAGAAGAATCATCAGCAAATAATATAAACGACAAAACATTGGATGAGTTTCAAAAGTCATTCATATACAATATAAATAAAAGAGGCCCCAGAAGGGATCCTTGTGGAACTCCACAAATTAACTGTTGAAAGGCTGAGTCTACCCCATTTATGGATACGTATTGTTTGGTTGGACTAAAAAATATAGAATTCTGATATTTTTTCTTCAAAAGGAATGAAAAGGTTTTTCGACAACAGGAATTTTCTTGGCAAGATTGGGTCCAATGTTTTTTAGAAGTAATCATTAAAGTGATTAGCAATAGATTCTTCATCATTGATGGTCTTATTACCCTCTCGGATTTGTATTATGTTTTTCCCCCACTTTTTTGGTTCAAGGCCTTATTAATAACTCCCCATGTTTCCTTTATGTTGGATTTCTTTTTTTTCAAACTGGATGCAATAATATCTTTGTTTCTCTAGTCGCAGAATCTTTGTGAATGTGTCTTTGTATTTAACATATTTATTACGAAGTTTTGGAGTGGGGTTCGCACGAAATTCATAATACAAGTTATTTTTCCTATTAACTGATCTTAATACAGACTTGGAGACCCAAGGGTTACATGGTTTATGTCTATAATTAGAAAACTTGCATCTCTCTAGTGGAATACATTCGTCAAGAGCTTTTTTAGAACGTGGATAAAATTGTTGTAAGACACATTTACATCAGTATGAGCCAAAACTTCTGCCCAATCAATCCAGCCCAGCTTTTCTTTTAATTTATCAATTTTGGAGGCTGTAAATTTCCTTACCATTTTTGAGGGGGAGGTGATTTAGCAAGATTAAACAAACTTTGAATTTTGCAATAAACTGGACAGTGATCTGATATGTCAGTCAGACAGTATAATGCCAGATTCAGTTTGTCAATGATCAACATTTACAAATATATTATCGATGAGAGTACACGACTGAGTGGATAATCGCGTAGGCTTTGATATTACTGGAACAAAAGAATATGAAAGCAAGGTATCCAGAAAATCATGAGAGAACTGATTATCATTACATTTTAAAATATCAACGCTGAAATCTCCCATAATAATGCAAAGTTTATTTTTGAAGAAGGGGTTGAACAAGTAAATGCTGCATTTCAACTAAGAATTGGTTGTCATTGGAAGAAGGGGGGGGGGGCGATAAATAGTACCAACTACGATATTTTTCTTGTTTTGTAAGACTAATTCGATAAAGAGCACTTCCATTGCCAGATTCATTGTGTTTATATCTGAAAGTACTTTAAAATTCAGATGGTCTGAATACGATCATACCAATTCAGCTCCACTTTCAAACAAATATTGTGACCGTTAATTAATTTATAATAACAATACACGGGCCGGCTGGTTGTACGTATTATAACCAACACGAAAAGGCCAATATTAGCATTGGCTGGAATAAAACGTATAAGGCGCTATCTCTTTTTCAACGGCTGGTTCAAAATTACTGAATATTTGTGGGGCACCACAGATATTAAAAATGGTTATATTTATGGATATTCCAGCCGTCTCTGAACCGATTTTGATCAAACATAAATGATTTTGTCATTTAAATTGTATATTCTTACATATTTGACACTCAGTTTTTCATTATCTCACAACAAAATTATTATGTGTAGCGCCCTCTGCAAAAAAACTCAACTATCCCTTCAAAGGTTATTAATTACCCTGGTAATTTGTATCATGCTTGCCCGCACACAATGCATGCGCATTCTCTACTCCCTGGGGCCTGGGGAGCTTTCCAGCTAGGCGCCATTTTACAGCGCTCACAATGCTGAGCAAACTACAATGACTTTCGCATCCTACCGGCTACCAATTTAAGACGTAGGTGGAAAGTGGCAAAAGTGAATTTATGTCCTGTCAAAGGACGTAAGTGCCGGGCTGGGAATCGAACCCTCAACCCTAGTATTGAAAACCAAGTGAGTGACCCACAATACCACGACACCTCCAACTGTAATGATCATGTAGCAGTTATACGAGATTTAAGCTTTATAGCAATTTTGAGAGTCGAGACATATCTTCAAGAGTCACTGCTTGAAGAATGGATGCAACGTGCTAATCATAGTGTATTTTAATTTATATCAACACAAGGCTGCGCTATTCTCTGCCAAACTCAACTTTAGCTTGATTTTTTTTCTTTCTTTTTTCTTTAAAAGGACACTTGAGTTCTTGTTTAAGACCGCAAATGCCTTCAAAGTTCAAAGTGCATGGTTATTGCTCTTATTCTAATTTATGACTGCGCATGTTGTGCTATACTGACAATGTTAAAGATAAAAAAAGACAACGTTAAGGCTAAGCCCGGGCGAGGGGGGCATGGGGGAAGATTATGTGTGTTGAGTAATTCTTGATAACGGGCCTGGACGTGCTGACGGGTTGTGAGCGTGTGTGCGTGAAAGTCTGAAACAGAGGGAGAGAGAGAGAGAGAAAGAGACCCCACTGGGGTGTCAAACAGATAACACCGACCCTATCATACGATATCTTCCGTTATTCAAGCAAGGCTGCAAAAGATAAAGAGAGACAGTAAATTATAAAAAAGAGGTAAAGTAAACATCATGGCATCCCCCACATGACCGTTATTTGATTATAGATTAGTGCCATTTATGTAAGTTTTGTTACCAGAACGTGCCAAACTAAAAGGAATCTCCATCCAGTTTTTCCCTCTTATTCTAAGTATTAATCTAAGTATTTCACCCTCATCATACCCCCACCCTCCTCACAACGAATGTGATGCCAAAAATCATGTTCACTGATGTGAATGAAATACCGGATATGCATTAAAGGTACTATGTCCCATTTGCAGGCCAAAAAAATGAAAAGGTTAAATTCCAACGGCATTTGAAAGACAATACTAATTCAGAACTTCCCTAAAAAAACGGGGCTTGAAAATGTCTTTAGTGGGAAAATAACGACTATTAGTTGTCGAATCGACTTAGGAGCTATAGAGCCAGTAAGTAATAGTCTGATTTTTCAGACCATTGTACCGAATGGTCATACGTTTAGTGCGCAAAGATTCAATCAGTTTAATTTTGGCCATTTCAAGAAGTGGGTTATTGATGTAGACAAATGCTCATGTACCGGTACCCTTTACAGCTCATTTTATATATGTTATTACCAAAGATGAAAAAAGGCCAGTCAGTCACTCAATAGTGTCTGACAGTGAAGTCTAGCAAGTAAACGGGTTTCCTTGCATAATTTGAATATTAGGACACTGCTAACGTTTAAATTTCACAGATAGGACATACATGACATATTCATAATTCCTGCAAAGTTCTACAGAATTTGATATTGGCTGCAAAAGGGACATAGTATCTTTAAGGCTTGTTCAGATATGGCGCGGTATAAACGTCTGCAAAAAAAGAATAAGCTCTTCTTTTTTTAGATGTGTAAAATAAATGGCAACTGCGCGCACCAAAGGTCTTGCACCTATCACTGAACTCTGTGTTATGAAATACAGAAATTTAAACCCTGTGCACTTTCGTCATAAACAAAACAAAGAAACGCAGCGGTTTTCGATGTGATGTGATGTGATGTGATAATCGACATACTGCTAATACTCGTACGTCTCCAAAATAATGAGCGGATCTCTTGTCATTCCTAACAAAACCAAGTTGCTTGATCATTCTTTGCGGGGTAATTGCTAATGGTTATTACGAGACTAATTATGTTTCAAAGATAACTAACGTCATTTTTGATGTGTTGCAATTATTCAACGAGGGATTTTTTCTACTTTGGAGGATATGATTGATGAAATATACATTTAAACAAGCACTTAAAAGGGACGTTTACATGTGGATGATGTGTACCAGGCTGTCATAGTCTTCGAACCGGGGCATCTTAGCACGTAGACGTGCCCCATCCCCTAGAACCGCCACTGCGTCAGACAATTTTATCACTTGTATCATCCGATTCTGAAACATCGACAAACACCACATCAGAAAGCCCCTCCCCTGACAACTACCTCCGGACTATCGAGTACCTCAATATTGGGTAGAAATTTAGGGAGTATTTTTTTCGGAGGGGTGTTTCTCGGGTAAATGACCTCTTGGTAGAGTCGTCTGATGTTTTTTTTTCTTTCCTTGGGGCATAACTTGGGCAGCTATCATGAAACAGTTGAATCCAATAATGGAAGAGTAATCAGCATTGAGCATATTATCTCTGCAGTTGATCCGAGTCATATGTGAACTGTATGCAGTATGGTGGACTATCAAACTTTCATATACAGAATTAAGTGGTGGTTCTCTCATTTTTCTCATAAATATAGTCAATCACATTTCGAGCGGAGAACAATTGCGAGCAGTTGACATCAATGCGTGATTTTGTTGCTTCTCCAGGTTGATGAAATATTTGCCCTTTTACGGTTGACGATAATTAGAACAGAGATTGCTTTTAAATACGATTTGCGTTGCTTACCGTAATTTTCTCCGTGACATGACGTATGGACGGGTGTCTTGTATTGAATACAATTATTGGTTGGCATCTGATTGACAGTGCCTGGTTGTCTCTTCCGTTCTGTTCTGGTTAATTTCTCAATCTCGATCGTTGTTCAGTCATACCCTTTTGTGCTCCGGTGAGTTGTGCACCATTTGGAACCATAAAGCAAGATATATATGCCTTGCTATTTACCAGGAGGAATACTTGTTTTAACTGAGAACCAGAATTCTGTATTTTGAATGCTAGACCATGGGTACAAGTAGCGCAATTCAGGTTCACAACACAAAGGTTGTAATCCCCGTGTACGACCCAAAACTTGCCGCCTTGTATTACGTTCTTTTGACGATGGGTCCTGTTGCAGTTCTAGCAAACGGATTTACGTACAACATTCTTCGCCAAGAGACAAGTGGCTTTGACGACGTCACAAAGCAGATCCTGAAGTTTTTCACGATATCGTATGCGGTTTTAGGAGTCGGGGAAGCCCTGGTGTCGCTGTTACAAGTTGTTCCCTTTGACCGTCAGGTGAAAGAAGCCGTGTGTTTGTACCATGGTCCACTGATCGACTTTTGTTTCTTCTTCACATTGACATTAACTTGTCTTCTGAATATCAATCGTTATATTATAGTCACAAGGCCGCTAAGACATCACCTGATAGTGACAGATCGGAGAGCTTCAGTGATCATTGGAGTGGCCATAGCTGAATCCATCCTCCTAACCATCATTATGGCACCTTTTCCAGGGATACCTGCAGAACAGCTTCAGAGACACATATGTGAACAGAAGGAGGAAGAGATAAAGGGCAGTTACTATCTCATATTCTTGATTGCCTACGTAGTCGTCGCGGTATGTATAACAGTCGTCTCGACGGTCCGGTTGTTGGCTATTTCCAGAAGGCAATCGAAAGCCATTGCAGCTATTGGTAAGGTTACCAGCAAAGCGGCTACCAGTTCAGGAAGAACAGAAGTCTCCGATCTGCAAGGCACCAACGCATCAGTTACCAATGTAGATGGTAAGGAAGAGGTGGCTACGACCAAGAGACAGCACACTCGCAACAGAAGAGCCTTCTTGACCATCTTTCTCTTGAATGTTGTCGTCATTGTCTCTTGGATGCCTCTCATCATCTTCTACGGGCTGGCCTTTGGTGGTTTTATGCTGCCACCCATCTTGAAGAGTTCTATGATGATCATTATCATGTCAACAACATGGTGGCATTGCCTGGTTTACCTTATCACCAATAAGGCATTCCGTGAAACAGCCTTGCTTATCCTGCAGAGATTCTGGTCCAAGTTATCCTTCTAAAGTCGTTCGAGAATTGTTTTCTGGTCAAATTGTTATTGAAAAATGAACGAAAATAATGCACAGCCAATTTCATTTATTTGAATTGGGAATGCTTAGTCAGGATCAACATTCAGTTGGCGGGATGAGAATTTAACAATTGGTTGATCGAAACGTTATATTATCACGTTATTATAAGCTTTGGGAGCATGCACTATACACGCCTCGCATTTATAGATGCCCCATATCGTTTCAATGTATACATTAATTTTAGGTCATTGATAAACCGTTATCATTTTTACTTTTCAATACTGATATTTTGTGTCATATAATAATTTATTAGATTGCTCTGTGTTGATTATTGAATGAATATGTAGACTTTATTTATTTGTAGAATCTTATTGACTCTTTGACCCCCTCTCGGAGTATGAGGGTACAAACAAACATAAAAGTATAAATAGCAATGCATGCCTTGTGAATACAATTCTTATACATTATTCATAGAATAATGACACAAAGATACAAACGATAATAGATCTATAGTGTGTAAAAGTACAAACTTGAACAATTTAACCAACTAGTTAACCCTAATAAGGCCGGGGGGGGCAGCCCATCATGCCCCCCCCCCTCCGCGATTTTTCTGATTGTTCGGGAACGCATACGGATGACGCCCCGCCGCTTCATGACTTTATTTTTTCGAGTCTTGCGCATCTTTTAAAACAATTTTTTTGAAAATCGGACCTACCGTTACAAAGTCACGTGACCCTTTGTCTTTACATGTCGGCCCGAAAATCGCTCATTTTCGTGATTTGTGTACAAAACATATGGAAATATCATTTTTCCTAAAAGAGATAAAACATTGGTTATTTGGTCTTGTTTAAAGTTTAGGTGTTTGTTTTGGGGGTCAAAATAGTTAAGTTATAGTTAGAAATGAAATAAAACAACAAAAACAATGAAATACATAAGTTAAAAAAACAGTGAATTACATAAGAAATTATCAAAACAAGAGATAAAATAAGAAATAACCTAGCTTTCCAAATTTTTTGTTCGTATTATTATTCCAAATAGTCTAACAAATATATGTAGTGGAAAAGAAAGCTTAAATATGAAGAATATATGATTTATAGGTAAAAATATGAATTTTTTGACCTTATTTGCATAATTTACCATAAATATGCAAATGAGTAATTTTTTCAAAAAATTGAAATTGCTATAGTATTCTATACACTTCACTTGACATGCATGCAAATTTTCGCGGCGATCGGCCGTTTCACGGCCGAGATCTTATGGGGCATATGGCCCCCGGCCGTATTAAGAACTCAAATAGCCCGGCCTTATTAGGGTTAAACACAATGTATACATACAATGTACATAGTGACAATAATAAAATGTATAATGCAGTCTTTTACGAGGTAAAGAGTAAACAAAGTAGGCTGTTTTACTTTCCTACCGCTACGACTACGTGTAGGTTCAGCTCTAATTGTACTACCTGAAATGCTTGAACTATCTTCTCTCTGTTTTTTGAGAAATTTCAACATAATAAGGCAAGTAAATCGTGCTAAATTCTTCAACTGAGAAGTGCTTCTAGTATCAAAAAGTTCTGTCATGTGCAAAGCACTTGGGAGCTTATAGTCTTACAAAAATTTTAAGGTAAATATAAAAATCTCTCCCTTTAAAAATATGGACAACAACAAAATTGAAATCCTTCTCCTATATCAGTGGACAGGCAGAGTGTGCACTGCATATCACAATGTGGTGTATTCGCATCAAATCGACCTTCGTTTGCAGGTAATTTATGTGATCTACACCGAAACTTACAGAGAGTAAAAGTATCAGTTTTCTTTAGGGTGAGTAAATAGCTTTCAAATATATGTTTGCCTTTAAAAATTCTATAATTTGTGCAAATGCGAATTTCACCATACTGCATCTCTCTATTCCTGACAAAAAATATAATTTAGTCTCAGTTTTAACAAAGAAGTAATATTTAAGCCCAATCCACTATTTTGGCCTAGCCAAATATTGATAGACCAGCTTGATTAAATGTTTATTCAATAAATTTTAACCATGAGGAAGTAAAATCCAAATGTTCATCTTTATGAATGGCAGAAATTCATTTCAAAAGGACATATGAATATCTTAACCTCTCTAAATTCTTGAACAAAATTAACTATTCTACGCTTCATATGATTAAAAATCAAACCTCGTCCTGTTTCTCCATAAATCATACAGTCTGGGGTATATGGACCTACAGATAATACAATTCTGAGGAATTACCTATGGAAAACTTCAAACTTCAATCTGCTTTATATCTTCATGTCCCCAGACTTCACTACCATACAATAAGATCGGCAAAATAGAATGGTCAAATAATTGAGATTGAATATCAACTGACAACTGCATTTTCTTCGCTGTAGTCAACATAGTGCATAACGCTTTTCTAGCCTGCACTGTCTCAGGCTTTGCCGTTGCCTTTTGAAAGTATCATTATAATTAAAATGTACTCCAAGATAAGCGAAATCATACACCACATCTATTTTTGCATGACCATACGTAAAATTTGATATCTTCCTAACTTTCCCTGTGGAAAAGAAAATGATTATTCTAGTCTAGTTTTGTTTTACTCGCATTGACTGTTAGGTGCCATGCATTACAATATCCTTGTACTGTATTCAGCGCTACTTGCAATTCGTCAGGGCTTTCTGCCAAAATTATTGTGTCATCAGCGTACAATAAACAAAACAACTTTGAAAAAACTCTAATTCCTCACCCTGTAAGGTATTATATATTTCTTCATTTAAAATTTTCAAGCCAGGATAAAATTTGGCAATATTATGTTCTTGAAAGTCATTTAAATAAACAGCAAACAGCAATGGCGCAAGGTTTTCACCTTGTGTAACTCTTACGTTACACGAGAAATATTCAGACATTGCGCCGTTGGCAGAAATGCACACCAAATTTTAACAATTTAAACCACAAAAACTTCCTATCAATTAAATCAAATGCTTTTTTATAATCTATAAAATCACAATATAAGCGTTTCCTTTTCTGTAGGTAAAAATCGATAATAGTCTTCAAAACAAACACATGATCAATGGTTGAATGTGTTGAACGAAATCCAGCTTGTTCCTCACCTAACATAATTATGATTATTATCAAGAAAGCTAGAAATTCTTTTATTGAAGACTGAGGTAAACAGTTTACCAAGGCAACTTAGCAAGGTAATTCCTCAATAATTATCTGGATTTGCGTATGTTTTTATAATTAAACATGCTTTTATTGAAAAGGGAAAGAAAGAAGAAGAAAAAAAAAAAATCAAAAATCAAATTATCACATTGAGAACAGACATCTTAAAGGTACTATGTCCCATTTGCAGGACAAAAAAATGCAAAGGTTAAATTCCAACGGCATTTGAAAGACAACAATTCTAATTTAGAACTTCCCTAAAAAAAAGGGGGGGGGGGCTTGAAAATGTCTTTAAGTGGGAAAATAACGACTATTAGTTGTCGAATCGACTTAGGAGCTATAAAGTAAGTAATAGTCTGATTTTTCAGACCGAATGGTCGTACGTTTTATGCTGCGCAAAGATTCAATCAGTTTAATTTTGGCCATTACAAGAAGTGGGTTATTGATGTAGACAAATGCTCATGTACCCTTTACAGCTCATTTTATGTATGTTATTACCAAAGATAAAAAAGGCGAGTCAGTCACTCAATAGTGTCTGACAGTGAAGTCTAGCAAGTAAACGGGTTTCCTTGCATAATTTGAATATTAGGACACTGCTAACGTTTAAATTTCACAGATAGGACATACATGACATATTCATAATTCCTGCAAAGTTCTACAGAATTTGATGTTGGCTGCAAAAGGCACATAGTATCTTTAAAAGTCAAATCAAATTACTCCATTTGATTTTTTTATTTTTTTGAAGAAAAAATCTCACATTTGTTTCATACAGTTTAATGAGATTGTGCATTAAAAAAAAATTCAAATCGAAATTATACGTAACGAGCACCACTTATGTGAGCTTCGGATCGCGACACTGCGGATTCATCGATGGGGAAAGCTTGTTATAGGCCGAGGTGTTAGGAAGAAGGGCCCTCCGAGTCTCCGACATGTTCTCTGGTTACATTTGTTCCGGACTTTATTTGGTCAAATGTGGTTAATACTAGCTAATAATTGGGCTTGTTTAGATATGAAGCGATAAACCGCGGCGCTTTTTGTTTAATGACCTGTAAATGTATGGCAACTGTGCTCAGCAAAATAATGTCCTAAGCGTATTCACTGAGCTCTGTGTTATAGGATACAGAAATGTAAGGTGTATTCGGGAGTGTATTGCACTTACGTCGTCATCATCATTCCCCCCCCCCCAACAAAAATATGCTGCCGTTTACCGTACTATAATTATCTGAACGAGGCTTTAATGTTAGATTTAGGGTTACGATTAGTGTAAAGTATTTGGTCCATGGTTGAAGTTATGAATTCGGTTAGTGTGGGGGTTTTGATCAGGAAGCAATTGTCACTAATAAGTATGTGGTTGTACAACCAAATGTAAAATGTAGTGACAAATTCATTAAATTGACCGGGAAAAACTGTTGTAAATAACTCTGTTTATTATTAATGTAGATGTCTGCTCGCCCGCTTAAAATATGTTTGCTGTACAAATAAAATATAGCTAATCATGCCAATAATATACATGTATATGTTTATGTATTAATGGTTAACGACTCTATATAGAGAAAGAAGGGATACAAACATACATGAATACAGGCAGACAGATATGAGAGGGAGAGAGAGAGAGAGAGAGAGCATTAGAGGGAGCAGGGAGGGAAAGTGGGAGAGGAGGAAGAGGAGGTGGGGGGTATGACCTAAGCTATGATGAAGAGAGAGATGATGGGAGATACAAAGCGACAGGGAGAGAGATAGAGAGAATTATCAAACTTCATTGACACGCTCCATGTGCGTAGCCAGGGGAGGGGGCGGTGGGGGGGTCGCCCCCAAACGCCGGCCCCTAAAAAAGAGCTAGAGAGAGAGAGAAGAAGAAAAAGTAAGAGGACGTAGAAAGAAGAAGGAGCAGACAAAGAAACATTTTTGAAAATTCAGACAAGGATTAAGAGTCGAGAATGGTACAACGGATTGTATTTTTTTCTCTAATAATTTAATGAAACGTCATAGCTCCCTCCCTGTACCCTCCCCCCTAAGGAGTGCGCTTCGCGCGCTCTGTAAGTGATTCGCACGCTTCGCGTGCTCACTACCGCCCCCTAAAATAAAATACTAGCTTCGCGCCCGACACGGTCCTTGTCCTGAGTCTCCTTGACAGTGTCAGTTCGTTTTACAAACAATTAGTTTTACAAGCAAGAGGGAAAAGGCATTTCTAAAGTTCTATAGTTTCAATAGTACAATAATAGAAGATGACGTACAGAAACATGACAGATGAGCATGAATGCATGTACATGTATTTTGAAATGGGAAGCAAGAATACCAGGAGAGGGGGATACGAAAGCACGACCATTGATAACAGAGTACTATTAACTCATATACATAATTTTACACCCACGTTTGGTTTGCCTCTCTGTTTTTATCTATGTTATCAAAATAATGGATTTTGAACCCGACGCCATATTAAGTTAGGTTTATTTATCATTTACATGATTTTCCAGTTGGTTTGTTAACCTATTTCCACGATAATTACAAACATACATGAGTGTCATTGCACTTTATGCAGGCCATGTAGCTCAGGTTAACACCCCAGTCGTACATTTATGTTATAAAATGTACCATTAAATAATCAAAATCCCACAAATAAGAATTACTTGTCATTCAGGTCTCTTATACTGTGTCAGGATCATGACCGTAGTGTGTGTGCGAATGTGTGCGTGCATGTGCGTGGGGGTAAAGCTTTCGGTCAATATACCAATATACAATACCGTCAACGGATTCACAGTCGACGTCAACTGTGACATTGGTAGAGATCGTACTATCAATGCTAGTAACGCAGCTGCAATCTGCCCCGTGACAACGCCGCATGATGATGCACCCCACAACGGATTGGACGTGGTTGGAAGCAACAGTGCTGATGCCGAAGAGAAACTGCAGCCCTCTAATGATGTGGAACCAGTTACTGTGAAATATCTGGTCAAGTCAGCCATCTTCATGCCTTGTGTTCTCCGTCGACTCATGTTCTGCAGTAGCATCTCTTCGACGGCCTTCTTAACCATGCTTCTCTACAGGATACATGGGCCAGGCTGTCTATTTCGGTAAGAAAATTAAGTGTTAAAATCTAAGATGTTTTCTTTATTGATACTATTTTGTATTTATTGTTCCTTCAGCTTCCGTTGATATTGTCCGATTTCGGCTTTCTGTTCATTATTGCGATTAACTCTGATGAGCGCAAGACATATAGCTTTATTATGCTCTATTCACCGCTATTCTTCGATTTTGTAGTACTAATAATTTGTTCATACATTCATTTTGTACTATTTTAGCCGAATTTCAGATAAATATTAAATTGCTAATTCACATGTACATTTTGTCAGTTATTTTTTCATTTTCATTTTGATTTTTTCATTTCCAACAAAATACAATATATAATGATAACGAATACAATGTAAAATGTATACAAAACATAGTTACATTTGTAATAAACAAATCTTTACAGTAATTTATACATTAGTGAGGAAGACAAAAATTGAATTATAAATTTAACTGTATTTATATTTTGAGGAAATGGAGAGGTCCACTGAAAAGCAGAGCTTGTAAATTGTGGACCCCTCGGATAATAATAGGCGAGAAAAGTGTATAGAATACATTGATTAGGAAATAATTATATAATCCTAATTACCTAAAGTTAATGGGTTATGTTGTCAACCGTTATATATATTCAATTTTCTGAAGGTATAAATATGTAGTAGGCTATCATTAGTTTTGCTGTTCTGATGATTATTGTATTATGTTTTTTTTTTGTAATATTTAAAAAAACCCGGTAAATCATTGGGTAAGTGAGCGAGTTTTGTAATTCAATTGCCCCGTCTATATTAAACCTGAAACATGCACAATCGAGAAATTGACAGAAGATATACTAGATAAATAAATGGGGTTGGAAGATATATTGAAAGAAAAAACCCAATAAAGATAGGGAAAGAGAGACAGAGAGAGAGGGGGGGTATATATAAGAGAAATATGGTATTTACAAAAACGGAAAAATGTGAAAGACAAATTATAGGGAAAAGAAGGAAATACTGCCATGACTACAGAGACAAGTAAATATGTGTCTTTTCGGTGACATTATTTCCGATTCAGGAGGGATCTCTCCAAATTTGGATGGTTTTAAGGCACTCATTGAGCATAAGTGTAGAATTGCTCTTCATTTTCGTAAGTGAAGGATAGACTGATAGATTGATTATTGTCATTATCATCGTCATCTTCTTCATCATCATCATAGTCCTCTTCATGTCTTTTAACATTATGTCCATCTTTATCATCACCCCAAAACCAAATCCACTCGGATAACTTCACAAACTGGCAACGGGGGGTGAAATAAAAGATTACTTGGAAAACAAAAAATGTAACACACCATGAATTTTAATTGACCTGCCAAATATATATATATATATATATATATACAGTCAAACCTGTCTATAGCGACCACCCAAGGGAAACACAAAAAGTGGTCTTTGTAGACAGGTTCCTTTAGTACATGTTTCAATGAGAAAGCATTTTCAAGGGAAACAAAAAAGGTGGTCTTTGTAGACAGGTGGTCTTTGTAGACAGGTGGTCACTAAAGCATGTTTGACTGTATATATATGTGTGTGTGTGTTATTTCAATTGATTCACAGATATTGTTTTTGACTCACCACAAATATGCAGTGGTTCACACCCGTTTAGAGATTTACTTGAGCCTGCGAACCATCTACGTCTTTGGGCAGCTCATCTACGCCGTCGGCTGTGGGGCCATGCTCCTCACCGTCCATTATGCGACAATCTCTTTATGTGTGACGTTTGGCATCGAGTTCGCTGTGAGCACCAAGATCCCAGCTAGTATTATTGCAATCTACCATCATTCTGTAAAGGTATGGTTTTCTATTCCAATGTCTCTACGCAGCGCGTGGCAACAAGGGTTTGAGTAGCCCCACGTTTTCAACCGGTACACATTTTATTGACAAATATGTAGAAATGTTGTTGTTCTTTATTGATATTTTAGGGACCCCTGACAGTATATATATATATATATATACATTTCTTTTTTATCCGGGGATTTTTTTATATATAATTTATGGTAGTGATAATGGTGGTAACGTGCGTCGATCGTTGGAAAATGGCTAAATTTTTGGCAAGTTTGGTCCAAAGACCCTTGCAAGTTGCAATCATTCAATACAGTCACCCTGTCTCAAGGTGGTCTTTGTCGTGATCGAGATATAATGAGAAATTAGTAGATATTTGTTTTGCTTATCCGGGGTACCTTTCTTTGACACTTTATACCGACAAAAGGAGCACATTGTCTATCGTAAGCACATCAAACATTATGCTTACGCTGTAGCCCTGGTATATCATGTTTATTTAATTCATATTAATTATGCAAGAAGTGGGTAACTCAATTTTCTGTCTTTGTTACATTTTCTATAATTATGTCACGTAGTATATTGGAAAGATGTTTTAATTTAAATGTATCAGAGTGTAATTGTCACATTAAAGCACATGACATTATGTATGTTCGAAAAAACAAGATGAGACAAATGATATAGAATACAATAAATCAAATCAAATTAAATCAAGTCAAATAGTTATTGGCCTATAATGTTATTTGATATATTGCAGGTAAACTCGTTAATAATAATACAACTTGCTTGAAATTACATGAATTTGATTATGTGTATTTCTAATAATTAACTTAATGAACTTAAGTTTTTCTTAATTTCCCTGTCCCCCTTAACTTTTCTTTTAGATTTATACACCTGTCCATATCTTCAGTTTACGAATCCCGATGGTTGTTTGGTACGTACCATGTCGAGTGATCTGGCTACTCTGGGCGGTCAAATCCTCTTCGCACAAATCACGGTCTCCACACTCCTAAGCCCCATCTTCCATTCGACCGGTAACCGACTCGCCCTCGTCGTCTTTGCATCATTTACCGCTTTTATGTCATATATTCTTTCAGCCTGTTTCATCAGCTACGAGCTTTGACGATTGAAAGGATATAATTGTTATACAATTTGTAGATACATTTTAACCATGCATATTGTGACAATACATTATACTGAATATATTACTTCGTTCAAAATTATACACCTGTCTGGCTGTGTCATGTTCAGACAGTAGAATCAGGGATCTGGAAGTGTAGATTTCCAGATCCCCAGTATAATGTCATGGCGAAATAAGACTGAAATAAGACCTGTTTAGACATGACATTGACATTATTTCAGTTTTAATAATTTTTATTTGCGGATAATGAATTGAATCATATAATATACCGGCAATAACAACGAAATATTTCTGGTGGTTTTCTTTAAATATTCTGTTTATTTATGAAATTTGATTTTGATGATTGTACTCGGTGTGTTGTGCTAACTCTGGTAGTTGAATATCATACGTGTTGGGGGAGAGAGAGAGAAGAACTTGAGAGAAAGGAAGAGAGAGGGTGGACGGGGAGGATGAGAGAGAGAGACACACACACACACACACACACGCACATAGACAATCCGTGGAAGAGAGGGATAGAGAGAGAGAGAGATAGGGGGTTGGGGTATTAAGAAAGCGCTGACAATGACATCTCCATTGCATTGAATATCACCTACTGAAAATTCAATGGGTCATTTTCAACATTTTTATAATCTGTCAAATTTATCTTACTTTTCCAACACAGCGCAGATCATTGTTACTCACATTAGACCTATATACGACATGCCCAGGTGAGGTAGTTTTATGAGTCTACTTTCATATCTTGTTGTTTATATTTTGATGACAAAGCAATCACAGCAATAAATTATTCTCTCGCAAAATTTAGAAACAAGGAAGTTGATATTCGACAACAGATGTCAGCCCTGCCCTTTCCAGACTTTCTTTTATTACTAGAAACATCACTACAGATTAATTAAAGGTCTGTAAAATGACGTTGATTGTCGCGCTTTGTACTAAAAGATTTGCAAAGTCTCCCACAGTTTACAGACGAAAGAGCTTTTTCAGTACACGAATTTCTGAGCTATTATAGAAATTGGCTGCTATAGAGCTATCACTCATGTATCATTCACGCGTGAAAAGGCTGCAATTCATCATTGCTCTAATTAATGCTTACCCATTTACTATACATGCGCGGGCGCGCGCAAACCCACACACACACACGCATACACACACACACACACACGCACCCTCACACGCAGACATAATTATACATGTACATGTATATTCGATCTTGGCCTTTCGGGGGTAAAGTAATTTTTGTACTGGTGTCGGTCTCTTTGGTGTAACGATAGAGTAATTAGTCTTTTGTAGCCTAGTTATACGCGATTGGTCAATTATGCTGTAGCCTGTCGACGGGGTGGGGGTTAAAAACATGGGTGTGCGCAGGATTTTGAGATGAGGGGGCTGAAACATAATGCTCGTAGTAGAGCGGAGCGAGCGCAGCGGCGTCCAACGGCGTGGGGTCCATGGACAAGGTACCGGCGTATAGTGGGCCAGGGAAGAACCAAAGTGCACCAAAACTCATTTTTGGTGATTTATTTAATTTTAATTTTTTTTCTTGCCCAGTTGAAACATAAAACATTGAAGAATACCTCGGTAAAATATTTAATTCCGGTATGCACAATAAGGGTATAAATTGACTTCTTCAAACAGCAAAATCTTACATAGCCTATTCACAGTTTTAGTGCAAAAGTGACTTGTTTTATAAATCTTTCAATTTAACATGGAGTTTTTAAGCTATTGATATGAAATTGCTCTCATATATTCCTGATAGTTCATTTTACTGCATGGATGGGTTAAAAATGGATAGAAAATGAATCATGAAGGATTCGCGGTCATAAATTACGGCGCGTAGGGGCGAGTGACACTTGTTCTGACACCGCGGACCAAAATAAACACATTTTTCGGGGCAATGTGGCAAGGACCATCGGCTATAACATAAAAACAGGCAAAAGATGGCAGCCAGCTCTGGTATCAACTTAAAGCTTAGACATCAGAGAAAAAGTTGGTAATAAAATTAAAGTGGAAATTCCTGGAAATCTAAACATTTCCTCTGGATTTATAAAAACATGGATAATTAGTCCATTTTCAGTGAATTACCCTATAATATATTATGAAGATTGTATTTCAATCCATTTTTAACCCATTCAAATTTCTGATTATATTTAGTATAGAGCAAATAGGAGGGGAGCTCGCAAGATACGTCACTGAGTTGCCAATTTGTGTTTGATTGATCGCAACTTCAAAATTCTTAACTTTCTTATTTTAATCAGAATTTGCTCAAACTTTCACTAACCTGTTCCTTTCATTTATCTGCTTCTATGAAAACCAAATTAATATCAGAGTGGACTTCCCCTTTAAATACAATTGAAGATTTTCTAATAGGGATTAATTACACCTATCTGGTCAACAAAGGCACTCGAACTTGGGCAAAGAGCTCCATTCAGTTATTTCTTTCTTTAGTTATCTATTCATTCTGACACGGTATCTATTGGTCTCATGTATATTGGATGCTTGAGGGAGCTTCAGCCCCCTCGACACGCTAGTGATAAGTGGCTCATTGAAAAGAGAACGTTGAGTTTTTTGTGTTAGGGTGAAAATAAACCTTATAAGCTTTATCATTCCTTGATATAGTTATATGGAAGTACAAGGGGAAAAAAAGAAAATGAAAGATCATTTTCTTCCATTTCCCAACGAGTTGACTACTGATATTCTCTCGTTGAAATAGGCTTTTTTACAAAAACCCTCCGGTTCCAAGGGGCAATGGGTTAAATTAGAAGACGTAGTGTAATTTGTCCACAAAATACAAGCGCTCCTGGGTTTAACAGCCAACGCGCTAGCCGATTGCGCCACAGAAGCTTTGTTCATTACCTAATTAAGTTTTATGGCTATTGATTTGTCGAATAACAGGTTACGTTTGCAGGTCTCATGTAATGCAAAAGCATAATATTGTCTTCTTAATGATTTATTTACTATGTTTTGTAATACTATTGTACATGTATATATATATATATATAAACATCAATGTACCTTTGTAAATTGACCCTTTCAGCCTTGTGCTGCTGGTCGATCATTATATAGCAATAAAATTTAAAAATATATATATATATATATAATATGGAATGGAATTCTTTCGATGAGTATGAATAGTAACCTCAGTCTTTAATTTGCCCGTGTGATTGAAAGTGCCCTACAATGCAAAGTTCAAACTACAAAAAATGAAATTGTACGTGACCTCGCCAAATATATCGAAGGGCGTCGCTATAATACAATTTTTATTATTGAGTACCGAAGTGCTAACGTAATATTTGCTGGTCGTCCACGTTACTGGTTCTAAAAAACAGAGCCTGCGTATGAGGTTCACCGCGAAATCTTGAGAGCAAATTCAGTGTTTGGCGCTGGTGTGATCACCACGCCATTGTTTAGCACAAAACTGTTTGGAACCAGAATGTGACAACTTGGCCAGTATGATGTCACATTTTGTTATTCTATATAGTTAAATTGAGTCTTCTTGTTTAGAAGGAGGGGTGGCATGAATCTCCCTACCGATTTAAAGGATTGATACCCAAGTTGTATACATTGCGTTCATGGCCCTGAACTTGTAGTTCTATTCTTCCTTGCTCAGCCTCCTCCAAATGTTTGGTTCATTACGCCACAGTTTGTTTACGATCTTATTTTTTCATGAATCTATTACACATTCTATAATACGTATGCAATATATCGAGGCAGTCAAAATTTCATTTATTTATCCATTGTACGTTTGACATGGATATTTATTTCGCTGACATAATTATAACTAAAAGGCTCAGATATAGATAACAATGAACAGAAATAGGATACAAAACATGGATACATTCGGTTTATGATAAAATGATAGTTCAAGGAAGCCTCAACCCAAAGAATAAGTGTAGGCATGCTGAAAGATGAGATGTATTCTTGCCATAACCCATTGTAAGTACAATGTAGTATGAATTTTTCAATTCGTATTTATTTAATTTCCGACAGAAAGAATAACAAAGGCATTACAGATATTATTACAGAAAGTATGAACAAAATGAATGTACATATTCATTTTTTATCTGGATAAGTATACAAATACACTGTACACATAATAACATTATTACAAGAAATTCTTAATTTCTGAGGAAATGGGGGGTCAACTAAAAAGCAGTGCTAGTAGTTTGTGGATTCTTCGACCCCCAAAACTAGGTATAAACACCAATATCTCATCTCTAAGACGGATATATCATGATTTATGGCTATTTTAAGTTACTGGCCGCCATCTTCGAAGCCATTTGGAAAGAATAAAAACATATTTCCAGGGGTAAGATTTTCTTAGACTTTTAGTATATATTTTTTTTTAATGTCAAACACTACCGGAAACCGTTAAAAAACCTTTTTGTTGACATTTTTGGGGGTTGAGTATTTTTTTAAAATAATTGACCTGACTATATAATTTCCTTAAATGCTAATTTTTATTTCTATATCAGGCATGTCAGGTGGCTGCAGCAGAATGAGATTTGCACTTTACTAAAGTCAGTGGCAGATCCACGAATTCAACATTTTCAGAGCCCTTTAGGGGTCGAAAATTTGTTTCCCTTAGCCCACCTCCCTCCCCCGATCAGCCACTGGACAGTGCTAAAATTTTATGACAAATCATACATTTGTGGCATTAGAGCAACATGAGCAGTAACACTTGGTAAATGATCTCTTGAAGACAAGCTTGACCGTTTCCCGGAATATCTTGTTGGTGATCAGGTAGACCAGGCAGAGCCACCTTAGACAGGAAGACCATAATACTTGTTAAGAAGGGTGACACCAATACACCACCGAATATCACCAAACAAATAATATGACCAGAGGCATCCAAGAGACGAAGATGACAACGTTCAAGAGAAAGATGGTCAACAAAGCTCTTCTGTTGCGGGTGTGCTGCCTCTTGGTCGTCGCCATTTCTTCATTGGCTTGAGCTGATGCGTAATTACCATGAAGACGCTGAACAATGGTTGCTGGCCCTGCCATGCTAATAGCCGCAGTCATAGTGACCTCACGAATATCTGCAATCGCCTTCGATTGCCTTCGGGAGATAACCAACAAGCGCACTGTCGAAACGATTGTCGTAAACGTCACCATCACCAAGAAGGCGATGGTGACCATCAACGAGGAATTTGCTTTGAGTGTTTCCACATTCAGTTCACGTATGTTTTTCATGAGCTCTCTTGAAGCTGTCCCAGGTATAGGTGATCTCACAAGGGTCAGAAGGATGGACAACATTATGGCCACTGCCATGGCGAAAACAGCTCTTCGGTCAGATATCGACTGCTACGAGAGGACTGGCTGTTTTTATACGCTCAAGAAGAAGTTGCATCCGCTGCTATCACCCCGAGGCGCGCCTGTGTGCTTTTCCGCGAGCCAGTATAGAAACAGCCAGTCCTCGAATATTAAAGCAGTCGATATCTCTTTTATATACCGAATTGACACACAAATCTACCAAGAATTCTTACCTTATCCTTTTCTTGAGTAAAGATTGTTTAAAACATCACAGAAAATCTGAGACACTGTCTGTTAATCTTCGCTGGAAAAATGACTGAGAGTTTCAATCATTTGGGAATCGCAGACAAAAAGCACTGTATGGTGTCCGTGCTCGCACGAAGACAATTTTAACACGTAAACCAATGGGGATCGCAGTATGAGGGCACTTTTCAAAAGACTATTGACTGTAGGCGGGTATGAGGGTACTTTTTAAAAGACTATTGACTGGTAGGCGGGGCATGGCTAAAATCACTACTCCAATTTCGACCAATCAGATGGCTAGATTTCTTAAGTGAGGTATATAATTGGTGATATCGCAGAGCTTTCACAACCATTATATACCGGTTCAGGTTAAGAAGGCATGTGAATGTCAATGTCACGAAGAAACTTGGGCCTGTTAACAGGCCTTGATACAAGCAGATGGCGAATTTGACATTGTCGGTCAGGGGAACAACCTTCAACAGCGACGTGATCGACAGCCCGACTCCGAAAATTGCATACCATAATTATAGTCAGCGCCTTCAGAACGTATCAGGACAATTACCCCCTGGGCAATCACCCCGGAAAATTACCCTCCGGAAAACTACATCCCAGGGACAATTACCCCCCGGAAAATTAACGCCCCTCCCCGAGGACAATTATCCTCGAGGAAAATTACCCCGGAAAATTACCCTCGGAAAATACCCCCGATTACAATCTCCCCTCCCCCCGGATCAAATGGCCACCGATGTTAATTTGTTTGTTGTTTAAATCATCGGTTAGTTACATCATGATTATGAAGGAATACGACGATCATAACTATACGAAATAAAGATCTCGGCGGACATCTTCAGGTCCATTGCGTGTATGAAAAAAGATTGATTGTTGACTCAGATATTTGCTTACCTAGAAGATTTATTTAATGCAAGAAATAAAGTCATGATTATAAATTGTATAACTACTAAAGATATTGACAGTAGACTTTCATGAACAAGATAGCATAGCAAGTAAACTTTGTCCATTTGTAATGACTCAATGAAAAGGCTTACCTTAAACAAAGGATGCGAGAGAAGCCGATATTGAGTCGTCATAACAAAGAAAATATATGATGTTTGCTTTTAAAGAAGCATTTTCTCGAGTCTGATTATTACCTTTTCTATTCAAATGAACAAAAATCAATGTGAAAAACTCAGCAATTATTTCTTTTTGGACTGAAATAGTAATACGTAAGTGCTTGTGACCCTTATTCATCATTGCTTCAGCCAAAACTTGGTACTAGAAAATTTGAGAACGCTTTTTGAAAATCCTGCTGCTCGGTCATCTGTGGCAGCATAGTTATGAATATGGTATCGATATACAGAATATACTATGTTACTCCTTAAAATGGAATATAATTCAACGTTACACGGGTTATAACTTTTAAATAAGAATCTACCAAGGTTGTTATCTGCTCTTTTTTGTGTATACGCACTGTATAATGTTACTAGTTGTATTAGAAATATATTCTTCATAAATATTGCTTGACATATAAATTAAAGAAAGGCACTTAAAGGAAGTAGCCTTCTTTACATCTAAACGGTAGATTTTGAAGTGGGGATGTTCAAAAGAATAAAGCGCACACACAGCGTGAGGTACATACGCATGCCTTGAGCTTACTCCTGTTGACTTGTCCGGATTCTGTAGAAAAATTCATGTGAAACAATTTCTCTCTTCAGTCTGTACGTGACAGCGCCATCTCATGATAGTTCTCAATGGAGGTCTCTTCCTGTAAGTTAGTACTAAGTGTCTTATGAATTTGCTTCGGTTTAGTAAAACGCATATTTCGTCTTATAGTGTTCGTTCTTCGTGTCATATTCTTCTTTCCTGTTAATCTATTAACTTAAACCATTTTGTAGCTTTGTAATGAAGGGAAGCCCTGAACCTATTTCTTTAACAATTAAAGCCCGGAGCAGATATCACCAGAGTACATGACGGATCACCCATTGATTTACATGTATAATAGTAATATCCATCCGATGGGGCTCAGTGGGCCTGCTACTACTTCTACTAATTTTACGCTGCTCAACTGCCCTTGCGCGGTAAAAGTATTCATGGAACAACGTTACTGCACTTTGGTGGAGAATGGCGAATTTAGATTTGTCGAGGGACATAAGCGCCGTGACTGGGTTTTGAACAGCAATTATGTGATCCACAGTCCATCAACATATCCACTATACCACAACCCCTCAACCACCACACCCACCTCCTATATAAAAATTGCGAATAAAGTTAATTACCGGTACTAAATTTAGGTCTCATTAATATACAATTGAATGCAGTGGATATTGTCTGGCCAGTCTTATTGTGTTGATCTAAAAATGTGTTTATCAACCAGTTTTGATGATAAAAATCTAACTTCCCGGAGGTGCAGCGTTCGATCTGTCTGACCTGAACGTTTTGTGTCACAGCCTTTGATATTTGAGGGAAACAATAAACATTTCAGAGGAAGTATTTCAGTCATAAACACAACTGGGAAAATGACGACTCCACTGGTCATCCATTTTACAAAAGTTCATTGATAGGGCACTATTGCAACATGTGAATACAAAAAAATATAACAAAGTTCAAATAAACTAAACGGGTATTTTTCTTTCTCTTTAGATGAGTGGGTGATATAAAATCCTCTTAACGAACTCTTTGAAAAGAATCGGACATTATACATTTTCTTTAATAATTATGTGCCACCTTGTTGTCATTAAAAACAAAACAAAAAGCCAAAAAGGATAGATAGATGACTATATAAAAAATACGTGTACAAACAAGAATATACCAGGAAATAACCTTCGTGCCAATTTCAAGGACTTTTTATTTTAGGGAAATTCCCTACATTATTATGAGTGAAACTTGTTGATGAATAAAACAACGTTTGGGGCAAATTACGACTCCGCTGGGGTTCTAGGACAATTACCCCCTAGACAATCACCCCCGGCCAATTACCAGCGGGACAATTACACCCCAAGGACAATTACCCCGGAAAAATCACCCCCGGAAAATTGTCATAATTGTAAAGCGCATAGAGAGTTTTCAATTTATTATGCGCTTAATAAATATTCTCTATTATTAATATTAATTACCCCCGAGGAAAATAACCCCGAAAAAATTATTTTATTAAAACCAACTTTTCAGGGTGGACTTCCCCTTTAATGAACAGGGGGGGGGTAATTTCCGGGGGGGAAATTGTCTTAGGGGGTAATTTTTTAAGGGGTGGGGTTAATAAAGTTGTCCTCGGGGGATGGTTGTCCTTGGTGGGTAATATTTCCGGGGGGTAATTTTCCGGTGGGTTATTGTCCTTGGGGAGTAGTTTTCTGGGAGGGGGTAATTTTTCGAGGGGTGATTTTCCATGGGGTAATTGTCCCGATACGCTCCGCTGGTAATCCAATTTACAAAGGTTCATTGATAGGGCGATATTGCAACATGTGAATAAACAAAATAAAAAAGTTTGAATAAACTAAACAGGTACTTTTCTGTCTTTTTACATGAGTGGGTGAAATAAAGTATACAAATAATACATGTTTGCGAGTGCATTAGTAAATATGCACTGCACGCAAGTGAAGTCACAGAAGGATAATGAACGAGACTTGTCGAGTTCAATGTCCGTCTCATTGTGGCTTAACCAAGTGCACTAATGCACGAGCTAAAATATGTATTACATGTACTTGTTTTGTAAGATGGATCTGCAAAGTTTGAATAAACTAAACAGGTACTTTTCTGTCTTTTTACATGAGTGGGTGAAATAAAGTATACAAATAATACATGTTTGCGAGTGCATTAGTAAATATGTACTGCACGCAAGTGAAGTCACAGAAGGATAATGAACGAGACTTGTCGAGTTCAATGTCCGTCTCATTGTGGCTTAACCAAGTGCACTAATGCACGAGCTAAAATATGTATTACATGTACTTGTTTTGTAAGATGGATCTGCAATATTAGTATAAGGTCAAGCAATTTACGGTTGTTATCACCAAAATCCACTCCCCGTGTATATGGTAAATATTAATGCACGCACACGTGATCGATTTCGACGCTTCTCATTGGCTACATTCTTGAACCCATTTTATAGTCCCTGTTATATACCTCACTTTAGAAATCTAGCCCTCTGATTGGTCGAAATTGGAGTCGTGATTTCAAGCCATGCCCAACTCACAGGGCATAGCAATAGCCCACAGGGCCTAGTTAAAAGTTTCTGCCCTCCGCCTCATTATCCTGCGATTCCCATTGGTTTACTGCGATCCCCATTGGTTTGCGTGTTAAAATTGTCTACGTGCGAGCACGGACGCCATATACAGTGCTCTTTGTCTGCGATTCCCAAATGATTGAAACTTTCACTCGAAGATTAAGCGAAGATTAACAGACAGTGTTTCAGATTTTCTGTGATGTTTTAACAAATTTTTACTCACTAAAAGGCTAAGGTAAGAATTCTTGGTAGATTTTTGTTTTAATTCGGCATATAAAGTCATATCGACTGCTTTAATACTCGAGGACTAGCTGTTTCTATACTGGCTCGCGGGATAGTTGAATCCCCTGCTATCACCCCGAGGCGCGCCGCCCACCCAGGCGCGCCTCGGGGTGATAGCAGGGGATTCAACTATCCCTTGAGCGTATAGAAACAGCTAGTCCTCTCGTAGCAGTCGATATAACTATATTAACGTCCTCTGCAAAGAATCAGACATTATACCACATTTTCTTCAATAATTATGTGTAGGACTTAATTGGTGATCAGAAAACAAAAACAAAACCAAATGGAAACCAAGTGGAATGACTTTCCTTTACATTTCCTTGGGTTTTCTCCTCAATGGAGTCATTGGCGGATAATAAACCTACTTAATAGAAATTACTGTGCCCCTTACGAATGCAGTCTGATAACAGTACGATACGGAAATTACGACCGACGTTTTTGTTTTCATCTTCCTTATGTACATTTATGTTTTGTCGGTCTCGTTTTCTCCCGGGCAGTCGGTCTAATGGGATAAACCTTATTGCGATTGATGACCGTTTAAAATTCTGTTTACAAAAATCAGTAACGAAAGAAATCTATTTTTAACTTCAACTTTAACGAAGTTCAACACGTGCGTCACCTTCAGTATCACATTTGTAGTTTATAACAGGAAATACCAGGAGAATGCTTCCGTGGCAATTTCAAGGAATTTTACTTTTTAGGAAAATTCACATCATTATTATAAAAGAGTGAAAATAGATGTTGTATAAAACAACTATTGAGACACATTGTTCTCACTAACGTTTACAGTGACAATTCTGCTAAACAAGAAAAAATGGTTTGCTAAACAATTAAGGCACCTAGCAAATATATATACACACACACGTACATTATATATATATATATATTGAAAATGCTAAGAGGAACAATGTCCAACGAGATGCAGAGTGATATATATATATATATATGTATGTAATAATATAAATGTCCTAGTTTTATACCCAATCCAATGAATCTGACCCCCTTTCCCCTAAGGAATATGTGCAATCGGAACGACTCCACACGATAAGTTTTTCATAATATATATATATTACAAAGTATATGATGTACATTTTGAAGTATACTTTAAAAGTGTATATGTAGGTAAGTTTGTTGAACAAAAACGTTTCAAACAAGATTGAAATCTGACGAAATAAGGACAAACAAATCAATGATTTCATATAGATTTAATGAACGTCCAACTCTTTAGGAAGGAACCCATATGTATAAAGTGTCTTAAATATTATGTCCAAGAAGGGACTACACTGAACACTTCAGCCTGTTATTTCCGCCAGTTATTAAACATCAGTGACGGCATTAGAACGACATTTCTGAGAGCAAAATACATTTTGCTGGTATGCGTATAATGATAGTTAAAGTGTCTTAGGACTATAAATAGCTCGTACCAAAATAAATCTGACGTTGACGCATGAACCCAAAATTAAAAGAATATGTAATTTTAGTAAGGGGGATTTTCCCAAACAGGATAATGCAGATAGAGGAAAACGTTATGAAGGTCATGTCAACAAATGGTGACGCTTAAGAATGAAATTAACACATAGTATTTCCTACTAAGCGGAGGGCCAAAGTGAAAAAAAGAGGAATTTGCCTGCCACTACCACACAAACTAAGCACACCTTGTTTATTCGAAAGATGTTATCATAATACATAATATTTCAGAGGTGTTTTTCAAAAATAATTTGTAGCGAACACCTCTAAAACGGAGGGGGCGTCCAAAAACAAGGCAATCGCATGTCCAGGGCCCCGTCTTACAAAGAGTTACGATTGATCCAAATCAATCGTAAGTCCTCCAATCAATCGTAAGTTTGCAGTCTCCTATCTCTTATGTACATAGTTACGATTGATATCAATCGCAAATAAGTTGCGATTGATATCAACTCTTTGTAATACGGGGCCCTGATCTCCAGAACTTTATTCTTTAAGCATGAATTAACACATATTTCCTACTAAGCGGAGGGCCAAAGTAAGAAAAGAGGGATTTGCCACCCCCTTCCACACAAACTAAGCAAACCTTGTTTATTCGAAAGATTTTATCATAATTAAGTAATATTGACTACCTTCAGGGCAATACGACATATATCTCCTGAACCGAAGGTGAGGGTGATATATGACAAGTCGTATTGCCCTGAATTAGGCAGTCAATAGTACTATTATTAACCACATCAGATATCTAGAGCAAACAAGAAACTGTTAATATCTTATACTCTTAAATGATATATAATACAGTAGCCTACACTGCACAGGGTTTGCTAGCATGAAAAGTCGCAAAACATATTCAAACGAGCACCATGCATCCAGTGCTTGACGAAATTTTCGATACACTGCAAACAGTGTGCCTTGGGTGTGATTATTACGTCATAATAGAGTGCGCGCAAAGAGCGCAGGTTCTCATACGCGTAATAGATGCGCAATGAAAATTACAAAATAGCTGGATGTTGGCTCTATATTATTGCTCGCTATTTTAACACACATTTTGCCATTGACTTTTATGATCGGGCAATAATATTTGTTCATTGGTTAACTGTGTATTATTATTTACCGGCAAATTACACACAAAATCCCATTGCCTTTGCTGAGCGGTCAATAATATTTTTTTCGCCCGTAGTATTGTTGGCTTATCAATTGAACTTCGAGGGCAATAACATTTGAAAATTGCCCTACTCAGATGTCTGATACGGTTAATAATATAGAGATATATACTGCTACGAGACGACTGGCTGTTTGTATACGCTCAAGGCAGGCGCGCCTCGGGGTGAAGGCAGCGAATTCAACTTTCCCGCGAGCCAGTATAGAAACAGCCAGTCCTCGAGTATTAAAGCAGTCGATATGACTTTTATATGCCGAATTAAAACAAAAATCTACCAAGAATTCTTACCTTAGCCTTTTATTGAGTAAAGATTGGTTAAAACATCACAGAAAATCTGAGACACTGTCTGTTAATCTTCGATGGAAAAATGACTGAAAGTTTCAATCATTTGGGAATCGCAGAAAAAACCACTGTATGGTGTCCGCGCTCGCTGAAAGACAATTTTAACACGTAAACAAATGGGGATCGCAGTACTCATGCCCCGCCAACAAGTGAATAGTCTTTTGAAAAGATCCCTAGGGCGCTTTTCAAAGGACTATTGACTGGTAGTCGGGGCATGGATAAAATCACGACTCCAATTTCGACCAATCAGATGGCTAGAATTCTAAAGTGAGGTATAAAATACATAATATCGGAGGGGCGTCCCAAAAAGCGGCCCTTTTTGACTAAAAATAGTATTTTGTCAATAGTTTTCTAAGGAAACCTTAAACCACCATAAATTTGGTGTCGTAGATTTGGTGTCGTAAATTTGGAAGACAATTCAATTATCTACATTTTGATTCCCATTTCAATGGAGCTGGGATTAGTTAAGATCGCAATTTTAAGTAAAAACCATGATTTTTGTGATTTTTTTTTCTTCGAAATATTGAATTTAATAAAAAAAAAACATTGTTTTCCATAAATTTTTTAGAAATTTGGAGAAGTGTATCTTTGCATAAATTTCCAGGAATGTGGTCCATGTAAATGGACAATATCCTGTGCAAAGGAGAGGCCTTTATCTCTTTTAAGTGAAAAGTTATAGCAATCGAAACTTATTGAAGTGATTTCATTAAAAAAAAACATTGTCGCCCATATGTGTATTCACTGTATGCATATACGTGTATTAGTGTATAGAGGACGCGTTTGGTGTGTTTAAATCGAATTGTACGGATAACTTTGTAGTTAAACCTCTAATCACCATGGATTTGGTGTCAAATGGTGGATAATTAAAATACGTTCAAGTTGATATCAATTTCAATGATTTATGTAGTGTATAAAGTATATATTTTCAGCCGAAAAGGTGCTGTATTGTGGATACCCCCCCCCCTAAGTTTGGCCAGTAACTCAGTATATTAACAGGCGTTAGTGATTAGACATATACCGGTAGTAGTGCAGAAAGTTCAAAGCATTAGGATTGATGAGTGCAATTGATAAGTTCTATTCTGGGGTTCTGGACATGCGATTGCCTTGTTTTTGGACGCCCCCTCCGATTTACGGGTGTTCGCTACAAATTAAAAACAAACACCGCTGAAATATTATGTTTTAGGATAAAATCTGTCAAATAAACAAGGTGTGTTTAGTTTTTGTGGTAGTGGCAGGCAAATTCATCGATTGTTTGTACTTATTGCGTTAGATTTTAATCTTGTTTTAAAGTATACTTCAAAATATACATCATATTCTTTCTAATATATATATATATATATATATATGAAAAACTAATCGTGTGGAGTCGTTCCGATTGCACATATTCCTTAGGGAAAAGGGGTCAGACTCATTGTATTTGGTATAAAACTGGGATATTTAAATAATTGTATACATATTCATATATACATATATATATTAAACGAATAACGCACGGTAGCGAGTGCATTCAGGGCCAAATAATGCACGATGTGCGAGAAGAGCCCCTGGATATACCGCACCGAGGTCGGCAGGACCGAGTGCGATATATCCAATCCAGGTGGCGAGTCGAGCACAGAGTGCATTATTTCGGCCCACAAATACACGAGCAAACGTGTATTGTTTGTTTTATACAACTTCCCCCTCCTACTGAGCTGCCCCCAAAGCCAATGAATTGAATTGTATTCTTACCTTCACGCTCACGCTTCGGTCTCTCAACCCTCCTACGGAGGACATACTGTGTATGATCGAATCTCTTTGCTCTCAACCGTTGACTAAAAAGTGATCAAAAAGTTGCAAAGTCTATCCAATTAATACGCGCATCTATTACGCGTATGAGAACCTGCGCACTTTGCGCGCACTCTATTGTGACGTAACACACCCAAGGCACACTTTTCCTGGCATTGCTGAATTTGATTTGGTTATCCGAGCATCATTGCACGTACACTTCACGCAAACTTTGACACTCGCATTGATGACCTCATTATGAGTGCAGAGAATGTGCTATACCAAAAGCACTATACCTGCACTCCGGCGAGTGCAGCTATAGTACATTTGGATGCTATAGTGCAGTCCACTGAATGTCACGTGATCTGATTTGAACCAATCACATCACAGAATATTCTTGGAAGTTGTATAAATATATATATATCATTCTGCATCTCGTTGGACATTGTAAATAATAATAGTTTTCCCCTTATATATATATATATATATATATATTTAAAACATCTAAGATGTCTCTAAGCGCTTTACAGATATACTATTGTTCCTCTTAGCATTTTCAATATATATATATATATATATATATATATACGTGAGTGTGTGTGTGTGTGTGTATATATATATATATATATACATTTATATATATTGCGAGGTGCCTTAATTTTTTAGCAGATTTGACACTGTAAACGTTAGTGAGAACAATGTGTCCCAATCGTTGTTTTATTCAACAACTATTTTCACTCTTTTATAATAATGTAGTAAATTTTCCTAAAAATTAAAAGTCCTTGAAAAGGCACGAAAGCATTTTCCTTGTATTTCCTGGTATAAACTACAAATGTGATACTGAAGGTGGCGCACGTGTTGAACTACGTTAAAGTTGAAGTTAAAATAGATTCCTTTAGTTTCTGAATTTTGTAAACAGACTTTTGAAACGGTCATCTATCGCAATGAGGTTTATCCCAGCTAGTAGACCGACTGCCCGGGAGAAATTTCAAGAAAAGCCCACGAGACCAAAAATATACATGAGGAAGATTAAAACAAAAACATCGGTCGTAATTTCCGTATCGTACTGTTATCAGACTGCATTCGTAAGGGGCACAGTAATTTCTATTAAGTAGGTTTATTATCCGCCAATGACTCCATTGAGGAGAAAACCCAAGGAAATGTAAAGGAAAGTCATTCCACTGAAAATGTTCTCTCTTTTTTTTTTGGTTTCTTTTTCTTTTTCTGATGACCAATTATATAGGTCTTACACATAATTATTGAAGAGAATGTGGTATAATGTCTGATTCTTTGCAGAGGTCGTTAACAGGGATTATGAAATGGGTTCAAGAATGTAGCCAATGAGAAGTGTCGAAATCGATCACGTGTGCGTGCATTAATTTTTACCATACGCAAGGGGAGTGGATTTCGGTGATAACAACCGTTATATTCATATTCCTTAGGGGAAAAAGGTGTCACACTCATTGTATTAGGTTTAAAACTGGGATATTATATAATTATATACATATATATATATATATATATATATATATATATATATCACTCTGATTCTCGTTGGACATTGTTAATAATAATAATAATAATAGTCCGCTTTTATATAGCGATTAATACATCTAAGATGTCTCTAAGCGCTTTACAGAATATACTATTGTTCCTCTTAGCATTTTAAATATGTATTTATATTTATATACATGTATATATATATATATATATATATATATATGTGTGTGTGCGTGTGTGTGTGTGTGTGTTTATATATATATATATATATATATATACATATATATATATATATATACATATTTATATATATATAGCCTAGGTGCCTAACCATTTTTTCTTGTTTGGCAGATTTGACACTGTAAACGTTAGTGAGAACGTCAACTATTTTCACTCTTTTATAATAATGTAGGTAATTCCTTAAAAATGAAAAGTCCCCTCCGATTTAGGGGTGTTTGCTACAAATCAGGAAAAAAACCACCTCTGAAATATTATGTATTATGATAAAATCTTTCGAATAAACGAGGTGTGCTTAGGTTGTGTGGTAGTGGCAACCAACTCAATCACTAGGCATGATATTTGACTTTGGCCCTCCGCTTATACAGGAGTATAATCTGAATATAGACTAGAGAAAAATATAGCCTTATTTTCAGGAAATGTTGCATAAGTTGAAAAAAAAATCGAGTCTCCTTGAGTTTCGACTATACTCAGCTTAAGAGTATCATTTTTTTTCTATATTTCGGGAAATAGGCTATCAAAACCTTAACAGAATTACCGGAACTTGTATTTTCGGTATATCACTAGCACTGATAACAAGAAATGCATTCAATATACACAACAAGGGACTAAACACAATTACGTGGCAAAATGTACTCGCTGAAAGTGTACACATTAAGTTTGCCTGTTATCCTGAGATCATGTTAGAGCAACCCTCGAACGATATTGTTACAAAAATCTTCTTCGTTTTGGAATTCAAGAGACGATATAGCTCACTGATTATTCCTCAGGACTTTATTATCCAAGGTTTGCATCTAATACGTATGTACCACCAAATTGCCCCTACCCCCGGACAAAAAAATAGGGTAGCTCTTAAGGGAACTGCTTTTCCTCTCCAACATGAACAATTTAATCCCTGAAGCAAATGTGAAATCGAATGTATAAAGGGTTAAACTATTATTTTTCAATAAGATGTTTATTGGAGCACCGTGGTATGTTGGTTTATTGACTTGACTCTGAATTGCGAGATTGACGGTTCGAATCCTTGATCACACTGAATGCTCCTAGGCAAAGCAGTATTGTGTAGATGCCTCTCTCACCTCAGGTGTTGCAAATGGCTACCTGGTATAAAGCGATTCCTTATTCATTTTAGCGCTGTTACATAACAACCCGTTTAAATCATTTTGAAAGCCCAGATAAATTGTTTAATGATTTATCTGATAGTTATGCGCTGTAAACCCAAACAAGAAAATACCAAACAAAAGAAACAAAAAACATGAAAAATATTTACGTTTGTTTTTTCTAATTTACCTTAGGAAATTGTACGTAATAAATAGTAACTGGTGATGAACATAAAATAAATATCCAGATATGACGTCACTAAATATGGTTATGCTTTTCGTTTATATAACTGATTGATAACAACATATAAAAAGTGACGAAGAAAGAATACTATCATTACATTTGACGCCAGTGTAGGTATACTGGATAAGAATTCGAGAAATTGGGAAAAACAAGTCTTCAATCCTTGGAGGGTTTTGACAGTGGTATTCGGTAGTCGGTACCAACTTCCGGTAGACAGGATTAGGGCTAGGGTCTGCTACAGCCAACCACCGGATGAGTATTGATCGCAAAGAACAAAACATGGAACAAGGGATTGCATATAGCAGCTGTCTGAGAAGCAGGAAAGAAGAGTTTTTAAATCAAACATTTCGTTACTAAAAAGAAAAGAACTGGAGTTCTGTCTTCACACTAAAGCCACTGAAAAGGTGGGATTTTACCGAGATACGGGATGTGCTGCCAAACAACACCTGCAAATTGCCTACGCAACAGTGGTGGGGCGACGGATTTGATAGAAACCCCTTTAAGATTCTTTCTTCGTTATTATAGAGTAATTACAATGAAGCAAAACAGAATTTACATCGATGTGTAAAATACGGGCGTCGGTCATGGATTGCAATAGGGACGGACCCCCAACCCCAAATGAATCAGAACTTTGGATAAAAGTGTCGCCTGCCCTCTGCTCGATGTAGCTAATGATGTATGTTCAACCAAGGTCTTAGATGTGGAATCATTGGTTATTAAAGCACATTATTGGAAATGGCCAATTTGTCACCTCACGAATTGTTTTTATCGAGGTATTGACAAATTCTTTAAAAAAAAAAAATCGGTCAATACCTGTACAGTTAGTTAAGAATTGTTGTCCAACGCGGAAACTTGAGTCTTTTATATATAATAAAACAATATAAAACAATATCTACAAAAAAAAAACAATAGTCTTATAGGTATATAGTTTTTTAAAAACTCGCTTTCTGGTTGAAAAATAGTTCCATATATCCTCTTGTCGTGTAACTTATCCTGAGCAGAGCGTGAACTATATTCCGGTTTCAAATTCCATTATCGTCATGTGTTCTTTCCGCTGTTACTCAAGGAAGGAAAGTTAGAATGAAACCCAAATAGATAATGACTGCCATTTCAGAAGGGAAACCTAATCAGGTGAAGGACTCACATCCCGATTTCGCCGTTTGTTTATAAAATGTAAATCTAAGTTGGAATATCCGGGGGGGGGGCATTACATAGTAGTTTTGTGATTAATCAAAAATGAAACAAGATTGCTGAGTCTTATTAAATGCATGTTCGTACAGGTATATGCGTCCTCATGCTGAGATTACGAAACATTTTAAGCTGACCTGCAAATGTGCTCTTACTCAACTGATAATAATAATAATAATATTCAGCTTTTATATAGCGCTTAATACAAATGTCTCTAAGCGCTTTACAGATATACTATTACCCCGGTCATTGGATTCAGTGCTTGCCCGCACACACTGTGTGCACAATCTCCACTCCCTGGGGAGCATTCCAGCCAGGCGTTACTTGACGCTCTAAAACTGTTTGACCGACAATGACGGTCGCATCCTACAGCGATGAATAATAGATATCAAAGGGCCAAACAAGAGAATCACACCTTTATTTGGAAGTTGAAATGAGTCAGACTCTCATAATATTACTGAATCTGTCTGGCCACAATTAACCACAAGTCATGAATACTCGAACCGTTTATTTTGGATATATAAAAAATAAATCTTGTAAAGAGAATATCAACATCATGACACCCTTACTGTAGTGTAAACAATCTTAAACAAAAACTAACCTTAACAAAGTTTATCATTTATCTAAAAATGTGAAGGCGCAGTTTGGCTCTCTAGTGAGAAGAAATTATGGTATTTGAAGGTAGGTATTTGTTTGATCAATGTTCATGTAGTCCCCTTCAAAGACAACAAAGACCGAACGGTGAATCAATCTTGCCACAAGTGTTTTCGTCGTAGACAACATACCCCCACGTTCATAACAACAACAACAACAACAGCAACAAGAAATAACAAAAAAAAGAAAAGAAAACACATAAACTATGTCTTTACTCTTCACTACTTCTCGTTGTTGTCTGCGTGTGTCCTGGCGCACCGGTGTGTGTGGGCGGATTAGAACGTGAGTGATCATGTTTGTGTATGTCTGCCTTTCTCTCACTCTCTTTCTTTTTCCCATTGCTCCCTCCCCCTCTACCCTCTCTCTTTGTTTAATGTTTTCTCTCTTCTTCCTATTTTTTGCCTTATTTCTCTTTCTCCGAATCCCTACCTCTGTGTCTGTCTGCTTGTCTGTCTTTGTTTCTCTCTATTTCTGAACTTTCTTACTGAGCTTACACAATTCAGCACATACTTATATAATATATTGATGGAATCTATGGGATAAATAATTCTTCTTTAGATTATGTGTTCTTTCAATGATGATATACTCAACACACTTTAGTCTTTTTTTAATCATTTGGAAAACACTTAATTGGGGAAATAGCCACATTACATTATAAAGTTTCATATTCAAAAAATGATGACTATCATGACTATTGACCAATTTCAAGACAATCTTGATGGTTGATTTTCCAGGTATACTTGATGATCTTGTCAATAATATTAGTAATAGTTAAAAAAAGGTTTCACAAATTATTAATCATGAAATCAAACCAACCTATGATCACAACTATCTTTTGTGTCTACATCTGTCATTGAATATTCAAATACTCTGTAAGTAAACTCAATTATTCAGAGTTGTTGACCAAATACTCAAGATGACGAAAAAGTATTAGTCATTTGTCGTGCTCTTTTTAGTGGCATATTTTCGGTCTCTCATGGTAGCTAAAATGTTTTTTAAATGTTATAGCTATTCAGATATCCCAAATCACTTTGGTTTGCAAAACATTCTTGTTGTGATTTTTAGACACCTTTGCACAATACTTCCAATGTCACTTGTTGCAGACTGCCGTGACTCGCATAGCGTCACTAAAACAATCAGTCTTGGTCAAAGACCCTGCTTTCCGCAATTATGGCACAACTTATGAGTTCGTCATTTTATAATTGCCCTGTCAATGCAGAGGAGTGGAAGTCCACTCTTTCAAAAGTCATAATTATAGGGGATTCACGAGACTGGATTCAACTATCTCTGAGTGTGGATTTCCAATCCAAAACGAATTGATCCTTAATATGACTCCCAAAATAGGGAATTTCCACTCTTTCAGAGAGTAGACATTTTAGCTGACGTGTATCCAATAATAATGGTTGTAACCGAATATTGATCTGGATGCACAGTGGAGGTAACTCTCGGGCGTTGATTTATTGACCTGTATCTACCTCTTGTATGTTAGATTTGTAATTTAACTTCATAATATGGTGGTATATGGTAAAGGGTCATCACCAAATGAATCACTTCCTCATCGAGTGAAGGAAATATCGAGTATTTACGGCTTTTACATCGTAAATAAACACGGTACAAATTTGTCAGAATATCATGACGTCAGGCCTTAAGTTACAGATAATTGATCTCAGATAATTTGAATGTGTATTCACAAACCTCTATTTGTTCTCAATGTATACCCATATATATATATATCTTTATTTTATTAAAGGTGTCATTAGACGGACATCTGGAGTGAAAAGGTGAGTCATTAAGTAGACATTGTCATTAGGAGGACAATAATTCTACAGACAAGTTTTAGGGTTAGGGTGAGGGTTTAGGAATAGGGTGAGGGTTAGGGTTAGGGTGAGGGTTAGGGTTAGGGTGAGGGTTAGGGTTAGGCTTAGGGTAAGGGTTGGGGTTAGGATTTTTATGATGTCCACGTAATGTACCTGATAGGGTTATATATATATATATATATATATATATATCGCTCTTTCTTCCTCTCTCTATCTCTATCTCTTTCTATCTCTCTCTTTCTCTCTTTCTCTCTCTCTCTCTCCCTCTCCATGAATCTTTATGTCTCTTTCTTTGTTTATTTCTTTCAATTTCATGGTGGACGCTCCCTAGAAATATAATCATGAATAGAATCACATAATCAAAAGAGGAGAAATCAGTGGATTCTTTGAAGATGACATAATCTAAGACTCTCATCTACTTACTGAATTCATGTCATTATTTGTCAAAACATCTGTTGAAATAATATAGAGACCCTTCTTCAAGTTTAACCTTAGTTAATAAGAATGAAACAAATTGAGCTTAATGAATCAATAAGATATGATTACCTCAGTCAACTTTAATTAGAAATGAAATAAGGCCAGTCCAGTACCCCGATTTCCGTGTATACAGAATCCAATGTGTTTGGTACTCACGAGACACTTTCTCTGTCATGAAAGTATAAATCATGATAGTACATGTATATATATCGAGCAATTCTTTGCATGCCCGCAAAAGGGTCATTAATACCTTGGACAAACACCAGTACATTCCCCTTTAGTTTGAGATCATGCAACCATATCAAATCATGATAATAACTACACGTTTTGGGGTGACCAGAACATTATTATTTATTTACACACTTGTTGCAATTTTTTTTAAATCAAGCGCAGTTTAATCAGTTAGAATGCTGACTTTTATAGGTGTTCTATTGCTGTTCAAAACTAAGCAAATCAAAACCGAGGCACTGAAGAGTTTCATTTATCAGTTCAGTATGAAAGCGAAAATATGTATGATTTAGTTTTATGGTAAGATTTCCAACTGATGTAATCATCTCCAACATCATTTATCTTTAACAAGTCTTGTTAGTTTTTATGTTTTTGTCTATATTATGACACTCTTACATCAAAGTTGGATTTTGATCACGATAAATTGCATTTCTTAGTAACTCATGCAGGTACAGAAATTCAGGGTATGATTAATCAGACTAGTCATAATATACGCTCCGTTATGATCACATGTGCATTATCTGCTGGTTGGTTGGGTGTCCTCTGTCTCTGTCTCTCTCTCTCTGTCATTTCTACCACTCTCTTGCTCCCGACTTCCTTGTTTCACAAATCGAGTTCACCATTCTGCGATATGAACCGGGTGGGTGATTACGCTACATAAAACATCCGTCTGCTTCTGTCAAGCTACTTGGATTAATGTTGCCGCATAGTAAGCTACTTAAAGAGTCGTTCCTGATACATGGCTGGATTATTGTAAAGTTTAATTTGATTTAATGGGAGCTGATGGTAGACAGGATGGATACTACAGCACCTATCTCAGAAGGAATATCAGGGACAGCGTCTCCGACTTCTAGGCTAGTCGGTTCTACCACGAACACAACTTTCGATCTTAGGTACTCAAACATGATAGACATCACGACAAGTGCCTCTCACATTACTCTCATTAACTTCAGTGATTCCTCGCCGACAAGCCATGCCAGCGAATTGCCCATTCCTCCCTTAGCCGAAAGGATCATTGAAGCTCTGATCCTAACAGTCATCTGCATCGTGGCACTCTCAGGGAACACTCTCCTTTGGGCGGTGGTGCTCAGGCATCGCTCCCTAAAAACGGCATCCAATGCCCTGGTGCTCTGCCTAAGCGCGGCTGATCTTCTGGTGTCGACAGTCAGCATGCCGATGACCATAGTCACCATATCCAGGGGACAGTGGCTATTCAATGACCGGCTCTGTAAGGCGTTGGGATTCATCAGCATGTGTACCTTCATCGGGTCGGTCATGTCTCTAGGAGCTATCAGCATTAATAGATATGTCTTAATCGTGCATCCATCAAAGTTTAGGAGAGTATATACCAAGCGGAATACGGCATTTTTCATAATCGGTGAGTAAGGATTTCAAGCCTTGTTCGTGTAAAAATTGTTTATATCTCCATAACGCTGGAATAACATTTTGTTCCCTCTTTCATGAAAATATTGTTTGTGACAATATCGTTTATTCTATATTATAATATGGATTCTTCTCAGAACCTTATTGATCAATTTCTATGAGTCTTTAGATTGATAAATACAGTTCTGAGAAATATAATCTTTATCTAAAAATAATAAAATACTATTCTCTCTATCACTTCATTAAAAGAGATATGAATAATTATTCCGACTTACGTGTAACAGTGTAAATGTATATTCTTATATATAAAGAAAAAATATTCAGTAGATTTCATTAAATCATGTCGATACATGCAACCTTGTCATTATAGGGTAAAATATATCAAACTTTCGCTCAATACAGTCTATATTCTTTCAACCATGGAATGTCATGACTCGGAGGAAAAAGGAAAAGGGTGAAGTGGCAAATTTGCCCCTGATCAGCTGAATGACGTGATGTGGTTTCCCAATTTAACACTTGAACACGTACCTTCATTGAAAATATAAAGACAGTGCTGAGGATAAAAATGAAAATTCTTTTTTTTTTCCATGGTCGTCTTTTTTACAAGGCAGTATTGTTACTGAAGTAGTTACCCTGTTTTTATGAATTATGAATTAATGAATACATAAATAAATAAATGGACAGAAATCGAGTTTCCAAAAGGATAAAATCACAACTGCTGCAGTGTGAGGCAACTCATATCCCCTTATATTGAGTGGCAAATGTCGGGGCGTTGTGGCGTGCGCCTGTAATCCAGCTGACAATGGAAGTTACAAACTGATTCAGCCGAGGGCGAGGACGCAGTTTCGAAACTGAGTCACGTCTTTCGGATGGAGACGTTAGAGGTCAATAATAATGATATCTGATTGATAAACTTCTGTAAAAACCCAATTACACACACACGACACATGCCCCTACGGCAGTTATTGGCGTCAGTATCCTACACTAAGTGATTCTTGACTTCAACACGGGGCCCAACATTATACCTATCCCTTATCCTAACCCTAGTGACATAAACCCTAATGACAACCCTTATCCCTATCCCATACATTTGACGAAATAAATAATTGTAGGAACACGTTCTAGGTCACTTAATGTGGTCACACTTTAAAGATTTCCTTTATTGATTGATACATCACTCTGCAACTTAATTGCCTCAGTTCATGAATTAAAAAGGATTATACTTTAAAGTGGGAAGTCCACGCTGATATCAAGTTGGTTTTGATAGAAGCAGAAAATGAGAGAAACCGGTCAGTGAAATTTTGAGCAAAAAACTATTTAAAAATAGAAAGTTATGATATTTTAAAGGTGCAATCAATCAAAGACAAATTGGCAACTCTGTTACGTATCTCGCTAGCTCCCCTCCCATTAGTCCTGAACTGAAAAACGTCAAAACTTTTTATTTTCCCTTAAGAAAATTTTCAATCGTAAATTCACCCTAAATATAAGTATTGCAAATATGATTTTATACAACCCCTGTATGAAGCAAATTTATTCCGTCATCAATAACTACGAAAATGAAAGTTTATGAAATTTTTCTGTACAGAGCAAGTTGGAGAGGAGCTCGCAAGATACATCACAGTGTTGCCAAATTATGTTCCACTGATGACATCTTCAAAAAAATCGAACCTTTCCTATTTTAAGTCGGAAATTGCTCAAACTTTCACTAATTTGTTTCTCATATTTCTGCTTAGATGAAAAGCAACTTAATATCAGGGTGGACTTTCCCTAACTAGAGTGTACAGTATAAAGAGAATGACCATGACAAACTAATTTAATTAGGGGATTAGACAAATTGCCTTGTGTTAGCGATTGTCGTCATAGGGATAACGAATGAAAGCTAGTTACTCCCAAACACAAGTCCCTACTAATTTTGTATGATATAATTGGCAAAATTATAATTTGTTTACAGAAAAACACGATTCAAACGTTGTACATAATGCACGTGCAGGCTCTATTCCTTGAAGAGAACAGTGAAACCTGTATATAAAGACCACTCAAGGGGCGCAAGAAGGGTGGTCTTTACAAGCAAGTAGTATTTATGCAGGTTACTTTAGAACAGGATTCAGTGAGAAAGATAGTTTAAGGGGAAACAATATGTCGTCTTTATATAGACAACGGTGATCTTTCTACACAGGAAGGCTCAAAGGGTTTGACTATATCAGAATCTATTTAGGCATAAGATTCGATGTCTCAAATTCGCATTAAAAGTGAATTCAGAAAGTAACTTCAGGACTCTTTGTAGCATGGACGTTAACTAAAAAATGAGAACTTGCCCTATGATTATGATACGCGAATTCTCACAAAACTACCGATGCTTAATCTGCATGCATATGACAAGATTCAAGATTTAAATTATTTTATTTTTCATGCAAAACATAATACAATGAAATTGCAATGTTATTTGCAATTTAATATGAGTATATTACACAAAATATACAATGAAACAAGACAAATATAATAGTAATGGCACGAGAAAAGAGGAACTCACAAAGTCTTATTTCCTCGCTTTCAGAATATACATGGCAGTTGAATACAATCCCTTTTAGGAAACATTTCTATTATGATATCCATCCGAACTGACATAAAAACATTCAGGAATCTCACGAAATGATATGTCCCCTTTACTAGAACACAACTTACTGGCTAAGCAGCGTCAGTAACCTACCCTTCCACTTTTGCCAAGTTAATTGAGAGCGAACCATTAGACCTTTAGTAGTATCCGACGTAAAGTCCATCTAAGCTCTGTAAATTAGAGGACGCAGAAGAAATGCCACAGGTTACGTTCTTAAAGCAGTGGAAAGTGAAAGAAATGGTCTTATAAGTAGCTTGATTGTTTTGGTTTTGAAAGCCAGGGTATGTTCAGACAAAAGGCTTTGGTTTCAATTAGAGTCGTGCTCCGGGAAGTTAGAGACCTAGTCAATATACCTAGAAAATACTCTCATCAAATGAAAATACAGGGTATAATCATTGGCGTAGCGAAGGCCGGCCCAGCTATTGAGGCGAACTGTCATCATGGGGGGCGGCACCGGTCTTAGTAGGTAGATTGAATGTAAGTTAAAAAGGCCATCGCTTAATTATGGGGAGGCTTCGTCATCCGTTTTTCACGTTGCTTTTTCCTTGTCCGTATTATCTCTTACTCCTCTCCGCCATATGAATAGGGTCGTACCACGTGTCCCCTTCCAGTGGCAACATCACTAGGTAAAATGGTTTCCAATTTTGCAGGAAAAATAATGACCCGCTATGCTATTCAGTACGTATGTTTGCAGATACAATACAGTGCGTATACAAACAAGTGTACCCAACTTTTGTAGCTTCTAATTAAAGAGTTATAACTTATGTGCCCTCAAATCATATTTTATTATAAAGAAGAACTAATACCCTAATAATTAAAGGTTATCCTGTGGATTGAAACAAGGTACTGTGAAAGCCAAGATACATTGCATCATTTTAGATAATGAAGTACTGAAGCACGAGGCATAGTTTAACTTTTAAAAGGATTTAAAACCATAGAAGCACATGCATATGGCCTGACCCACATTGGCTCCTTAAAGGGAAATCCAACCTTGATAGCAAACTTGTCTAGAATAAAGCAACACAATTAGAGAAGCATACTGGTGAAAGCTTGAATGAAATCGGACAAAAAAATTAGAAAGTTACGAATTTTTGAAAGTTGCAATTACTTAGGTATGGGCTCTTCAAATTGGCTGAATTGATAATGTCTAAGTGATGTAATGGCGTACAACTTTCCCATTTGCTCCAATACAACAAAAGACTAATATTTCAACTTTTCATTAATGTATGACTCGGGATGGTCTGTTCTTTTTAGATGACCTGTAATGTACTCTCCATGATATATTTTGAGTAGTGCCCCGAGGGTGAAGGCGCTTGGAAGAAAAACAGAAATTAGTGATATTTTTGTATGCGACAAACGGGAGAGTAATCCGTCACTACGTCACAATCTACTGACAAAATTGCCGATTTGAGATTCGCACAGCTGTAGTGATCTCATATTTCAAACACTCATAACTTTCTTAATATTGGTCCGATTTATTTCAAACTTTCGGCATTCTGTTTCTCGGATTTTATGCTTTCATTCAAATGAACTTATTAGAAGGGTTGGATTGCCCTTTAAGCCCAAACTTGGAACAAGGCGATTTTGACAACACTTTAAACACTTTAAAGACCCTGGTGCTTATTCACCCGTGGCAGAAATATTATGAATAGCGTATCATTGGACAGAAAATAAGTTACCCTTTATCATGAAATCAATTTCAAAGTCATATTGATTATGACTTTCTAATTAAAGGCATTGTTAAACAATGCCAAATGTGAGATGCATGGCCCTACGTGTTATCAGCGTCTGTGATATGATGTAATATTGAAGCCCTAAACAAATTGCGCTTCAAAATGATCATGAAGTGCCTCAAAAAAGTAAAAAATCTTTGAGTGATCGGTTTTACCATACTCATTTTCCCCAATAGACTGTAAGTGTTATAAATTCAAATCATAAATATCTTGATAATCAGACGGGCGCTCGGCTTGTAAACGCCATGGGATTCCTGACTGACCTAAAGGTTTATAATTATGATTGCAGTAGCCCTATGAGCTAAATACAGGGTTTTGTATAGAATCTGAGACAAATTTACCCAATCCCTTTAAGAGCTACCAAAGTTGGGTACACCTCTTTTTTAATACGCACTGTATAGGAAAATGAACGGAGCCCTAAGTAGGCTTTGATTTATTTCCTTCATTGATTAACAAACACAAGAACTTTCCGCCAATCGTTGTTCTTCGCGCAGATGATGTCTTACTATGATACAAGGAAATGTTTCAAATAAGCATGGATAAATCATATAAAAAAACAAAATAAACCATGCCAGTTAATGTTTAAAATACACAATCTTTTCAGCAGGAAAGGGAATGTTTAGTTATCTCATGCGGTAATGACATGTTAAAAAGCGGAAATACATGGTTCTACTAGGACTTCCCTTGCTGCAAAAGAAGATTCCTGTTTAAGATTGAAAGTCTAGGAAAAATACTGTAAGCATGACAAGCAAGAATTAAAATTAGGTATATAATATATAATTTTATATATACGTTTGAGGCTGAGTGTGTGTATGTATGTGTGAGTGTGGGTGTGTAGGTGTATGTGTATCTGCATGGGGTGATTAAGCATAACACATGAATTATTGAAGAAAAAGGACGGTCAAGATGACAAACACTAGAATTCAGTTTGCCATCGTGTGAGAGTGGTCGTGGTATGGGTGCGTGTACATACATAAATAACCCTGTTCAGTGACCTCTTATTGAATTATAATTCCTCTTCCAAAGAACAAAAATGACAGCCGATGAGTATTGTGAATATCATGCCATTGGCTATGCCTATGGCACCATTTTATTGTCTAGTTAGATTTAGACATTTTATAGAACATCCATTGTCTTGGTAATCGTCTTTTTAATTAAAGAAATTTGATAAGGCCTATTAATATCAGTGAATACGGCATACCATCGAGCTCCGGACCCAAACTGTGATGCATAACGTGGAGTTTTGTTTAAAAATATAATTATTGCAGAAGATCATAAATTTACACATCGTGATTTAACGTCTGCTAAAGATGGGAAAATATATATGTATATATATATATATATATATATGAATACACCCAACACATACAACCACATACCCACACACACACGCACACACACACACACACACACACAACAAACAACAAGAGATATGTATGTTGACGTGTCAACCCAAATTTTAACAAACAATGAGTACACTACGCTCAGAAAACTCGTAAAAATAAAATAACATATTAAAAGGGATGAACACTGTACTAAAAAAAGGGTTGATGCTATTCCATATATCTTTCAGGTCGACAAGGCACGATTATTAGTATTACCCCCCCCCCTAACAACAACAACAACAAACAAACAAACAAACAAACACACTCAACGAACTGATTAACGATGATGATAGGCAGAGGATTTTGTTGATGTGCGTGACTCAAAATAATGATAACGCCGTATTTAATCGAAGGAGTCCATGTCTTTGTCACTAGCAGCTGATTTGATATTATGAATATTTAAATTAAGAATCTGCAGGTCTAATTGTAAAATACTAAATAAGAAGATTTGATAATGAAACAGAAAGTCAAGAAGAATACGGAAAGCGCAGAATCAAAACAATTGCCAACTCATTACTCGTGAGATTCAGCTCCAGATTTTGTACACTTTTGTATACTTTGTATTCTTGCATAGCGCACATCATTTAATATGATACGTATCACATCGCGCCCATCCTGTATTCAGAAGGTATTACTCCCCCAATATCCATTTTTGGATACAGTTTTTATGTTTTACAAAAGATTGCCACGCCTTCAAGCTGAGCTATGTGGCAAACCTTCTGTATGATCTTTTTATGTTAATATCATAATGTAATATCAATTATATAATTTGTTTATTATGTCGTAATTAATAATGTTTGTTTGTTTGTTTTTTAATCTTATTTCTACATTTTTCGACACAATACAGAGTAATATACAAACTAGGTACACACACACACATATAAATATAAATCGCCAAAGTCAAATGCATATATAATCATATCACAATATAAATCAGTTAAATAATTTACCTTAAAAACCCCTTAAAGTTGACAAATAATTTCAAAATTGAAAAAAAAGAAGGAGACCGCCGTCTTAAGCTAGAGCATGAACGTGATTGGGGCCTCAGGAAAGGAAGCTTTATGGGTGACCAAATTTATGATATATATAATCAGAAATTAATTAATTATAACAGCCACATAATGGGGGAAATCAATTTCTTCTTTGAAAGGTAAAAACTGATATGCGTTGAGTTTAAATGAGTATATGATGTTAGTGTATATCTTTTATGAAACGTGTTATTTTTGTTCTTATTTATGTGTGTGCATGTGCAAGTGTGCGTGCGAGCTCTTGCGTTTGGAGCGCTTATTGAATTATGACTTGTATGCTGATAATAATTTACGCTTCATTGCAGCCTTGAAAGAAAAAATCGTACTGCATGATTTAACAGTAGGTTGGAGACTATCCCATAGGTCAGGGCCATGGTGTCGGGTCGATTAGCAATTTCAGGTTTATAAAATGATATTCTGAGAGTTTCGTGTCGGTTGTGGAATGTCGAAGGAAGAAGGTAATTGGAGTATTTGAACATAAAGATTGCAACCTGCAAAGTATCGATTGAAATAAAGATTGAACAAAATTGTTAATTTTTACAGCTTCTGAAAAAAGGGCTCTAAATTTGCTAAAAATGATGGTCCGGTACATACGCGAACAGCCCTTCCCTGCAATATATGAATCGGAGTTAGTTTTTCTTCGCACAACTTGCCCAACAATATTACAATAAGTATAGAAGTACCATAGTATATTAAACGATACAAACAAAATCTTTTGAGTTAAAAAATGTTTCATTTTACAAATAATTCTTACTCCTTTAGATATAGATGTTGTAATATAATTTAAATTGTCATTCTCTGTTACAAATTCATCTATAATCACTCCAAGAAACCTAAAGTTACGCTTTTGTTCTAAGGGCAAGTTATCAAGCAATGATTGAAGTATATCCAGAAATAGGGACTTTGGAAATTACTAATTCTGCTGATCCAGAATTATGTATCATAACAGAGAAAACTATATAATACTTTAATGAGTACAGTACGATCTACCAAACTCACAAAATGAAATACTGAAATGGATGGATACCAAACTCGAAAATAGATCGACAAATTGTCTCTATATATTCCATGTTAACATAACACGATTAATAGTAAACTGATTTAAAACGCTGATGGGAAGCATTTCTCAATGTGCATGACTCATATTATAACACCTTATTTAAATGAGGGAGTCGAGGTTTGTGTCACCGGCAGCTGATTTGGTGTTATGAATATTTAAATTAAGAATCGGCAGGTCCCAGGAAGATACTAGTAAAACACTGAATAAGTAGACTGGATTATTAAAAATGCATTAAAGCAAGAAGAATACAGAATGCTAACAATTAAAAACCGGCTTAATAACCCTCAAGCCAAAATGGAATCAAAGAGGTGTGTATAAATCAAGATCGTAAAATCACCTGCTTCTCTTCCTCAACCACGATGAAATCTAGTCAGAGTCAGTTACACTTGTGTAGGTCTATTATCAATTTTAGTATACCTGCATTTTAAAGGTGCTGTCATGCCTGTTGCATCATTAGGGACTTTTCGATTTGCACGTCGACATAGTGGACTGCTACGTGTGACGTGCAAATCGAAAAGTCCCTAACGTCAGCGGCTGTCGCGCGGGGCCCTTGATGTGCCATCTCAGAATGATATCGTCTGAAAAGTAAGTGCAAATTAAACTGAAAGAATCTTTCTTAGTAACTGGCATATGAGCAAATGGTTTTACAGGCTTGATAATCGCAGGTAAAAATGCAACTCGAATTGACGCCTCGTGTGCAACGGGCTTTATACAAATAACATCCGGCTGTGAGTTCATTAGTTGAAATTAGCGCACGTGTTAAACTTTTAAAAATTCTAAAGCTGTGACACGTAAGCCGAGTGGCTATGAGTATGAACATGATAAACATGCTTTGGACAATTCTAAAATTACAAAGTTCGGAATTTTTTTTATTCATGTACGAATTGAAAGGTGTGTCAATATAAGCATGAACGATCCCCGTTTTAAGATAAATAAGTAACTATTGAACAAAAATATGATTTAATCTAAATCTGACTGGTAATGTACATTCATTTCGTATATGCATAACGACGCGGGGTTGAGTGAACTTAGTTAATCTTTGAATACATGCAATTGGTTTTGACCTGTGAATTGAAGAAATCATGATTAATTTTGATATCCGTAAAAGATTTACTATTCATTCTCAGGAGGCAAATTTTATTACATGAGAGTTTCGTCCAAAGAATAAGATATTGTAGTTGAAGAAAAAAAAAAACAACTTAATTTTGATTATGAATTTTCCGCTTCATGGCAGCCTTGACAGAATATAATTAGTACATGATATAATAGTAGTTTGGAGATTATTCCATAAGTCAGGGCCATGGTGTCGGATAAATTTATGCGCAATTCGCAATTTGGGGATTATCAAATGAATTTTCTGAGAGCTTCGTGTCGGATAAGAATGGATTGTGTTGTTGATAACAAACAGGTTGTGGAATGCTGAAAGAAGGTTATTGGATTATTTGAACATAAAGATTGCAACATGTAAAGTATTGATATTAAAAACTGTTAATGTTTTCAGCTTCTGAAATAAGGGTTCTGCATTTGCAAGAAATGATGATCCGGTACCAATGCGAATAGCTCTTTTTTGCAACAAATGCATGGTATTTAGTTTTGTCTTCGCACAACTTTCCCAAACAATATTACAATAAGTAACTTTATTCAACATCTGCCTGGATAATAAAAACAATCCGTTAATCAGCAGTATTATAAAGACGGAAGGTAAGTGTGTGTGTGCGTGTGTGTGTGTGTGTGTGTGTGTGGGAGGGGGTGGTTGGGCACCACACGTAGCATGATAGCCCTCCTTGTGTGTGTTTTGGGTTTTTTTACAGACGTGTATCAATCAGATATGATTATTTACGTCTGGGGACCGACCTTTAAACGTCACCATCCGAAAGACATGACTCAGTTTCAAACCTGCGTCCTCGGCTGAATCAGTTTTGTAACTTCCACTGTTAGCTGGATTACAGGCGCACGCCACAACGCCTCCTCCTTGTCTATATAAGCCCAATATTTAAAATGCAATATGGTTATTATGCAACGAACACATTTTGCTGGTAGCCTTGTACATGCAAGTATCGACTATACGTGATTTCATTGGGCATTTTATTAAGGGCCTCTAAAAAGGGAGCGTCGTCTCGCGTATAATGAATCATGGATAATTGCTAGGTGCTAACGTTAATTAGAGTCATGCATTTCCAGGAGATACAAAGAGCCTTTGAGTATTTTACGTCACGATGTACCAGATAAAGGGGTCCACTGTCCTCGATTTTTTAAATTTTTTTTATAGCTGTTTGATAATTTTCTCCTTATTCCATGACGAGGAGAACTACAGATTCTACAGATTATGATCCATGCCCATGGCGATTTTACAACACATGCTCTCACGGCTGTTCCTCCGTGATTAATTTCTCACCCAAATGAAATTTCTGACTTCATCCCTGGACCCCAACACTCTACCTTTCCGTTATGGTACCCCTGTTGCCAAGAAGACCAACATCGACGGTCGAAGATCGACATGAGACCGAACATACATTTAATTAATCGCAAATGGCAAAAAATCGTTCGGTTTTGTGACTCAGATATAAAACTAAAACTTACTTTGAATGGACCTACATCCCCCTCACAATCCAAATCCTAACCTGGTATATTGGACGAAACGAATGTTTCATTCATAACTGTAGATTGCTTTGTTCATAATTGCGAGATATGATATTCTGAAGAACCCCAGCTTTTTGTAAGATAAACCACGATAATCTTATAAGCATACATCATATTTGATGTCACAGGTAGAAGAAGGATTTTTACCTCTACAAAATCAATGTTACTTTAGTAATCGGTTAAGTGTTTCACAGGAAATCATACTATCCCCACACTCGCCATACTTTCAGCCTCGTTCAGATATGGCGCGGTTAACCGCGGCGGTGTTATATGATGACGTAAAGTGTAATACGCTTCACATTCCTTTATCTTTTAACACCGAGCTAAAAATTAAATACGCGTATGACCTTTGTTGCTCGCAGAGGCCATTAAATGACATGTAAAAAACCGCGGCGGTATGTTTTCCGGCGGTTTACCGTGCCATATAAGTTGAGTACTAGTCATGCAATTACACTGTCATGAATGTGAAATTAACTGTCTATTGGGAAAGGTTGGATTCTGTAGTACATCATAATTGATGTATACCGTGAAGTATAGGAATGGTCAAAATGAGACGGAATTGACTAAGTCTTGATGAAGATCACATGTACCGCAGTCAGAGGTTTATAGGACTGAACACAAATCTTTGGTTCACACTTTACAGCTATTTCTCGCCATATTTCAAAATTTTGTTAACGACATTTTTTCTTCTATTACATTGTTCTAAACTGGCATACAAAGAAGGACAAAGCTGACAAATGATTTCTCATCTTTACTATAACCCAGTCTCCTGTCTAAGACCAAGTGTGTTTGTGGTATAATAACAAATTCACTTGGTAGTTTTAAGTAATGACTCTCGTGAGGATATCTAGATGGCTCAAAAGCAGAGACATATTTTTTTGAAGAAGAAAAAAATAACAGGCCATACGACCTCAGTAATTAATTTAGTCATGGGTTCATGCATCGATGCGTCCAAAGCTACTGACGCAATTTCGTGAGGAAAAGAAATATGAAGGTCATACAACCTTTGGAAATATAATACCTTTGTTAGGTTTTAAATATATGTTGAATGGCCAGATGTCTGTAAGCTCAACTGTGTTTGTTGTATAATAACAAATTCACTTGTTAGTTTTAAGTAATGACTCTCGTGAGGATATCTAAATGGCTCAAAAGCAGAGACATATTTTGTTGAAGAAGGACAAAATAACAGGCCATACGACCTCAGTAACTAATTAAGTAGGTTCATGCATCTATGCGTCCAAACTACTGACGCAATTTGTTGAGAAAAAAATATGAAGGTCATTCAACTTTTGGAAATATCATACCTTTGTTAGGTTTTAATGAGATTTTGAATGATGTCTGTAAGTGGTAAGCTCTCTGAAGCATATTTAGTCTCATATTGTTAATTATTATGATCCGTTATAACGGTAACAATGCCTCCATAAGTATAGTAACGATTTTTTTGTTGCCGAAGAAACAAATACACAGGTCACACATCCTTTGTAAATATCATCATACCTTTCTTAAATTTTAATGTAGAAAGATTATGTGTATGCGTGGGATGCTAAGGGTAATCTATATCAGTATTTGGGAGAATGTCGATCATCCTGCTCCCTTTTCCATCTGAATCAATCCGAGCCAGTTTTTTTCCTCATGTACACAATGACTGAAACGACCAACCCCCAAAGTGACATGAAATTTTTGAGGTGCTTTTTTATCACTCCAAAATTATTTGACATGCAAAAAAGGTGTATCACACTTCCAGGTGTCTTAATGGAGGCTAAATTTGCTGTTGGGGAGGGGCGTGTTTCCACTCCGTGTTTTCTCCTTTTCCAATTTTTAAACTGGGGAATAAAACGGTTCATTTACTTTTACAGTCGACTCTAACGGTTCGTTGGAAGACTAAATACCACTATCAATATGGGAACCATAGTCGAGTGGTTTGATCACTTGAATACGGTTTTGAAGGTCACGGGCTCATGCTCGGGCTCGGCACTACAATTTGTTTAAGGCTTGAATGTAAATATGCCTCTCACGATTCAGATGACGTAAGTCACGTCTCCTGGTAACGATAACTAGAGTTAGGTAATGGCTATAAATAGCACTGGCAAGCCGCATAAACAAGTAAACAAAAATGAAGATGTACCCAAATTTAGACACGATCGCAAAGACTTTCAGAAAATCAAACTAACGCAGTTGTAATAGCCTTGAAATGTGCGAACATGGAAATGCAATTACGAACTTACTTGATTTAGATGGGATTTACAAAATCGGGCAGTGTAATTACTCTTCAGTTCGATCATTTCTTGAAAGACTTTGCGATGGTTAAAACAAAATAATATTAGGAATGAAATGTTTAGCAAGGAAACACCTCAACCGTTATTGTACTGTCCTTCTGAGTAAATATTATTTGAAAGGTGCGAAAGTTACAAAAAAGAAAAGAAAAACACTTCTTCGTCATGTACTTCATGATGACAGGATGCTTAGGGACTATAATAATCGGTAAAGTAGACAGCACTTCGTGCCGTGCAATCCTACGTCGGTAAAGTAGTTAAAATTGATTTAAACGAAGACATATCTACTCGAGAGTGACTGCAAATACTCCTTACCATCTGCTGTCGTCAATTGCACCTCTTTGGAACTTTTCAAGCAGAAGGTGCAACACATTTAATAAAGAGAAGATCGAGTTCTGGGAAGAGGTGAAAAATAATTTGTGAGCGTTATCATTGTTATTATGCAAGTGTGGAAGAACATCAGATAAAAAATGTTCTCTGAAAAGCATGGCTCTTCAAATGCCTTAATATTCTAAATATGGCATGTAACAGCATACAAATTGGGACGGATTTTTATGCCACATGTTTGTGTAGTCCCATATACATCTTTCTGTGTACAGTGCTTGTAACTTTACCAAGACTGGGCCAAATTTCTTATCATTTTGATGATTCCATAACTTTGCAGTACACACCAATACTTATATGCTAGATGATCAACCCTTTCTGATCGATTCCACGCCGTTTCTTTCACAATGCAATCGCATGACCAGAACTCAACTTTATCTTTAAGCTCCGTTGAGCTTCAGACAGTTTTTAGCTGCACATAGAATTCTTGTAGAGCCTTTTACGGCGGTCTGTACTATACTGGAAGAAGAGGAAAAAACGAAATATATTCTCTTAATTATATTCTCTCTTGCAAGCATTCACCATCCGGAACTACTTCAAACAGAATTAGTTACAGAAATAATTAAATATGATGAAATATTCTATTGTTGAATTTCAGCTGCAATTATGAGTGGAAGGAGGCATTGAATAGGTTGAAGGTTTTAATTTCAATTTCAGGTTTCAATTTCATACGGCCCTTTCCATCATTTTTAATGAATATTATACCATACCCAACTCTAGGAGAAGAGAAATATAACAGCTTATTGATTGGCACCAATGAGCATGACTGACAGAGGTTTCTTCATTGTATTTATTTGAATCGCTATACTCTGTTTAATGTTGAAGAATTTCACAAGGCCCCGAAATCCAATTGTACACGATTGCTGTAAAAATGTAGATTGATCGTACCGCTTTGCCGTAGCCAGTTATTGATTTAAGTCCCTCTTAAGCCTTCTCAGTTATGAAGTGGTAAACCGCGGCGGGTTTATTTCAAAATGACGTGGACTGTAATACGCTTCACATTTCTAGATCTTATAACACAGAGCTAGGTAAAAACACGCAGGCTCTTCGTTGCCCGCAATTGCCATTCTTTTACATGTAAAGAAAAAACCGCGGCAGTATACCGCGTCATATCTGAACAAGCCTTTACCGGTCAACCATTTTATCAATTAAAAAAAAAAATTAATGCACATAAGAAGGATAGCAATCACACATTATTCTCGAGCCCCCGATGCTCCAGTGTCCAGTGAAATGTTGCTAGTCTAGTAAGGTTGCACTACCCTTCATGAATGAGGCACGATTTCAGTTTGAAAAGGATCTGTCAATTATCGGCGATGAAAAGAACTATTAAAGCAACCTTTTTTTTTGGTAATCATTTTGAATTCATAAATTTTCTGCAATGCATCAGAGGCGCTTCTGTTACCTTGAAGTAATGCATGCCCTTTGATATGTCAAGCTCTATAATGATCCGTCCTTGACAATATCGATGGCTGCAAAGCATTTCGTGCTCTCGCTCGCTCTCCGACTATTAATTTAAGTCTACTTTAATTTCATAAAAGATTTTAGCTTGTGATGTTTATGCCCCAGTCCCACGAACGAGATCGACACCACACCGACAATTAAAAAAAAGTCAAATAATTGTGGTTGTGATAATTCTTTATGAAAATGACAGATGGATTGATTTAGAAGTAAGAATCTGTATCACATGCAATGCAATGTAAACAAAGAGAGAGAGAGAAAAAAATATATAATATTACTTACACAGAAAGGCCATAATTTGTCGGTGTGGAATCGGTTTTGAGTAGGTTGGTCGGTGTCTCAGTCACACCACCAAACTAGGCCTGTCTTCATCAGACCGAAGTTGCAAAATAACCCGCTATTTTAACTAGCCCGATCTCAAATTCGCCAGCTAATTTGCGTTTTCATCAGCCCGCATTTGGTCGAAGAAATATCCCGAGAAATCTTGGTCTTGTTTCCAAAATAACCCGCTATTTGGGAAATAGCGGGCTAATTTGCGCCCGTCCGAACTAGTTTGCGATGAGCGTATCGGTCTGGTGAAGACGCAATTTCGAGCTTCGAGAAAATATCCAGAGTCTGAAGATAGCGGGTTATTTTTCAACTTCAGCGACTCAAAACCGACCGATTCTTGGTCTGGTGTCGGTCTTGTTGTTGCGACTGGGGAATATCAATAGACCGAACAAATATGACATTACAGGGGATGGCCATTGTTTGTCGGTGTGGAATCGGTTTTGAGTCGGTTTGGCGGAGTCACTGAAGTATGAGTATGATGAATAGTAACCTACAAGGTTAACGTTAAAGTACCACTTATATGCCGTGAAAATTTCACAAACATTATCAATTATTAACTCAGTTTTTCCAAGAAAATTGACTGGCTTTTGAAAGAGATGCCTTGACTTTGAAAACATGAAAATTCATAATGTACAGTTTATGTTCCCAGGGCTTGAAGATTTCGCGTTAATGTAAGTTTCAGGAATTTCAACAATAAAAGTTGTTTTTATCGTGTCAAACTTAAAAATTACGTTCGTAACCGAGGTATCATTATTATGAGATGTTGTTTTTGACAGATGACTGGTTTTATTTCGATTCCATGAGATGTCATTCTTCAAGTTTGATACAAAAAGAAGATAACCAACAAGGAAATAGTCAGATTCTCCCCTTTGTGGATGACATTTCGTTTCCGTTTTCATCTTGTCATATCATATCGGATTTAGGTCAATACTTAATGCCGAATGAAATTTGATATACCTTATCGACCAGCATATTCCGATCGTCAGGGGTAGACCGTGAAACGTGCTGGCTAAAATTCTTTTTTTTAACCTGAAGTTCTTAGAAATGTATGTATTATACGTAAGCTGACGCACGTTTCTTTTCCAATGATAGAAGAACAAAAATATATAACAACGTTGATGGCATTTGGCATCATTGGATTTTTGTAATTTTTATTCAATCAAACAGGTTGCTTACTATTGTTATAATACGTTGTAAACATGCACAATAGAAAAGAGAATCAAACAAAATAAACTTATCAAAGCAAAAACAGATTGGGATACGGGCCATTAACGATAAAGACCCATATTATACTATCATAACTTTAATTAAGTATTTCGATGAGATCTCGTCCACATTTTGTATAGAGACATTTTCACCAGAAATCTACTGCGTCAAAATATTAGAAATGCAAGATGTAAAGCTTACCAGCTTACCAGCTTACAATAATTGCAGCTGGAATAAAATATCCCACAATTCCACCAAATTGAATATCAATATTGTTCTATGCTTTGGGGTGTCTTTGCATCGTCAGAATGAAATGTTATTCAAAATTGACGGAAATATATGATTCTGTACGAAAAAATGCGTCAGTGAACAAATACATTTAAAAGTATCAGATCCTTTGCTTGAATATGTTGACATTTCGATGCATTTCCTTGTCAGCTTGACAAATTTGTCGATGTTTAGGGGCCTATCTCACTGAGCGGCGAATGTTTGCGAACGTAGCGAATTTGGGGTTTCGCCAGGGTTCGTAAACGGTTGCAAGAAAGTTCGCAAACAGTATTCATTGTCGCAAACAGTTTTTTCTCGTCGCAAAACAGTCGTAGGCCTTTACAAAACAGTCGTAAGCCTTTGCAAACGGTTGTAAGACGGTGTCGCTGAAGTTCTTTTTGATCCCAAAATCCAAAATTCGCAACGTTCGCAAGCATTCGCCGCTCAGTGAGATAGGGCCTTTAGGTCAACATCTTGCACGAAATGTAATCTGATGCACCTGTTCGACCAGAATTTTCTTATTGTATAGGTGAAGATTCTAAGTCGGGAGACACCGAGGTTATAAATACTTTAACATGCACTGACTGATGTATTCAAGGAATCTATATTGAATTATCTTTATGCCAGTTCACAGAGGTTTTTTTTAATTGACTGTCTACAAACTAAATCGTTATTATCAATACCTGATATAGTATGTATAACGTACGGAATGTCTTCTAATGTAGACTGAAGCATGTTAAGGTTCGGATTCCTGTTTTCATTCAAATGTTTATTTATATTTCATGCTATGACATAAATAATATTATTTACCTAAATATCTATATCATGCTTATGTAATCGTTATAAGATCAACAAGAGTATTCGGCTGACGGAAGTCGTAATAGCATTTGCTTTAATCATATTTAATCTCTTTGACATGTTTGTTGACCTGTTTTTCATGTTACAAACTTTCTGATTGTTTGAGCTGAAGTACGTATGTCTTCGAATAATCGCACATTTATCATTCACAATGTGACCATTTTATGTGACGTACGGGTACCGCGTCACTCCATTCTAACCTGATCACTTTCAGCATGATATATACATAAACCCCTCATAATATGTGCTTTACAGAGTGAAAACAGAATGAATACCAACTTGAAATCTTAATATCATAATGGTATCGCTGGTACAAGCGAACTTCATCTCAGGTTTTTTGAAAATTATTTCCATCGGGTCCGTAGACAAACATCGATATACACGCCCCATTGTAAACTTCATCTATCTTTCATTTGTAATCAGGATAATTGGGCTCCTACCTTGCCGGAGTTTAATTTCATTCAGATTAACTTTGAATTTTGCTTCTATTAACCTAAATAACTATACAATCAATTCAGTCAATAAATCATTTATTTCCCTCGTGACTTGAACCTGTCTCATAAAGATGAAATTACGAACTTATGTTGTGCGTTCAGGTTGTTTTGCCACGTTTGAAATACATCAGTTGACATTACAGGGGGGTGTTTCACAAATATCCTAAGTTGAACTTATCTCCAAGTTGGACTTAACAATTATGGAAAGCCGTTAGCATCTTTGAAAATATTTTGTAAAAGATATTTTAAAAGGCATAAAATGTTGATTCAAATCATTCATATTTTCTATCATCAGGGAGATTTCATGTTCTTGATGTGACATTTATGAAAAGTCTAAAATACTTGCATTTTTGCTTTTGAATATATTTTATATTAAGGCTACAAATGGTTCTCCATAATCTTTAAGTCCAACTTAGAGTTAAGTTCGACTTAGGATCTTTGTGAAACACACCCCTGAGGTATCTAAAAGCGTGATGTTATACCATGAAAAAATCTTTATTCAGCCTAACTGTTTCTTCGAAATCGGGATAAAAAATATAAATATATTTGCGATGTATCTAGAATTATGACTATTGATAAGATTATAAATAGTATGGTAATCTATAAAGTATATACATGTATACTCTTTGGAAATATGAAGTAATTTTGTTGAAATGTTTTGTTTTATGGAATGTTTGCAGGATTCTGAGTGAACACATAAACACAGGCTTTGTGATTTCCCACTTAAGACGTTATCATATAGAATACAGGAATTGTCAAAAAGGTTAATACTTGGGAAATAATCACCTTGACTCTCTCTCTTTTCGGATCTTTTATCTTGTGGGAAGTATTGTTTCTTCTTTCTCTCGTAAAATATCTGTTCCTAGCAGTTATACCATAGGGAAATTATCATATGACCTTTTTCTTATACCTCATAGGATTCCTACACATAAGTTAGAAACTAATTGTAATTTTCAGAATTGCATAGATGGACTTCGATCCCCCTAAGAACATGATTATGAAGCGTTCTTAATACGTTAATGGTAAGGTCGATTTCACATGGGAATATATCCCTATTTTATCATTAATTATATTCCAACAGCAAGGCAAACCAGCAACAACAACAACAACAACAACAAAAATCGCCTATGAAAACTATGAATAGAATTTTCCGATTTACGTTTATCTTTTAATGTTGTACGAGGCATTAAAGCTCAAGTCATGACATTATATCGCTTGATTATGGATGTTTGGAGTCAATATGTATTAAACAGTTAAAATGAATTCGCCAAGAATAAAACCTTGAATTAGATAAACAAAATAAACATTCGTAGTTTCTAAATTTTCATCTCATCCAATCAATCATCAATCCTATATATTCATTTTATCTCCCCCTCCGCTAAAATGTATATTACTTCACGGTTTCCATTAAAATCTATAAGACTGAACAATAATAGATGGATTTGATTATCGTAATGTATTTTCATTGGTCGATGTACATTGACTCGTGAGTGACTGTTCTTTTCATCAAGCTTTTCCATCGAAATATAATTTAATTTCTTTCGTGACACAAACTGCACTTACATCTAACAGTTTAGAAAAAAAACCTTTATCAACTGTAATGATGTTCATAAAAATAGTAATAATGATCCCTAAAGGCAGGCGTGATAAAGGACACTGTAAGTGAATGATACACATTGGACATTTTTTTTTAATGAGCAATACTTTCACGAATCCTTGACAATAACAAAGGTTTTGCCGTGAGCTCCAACAAATTAGAGATCAGCAATGTGATGTGGTATTTGAATGGATGAGATCTCTAAGTTATTACACATTCGTTAAAGAGGTCGCAAATTTACAATTGAGGGTAATTGTATGCGGGGGGTCGTTTAAGGTTAAACCTGAAGCTAATTAAATATAGTTTATTAGATTTTCGACTGAATACAGTAATGAAATACACTAAACTATAGATGTGGCCAATAACTAACTTTACCCATATGTATATTCATGTAAGTAAATTGTGAATCGTCCCACCCATCTAATGTACGAAAAGGCCAAAAGCATTTTTACAAGACTCGCAGACATGCCTCCCGCCGAACTGCCCCAGGAACACGAATACATTACACGTTCATCCACTATATTTCTTACATCCACCCGCACCCACATATACCTACGCCCTCACGCACATAAATAAAGAGGTAATCTTGCCGACACTAAAACACAAATCAATGATAAGAGCTAGATCACAGACGTCTCTAAGGCAACAGACCTTCATGCTTTTAGCACACCAGCTGTTTAGTTGGCGTCGAAAACAGGATATCATGAAAACACCATGCATTATTGAATGGAAATGTAAAGGGGACAATCGACCAAAATAGGACTTGAATCAAACACAGACCAGAAAGAGAAATAGGTAAACAGATATATAAATAGATAGATAGATAGATAGACGGAGAGTTAAAGAGGGGAAGAGAGAGAGAGGGGGGGGGGAGACTTGAAAAAAGGATGATGGGACCCCTCCCAGATCCTAACCCAAATCGGTTCAGCCTTGTTAATTCACATTTCATCTATGTACCGAATAAGACCGGTGACTCTCTTGTACCATCCTAGTCTGCTAGTGCACCTCTATAGTTCCGGACCCATGACACGCCAATGTCGTAGCTAGGGAGATGATTAGTGGATGAAGTAGGGACGGGGAACATATTAACACTTGCAATCTGTAAACGACCATCAATGTAAAATATTATAATTTAGGTGTAAGTAGAAATTTATGTTTTTATTTCCCATTGTATAACGTTGTAATTGCATCGCGGTGGTATTCGGTTTGTCTTTTTAGATCTCGAATAAAACACGATCGCAAAATCTTTGAGAAATCAACACAATGGCAATTGTAATACCTTATTTTACATCCCATTGGAATCATGTTTAAATTACGTCAGTGTTATGTTTGCGCGTTTTAAAAGGTGAAAGATAAGAATTAAGATAAGTCCATTGAAATGTGGATTTTCAGAAATTCTTTGCGATTGTGTTAATATATTAAACCGAGTAGCACCTTGACCAGACAGATTCTATTGTGGGTGGGGATGTGGGAAGGGGAGTATTGACTTCAATATGGAAGAATTTGGAAGCATTTGAAATCTCAGATAACTCTAGATTTTACACAAATCAATAAAAATGCACCTATCCCTCCGATCTCTCCATTTTTTCCCACCGAAGAACCACGGCGTCTAGCAACGAAGAAGATAACCTTCTTATTTTGACCCTTATAGCAAATCATGCCATTCAACTACTTCCGGTTGTTCCGGTATCGTGAATAGATAGACTCACCGCTCTGCAGAAGAGTTTTCAGAAACATCTTAAAAGCAAAAATTAGGGAGAATAGCTAAGGCGATCGCGATGTAGCAAACGCATTCCCGGAAGAAACAAATCTATTTTTCCTCTCCTCCCCTCCCTCCCGCTTAGCTTTTCTAAAAAGAAACAGACGCAGAATCTGAATGATTCAAGGTCATGAATTCCGTATTCAAAGAGCTAGAGTAATCGGAGAGACAGATTATATTCTATACGCATTCATAGCATTGTTTTCGCCCACTTTACAGACATTTCCAGCCTCCATGTATGACAGGCCTAAGCAGAGGCGGCGCTCCCATGGGGGCTAGGGGCACAGTGCCCCCACTTTTCAAGTACCCCAAGTAATTTTGAACAATTTGTTTATAATGGGGGAAACCAGGAAAAGAAACAGAAGAAAGAATGTGCGAACATTAGGTAATCTATTGAATATACAATAGAGTATTGAAAGTGCCTTTGAGTTCATTTATCGAAAGCCTTTGCGATTGTGTTTAAGAAAGGTTTTAGTGAGGAAATACACGACTAACAAAGTATCTTTTCTTTACATTCACTCTACCCCCGTAGCATTCCGAAACAAATAAATCTCCCATTCCCCCTCTACTTGGGCAATTTCGCGCAAAAGCGAGTGCCCTTGATTGATCATTGATTTTGTATGTATACTTTATTTTCAAGACGTATTGTAAAACAGTCTCTGAGCAACTAATACTTCAACAAGCTCTGCTTCTAGTTATTTCCTCTTTTCTCGTGCCATTACTATTATATTTGTCTTGTTTCATTGTATATTTTTTTGTAATATACTTATTCATTGTATTATGTTTTGCATGAGAAATAAAATCATTTGAATCTTTGAACCTTTGAATCTTACCTCCTCCTGCACCCCATGGCACTCTGTATGCACGCTTTATATTAGTGTGATGTATGGGCACACAGTAATATTGGCTGATTAACCGTATGATGTTTCAAGGCCATATTTATGTGCCGTATTAATATTTCATGAGTTTATTAATTCCTTGAACAACACCATGTCCATGTTTAATGTATAACCCTATTTTTTCATTTATTAATCCTAATTATGTAATTTGATGCTTGACTATTGTTATTATTTTGAAATATATGTGTCTTTGTTGGTTTTTGATTTTATTTTTGTTATTATATTTGTATATTCCTGGATGACCAGCCGTGTCATGCCTGGCACGGCTGAAAGGTGGAATAGTTTGCACGCAATACAAAATAAACAACAGTGATGGAAATCAAATCATGTTAATGAAATGTCCAGTAAAAAATTACGTTTTTGTAAGGATTGTACGGAGCCATGAGTAATAAATCTATGATTAAATTGATATTTGATGGCCCAGTGAAAGCTGCTCCTACTCCACAACCTGAGGTTAACTATGTTTTCGACCAACTTTGGAGCAATTTAATGCCAGGCCCCTTTTTCATAAAGCTTGCTATCAATAACAAGATACGATCATTGTTATAATATACTGAAATTCTTGCATTTGATTGGCTATGAGCAGATTTGTCGTAGATCTGCGCCAGTTATTATTACTAACAAGGCTTATGAAACAGGGCCCAGATTTCGATAATATTTTTCCCAACCACAATTACTGTTTACTACAAATTGAACAAAAATCAACCAAATTGGGCTATAGTTACTCAAAAGTTCGTCGTACACATAATATTAACCCTTTGTACACAGGGCATAATAAAGGCTTAAAAAGGCCATTAATGCATTAGCATCAGTAAGGAATACGCCGTCACGGTCAGATGAATAAGTTATTTTAAAATGGGATTCATTTCATGGAGGAAAGAGATTTATCTGATTTGGCTAATAGACCAAATTGTAATTCTTCTGACGACCATGTGGATTAAGGGGGGGGGGGGCTATTATTGCCACCCCATCAAGATGAAAAATAATGAACTTTTTTCCATCCCCGCTGATTATCATTGAAGTAGGCCTCCCCTTTTTAGTTATATTGTTCATTCTAATATTATTATACTCTTCTATTCAATCCCCTCTCCCTTTCCGTATCTTCTTCCCCCCTCTCTCTCTCTCTCTCTGTTTTTCTTCCCCGCTCTCTATTTCCCTGTCTCTTTTCCCTATGTCTCTGTCTCTGTCTCTCTTTTCCCCTACCCTTCTCTCTCTCTCTCTCTCTTTTCTCTCCCCCTCCCTCTCTCTTTCTCTCCCTCCCACTCGCCCTCATCCAACTTGTCAATCTTCTTCTTTCAACCATAAGGATAGGGATTCTCTTGTCAATAAATATATCAGAGCGCACTTTAACTTCACTCTTTTTTTCTTTCAATTCTATTGTTGACTAGAAAATCGATCTCTCTGTGTCTCTCTCCATCCCCCTCTCTCCTTTCGTCCCTGGGAACATTTTCCACGTGAATATAGCATCTCTTTTAGCTGTTATAGAGCGAATAATCGACAAAATGGACATCCATTACTACCCTTGAGCAGGTTGAGTGTATAGTTTAACATTTTAACTGACATATTGTCGTTATCTGATCATCACTATGATCTGTTAGAGGTAGTATGACCTTCCTCATCCATATGTCTTCACTTATGCCACCTGATGTCATCAGGGGCGTTCCGAGTCAATTTGTAATGGGGGTGGGGGCATTTACCGCTTGTGGTGGTTAAAGAGTTAACATGGCCACCACACAACCTACAGCCCGAGTATAACTAGATTGTGAAAGAAACTGATTTAGGATTATAAAAAAATGATATTTCAACGTTAATTCCTCGTGATTGGGGTAATAGTGATACCGAAATGTCAGGGTGAGACTTCATGTCGAAGAACAGAATGGATCGGATGTAAATCAAAGTAAACCAGTCCGACGACGGAGCCAAGATGGCCTTAAAATACCATGGAAATTAGGTTTTAATGACCATTTGTAATTCTGGTCAGATTGTTTTGCTTTGATTACTTGGTAAGTTACGCAGTATCATACCTTTTCTTTCAATAATGTACATGATTATCCAAGTTAATTATGCAGCTTTAATATTCTAGCAAATTTTGTTTTTCACGTAAGACGGGGGATCCAAGAATACATGAAAAAGGGAGTCTCAAGTTACATCGGGAAATAAAAATGAAAGAGTTATATTAATTTCACTTTGCTTTTCTATTCAAGACTGAGTTTGATAGACAGAACAATAATATTTTTTTTGGAATTTGACTGTATTTCAAAAGAGTATCGGGATAACTTTATCATAATCAAATTACTGCTGCTGATCAGTGCAGCAAAGAAAACTTGTTGCAAAATTATGACCAGGGCCTGGGAGAGAAAAATAAAATAAATGAAGATACAGGTAGACCGTCTGTTCCAATCAAGTCTAGTAGATGGTTATTAAAGAGTTTGGAAAATTGTTCAATTGATTAATTTTTTCCTGTCATTTAGGCAAAACTTTTAAAAATATGGGCAAAACATGTCCGCCGGTATGAATACATAAACGACGTATGAGTGCACATTCGTTGCATTTTGTTGCCTTTACCTTGACACCGCAATTCAAGTTCACTTTTAAACGTACAATTTAAACTCTGCTTTTCCCCAGGGGGTGCCACATGCACCCTAGTAGTGATGTTCATTTTTGCAGCTTGTGCAAGGTGTCCGGATTCTTCCTTTAAAAGAGAACGTGTTAGTCAGAGAGATTTTTTTTTTTGGGGGACATAGCACTGGAAAATGGGATGACGGCTCCATTGTTTTCTTGTCAAATTTTCCTGGATTTATTTCTCCCTTAGTTTATTCACTATAGTAATTGGAGAGGCCAATGATGTCATATGATATTATCGTAAACAATTTTGTAAAAGATTTGAATATGGAGAATGCTTCCAAAGCATATGTGGCGGTAGAAGCATTATGAAATTAAAGTCCTTCACAAAGCTATTAGCTAAGTGGTTATATAACTTTTTGTCCACAAAGAAAGAAATTTATACAGCCTACAGCTTGACGGAGACATGAATGAAATATGACCTAATTTTAGGAATCCATTATGACCATGCTGAAAACCTCTTAGCCTTGATGATATTCGATAGTGTTTTCACGGATTATTCGCCTATGTTTAAAGATTAAAAGGGAATTTGATAGATACGTCGTCTTGTTGTTACACTGATAAAAAAAGCATGGAATGGACGTTCATGAAGAAAAGGACTGAACATTAGTATTAGAGAAAAAAACGGAGGTGAGATAAAAGTGATAATTAAAAATTATGAATAGTCAGGATTCAATAGAATCATAACTTGAATATGTAGCAATAATGCATGCAGTGGACTTTCATGAAGAAATGAAAGAAAGATACAGGACAGATATTGAAAGACAACCCAGTGAAGGCGAGATAAATATGATATTAATAAAAATACACTTGTAATCGGAAAAGTCTGGATGAAATGAAATTAAATAATTATATGTTAATGGCTGCCTTTGAGTGGTATATCAGATATATTGCATTAAATTTTGCACGAGTCGAAGACGAGAGCATTATTCATACTAGCTCAATGCAATATATCTGATAAACAACGAAAGAAAGTCAATATAAATATTATTATACATTAAAAAATGTTTTAAAGGATTGAAAAGATCAATTTAATAACCAAATTCCGATGATGATGCACTACATAAAACAAGAGTTTCCATGGCAATTTTCCAATCAAACATTTTCTCGACTAGCCTTAAAGCAAAATTTAAAGTCGAAATGTAAGATGAATTTTGAATTTAAATTGTTGTTTAAACGCAATACTAACAACGCATTTTACATTATATAGTAGTTATTGTCACATTATATACAGCGATTGCAGCTTTTGCTCATGCGCGCGCGTGATTGAATATTATGAGAAACTCACGCTGATTCTCCATCGTTGGAGTGACGTAATTATACGGAGGAAAAGCAATATGCTGACAATATTGAACTCGATCAAAGAAAGGGAATCAAAATCATACATGATTTTATTCTCCGGGAAAATAGGCTCGTATGTTTAATAATAACTTGTATTTAATCGTCGTGATAATGCATGTAGTGGGCATACACGAATTGTGAAAAAAGAAAGTTAAGACAAAAATCAGTTGAGGTGAGATAAAGGGATAATGAACAAAAAACACAGTCGGGATTTAATGGAATAGTTACCATGGTAACTTGGAGAGCTGTCGTGGTGTAGTGAGTGACCATCTTAAATATAATTACCATCTCGTCCGAAGAGGCTTTCAACAACAGCAGGAAAACACTTCTTTAAATGTGACTCTCTTTCCCCAGGTTAAGTGAATGCCTTGAAAAGTTGAATGTTTAGATTTGACCTAAAGCTAGAGCAAAGGCATTCGTGTAAAGGCAATTGAGCGCAGAATCGTTGTCATTATGTAGTATAAACATCAGTCTTATCAACGTCGTTTTCGTTGTCGCGTCGTCTTGGAGAGGTGTTGTGGTCTAGCGCATGGATAATTCACCAGACCGCGAACCACAAGGTACGGGGTTTGAATCCATGTAACAGCGTCTTTTGACAAGACATTAATCTACATTTGCCACACTCAACACAGGTGAATGAAATGGGTACCGGTCGGGATTAATTCCTTCAAGCTTCAAAACCTTTATTGGAAGCGTACATAGAGACATTGGTAAAATGTACGTTAAACAAGAACTTAGTATTATTATCATTTGTATCAATGCCATTGATATAGATTAAAGAAAACTGGAAACACTCCTAGTAAGAAAACGATGTCAAAACTAGAGTATTTATGCTCCAATAATTTTCTTGTGCTAGTTTTGGATACAAATTAATTTCTTATTCGTCTAAACTTCTTCGAAAATGCAAATGCGTTTCATTGGCTATATGCTCACAGACCCTTGTAAAGTGAGGTATATTTACAAACTCATTGTATTTAATGAGATTTTTGCCCCACATGCACTCGTATCACACCACCCGTGAACAATACCATCCCATTCAAGATAATATTATGCTTTCTTCAAAATCATTAATACGCAAGTCTAAAAAAAAAACGTACCAGCATAATAAGCCGCTTCGGAAACACAATCTGCTACTGAGCAGATAAAGGTCATTCGAACAAACGGTAAAACCCATCGATCTATGCTGGATATGTGTTCATGAAAGTTATCTAATCATTGTTTATTATTAACCGGCGGTACATTCTATGATACATAATTATGTTGAAGTAATCTTTTCAAGAGGGAAAACAAAAGGTATTCATAAAGCCCTCCCCCCCCCCATGACTTTGGCAGTGATTTTTTCTGAAAAATGCACAAAGTGGGACGTCTTCATGTGTAAAAGATCTGTGGTTATTGGGGGGTCATTAAATTTGTAAAAGTGATATCTCAGAACTCTGAGTATTATTGCATAGAAATTCACGCTAAGGCAATCAAGCACACTAAATTGGTGCTGTATTTTGTTTCATTTTTTTAAATTTGTTATTATTATTTTCAAAACAGGAGCAACAGCCATTATAGTCATAGGCAGCAAGCCAAGGAGCGTGGGTGGGGTGGGGAGGGGGTGGGGTGGGGAGGGTTATCCCCACCCAAATGTATTTCTTTAAAGGAGGAGAAATGAACAATGGGTATTAACGCGTCACAACCCTGTAAAGACTCTTATTCATTGATCTACTCTATCGTGATTATAGTTTTAGCATTGCAATATGGAAAACATTTTGTTCAGTATGTGCATGCAACGATGATCTTGATTGGCCAATGCCATTTTGCTATTGATCGAAACATTTGTTTTACGGGGCCTAGGAATTAATGAGGTTAGCTTTATAATACCTAAATGACAGCAATATGTCACAGCGATTATGTATTGGTATTGGAGATAAACTATATGGAGTGTCATGTTTTTAAATGAGTGTTCTGTATGAAAACTGTAATTGACATGGGAAAGGAAGGCATACCTTTCCACCGCATCCTGATGACTGCTATAGGTCAGTAGCTCTCTCTCTCTCGTATCAATGACAGCCACTGACAGGTACAAATCATAACTTAACAGACAAATTAAAGGTACATTGGTCTACATCATCAAGGTTATACGAAAATTGCTCTGGCGACATAATTGCTCCGTGGTCTTCCTGCATTTACTGAATTCTGTACTTTAGCCCTGAATGAACCACTAAACCTGCAGTCTTTAGCCCATTTAGATTCCCCTTGACATTGTATTTTCTGTTGTTGTATATTAGCACATTTTAAGAGTGCATCCATTTCCAAACAGGACTTGTAGTAGATTAACCCTTTAAAGTTTGTCATCTTCCAGTAGTATATTAGGTAGAGGTTTCGTGGTATAGTGGATACGTCACCGGACTGTGGATCACGTGGTTCACAGATTGAGTCCAGCCGCGGCACTCACGTCCATTGGCAAGACATTAATCTACATTTGCCACTCTTCACCCAGCTAGGTATTAAATGAGTACCCGGTAGGATGCCAGCGACAATGTGGTTGGACTGGCATGTGTGCGCTTGTAAAATGGCGCCTGGCCGGAATACTCCCAAGGGAGCGGAGCCTGTGCAATTTTTTCAAACCATTTTTTTTCTCCCGATGATGCATCCACTATCCATGGGAAGTTTCACGTTCTTTGAGATTCGTCCATTAAGATTAGTATCTCACACCAGTATATGAACTGGTTATTGACGAAGCATGGCAGGCGGAAAGCCACTTCTAAAATCAACTCTACTTTTTTGGGGGACCATAGTTTTCCGATGATGTATCGGTATCTATTTGCAATTTTATAGTTTCTTTGACATTCGTCTGATATCTAGTTTGTTATCTCAGAGCAGTAGTCTGTGATCTGGATATTTACGAAGCGAAAGAAGAATATATCCATGTCGTGAGGATAATATTCACTTCTAGAATATATTTTATAGAGCTTGTTTGTATTTTACTTTTTTTGTTGTACAATGCATCGATATCCACGGCAAATTTATAAGGCCTTTGATATTTTTCCTTTAAGTTTGTTATCTCAAAGTAGTAGTCCATGATCAGGATATTGACGGAGCGAAAGGAGAATCTTTCCATGGCGTGCGGATATCCTCTGGGATAAGATACCTAGTATCAGATTGTCACTCCTGTCTTCCGCTACCACGTAACTCTTTTAACGTTCAAATCTTCCAATCTAGCTATCTTGACGCCAGCATAATTATATTCACCAATCCTAAGAACAGGCATGTAATGCAATCAAGATTGATGTTTTTAAAAATACGATCAGTGGGAATTTGTTTGTGTGTTTTTTGTTACTTGTTGGTGTTTCTGGTCGAAGGCAGTTTTGACGAATCAGTGAAACAGAAACAGCCACCCCTCGATGGAATCCTGCAATCCAAACATTTATTATGGTTTTTAATTCAATTCATTTCATTCATTTATTTTTCATTCATTTTTAAGAAAATGAAAGGATAGATATATGAATTACATGGTTCTATCGGGTGACGGCTGATTCTTGCTCTTTAATTTGGTCACTACATGTGTCTAATAAAAATATGTCTTTTGGGGGTTCTTAAAAGATCGAACTTTTAGGGCCTTGATACGCTAATCGATCTTTTTAGATTCACAATGACCTGTAATGGATTGTACTTCTTCGCATTTAGTGCGTGCCATTCCATATACTGGCTATCTTTGCGCCATCTTTTCCACCAATCTATCTGTGTCTAATTCAACGGGATTTCAGTAACCATGTTTGTATACCCTTCTTGGTGATACTTGGTAATAAGTACTCAATTATTGTGACGGGTGGGGGGTTCCAACTGTTTTGTCTCATGATAGCCATGTTTGTACACACTTTGCATGACTAGGTAAAAGAGTCCTGATCATACAGGAAGTTATGAGGGAGTTACTAACTGTCTATTAAACTTAGCGTCATACTTATGACCAGCACGATAGTACACTATAGTTTAGTTTAGTTTTCATTTTACACGGCAAGTACAATGGTGTTCATGTTGATACTTGTGATATTCTGTACGTTCTATACAATAAAACAAAGGTACAATGAACGCCATGTATTAAACATGTTAATAAACTGCTGTTCTAGTAACAAAATATAGTACACAAACCATCTCAAATTTGGGGAATAGAGTTGTTTTATTCTTCGCAAAATCTTACTACTACCATCATGACCATGCATGTGAGTATATAGGTTCATGCAAATGCTAACAAAATTTGCCACATAGTCGATCGCTACCTATACATAGGATTGCCATGCAAAGCAGCCTTGCGCTGATTGATCTATCCCGTCAAAATATGTTTTAAGCATGTGTATATGGTGTTCTGTTAATAGATATTTATGTAGCAAGTGGTATTTTTAGCTATCTTGGCTAAAGGGTTCTTTTATTTTCTGTCGTTGCACTTCCACCCCGATAAACACAGGAAGATAAACAGTACGAGTCAGGATGTCAGTAAGACGTCTTCCTTTTCAATGTATTCCTGCTTCCTTGTCTAACTGAAGATCAATTAGGTCCCCAAGAGAATCAATTTCAAAACTTTAAACAAATGTTTATTCGGCATCACCCGGCCGTGCCTGGGAGAGGGAAGCGAACTTTAGCGCCACACCCCAGGTCTTTCCTCCTGGTGGGGAAGGCATTTCATCACTGTAATGTTTTATGTGCCATATTGCCATCAAGAGATGCAGCATTTTGTTCAATATTTTGTATAGTTTATACCATAGTCACGAGCGGAATCTAAAGCAGTAGAGGTTCTAGAGGTGGTTTGCGGAGATCAAGCCCCCAAAAAAAAAAAACACTTTAAGCCCCTCCCCCCTAATTCTTGATTATAGATAAATTTAAGCGAGGCACATGTATACATTAATGCAAAACCCCCAAGCGCCCCCACTCAATTATTCTTCTAGAACCGCACCTGCTCCAAACAGATCCACTAAAACAAGTCCAAACCATACGATTCTCGGCCGTTCGGTTTAAAATGTAATGTCTTGCTCGGTCTATTATCAGTATGGTATCGGCCTCATTGGTGTGGCTTGGGGTATACCTAGTGGACACTTTTGGACCCTGAATTACATACTTATTCTGAGTCGTGTCCAGACTTAGATTAATTTCCTCTCATGAGTCTAAAAACGATAGTCGAGGGAATAGGTATGAAGTTCGGTGTTCAAGAGGTGTGAAAGATGTTTGTACTCTAAACAATGAGGTGTGACGTCTTACAAAGTCAGAGGAGGGACCTCGACAATTTACAGGTCCGTCATTGATTGATTGATTCATTCATTTTAAATAAACATATTAAACAAATAATAAAACCCGCTCAACAACTTGGCTAGTTTTATACAAAGGGGCAGTGAAACAAATACAATTGATATGAAATACACATACAAATACAAATATATCTTTAAAAAATACATAATATAAGCAAACAAGTATTGGATGTTACAGTATAGAAACCGATGTAGAGAATTGATGATCAGAGTAGAGCTCAGTTTCCTACAACGGGCAGCATCTCGCAAAACCATTGTACAAATTCGCCGACAATCCATTAAGATGTCGGCGAGATGTCCGTGATCTTTGTACTTTAAAAAAAAAACCAATAAACGGTTTCATGAGTGAGATAATGCCACGGTTTTTCGTGGAATCTTAATCAACCTTGTCATTTTTTCACACCAGTCAATAAAACGATGTTCGCAATGTGAATTACGGTATTTTTAAATAATGTTACGTTACGACCCTATCATTTTCGCTTGTTAGTATTTCGATACCCGTTATCATTGGTATTAACAGGATTTCTCTCTCTTTCTCTCTCTCTGTCTCTGTGTCTATGTGTGTGTCTCTCTCTCTCTCTGTCTCTCTCTCATTCTCCCCCTTCATTTCGACTTTGCAGGTGTGTGGACCTTAGCAGTTATCCTGTCTCTGCCGCCGCTCACGAGGGGTTGGGGTGACTACGGCTTTCTTCCAAACCAATCATTCTGTTTCTGTCGGTGGCGAAGTAGTATCTCCTATACATTCTTCATGGTAGGTGTGTGCTTCGGTGGACCCTGCTCAGTGATGACCTTCTGTTACATCAACATCCTCAAAGTCGTCCGTCAAAGCAGGAAGCGCGTCGCCAGCAACCCGATGCCGACCATGCAGCAACGGTCAAAGACAAAAGACTCTCCAAAGTCCGAACCAAAGAAATCGGTACCATGCTTCTGTGTCAACGGCAGCACTGGTACCCGATCACCGTCAAAGGGTTCGGTCCATGGTTCGGTTAATCCAACCGTTGATGCGGTAAATGGAGGCGATGCCCGGCAAATGCTGCGGTCGCAACTGAACGATCTCCTGTGTTCTAAAACGGTAGGAATGTCACAGAATAGTTTGTCGCAAAAGAACTTGTCTCAAAGTGACCATTCCGATTCGGATGATTCGCGACCTGGCAGTGTGGAGCAAAACAGGTCTCAAAGCGCAGACAGCACTCCTTTAAAAACGAATAGCCTCCGTTCACTTAGACCTAAGCCAAGAGAAATCAAATGGATCGTTCCAGAGAGAAAGTCATCTCTGGCAAGCATTATCGGATCGACATCACCTAAAGATGGCGAAGACAACAACAGCAACAAACTTAACGGGAGTCCTAAGGGTCAGAAAGCAACAGAAAGGAGCTCTCTCGCTCGTCTTGCTGTTCCAATCTCCACGGACGTAGCGCCGAGAAAGCAACGAAAGAAAAACCGATCCGAATCTGAGAAGCGACGGAAAGTGGAAGAACTCAAACTCACCAAGTCTTTCTTGGTTGTCATCTTTGTCTTCGTGCTGTGCTGGTTTCCATTTTGTATCACCATGTTCTGGAGCGTTTTCTCGAAAATCGACAATGCAGTTCCGCGTCCTGTAGACATGGGCACCTTACTCTTGGGGTACTTGAACAGTTGCTGTAATCCTATCATCTATGGGGTGATGAACAAGAGATTCCGAGCAGGCTACAAGAGCATCCTCTGCGGATGGAGACGCAGGAAGACGGATAGCAATACTACTACTTTCCAAGTAGACGGGATAAATCTGAACACATCCACCATGGGATCGAATGGGTAAAGATTATTATGAAAGAAGCAGTTAGACTTTGTCATTATCTCTATATTTCATTGGTCAGATGATGGAATTTCGCACAAACTCTACACACAACTTATATGCCCGTTGCACTTGTGACGTTAGTAGGACTGCGTCAGAGGTTGGTGCGGCCTTTGACGCACCATCCGAGAGTGTCTACGTACTGAAAGCGAGTACCCGCAGCAATTACCAGGTGCCAATTTACACCTGGGTGGAGAGTGGCAAATGTGGATTAATGTCTTGCCAAAGGACGTTAGTACCAGGCTGGGATCCGAACCCCCAACCCTTGAATTGAGAGTCAAGAGAAAGAACCATCATTATACAATGATTCCTTCATTGTTCTTTTCAAAAGAAAATTGACATCATGACCTGCAAGGAATATCTATCATTATGATGTTAGAAGAAAAAAATAGACATGGAATATTAACTTAGAATTTGCCCTAAAGACATTTATAAGAAGAAATTTTACCAGTTTATGATTTATGTTTGTACATTTGATCAGGACAAGTTTCAATCCAAGATCTAGAAATAATTAATATTAATTATTATTTTGAACACAAATCCAAAATCTTTCAATAAATGAACCCTTGGGCAGTTTTAATATCCATGTAGATCATTGCAAAGAAGTTACGCAGCAGACATGATTACACTTGGCCTATTCGAATTATCATTTGTCACCTGAACATGGTATTATGTATTATAATTGTGCAAATCGGGAACAGCGATGTTGATTTTCTTGCCTTGTTTTTTCATTGTTCAATATGTTTGTGACTGTTCAGTATGCCTGTGACTGTTTCAGTGTGTTTACTGTGAATTGTTAATTTTATCAATTTTATACTCAATGAATATCGGGAAGATGGTCTTCAGATGATTGATATAACTATTTTGTTGAAAATTTGTTAATTTTATGCAACACGAAGTCATGTGAACATTCCTTTTTGTATACAGAAATGTCAGCTATTTTTTACTTGACGTGAACACAATAAAATGAAAGGGAAACAATTATTGATGTAAATAGACATCGAGTTTGATCGTGACTACTTTTACGTCCAATTTGCCTCACCTCTAAAATAGCTGTTATCTAAGAGAAATACAGGCCTATAACAATTAAAAAGAGAGTGTGAGGAGACTTTTCAGAAAGAAACAGACATAATTGCATTGATAAACAGAGAGATGGAGAGAAAGAAAGAAAGTTTTTTTTTCTTCTTTCTTACGGGGGGTAGCTATCGTATCAGGACAGTTACCCACTGGACAATCACACCCAGGAAAATTACCCCCCGGAAAACCCCCCAAGGACTATTACCCCCAGGAAAATTACCCCCCAAGGACAACCACCCCCCGAGGACAATTACCCCCTGAAAATTACCCCCTAGGACAATTACCCCTGAGGACAATGACCCCTAGGACACCCCCAAGTACAACCACCCTGATGACAATTACCCCCTCCCCCAAAAAAATTACCCCCTGTTCATTAAAGGGGAAGTCTACCCTGATAATAAGTTGGTTTTAATAAAAGCAGAACTTTTTCGGGGTTAGTGTCTCGGGGTAATTTTCCCCCCTATAAGTAAAAACAAATAAATCATATCATTTGTGAATGATAGTGGATTCAGTGGAAATGATTTAAAATCCAATATTTTGAAGGTTATACAATAGTACATTGATGAGCATTAACAAAACTCTCTCTCCCGCCAAGTTGTATTTCTTTAGAGTGTATTTTCGGTATTTACATTTCCAAAATTCTCTACAGGTAGCCATTATAATTCGAAAATACAGCCATATGAACCTATAAGCAAACAAAACAAACTTTCGTTTGGAAAAAGTTCTCTTTACTAACCTTCTTCCAACTGCATAGCATTATTTGGCTTCACATAATGCACAACCATCACAATAGATTTTGAAATGAAAGCCATCTTGAACATTAACAGAACATTGTTTCATGTTATTAATAACTAAGATTCACAATTACTTATTCCATACATGTATAACCTTAGGCATGGGCACCGGAAGTGGGGGGCAAAACGCGATTTCGCCCCCGAAAAAAAGCAGTAAAGGAGTAAAATGGTTTGTATATTTTAACCAAAAAGAAAATAAAAAGTAATAAAACCTGAATTAAATCACATACAAATTATATTCCATTCAAAGAAAAGGAGAGTAAACAGGAATTAAATTACCTAAACATTCTGCATGCCCCTATATCTATCAATGGAGGATTTAATAATAGCGATACGCGCATATCGTGGAAATATTGTGAGAGGATGGGAAAGCGTGTGTGTTTTCTAATATAGGGGTGAGAAGACATAAGCCCCTGAACACTGGCGTACTGATGGGGGGGGGGGGCAGTTGCCCACCAAAAGAAATTCAAATGTGTTTTAATTCTAATTCGATACCAATGATTTACAAATGTTGATGATGAAATGACATGATTTTCCGGGATTTTTTCTCAATTTTTTTGGTAAATTATACTTTTTTATGAATTAGTTGGAAAATTACAAATTCCAAAATTTACAGTCAGGCAAAGAACAATGCTTATTTAGAAGCCTTCATGTCATGGCCTGCAGAACGGCGGGGATCGGGGTTCGAGCCTCCCTCACTTTTTTGAAAAAGTATATTAAAGAGAAAAAGAAAGAAAGAGAGAAAAAAAAGAATGAGTGACCTGCCAATGTCACAAATGAGGTAACAAAATATGCTAATCTGACCGTAATCAATGCCTCAACCCCCTGAGCTTACGGGGGCTCCGCCCCCTGGACCCCATCGAGTGCCCTATGGCGGGCCCCTGGATGCTCATCTGACCGTAATTAAATACCTAAAACCCCTGAGCTTCCGGGGGCTCTGCCCCCTGGACCCCACCAAGGGCCCTATGGAGGGCACCTGGATGCTCATTTGACCGTAATTAAATACCTAAAACCCCTGAGCTTCCGGGGGCTCTGCCCCCTGGACCCCACCAAGGGCCCTAAGGAGGGCCCCTGGATGCTCATCTGACCGTCATTAAATACCTAAAACCCCTGGGCTTCCGGGGGCTCTGCCCCCTGGACCCCAGCTCAGTTTGGTAGAGCAGTGGTCTCGTATTCCGGTGACCCGGGTTCGAAACCAAGTCGATGCGCTAGTGCCCTCTGGTAAGGCATTAATCCTCACTACCAGGTCCCTCGGAGAGGACCTAAAGCCGTCGGCCGTCTGGCTGCTTACTTACAAGCAGTCAGGTAAAATAACCATCACATCACATCACATCACATCACATCACATCACATTAGTGACCTGCCAGTGTCACAAATAAGTTATCTGCATATGCTTATCTGACCATATTTAAATGCCTAAAACCCCTTAGCTTCAGGACCCCACGCTAATTAGTGACCTGCCAGTGTCACAAATAACGTATCTACATAATCTGACCGCAATTTAAAGGTAAAGACCAGTTTTGGAAACGCCCCTCTCTCAAAAAATGAAATGGAAGCTCTCATTACCAATCATAATGAAAGAATATGTTTTGACTAATACGTGATGATACAAATTTTGCCGGGAAACCGCCTACTATTGATATATTTGGTAAATTATTATATCTATTGGGACCAAATAGATATCGCGCACGTGGTCGCGTAGTCCCATATACATCTTTCTGTGTACAGTGCTTGTAACTTTACCAAGACTGGGCCAAATTTCTTATCATTTTGATGATCCAGAACCTTGCAGTGCACACCAATACTTATATGCTAGATGATCAACTTTTTCTGATCGATTCCACAACGTTTCTTTCACAATGCAATCGCATGACCAGAACTGGCCTTTCTCTTTAATGCCTCAAACCCCTGAGCTTCCTGGGGCTCCGCCCCTTGACCTCTGCCGGGGCAAAGCCCTTAGACCCCACGCCAATTTACGCTCCACTCGCTATGCTGTACGTGATCGTTAATTATACACCACTTTGAAAAAACGTTCCGCGGGGCCTGCATGTTAATTATGTAAGAGTGGTGGTGACTCGGATGCAGATTTTACTTCTGCCTCGAAATTGTTTTGCTTATTACGCCACTGCTCCTGAATGGTGAGCCCCCTGGAATGTTTGCCCCCAATCCCAAACTGCTTCCGGCGCGCCCGACCTTAAGATATGTCAATGTGTGTAAAAATGTATGATGATTTGTTATTTTTGCATTGAATCACTCATTTGCAACAAATGCAAATTTTAATGTTTGAATTCGAAAAGTCATATTTTTAAATGTCATGAAGTTTTGACCAATGGCGAGCATAATTTTATAAAGGCCTGTAATATCACTTTAGGGGTATTCTGCAAAATATGCCATGGACTAGACGCAGAGAAGTGTACAGTTAGATGTGACCATGGTATAAGATACCCACTTATCCATCACAATACTCATTTGCGACACTATTGTTTTGGGGGAACATATGTTCTATGGTGAAAAAAGTTGAATTGATATTTGTGAAACTAATTTGTATCTTGGTCTTCTTTTTTGTTCTTCTTCTATTGTTGTTTTTTTTTCTTGTGTTTTTTTTCTTTTATCTTTCTTCTTTTCTCAGATCAATTGCATTGTCTATTCATAAATGAAAAATGTGATATTTGATATTGGTATTAAATTAGCTTTCAGAAGTGATGAATCACCAAGCTAATTAATGCAGAACGCATCTACAGATAACGCTACTGATGTGCCCTCAGCTTCCTGGAGCTTTGAAATTAAAACGTCAGGAAATGCTTTAACTATATTTCATCCTTTATCTCTCGGATATTCGATATACAACATAGCTATACGCCTCATTTCCCTTCCCTCTACTCGGACATGAGGTAGGCGGGCACATCGACAGGGAGGTGATGTGTCGTATCCGGACACCTAACCCCTGGACATCCACCCCCGGATAACCACCCCTAGTTGCCTAGGGAGGTAGTGGTCCTATACAGGGTGGTAGCCCTAGGGGGTAGTTGTCCTAGGGGGTAGTTGTCCTAGAGGGTGGTTATCCTAGGGGTGGTTATTCGAGGGTGGTTGTCCAGGGGGTAGGTGTCCTAGAACCGTTTTGACCACGTAAAACACGTATAATCCAAAGAAAATCAATGAAAGAAGTTGAATTGATAGTTGTGAAACTAATTGTTATCTTGGTCTTCTTTTGTGTGATGTTTTGACCACGTTAAACACGTATACTCAAAGATAGATGTGCCCGCGCCTATACCTCTACATGTGCCTGAGATAAGTGAAGCGTAGTAGGCATACAACTAGTGTTGTACATTGAATATCCGAGAGATAATGGATGAAAATCAATAAAAAAAAAGTTGAATTGATTTTTGTGAAACTAATTTGTATCTTGGTCTTCTGTGTTTCTTCTTCTTCCTCTTCTTCTTTTTCTTCTACTTCTCGTGGGTCTTCTTATTATTAGATGCCATTTTCTTTTATCTTTCTTCTTTTCTCAGATCAATAATATTGCATGTCTATTCATTAATGAAAAATGTGATATTTGATATTGGTACATGTATTAGCTTTCAGAAGTGATGAATCGAGCTTCATCATTGTCATGTTAAAAAAAAATAATGATAGAGTGACGTCGTAAACTTTGGAGGGCGTTTTCTTTCTATTTTTCCCCTTTGTTTTGGGGGGTTGCATTGTAGCATTTCATATTGGCCTCGAATGGCAGGAATTGTTTTGAATAATTGATACACATCACTATAATTCCTACAGTATCATTTACTTGCTCGTTGTCAACACTGCATTCATCAGTGAATGATCACCTACTATCCTAATCATAGTATAATTAAATTCGGTTTCAACAAGACATACTAATAGTGGTGTTCATGTCATGGCTTATTGAATGGATAATGATGATATATATGTGTATGTCATGCATGATTCATTGCACTGCTGGTCGCCATGGCGTTCATTCTTTCTCATTTCGTTTCTATTTGTTACCAATGCTGAGAAATAATGATTTAATTTTGGCAGGTTTGCAGGTCAGTGAAAATTTAAAGGTATTTTTTTTCTTGCGGGGGGGGGGGGGGGGCCGGGGTAGTTTTAAATATAACAAATGAATCATATTATTTGTGGATGATAGTGGATTCAGTGGAAAGGATTTGAAATCCAATACTTTGAAGGTTATACAATATTTCGATTGACACTGTTTGCCTAAATATGTAATAGAACAAATCCCAGGACTTTATGTCTGTAATAAGAGTACATTGATGAGCATTAACCAAACTCTCTATCCCGCCAAGTTGTATTTCTTTAGAGTATATTTTCGGTATTTACATTTCCAAAGTTCTCTACAGGTAGCCATTATAAGTTCATCGAAAAAACAGCCATATGAACCCATAAGCAAACAAAACAAACTTTCGTTTGGGCAGCATTATTCCTCAGGCAAAATGTAGAGGTAGGAGGGCACATAATACTTGGGAGGTGATGTTTTGACCGGTTCTAGGACACCTACCCCCCGGATAACCACCCCTAGGATAACTGCTCTCCAGGACAACTACCCCCTAGGGCAACCACCCTCTAGGACGACTAACCCAGACAACTACCCGCTAGGACAACTACCCCCTAGGACAACTACCCCCAGAAAACTACCCCCTAGGACAACTACCCCCGGACAACTACCCCCAGACAACTATGAAGGGGTGACCAAAGTTCGCGGATATTTTTTCTTTTCTTGCACATTACAAAATATCCAGATCATATCATGTTCCATACGTCATAAGAATCTTAATTTATCATATAATCAGATTATATAACATTCCAAGGCTGTATTGACTTCAATTCCCCTTGAGAGCTGACTTCTATGTGTCTTTAATGTTAGTACGCGAACTTTGGTCACGCGCGAACTTTGGTCACACCACCATACCCCCTACGACAACCATCCTCTAGGACAACTACCCCGGACAACTATCCTAGGGGATAATCAATGAAAAGAAGTTGAATTGATAGTTGTGAAACTCATTTGTATATTCGGAAGCTTTATTACGTCCTTTACATCTCGGATATTCAATATACAACACTAGCTGTTTGCTTATAACCCAGGCACATGTAGAGGTAGGCGGGCACATCTACGGCGAGGTGATGTTTTGACTACGTAAAACAAGTATAATCCAAAGAAAATCAATGAAAAAAGTTGAAGTGATAGTTGTGAAACTAATTTGTATATCTAGGAAGCTTTATTACGTCCTTTGCATCTCGGATATTCGATATACAACACTACAGTGCGTCCCAGAAAAAAACGAAACCGAGAATTATCGATATTTTATCATAACTTTCAATTATAATAATTAAATGACACATATTTGTAAAGCTTAGTACATGTACATCCTCTTCTTTCATTTGATGCAACTCATAAGAAGCATATTTCACGCATGAGTGATTAAAAACAATTTGAAGAAAGGGGACCAAAAAGTCATTTGGCGAACGGAATCTGAATTTCAAAGAGAAAATCACATTTCTAGAAAGTTCATTTTCTGTCCCTTCATATGACACCTCAATCAGGAAAGATGAGCCAGGAATAACAAAGTTCTGTTTGTTTAAAGTAATGCTTGCATTTCCACAATTTTAGTAAACGAATTCGTTTTCACTTGCTGCCTTCCGTAGCAACAAACAGAGTTGACAAAAGACCGTTTCATCGACGATCAGCCATGCACAAAGAAGACGAAAGACTTCATGCATGATCGTCGTATTTGTCAACTATGGAAAACGCTCTGCCAAGGCAGGTACCTAACTTCTAGCACTAGATGGCGCTACTCCAAAGGATAAGGCAGTGCCGTATGGCACTGGGATAAGGCAGTTCCATCGATTAACCATGATTTGCATTCGACCCGAGGAGAGGTCAACTTTCAAATATCTGACAGTCATCAACATATTTAACTCTTTGCCCGCCACGTACACAATCCCCCCTGTGCCACATTGTTTTTAGGGTGCCACCTTAGGAGCGGTTCTGCATGGACTATGCTTATTCAACTCGCAATAACTTTTGATTGGTGTACTGTAATGAAAAACTTTGTACAGCAATATTGTATAGAAATTAATAGTCTTGCCAATGGTATCATTTTTGTAATGTATATTATCATAAATTTTGAGATTATCAACTATACATTTTGTATCCAAGTTTTCGTTTAGAAGGGTATTCTATACCTCTTATATCTAAAGGCCCGGTCCCACTGCACTTACGGATGCAAAGAGGATGTAAAACGTAAAAAAAATCTTGCCATCCGTTGGAAAACGCTATGCATCCGTTGTGTACTCATTGCATACGTGTTTCATATGCTCTATCCATCGAGCATCCGTTCACTGTGATTTCATCCGCGCAAAAAGTTTTGAGCTGCACAAAACTTTTAGAACGGATGAACTTTCCGCCGTGTACGATGTAAATCCGCGACAAATACGAGCAACAAACGTTCTATATCCGTTATCATCCGTTAAACGTCCGCTGTATCCTCTCTGCATCCTCTGGGCATCCTCGCAACTCACATCCGCTGCAGCTGAAAACGGAAAGAGGGAGGAAAGATAAGGTACATGGAACGTCTATACATCGTTAGTAGCACGGAAATAGAAAGGATGTAAGCGTATGCATCTCGTATGTAAAGTATTCAAAACGGACAAAGCGTTTGTATCTGGGATGTATCTCGTATATTTAGGATGTCTGGAGTATGTCTAGAGTATGTAGAAGGACACCTAGCGGACAACCGATATTTTGTATGAAAAGGGGGAGAAAATCATCTGGATCATCAATTGTTCTCCACCATGGATGATCAAAGAGTCCATATGATAGCTGCACTCATTCAACAGCAGAACCACAACCTGTTCAGACTGTATCAAGTTTTAGACAGAAGGAGAAGAAGGAGAAGAAGGAGACGTCGAAGAGCTGTGTGGGGTCCGAGGATCGATCGTGAGAAGAATGGAGTTTGGACTGTATGACCAGTTGATGGTGAAGCTGAGGAATGAAGACCCTCGTGCCACCACAAGTGTTCACAACAAGTGTTTCAAAGTTTTTGCCAACACTTTATTAAGTAAACAAAAAAATGCAAAGTTTTAACCATTCTTTCAAAGTTTTTACCAACACTTTATTAAGTAAACAAAAAATGCAAAGTTTTAACCATTTTTTCAACGTTTTTACCAACACTTTATTAAGTAAACAAAATATTTTTTATAAGTAAACAATGCTGCTCACAAGTGTTCACAACAAGTGTTCACAATGCGTAAGGCAGTGACTGTGGCTGTGGCTTGAGTGCTGGTCTGACGCGGCATTGGGGTGCTTGGCCTCGAGGGTACAGCAGGTGGTGGTGAGGTCAGGACGCCAAGGTTGGTATCCGAGAGCTGACTCAGTCCCGTGACGTTGAGAGACCCTTCATCATCCGAATCTCACCCTCCAGGAAACTGCACTTGGCCATGACGTACTTCTCCCGGTCAGTGAGCTTGACGGCGGCCTGTCCGGATTTCTTGAGGTGTAGCTTCCCATACCAGGAGTGCCTTGTCTCTGCCTTGTCTCTCCAAGCTGCCTGCTTCTTCTTGGTGTCCCGATACAGTCTGTGGTCCTTTCTCCAGAGGTACTCGTTCTCCCTCAGCCATTCCAGCACATCGTCCTCATGCTCCTCGGAAACGGTGTACTGTTTCCTCTCTCCCTTCTTCTTCCCTTGCCTCTTCCTCCCTCTGGCTAGAGCTTGTTCAGGGCCTTCAGGGGCTTCAGCAGGGCCTTCAGCAGCAGGGCTTTGAGGGGCTTGGGGACCTTGGGGCTGGTCCACCACAGTAGCAGCAGCTTCACCATCAGAGTCAGTGTCAGGGGGGGGGGGTGCTGGTTCTGGTCTTCTTCACCTTGCCAGGGCTTGAACGAGTAGGCACGGACTTCCTTTTCTTGCCTGACTGACGCACCATGGTGTCGATACAAGAGGTAGTAGAGATGTATTAATGTAGCCTTCTTCAATAACGAGATGTAGTAGAGATGTATCGATGTAGCCGCCAGCACGTCTTTCCGCTTTATGCTGACTGCGTGCGTGCTGCATCCCTTTCAATCCACGGAGCGGACGCAATTCATACCCCCCGCATGCGCAGTGAACGGTTTGCATCCGATATACATCCGCTCGGCATCCCCTTTGTTTCCGTTAGGCGTACGTGATGCATCCGCTTTATCCGCTATGCATCCGCTCTTTCCGCTATGCGTCCGCTTCGCAATTATCCCCGCTAACCCCTTCGGAGCTGTTATCCCAGGTAACCACCACTCCCATCCGCTTTCATCCGCTAGGCTTCCGATGAACATCCGTTTAACATCCCAGCTACATACTACCCACGTCCGTTCTTTTCCGTTCTGTTTTCGCAAATTTTCGCCAATTTCGTCCATTTCTGGAGCGGATGAAAACGGATGGAGCCACCCCCGAAATTTTGCTCGTCCGCTGTGTCCTTTATGCATACGTTTTGTGTCCATCGGCCAGTGGGACCGGGCCATAATACTTTGTTATGGAGGTTTATGTCCTGAGTTAGTTCATTGAAAAGATGTATTCATGAGCTTTCACTACATACCAAATTCATGTGTTGAAGGTCACAATGAGCACGCGTTACTATTGTGTGTGTGTGCGTACAATAGAATTAAATGCGTTCCGTGTGTATTGTGAATGAAATGTGACTTGAGTCGAAGTTGGCAGCCCGCTGTATGTTCCGCTAGTCGAACGTAGCGGGCAAAGAGTTAATGCTTTTGTACATAAAAATTGTATTTATATCATTTAGTTAAGGCATTTTAATTGTCCAAACCCCCTCCGGATGCCTCTGCACTTGGAGAAGAGTCGAGCTACAACTTCAGTTTAATTTTTATAAGGATTTTTTGTGGGGGCTATCAGCAGGGTGGGCTTTCAAATCCTTATAAGGGTTATATTGTTATGAATATTTATTATATTATTTCATGTTAATATATGTATAATAATAATATAAACGTACCCCTCTCCTGTTTCATAGATGCATGCTTTGTTACCCCATCTCTCTGCGTTAAAGGTAAAGACCAGTTTTGGAAACGCCCCTCTCTCAAAAAATGAAATGGAAGCTTTCATTACCAATCATGTGAAATAATGTTTTGACTAATACGTGATGATACAAATTTTGCCGGGAAACCGCCTAATAATTGATATATTGGTAAATTATTATATCTGTTGGGACCAAATAGATATCGCGCACGTGGTCGCGTAGTCCCATATACATCTTTCTGTGTACAGTGCTTGTAACTTTACCAAGACTGGGCCAAATTTTTTATCATTTTGATGATTCCAGAACCTTGCAGTACACACCAATACTTATATGCTAGATGATCAACCTTTTCTGATCGATTTCACAACGTTTCTTTCACAATGCAATCGCATGACCAGAACTGGTCTTTATCTTTAAATGGAGGCCCCATGTTAGAGGAGAGTCACCACCTTTGCAAGTTAAAAACCCACTGCACTATTCGTAAAAGAGTAGGAGAAAACCCAAGTGCAGTGTTCCACTTGCACGTCCCCCAATTAGTCATACCAGGAGAAACCAAAGGGGTTAGGATGATTCAGCTTGCTTTTCGCCTCCCAGGCACAGGTGAGACCAAATACTTCTACTGCAAGTAATATTAATTATAATAATACTACTACTACTATCACTCCTAATAATAATAATAATAATAATAATTATAACAATGATATTACTGATGATAATTTATTACTATTATCATAATTATCATCATTATCATTATTATTATAATACGTCAAAATAACGAAAATAAAAAATATGAAATACGAGTTCGCTGACAGAAATAAAGATAGTGAATACTCGTTTTACTTAGACTTTTGCTCCATTTTCCTTTATACTGACTCTGTTAATCAACATAATTCTTGATGACGGTAACGGCAATGAGTCGAATAGCAACATTCTGAAAATGATTTTGAAACCAGCATAAGACACTTGACTAAAGGTATTACATAATTGAGATGGGTCGCGAGGCAACTCTCTATGACATATGATTGCAAAGACTTTCAAGAAATCAACGTGAGCAAGGCGATTTCAATAGGCTTGTCACTCACCTACTGAAATAAGCGAACATTACGACAACGCATTGCCTAATCCAAACAGGATTTCTCACTTCTCGGTGATATAATTACACAGTAGCGAAATCGCTTCGAGTTGATTTCTCAGAAGTATGACTTGTGCAATCGTGTTCATTGTTATTTGATCATTTTTTTCTGTCATAAAGTGAAAGCACTTTGTTCAATCTAGAACCAACAATTTACCTAGGTTTAGCTGGATGGAGAATAAAAGATTTCATAAATCTCCAGAGAGAAAAAGAATCGACCAGGCTTTTCCCAATGTTATAACAGATATAAGAATTCCTCATGTATATTCATTCAGTCATCCATGTTCATAACATTCATTTACACATGACTGACAAGTATATATTGCTCTCTTGCATTTTTCACTTTAACTTTAATTGCCTGAAGCAATTAGTTCAGGGCCCTGTTTCATAAAACTTGATATCAATAACAAGTTACAAGCTACTGTTATAAGCTACTGAAATCATGGCATCTGATTGGCCGAGAGCAAATTTGTCATAGAAATTTAGCAGTCGTTATAGATACCAGGTTTTATGAAACGAGCCCCAGATTTATAGATACATGTGTATGTATGCCTTTTTCTAACAATATGCAACACTGGTTTGTTTATGCATAAGTGCATGATGAAATCTTTACCCTACACAAACTATTGTTGGTACATATAGCACACTATTTCTACAAATGACGGTAATTGGAACGTTACTGTTGTATTCCATTTCTAAATTGTACTAATATCTTCTTCATATGGTGAATTCTAAAACAAATACATGCATGTATGAAGACTAATTTGATACCAGGTACAAACATGTAAGATTGGCCATCGGTGATCAGCAGTGAAATGGTAACCAACACTGTATGGACAGACATGGCATTATTTAACGAAGCTGCCAGAAGTACAAGTTTACATCCCATTGAATATGAGTGTTCATGTATTACAATAAACACCTGTTTAACGCATTTTAAATTTAATACACGCATTTCAATGGGTTGTCAGCAAACTTGTACTTATGACGGTTTTGTAAAACGCCACACTGATACAGAATGGGTCAACACTCAACAAGTTTTGATTTTAAAAACAATTAACATGGTATTGAATTTGGAGAGAAATGTTTCTATCCTTACAATGTTGGGCATCACCACTGGATGAAAGTGGACACAAACACATCGTACAGTGGAACCTCGTTATAACAAACTCATTCAAAACCTCGTTCATCAGGGCTAAATCGCATTAGAATACAAAAAACCCAGCCTGGAAAAATTTTTACCTTGTTACGATAGTATTTTTTTCAATTCAGTTTAGTTCAATTCAAAATGGTGTTTACCGGTATTAAAAAGAAAACCATGCATCGCAACGTCATGTTGAATTGTACACAATTTACAAATAAAATGATTTTAAAAAAACTTTAAAAAGTAACATACTTATCAAACGTTCAAATGATTTTAGAACAGTGTTCATACTTCATTATACCAAGGCTCCAATGTACCTTATTACAAAAGAGACCACATAACACCCAGATTATTATTAGTAGTATTATCAAGAGTTGTTAAGAACAGTTTCTTTCAAATGTGCATTTTGAATCACAGAGATCTGAATCTTCTATCCTTCACGAGTTCTGTATCATATGGTCTGTTTAGAGCCTGCAGGGTGTTAGCTCTCTAATGCCTCAGGTCACACCTTTGCGTATTTTGCTTGCGTATTGCTGCGTATTTATGGCAAGCCTTTTTAACATTTATTTATTCCTATTTCTTGATATCAAGAATTACCATTGCTTTACAACAGAAAATCATTTCTTGATTTCAACAAATAGGAATAAATGTTAAAACGGCTTGCCATAAATATGTAGCAATACGCAAGCCATATACGCAAAGGTGTGACTGAGGCATTAGACCTTCCGACTCCTAACAGATGGAGAGGTACATTGAACATGATTCTTAAAGGTTTAGTGTGCAATCTAAGTTTGATTTTAATTGCAAGGCAATGTGTTGATACAGGTACAATAACGTTCTAAATCCCATTTAATGCGAGTACCGTTACGAGTCAATACAACATTTACACAAAACAGAGAAAAGAGAACGATTTCTTTACGTTGAATTTGAACAAATTTAATCTAAAAGCGGTGTATCAAATACAAGTAGTATTGAATTACATAGAATGATAATTTGTCAAAACATACATGTGGTATACATCTGCCCATTACAAGCAATCTTTTTTTTGTGACATAAATAAACGTGTTAAATTTGGAACGTTACACTATTCCATATGAGAAGCCAGAAACATGATTACAAAAAGAGTGTACAATCTTAATAAAAATACATACCCTTTTTATACTGCTGTCCTAAATTTTGCTTTTGATCATGCTAAATAGTTAACATCTTCCGGCAATAACCTATTTCAAATCTGTTTACATGCAGTCTACAATTTATATACACTGAATATACTTAAGGATATTGGTTTCAACTAGTTTTTTAAACTGGGCACTGGCAGCATCTTACTCATACAGTCGGTAAAATTGAAGACTTTTTCATAATTCCATATATATGAAGTGTAATAGTTAAACCAACACCAATAATCCTTCTGCCCTCAGGCATGAATATGTATGTATAGTAATACACATGTACAAGTGTACATCCTAATGCATGGCTAAACTACAGAATGTCTCAAAAACGGCCACTACTGATTGAATTGGAACGAACTACAGAATGTTTCAAGAACGGCAATCTATTCTCACATGTACACCTGAGAGGATTGGCTCACTTCAGAACACATCAACATGACTGTCTTCAAAGAAACAAAAAAAATCTTACCCTCATCAGACTTCTTTGGAAGATACAGCATTATATGCTAAGAAAATTTTTGCTGTCTCTCTCTACCCCCAACAAAAAAAATACTTCCCAATGTACACTTTGGCTATACAGCATTAAAAGGAAAATATTGATAAAGCACGTTCTGATTGTCATGTCTGCTCTGGCTTTTTCTTTTTCTTTTTTGTTGAGATGGGGGGTTTTGGTAATTCAGACCAAAAAGTAAAGTTAACTAGTTTTCAGTCGCATAAAGTCAGGGGTTTTGCCTGGTTAAGAACACCAGTTTTAGCAAAAGTATTCTAGTTTTCATAATTTGAATTCTTTTTAAATTTCTCTTTGAGAAAAAAAATAAAGCCACGGTATGCATTGAACACGATCCCCACAATTTCCAATTGTAATTGATCACAATCAAACTATTTTTCAATTTGACAAAACATGAAACATTAGGATGATTTGGAACACACATCCATACCATACATAATCTTTAAGACAGCAACAAAATCTGGGGGGAAAAAAGAGGGAGACAGAGAGAGAAAAAAGAATGTACAATAGATTTTTTTTTCTTTTCACATATTCTCTGTAGAGAGAAATACCCGAGGAATAGAAATAAAAATAAAAAACAAATAAAAAATACAGTGGAACCTCGTCATAACAAACTCCTTGGGACCAAGGACATTGCTTTGTTAAATTGAAACCTTGTTATATCAGGGTTAACAAAACAAAACAAAAAATTCCAAAAGAAGTGGGCCAGACAAAATCACTTCATCACTTTGTTAAACAATTTCCTTTATCACAAGGTTCCAGCGTAATGATAATAATACTTCTTTGATAAATTCGTAGCGTGTTATTTAGAATTATAAAGATCACTCTTTTCATATAATATCAATTGTTTGTCTTGGTGGAAATCTAAATCTGCCTAAAACCACAATCCCCTTTAAAAATCACTCACTATTACCCTTTAAGTCTTCTTTTCAAGGAATGGGTAGACCTTTCATTGGGGTGTTCTAGGCCAGCAGATGATTCTGATCAACTTTGGTTTTTTGTTTAAAAAATACATCACAAATTTTTGTCAATGCACGACCTGATGATTCAATCTGGCTCTCCTCGAGATGTCATGCACAGCAGCGATGTCTGTCAAAATAAGCGAATAGAATTTGTGTTCAGTCTTTTGATACCAGTACACTAATGCTTACAGATGACAATCTTTAACATTAATAACAGACTAAATAAAGCCTACAGTCGATCAAAGACTTTCTGTCTGAAAAATATGAATTATTTCTGTGAAAATAAAAAAATCTTGACCTAGAACTTCTATGGGAGATTCTGACTACATGTATCTTCTTTTTTTCCTTGAGTGTGTGAATGTTCAATGATTCCTTGATGGGACCGGTTTCTGGACAATGGAGAAAATCAGAAAGAAAAAAAGAGAGAAAAAAAAAGTTGTACAACTTTGGATGAGCCTGTGCACAAGCTAGGCGGTGCTGACTTCTTGGCCACTGATTGGCTGCCCTGTGATCACATGATATCCAATAGCTGTTCTAAAGGGTCATGACCTTGGTTGCCACGACAGCTTCTTCACCCATTGCTGACAGGACAGTGCACTGTGAACACAGAAAAAGAAAACAACACATTTTGAATCAAGTCCAACCAAGGGAATTTATTCATTCATTCATTGTTTCATCTACATGTGATAATCCCTAACCCTAACCCTATGGTTTCTATTATTGCGCCGGTGCCAGTGAGTGACAAGACTATGGCATACCATGCCGCTGTCATGCAGGGCACTGCACTCCATTCAAGCAGAGCTGCGGATAATAACGTCATCCTTTAAGTAATATCCATATTCGCTTCAACTCATGCCGACTCCGGTGCCTAGACCTATCAATGGGACTTACAGCTCTCTCTCTCAAGACTTCAAAAGCAGAATTATGGAAAGTATTGGCACAAATGTTGTATGAAAATAGTGTTTGTGTGTACGCTCTGCTGAATGCCACCCCTACATCCGTGAACATCAAGATGGACTTCAAAGTGGAGCAGCGGTATCAGTCGGTATACCAGTATGAAGGCTATCAGTATATAATCCAAACTGGTGGTCGGCACATTTTGCCACTACTTTAACACAAATTTTAGACTTTCAAAGGTATAAAAAGAGTATTAACCTATCGGTAAACAGACTGAGCTGAGATGTTATGAAGATTTGGGGTGGGGGAGGGGGGGGGGGCAATCATTACTTTAGAGAAACATAAAAGAATCCAAAGTTACTTATAAAAACTACAATCTTTTTTTAAACTTCATGCTCATCAATTATGCAAACAAGGTAACTTTTCTGTATATTTTTGAATTGTTAACATCTTTTGGTCAAAATGGACCTCCAATGGTCTCATATTTGTGAAAATATGTGAAAGGAAGTTGTTTGGCACATATCTGTAGATCATAACTGGTTGAATAAAGCAAATTATTAGTTACTTAATAAAACAATTATATTTTCTCAAGTATTTCTATAGATTAAAGGTAATGCAAAGTTTTGGGAAATTTTGAAATTGGATGGATAGTAATTCTTTAAATTTTTGATATATTTAGATGCCCCTGTGGATGTATTATAAGCACTAAAAAATTTAGCCCCTAAAACACTTCTGCTTACGAGCAAATTGAATAATCACAATTTACTGGTGCTCCCGGTACCGGTAAATTTCAAATATTTCAAATATTTCAAATAGCGCCTAAGGCCATTCCATCCCAGAATATGTAGTTCTGATATATAACTTCCAAACGGGAATAGCAAATCGGTTGATTGTAGTCAAGAAACATTGTTTTAAAGCTAAAGTAATATCAGTCTTGAGAGGTCGCTATACAACATAAAGAGTTTATAATTTACAATTTCATCACTTTAGAGTCGATTTCAACCACGACAACAATCATTGAATATTGTAAATCGCATATGCTTCCAATATGTTCATTTGAACAAATTCATGACCCCATACCAAAACTTTGTAATACCTTTAATAACTTTATAATTAGTTATACATGTACTTAGAAAAGGTATTTACAACTTTATGTCAAGTTTTCAATGTTAAAACATGGACTATGTAGTACCGTATTTGCCGGCGATAAGGCCGCAGCGCCGCATAGGCCGCACCCCCAACTTTGACATTTTGTAGAGGAAAAAAAAAAAAAAAAAAAAATCAAAGGAAAAAAACCAAACGGACCAAACAAAATAATCGTAATTTTCTCGTAGAACACTATTTTTTTTTACAAACTGATACCAAATTCATCAATAATCTTATAAATTTACAGGAAGTTTACCTAAAAAATGATCGTATAATTTAGCAAATCTTCATCGATTTTAAGCTAGTACTGTATCGCAGGCAGATTTGGTATCCTACATACATGTATAATACCCCTACCACGATGTGCGGTGTAATACGAAATTGCAACTTTGGCTAGATGCGCAGTTGCGTTGCGCGGCAGCTAGCTCCGTAACGGTCCCTTCTTTTAGTAAGTTTTACTTTTTAGTGATGCAATGGCATGAACTTAGATCTAGACCTACCGGTAGATTATGTTAGAAAATAAGTTATGAAGTTTATTTTAGACTTCATGTTAATAATGCAACATAAAATTGTCAGTAAGATGTGTGGAGTTAATCTAGAAATGTCCTGTACCATCACTGGTATAGATCTAGTCATTGTACCGTTGGGAGTCCCATATGTACAAAATTACGTGCTGTTTTAACAGCCGATTTTTTACTGTTGTTGCAGATTGGCCGCACCCAGACTTTTTGATATTTTCGGAAGAGAAATACTGCGGCCTTTACGCCGGTAAATACGGTAAAGAGAATCAACACATGAGAATTTAGATTCCCCCAAAATCTTTTGTAGGGTTAAACATTTTAAAAACACAGATTAAAGCAACTTCAAATGAGAGAAAAATCCTAGGCAAGTATATTTCTCACTGCGTATCCTAAAATCAAAACCATTCTTGCATGCAACTAATATATATCAACAACAAAAACATAGAATAGTTAACATTCGATCCAATCTTTTAGTTGTTTTATTATTTTTGAGCTCGAATCAAATAGGTTCCCGATTTGATTATAGGTTTACAGCTCAATCTGAGGGGCCCATTACAATGGCCCTGAACCAAAACCTGAAATCACTGTATATTTGTAGGATTACTAACAGGCTTGAGTATCTTGTCAAAGCATCGTATTTCTTTCCAATGCAGAATCACCCATAGGCAAACGCATACAAAATAAAAGATAACGTACTCACCATAAAAGATTCATCAAGGTCATGCTTCCTTTGAATTTCTTTGCCGACGTCACTATCAGGGAGTTTAATATCATTTCGCACTTCACCAGAGTCATACATAAGGGATAGATAACCATCCTCTATACCCAGAAACTATGGTAGCAATGAGAAAGCACACAGAGAAAAGAGATTTAAACATAGAAAGATAATCGAGTTCTGGTAATGATAAACAAGACAAATGCAAATGTGTCTTCTATATGCCTCTGCCCTAAATTAAGTTAAGGAAATGGATGGAATTATTTGTGGCATATCACAATAAAAACAACAAGTCAACGCAAAGCGTAGCATTCCCTCGCAGGGTACAAATGGCCTATATACGTCAAAACAAGTTACCTCCATTAGACTATACTATTATATTATTAGGCAAGGAAGTTAACCACATTTTCACATATATAATTAGGTGTTTTTGCATATTTAATGAGCTACGACCTTTCACCTTTGACCTACATACTCGGAAATCGAACTTAGGCTGTATTTTGATACCATGTACCTTCATATTAAATTTCATTAAAATCCGTCAAACATTATTAAAGTTATCGAACGGAAACCAGATTCGCATATTTAATGAGCTATGACCTTTGACCTACATACTCCGAAATCAAACTTAGGCTGTGTTTTGATACCATGTACCTTCATATAAAATTTCATTAAAATCTGTCAAACATTACTTAAGTTATTGATCTGAAACCAGATTCGCATATTTAATGAGCTATGACCTTTGACCTACATACTCGGAAATTGAACTGAGGCTGTGTTTTGATACCATGTACCTTCATATCAAATTTGATTAAAATCCGTCAAACATTACTAAAGTTATCGAATGGAAACCAGATTCGCATATTTAATGAGCTATGACCTTAGACCTACATACTCCGAAATCAAACTTAGGCTGTGTTTTGATACCATGAACCTTCATAACAAAATTCATTAAAATCCGTCAAACATTACTAAAGTTATTGATCGGAAACCAGATATGTATTTTTCGCATATTTAATGAGCTATGACCTTTGACCTTTGACCTACATACTCCGAAATCGAACTTAGCCTGTATTTTGATACCATGTATCTTCATATCAAATTTTATGAAAATCCGTCAAACATTACTGAAGTTATCGATCGGAAACCAGATTTGTTACGGACGGACGGACGGGCGGGCGGGCGGGCGGGCGGGCGGAAGGACGGACAGCAGCGTTTCTATATCCCCTCCGACTGTGTCGGTGGGGGGATAAAAAAAATGACTGTATAGAATTGCATTATACTTATGGAAATATGGGCCACATTCCTGTTAACTGACATCATAAACCAATTAAAAGAAAAACAAGTGTCAGATATTTTTTTTTTTAAATCAAAATTTTTTTTGAAAGATGAAAAGTCGTTTTTTCAAGAGGTGATATCATATTATCGTATTTCATTTTTTTTATCGTACTAAATACGATAAAATCATAATGGTTGGCATCTCTGAAAATGTTTAGGGGCAGAGAAATGAGCATAGAAAGATAAGGAAATCAAGTTAAAGGGCAAGTCCACTCCAAAAATAACTTACTTTCAATAGAAGCAGAAAAATCAGACAAACCAATCAAAAAAAGTTATGAGCAAAATTGGATAACTAATAAGAAAGTTATGAATTTTTAATGACATGAAAAACTTTGCAAATCACAAGACAAATTGGCAACTCACGCATGAGTCTGTGACGTCATGTCCTCACTATCCACTAATTATTTTCTTTATATTGATAATATAAATTTCCTATTTTCTCCCTAAGAATCTTATTTCTTCACACCAGCATCCAAGTTAGATTGAAAGTAATATGTTTTTGTGTGGATGCACTAATATAGAGTAATTTTTTTCCAGTTAAATCCTGAAAAATGGGAATTTTGATAAACTATTTATATAAAAATCAATAATTATGAATATACAATATTCAGAAAATAGTATCAATTCTTCAAAGTTCATGAAAATTTTTGTGAAATGTCATGCACGCAATATGATACAAATCATATAACCTGGGCAAAGGCATGGGGAAATCAAGTTTTGGGGATAAAAGGAAATTAATGGGATTAAACTATATAAAGCAATTGATAAATAGTGAGGACATGACGTCACAAACTGTTAAGCATATTGGCAATTTGTGTAGTGATTTCCATTCTTCCATAGTTTTACATACTTTAACAAAAATTCATAACTTCCGTATTAGTTATCCGATTTTGCTCAAACTTTTTTTGATTGGTTTGTCTGAGATTTCTGCTCCTATTGAAAGTAAGTTATTTTTGGAGTGGACTTGGACTTTAAAGATAAAGATGAGTTCTGGTCTTGCGATTGTATTGTGAAAGAAACAGTGTGGAATCGATCAGAAAAGGTTGATCATCTAGCATATAAGTATAGGTGTGTACTGCAAGGTTCTGGAATCATCAATATGATAAGAAATTTGGCCCAGTCTTGATAAAGTTACAAGCACTGTACACAGAAAGATGTATATGGGACTACACGAACATGTGGCGTAAAAATCCGTCCCGATTTTTATGCTGTTACATGCCATATTAAAAATATCAAGGCATCTGAAGAGCCATGCTTTTCAGGGAACATTTTTAATCTGATGTTCTTCCACACTTGCATGATAACAATGATAACGCTCACAAATTATTTTTCACCTCTTCCCAGAACTCAACCTTCTCTTTAAGTAGGCCTGACACCATGTGCTCAACACAGGTAACTATGTGCAAATGAGAGTTTTAAAAATTGTTATTGAAGATGATTTCCAGCAAGTTTTTGTGAGTTTTTTTTTTATTTTACTGGTTCAAACAATCAATCTACTGCAGGATAAACAATCCAAAATGAATTATAGCCATGCTCTCTCGACATGCGATTCCCATGTATACCAGAGCTCGAGATTAGCGTTAACATTATTAATGAGGTCTCACCAGGACTGGATGCTTATTACTCACCTGAAAATCCTTGCGTAATACGTGAGGAACGTTCATGTTATGGGTGGATGGGCAAATATCTTCATATTTTTTATTGGTGAATATATCCAAAGCAACGAGATGAACCTGTATGGGAAATTGGGAAGTTAGAAAAAAAGGATTGAAAAGGTTGGAGATGTTGTCCAACATACTGTATTTGCCAGCGTAAAGGCCGCAGTATTTTCTGAATAGAAAATATCAAAAAGTCTGGGTGCGGCCAATGCGCAACAACAGTCAAAAGTCGGAAATCAAAACAGCACGTATTCGTACATATGGGACTACAATGTACAATGGTACAGGACATTTCTAGAATAACTCCACACATCTTACCTTATATTGTACATTCTCTTTTGTTGACATAAATTTTTGTAAATCTTAACGCGGCAAATACGGTATGCTCCAGCGACAGGTACTTTAAAGGTACTATGCCCCATTTGCAGGCCAAAAAAAAGAAAAGGTTAAATTCCAACAGCATTTGAAAGACAATACTAATTTAGAACTTCCCTAAAAAAAAGGGGGCTTGAAAATGTCTTTAAGTGGGAAAATAACGACTATTAGTTGTCGAATTGACTTAGGAGCTATAGAGCCAGTAAGTAATAGTCTGATTTTTCAGACCATTGTACCAAATGGTCGTACATTTTATGCTGCGCAAAGATTCAATCAGTTTAATTTTGGCCATTACAAGAAGTGGGTTATTGATGTAGACAAATGCTCATGTACCCTTTACAGCTCATTTTATGTATGTTATTACCAAAGATGAAAAAAAAGCCAGTCAGTCACTCAATAGTTTCTGACAGTGAAGTCTAGCAAGTGAACGGGTTTCCTTGCATAATTTGAATATTAGGACACTGCTATTACGTTTAAATTTCACAGATAGGATATACATGACATATTCATAATTCCTGCACAGTTCTACAGAATTTGATGTTGGCTGCAAAAGGGACATAGTATCTTTAAAAAAGGCAACATTAGGAAAGTTCTAAAGGTGTCACTGATCAACATGCAAAGTGGCAACTCAGTGATATACCTTTTGAGGACATTTCCCATTCTCTCTGTACATAAAAATGAAAAAAAAAATCCATTTTCTCTAAAGAATATGTATAGATACATGTACAGGTACTGATTAATTACACAATCCCTTTATGTGATACATCTAACACTCCAAACCAAGATGAAAATTTAAGTACAAAGCAAACAGAAAAGACGGTCAAAAGGAGTGTTTGATAGATTACACCCTATTTTAACCGGGCTATTTCAGACCAGGTTTTTCCCGGTGGGAAGATCTCGGCCGTTTCACAGCCGATCGCCGCCAAAATTTGCATGCATGTCATGTGAAGTGTATAGTCTATAGTAATTTCATTTTTTTGAAAAATTCACTCATTTGCATATTTATGGTTATATATGAAAATAAGGTCATAAAATTCACATTTTCTTCATATTTAGGCATTCTTTTTCACTACATATATTTGTTAGACCATTTGGAATAATAATACGACAAAAAAAATTAGAAGAGCCATGTTATTCCTTATGTTATCTCTTGTTTTGATAATTTCTTATGTATTTCAATGTTTTTTTAACTTGTGTATTTTATTGTTTTTGTTGTTTTGTTTCATTTTTAACTTCAATTCAACTATTTTGACCCCAATACAATCACCTAAACTTTAAACAAGACCAAATAACCAATGTTTTATCTCTTTTTAGGAAAAATGATATTTCCATATGTTTTGTACACAAATCACAAAAAATGAGCAATTTTCGGGCTGACATGCAAAGACAAAAGGTCACGTGACTTTGTAACCGTACATCTGATTTTCAAAAAATTGTTTTAAAAGATGCGTAAGACTCGAAAGAACTAGATGGAACTTCAACTGCGCGCAGTCGAAAATGATGCCTCCGCCATAGAGCAATTTTACAAACCAAAATGGAAGCAATTTTTAAAATTCAAGTTTGATTGTAATCCATCTGTTGGTTCTAATGATAACGCGATCACAAGCTATTTTGAGATACATAATGAGCCCTGTGACCTTTGACCTCGTGACCCCCAAATCTAATCAGTTCATTGACTCTGCAAGATACATACATGACCCAAGTTTTGCGGTAATCCATCAATCGGTTCTTGAGATAACGTGATCACAAGCTATTTTGCATACATAATGAGCCCTGTGACCTTAGACCTTTGACCTCGTGACCCCAAAATCTAATCAGTTCATTGACTCTGCAAGATACATACATGGCCCAAGTTTGGCGGTAATCCATCAATCGGTTCTTGAGATAAAGTGATCACGAGCTATTTTTGCATACATAATGAGCCCTGTGACCTTTGACCTTGTGACCCCAAAATCTAATCAGTTCATTAGCTCTGCAAGATACATACATGACCCAAGTTTGGCGGTAATCCATCAATCGGTTCTTGAGATAACGTGATCACGAGCTATTTTTGCATACATAATGAGCCCTGTGACCTTTGACCTTTGACCTCGTGACCCCAAAATCTAATCAGTTCATTAGCTCTGCAAGATACATACATGACCCAAGTTTGGCGGTAATCCATCAATCGGTTCTTGAGATAACGCGATCACGAGCTATTTTTGCATACATAATGGGCCCTGTGACCTTTGACCTTGGACCTCGTGACCCCAAAATCTAATCACTTCATTAGCTCTGCAAGATACATACATGACCCGAGTTTGGCGGTAATCCATCAATTGGTTCTTGAGATAACGCGATCACGAGCCATTTTTGCATACATAATGGGCCCTGTGACCTTTGACCTTGGACCTCGTGACCCCAAAATCTGATCACTTCATTAGCTCTGCAAGATACATACATGACCCGAGTTTGGCGATAATCCATCAATTGGTTCTTGAGATAACGCGATCACGAGAACGGGACGTACGGACGGACGGACAACCAGAAAACATAATGCCTCCGGCTACGTTGTAGCGGAGGCATAAAAAAGTCATGAAAGGAAAACTTTATATCTGCCGCGGGAGTAGTCGCTAAATTACTACTGGGTGGGAGGGGGGGGGGGATCAAATTGACCCGCCGTGGTTAAGATAGGGTTAAAACTCTTTTTTCTTAAAATATTCTTCAAACTTTCCCTGATATTTTTTTTTCTCCCTTCAATATCTAGTAAACATTCCCTTTAAACCTGCAGTAAACATCTACATTTGAAAATATCACTGATAAAACAATTACGTTTGGTGAAAACGGACTATTGACAGGTGAATTCATCAGTATGTAATCTTTATGTGAACTACAAAAACAAGGTACAAGGTTTTTTTAGTAAGAGAACCAGTTCACATTGTTTTGTGGGGTATTGGTGATGCAAAATGGGTCATACAAAGTGATACAGTTCTCACAAATTTGTCTTCAATCTGACGAGATTATAGCTCAGGTATTTGTATTCCTTGTTTACCTTAGCATGACCATGCTTTCCTGTCTTAGAAGTTGACATTTCTACGATTTTGCAGGGACGAGATTTGATGAGAACGTGACCATTCTTACGAAGGGCAGAGCACTGCTGGGGGTAATGCTTAGCAGCTCCAGAGTCTCCTTGTTGGAAATCGTCATCAGCCATTGTGTGGGGTATTATGGCTTTTATCCTGGAGGGGGAAAAAAAAAATTATAGATATATCAAAACTTAAGCCTAAGTTAAAGATGTTCATGCGTGGGTATATACTGTAGTCGTTCGTGAAGTAGGCAACTTGGCGATCACTACATAACACTGAGCCAACAGGTATTACGCTCAGGTGCGTACGTCCGTGTGCTGCCCTCATATACCCACGGATGAGCACCTTTAAGATATGAAACAGTAAACTACTACATCAAAAAAAAAGGAAAAAAAAAAGAAAAAAAAAAAGAAAAAAAAAGATGCTTTACATTTCTGTATCTCATGTCACATATCTCAATAGAATACACAGTACACACAGAGCTGTAAAGTGTTTCAATCACCTGAACACTATTTTGTGTATAGGTAGAATGTATTAAATCAACCTTTAAAAAGCTTTACCAGGCATTCTATAGGTTAACGATTAAGGAGTCTAACGAAATAAAGGATAATATTAAACATGTGTATGGGGCCCACACAGAACCCAAGTCGGTTCCGTGCACACCCTGTTCTATGCGGTTGATTTAAGGTGATTTAACAGTCCGCTAGTAGTATATTTAAAGATACTATGTCCCTTTTGCAGCCAACATCAAATTCTGTAGAACTTTGCAGGAATTATGAATATGTCATGTATGTCCTATCTGTGAAATTTAAACGTTAGCAGTGTCCTAATATTCAAATTATGCGAGGAAACCCGTTTACTTGCTAGACTTCACTGTCAGACACTATTGAGTGACTGACTGGCTTTTTTCATCTTTGGTAATAACATACATAAAATGAGCTGTAAAGGGTACATGAGCATTTGTCTACATCAATAACCCACTTCTTGTAATGGCCAAAATTAAACTGATTGAATCTTTGTGCAGCATAAAACAGACAACCATTCGGTACAATGGTCTGAAAAATCGGACTATTACTTACTGGCTCTATAGCTCCTAAGTCGATTCGACAACTAATAGTAGTTATTTTCCCACTTAGAGACATTTTCAAGCCCCCCTTTTTTTAGGGAAGTTCTAAATTAGTATTGTCTTTCAAATGCCGTTGGAATTTAACCTTTTCATTTTTTTGGCCTGCAAATGGGATATAGTACCTTTAAACTGCAATATCTTTGTAGAAGAAATATTTGAATCTCATAGTTTTACTACAGTATACCAACATGGAACCCTTACATCAAGAGCAAAACATGTTCTGGTGATTGCTACACTTTAATGCAGTGCAGTTGCCATTCATTTACATGTTGTAGGGAAAAAAAATGCAGCAGAAAACTGCTTCTTATCTGAACAAGCCTTCATGGAAGGTACTGGGTAAGAGTGGTGGAAGGCCATACAGTTCAGATTCTGTGTTTATTCTACTTTAGACATACTTAGCCAGAGTCCTTTCAGTATGAAATTCCGGACCCGATCATAACAATCGGCCGCAGACTTCATTTTCCTGAACTGGTGCTCCGAAAGAAACTACTGAAAAGTACCCTACTGAAAAGACATGCAACACTTCTCCAATATACCTCCTCCTAATTCAAGTTAAGATCATTGCTTTTTTTGTTGTTGAAATATCATCAAAAATAAAAAGCCTATAATTTACATGTAAAATTACCTTCATAACCTTTGACCTAAAAGCATCAAAATCTGATCACCTATCTCCCTAAAGTGATGCATACAATTAGTAGTACCTTTACCAAATTTGAAGTTCACAGCTAAAATAGTTGGTAATATGGTGATAACAAGATTAAAACCTTTAATTTCATGGATATTGATTCGATAACCTTTGACCTACTTCATACAAAATCTGACCAATGTTTGTTTCACCTGGTGATGCATACAAGTACAAAGTATGAAGTTCATGGCTGAAATGGTTCATGAGATATTGCCATAATGGGGCAAAACCCCTGAAATTTCATGGATCTCTATGACCCTGCACCACTTCCATTGGATGGACTCGAGGTATAAAAATTAATTTCAAGGTTTTTAAATGAGGTTTTTGACAGTATATTTGCGCCTCCTTTTGACTATTACACTTGTGCTTGTAACGTTATTGGTTGAGACAAAACGAGACAAAAGAGATGTCTCATGATCTGACTTAGAGAAGCAAAACTTTGGGCCTTTTGTAAGTTCAGTCTTCGATATTGGAATAGAACGGGTGTCTGATCGCGCACTCGGTCTGTGTGCTAAAATCCTTCCCATAGAGTTACAAGCATCCCTATGCAGTCCATGTGCATTGCGCGCTCATGCAAAGTTGGTCAATGTTTTTATTACCATATTTAGATTCAAACCTTTATCACTCGTGATCCTGAAGGCAATGCTCAACAAATGAGGTGTCATTTGAAAGAGCAGGTTTTTAGCCATATGCCCCAAAAGGCTCAACTCGGAACTCTAAAAATATCTTGATCAAAACGGCCATTTTAAACATTGTTTCCATTGTAGCTCCGAGATTTCCCACTTTCTTGAATTGAGCCCCCGAGGCATAAGTTGTTCCAGATGTAAGGAATATATCTATGCGCTCATTTTTTCACTAGCCCCAAGCGATCACATGTGATTAGTTTGAAAAATAACCTTCCTACTATTTTTTGAATCAGCAACATGGGGAGGCATGACTGCTTAGCGCAAATTCATGGTGACAGCGCGTAGAATCTGCAAATGTATATATGTATTTTACGCTCGGTAGCTCACTTGACGTTCAGTGGCGCGAAGCAAACCCAGAGCGTGCTACCCGTGTTGCAAGCCATCGTGCACATTATATACTGCGCAGCGTTGAATATATGTGTGCATTGGGAACACGCGTGTATATGCATTCGGATTGCGTGTACGTATTCATTCGGCGAATGCATGCGGACGCACGATGACAACGGTGGAGTTTCACTATTGCGCTCAAGAAGCGCCGCTGCTAACCAACACGAGTACGCTTTGCCTATTGCGCGACGCAGACAGCTGTTTGGGCTGCACAGCTGTTGAGCAAAATTTATAACTGATCGTAAACCACTTGTTCATTCTGGACATAAATTGGATGAATATTGTCTAGATTTTGGGGGGGGGGGCTGTATCTTTGATAGAAACATTGGTGAGTCTTGAAATTTGAAATGTGTTCTTCTGAGTAGTTGATTTTATTCATTTATCCAACCATAATGGTGAAAAATGATCCAAAAGGGAAAATTGAAAAATCGTTGAGACACCCTGACAAATTGCGTCCTAAAAAATAAAGATTTCGCGGACGTTTTTTTCTGCGGGTTTCGGGTTCCTGAAGCGCGCCCTGGCGATGCGAAAGACGGATTCAGCGTAATAAAATACCCCCAGTTCACCGTCTAATTTTATAGGTTGTCCGTCTTCCCGAGGATTTATCGCTCATAACATGAAAGTCTCTGTACACAGTCAATGTAAAATGCATCAAGAAAATGATCGCAGAATCCGTTTTTCTCATCGCCAATGCACAGATCGGAAATAGGAAACATCTGCATTTTAATGATTATTTTTGCGGACGCGTCTGTCAGCGTTTACGAAGACGCTCCTTGTTTATGCGGACGATCCTTATTCTTGGACCAGCGCATGTACTATGTAGTTCTGCATGTAGAACTAGAAGATGCGACACCGTCTTTAATTTTATGTGCGCATCTACTAAACTTCTCTTAAACATATCTAATCAATTCTTTTGTGATGCTAGCAACTATTCTCTCTCAACTGATTGGTTTAACTAAAAGTTTAAAATTGCTAAATAATAGACAATTCATAATTTTCATGATTGATTTGATTGCTTATGCGCCAAGTAATAAGTTCTATGAAACTCATAAGAGGGCTAGGCTGAAACAGATCATGTTGCAACACCATTGCCAAACAGCATTGCCAAGCAGCATTGCCAAGCATTGGGCAATGACTAATCATGGATTCAGAGTTTCAGACTGAACCCGATACACAATAGCCTTCCGGTCGGGCGTCGGTACCCATGCCACATGCATGTACATGCGCTAGCGTGTAACACGCCACACTCGTTCATTCATTCATTCACTGACGTATGGTCACCACTTATTCGACCTAGATTTTACATTTATTTATAAGTCAAGAATTCGAGTTTACGACTCTATAAACTATACAAATAATTCTGAAATCTGCAGAGGGGACAGTCACGAGAAACCCAGTATGGTAATCAGATTAATATTAGAAGAGAGATTCGATTACCGAAACAGTCGGACTAAGTTACACTCGTCAGTTTAGCTCAACATGGCAACTTCGGTGGAGTCACCACACAAATACTGCAACATCACCACTCTCAATTCATCCACTTCCGAAATTTATGTTACGAAATTTCACAGCAAAATCACACTAAACTGTTTTCTTAAACTAAGTGGTTGACATAAAATGAAAAACATATTCTTTAAATATAACTAAAGAACTAATCAAATAGTTAATAGACAACAATACTCACACGTGCACGAAGTAACAGAGACGAAGGAAAGACTATTTGTGGTTTAGAGCTGGTGCGCATGCGCGTAAAGAAAGAAAGCGCGCCATCTACTTGTTCGTATTACCCTGCCTTTCGTTCAGACAGAAAATTGTTCATTGATAAATATTTTATTGAAAGACCGAATAAACTGAAAATGGCTCAGCTTTTTAACTCCAATAATGTACAAACACGTTTAAAACTTAGTAAAATTCTGGCGAAAAATAATGCTTCGCTTTCATTAATTTAAGTATGTGCACAAAACATGTTATGAGTTATTAACTGTATGTTTCTCTTTTTTTGTGTTATATCAAATTATTAAATTGATATCAAGAATATTTTCAGTAATTCATTAGTTCAAATAAAAATTTACTGGTGCCAGTAATTTTCTTTTTCAATTGCTCCCATTTATTTTGTAGTTAATTATAGTTGTAATCATTAATATTGTTTTTTAATTATTATTATAATTATTATTATTATCATCATAATTTTTCTCACTATTGTCGATAGTGTTATTTTTATTGATTAACATTAATTCGATTTGAATTGTATATTGTACAGTGTTATTAAATTGACAAATTCAAACTGATTGTAAACTTCTCCAATACACCAATGATGAATGTGGGTGACATGAGAATAAATTGTCATTGTCATTGACTCGACTAGACTGTACTCGCGATCGACATGCACTTGCATGGACTATTAAATGGGATCGGGATGAAATTTTAAAAAGAGCTTCTTACTTCTTCTTCTTTCTTTTTTTCGTAGTCCACCTTTGGTCGCCCCACCTGAAAATTTGTGAATTTGTGGTGGTATGTTTTGGTGATGAATTCAAATATGATGTTGCCACGCCGTTACTAAGGTAGTATACCAATATCAATGTATTCATCAACAACATCAATCTTAGTTACTAACTGTAAAACCAAAAGTAAATTCAGGGTAGCCTATTTACGATTGGGAGAAAACAACAAATTTAGTCTTATTTGCATTAACCAATAATTTCAAAAGCTCAGTACTGATATATACAGCAGATGAAGCAGATTGTAACTCTCAGTCAGCAGATTCAGCAATAACAATGGCGTCGTCCACATTATTTTGTGACACTGGCAGGTCGCTATTTTTTCTTTCTTTTTGTTTGTTTCTCTTTTTCAAATACGTGAAGGGGCTCGAGCCCCCGAGCACCGCCGCGGCAGTCCGTTCCGCAGGGCCTGACATGTAAGCATGTTTTTTGCCCGACTGTAAATTTGGGAATAAGTCATTGTCCAACAAACACATACAAAAGTATAAATTATTTTAAAAAGGGAGAAAAAATCCCGGAAAATCATGTCATTTCAGCAACATTTGTAAATCACTGGTATCGAATTCGAAATAAACCACGTTTGAATTTTATTTGGGGGTCAAATCCCGGAAAATCATGTCATTTCAGCAACATTATGTAAATCACTGGTATCGAATTAGAAATAAACCACGTTTTTTTGTTTGTTTGTTTGTTTGTTTGTTTTTTTTTTTTTTTGGGGGTCAAATACCGGAAAATCATGTCATTTCAGCCACATTTTGTAAATCACTGGTATCAAATTAGAAATAAACCACGTTTAAATTTTATTTGGGGGGTCAATTGCTCCCAGCCCCCATCAGTACGCCAGTGCTGGTCACTATTGATTTATAAACTTAAATTTACATTTTCCTTAACAAAATCATTTCATACAGATAAGAATATACTTCTGTTCGGTGTACTAACTTAAATCTATCTTTGCATTCTTCTTTTTTTTAAATTTATTTATTTGTTTATTTATTCATTATTATTATTGTTATTATTTTTCTTTTCTTTTTTCTTCTTCAGGATAACCAAAAGTAACGGCCGGAGCGGAAACAACGCCTCTGTGGTAGTCATAATTTGCACTGACTAACCAGCCGGATGGGCCTTCATTTTATTGTCACTTTTATATTTAAAAATAATCCGTACTGCATTGGGGTAGCGGCCTTTAAAAATTTGACTGATCCGACGAAGTTTGAAATTCCCTGCCGAAACTTTGCAAAATCCATAACTTTATTAATATTTGTCTCGGTTTATTCAAATTTTAATAATCGTCTTCTCTGATTATTTTTGTCTGCTTCCTTTCGGGTCAACTTGCCATGATTGCTTTCCATTATTGGCTGACTGTGGACTCAAGGAAGACACATCGATTACATTGCCCTTCTATCACAGAAATTAAACTTGAAAGTCTGATTTACCTATATTGTGTCGTAGTTTAGAGGCGGCGGAGCAACTTCCAAAGGGGGGGGGGCACCAACAAAAAGGGCACTTTCTGGAAAACAAGGGTACCTACAAAGGGAAATATCAAAGCGAAAATATGCCATTTTTTAGACACTGGTTAATATATACCCCTAAATTGTGATTACATTTATCAGGGATGATTTCAATATTTGTTTCTCCTTATGCATCATATAAAATACTTTGCAGTTGGGTGTGATGGTCTGAAAATTCATTTGCGAGCGAGCAAACCGAGCGAGGAAAAAATTTAAGATTTGTCGGAGGTCGCAGTGCGAAAAATTACATCTTATAAAGAGGAAAAACCCACTCCTGATGGGGTTATAAGCACATTCTCGTAACGAAAGACTGAAAAGGCCTTTGATAAGTAACATATGACATCTATAAATGCGAGTGAGCGCAGCGAGCGAGCATTGGGGGAAATTGCTCTTAGTCGCTTGAAATTAGGGGCACGTTTAATGATGAGAGGAAAAGGGGACACTTATGGAAAGGGATAAGACATTTATTAGAAGAAAAAAAAGGGAGCACGTGTCAAAGTACAAAGGGTAATTGTCAGAGTTTAAAATAGGGCACTTCTTACACCTAAAAAAGAGGCACTTATCAGGGATGAAAAAGGCACATAATGAGAATGGGTAATGGGCATTATTTTGTCGACGGAAAAGAGGCACCCATCAGATTTTGATAGGGGCATTTATAAGAAGTGAAAAGGAGAATTTATAAAACAGGGATCAGTTCCTTATCAAAAAGAAAAAGGGGCACGTAAAATTGTTAAAAGGGTAATTATCAGAGGTAAAAAGAGGCACTTATCGCATCTGAATAGGGGCACTGACCATATATGAAAAGTGGCACTTATGAGAATGAAAACGGTGCACTTTGTGATAAAGGGAAATGTGCATTAATTTTGTTGAAAGAAAAGGAGCACCGATCAGATTTTAATAGGGGCATTTACCGAAGGTGTAAGGGGGCTTTTTTAAGCAGGGGGGAGTAGCTCTTATTAAAACGAAAAAGAAGGACATGTTAAAATAAACAGGGCACTCATCAGAGATGAAAAGGGGTAATTATGAGAAGGGGAAGGGGCACTAATAAGAAGAAAAAGGAGCATTTATTAGGAAGGAAAAGGGGGACGCGTCAAAATCAAAGGGGCAGTTTTTAGAGATGAAAAGAGCACTTATTAGGAGGGGGAAGGGGCACTTGTCAAAGTAAAACGAAAAGAAATGAAAAGGGGATATTTTATAGGTGAAAAGGGGCATTTATGAGAAGGGGAAGGGGCTTTTATATTTAATGGGGGGGGCACTTATCATAAGGAAAGGGGGCACTTATTAGAAAGTAGAGGGGGCACGTGTGAAAATATAAGGTGAGCTTAACCGAGATAAAAAGGGGTAGTTATTAAAAGGGGAACTTGTCGCTTCTTACAAAGGAAAAGGGACACTTGTCAAAGAAAAAGGGGCACCTCTCAGATTTGAATAGGGCAATAATCAGAGGTGAAGGGGCGCTTATCAAAAGTGAAAATGGACACTTATTGCAAATGAAAATGGGAATTTGTCGAAGGAAAAGGGGTACGTGTCAAATTAAAAGGGGCATTTATCAGATATATGGAAAGGGGGAGGGGCACTTTTAAAAAGTAATAGGGGCAATTGTCAAGTAAAAGGGGCAATTTTCCTATGTAAAAAGGGGCACTTTTCCCATGTAAAAGGGGGCACATTTTGGGGTACTTGAAATAATGGGGGCACTGTGCCCCTCCCCCGGAGTGCCGCCTCTGTCGTAGTTTATCACACGTAGAACGGTTTTTGTTTGTTTTGTTATAGCTGAGACTTTGAATATTCTTAATTAACTTCATCATTTCAATTTCAAAGAAGTTATATATTTTTGTTGTTTCCACGGAGGTCGATCACCTTCCATTAAAAGGGAATTAAAACCACCCTTGCATGCCATGATGGTCTCAATCAAAGCAGAAAATGAGAGACACGTAGGAAAAGTTTGAGCAATATCCGATTGAAAATAGGAAAGTTATGAATTTTTGAAGTTGTCATCAGTGAAACACAAATTGGCAACGTGCACTATGACGAACGTTTCATAAACTTTTATATAACAATTTGGCAATAATTCAAGTTAGTGTATGATTGAAAATGTTCTTAAAGTGACTCGGTAACATATTGCCTCAGATTCTGAAACAAAATCCTGGATTTAGCTCATGCTGCAATCATAATTATAAGCCTTTGGCCTAGACCTATGTCAGTCAGGAATCCCATGACTTTAACAAGCCTGTCGGATTATCAAGATATTTATGATTGGAAATCGAAATTTCATTTTTCGTTTTCCTAACGGTTTTTATAACACTACAGTCTACTGGGGAAAATGAGTATGGTAAAACCGGTCACTCAACGATTTTTACTTTTTCGAGGCACTTCATGATCATTTTGAAGCGCAATTTTTTTAGAGCTTCAATATTACACCATATCACAGACACTGATAACACGTAGGGCCATGCATCTCAGATTTAACATTGAATATATATATATATATATATATATATATATATATATATATATATATATATATATATATATTTTTTTTTAATACACAGCAAAGGGGAGGGGACCTCGCAAGCAGAATTGCCAATTTGTGTTTGATTGACCGCATCTTGAAAAAATGTATATATAAACCCTATAGGCTTATATATTTTTTTAAAACGCTTTTTGTTCAAATTTTTTACTGACTTGTATCTCTCATTTTTCTGCTTAATTCTATAAACTTAGACCATAAAATCGCCCCATTCTCGGTTGTAAAAAGAAGAAAGAAAAGGAAAGGAAATGAAAGGAAAGGAACTAGAAAAGAAAACGAAAGAAATAGAAAGCAAGCGCGTAGCCAGGATTTTATTTTAGGGGCGGTAGTGAGCCCGCGAGTAGCGCGCTCCCTAAGGGGAGGGTACAGGAGGGGAAGCGCGAAGCGCGGAAGCTTTGCCGTTTCATTAAGTTCAATAGAGTAAGAAGACGATTCGTTGTACCATGGAGCTAGAACACTGTTCTAGCTCCATGGTTGTACCGATCTCAACTCTTATTTAAGAGTACTTGTCTGAATACAAAGAAGACGATTCGTCGTACCGTTCTCGAATCGTAATCCTTATTGTCTGAATTCAGTCACCCCCTCCTGCGCGAAGCTCGGAAGCTTATTAAATTGTTAGAGAAAGAAAACGATTTGTTGTACCGTTCTCGACTCTTAATCCTGAATTGTCTGAATTCAGTTCCGCCCCCCTTCCGCGCGAAGCGCGGAAACTCTGACGTTTCATTAAATTATTATGTCTGAATTCCTTTTTCTTCCTACGTCCTCTTCCTTTTTTCTCCTTTTTTCCTCTTTTTTCTCTTCTCTCTCTCTCTCTCTTTTTTAGGAGGGGGCGGCGGCGGTTTTTTTGGGGGCGACCGCCCCTGGCTACGCGCCTGATAGAAAGGATCGAAGGGGATAAAGAAAAAGGATAGGAAAGGAAAGGAAAGGCAAGGAGAGGAAAAGGAAGGAAATGAACGGAAAGGAAAGTGAAGGAAAGGAAAGGAAAGGGAAGGAAAGGAAAGGAAAGGAAAGAAAAGGAAATTAAGGAAAGAAAAGAAAAGGAAAGAAATAGAAAGGAAGGGGATAGAAAAAGGATAGGAAAGGAAAGGAAAGGCAAGGAGAGGAAAAGGAAGGAAATGAACGGAAAGGAAAGTGAAGAAAAGGAAAGGAAAGGAAAGGGAAGGAAAAGAAAGGAAAGGAAAGGAAAGAAAAGGAAATGAAAGGAAGAGAATGGTTTGGAAAGGAAGAAAGGCAAGACTGAAAACGAAAAAGAAAAGCAGAGAAAAGATCGGGCGTGTCACTTTAGCTTCCCCATAATGCATTTCGTTTCTCAGGTTTGGTTTTGGATGTTCTTCCGGTATCTAATCAGCACAAAGAAGACCATTGTGCGAACGAGTCGGAATTTTTTTCCACCTGAGAAAAACATCATCCAGGAAGATGTCCGAGGGCCAAGAAGAACAGCCCCAGACCATTGAGGCTCCGGAGAAGATCGTATTGGGTATGTTGATAAAGTTTGGCCATATTTTATCAACGGGAACATGGTTAAAATTTGAGTTAAATTTAGGTTTGCTCATTCGGAGTGCCGCAGTTGACACGTAACAACGCACGGGACCGGGATTATAAGCATGCACATGGGACATGCGTGAAAGGACCTGCGTGTATTTTGCACGCCCACATTTTTAGACCGTGTGCGTGGCAAACAGAAATGCGATGGCAGTGCCTACAAATAAAAGTACAAGTACAACAAGGTACATGTATCATGGCATGCGCCACGTCGCGTGTTTTGATTTTACTACTTACATAGACCTCTCTATATTCAGTTCCAAATTTCTTCATGTTAAGTTGGAAGCATTTAGCCCTTCTGTACAGTCAAGTGTTAAGATTGAAAGTTTAGAATTGGAGAGTTTAGTTTAGCTTTAAGCCTTTAGTTGGAAATAAAGAGATGTAGAACTTTGAACATGTTGAAAGTTTGATTTGAAGTTTGAACTTTTATATTGAAATCAAGACATTTATTTTTCCTAGTCATTCTTCTGATTCAAGTCAAGACTTGTCTGAGTTTCATTAGTAGTAGGGTGTCTGATCGCGCACCCGATGTTGTGTGCTAAAATTCTTCCCATAGAGATTGCACGCATCCCTATGGCGGTCACGTAGTACGTGCATTGCGCGATCATGCAAAATTGGTCAAAGTTTTTTTTTTTTAATCGAACTTCAAACCTTTATTCTTTGTGATCCTGAAGGTGATACTCAATAAATGAGGTGTCATATGAAAGAGCATGTGAATGAGTAACTCCGACGCCAAAGGCGTCGGAGCTCCGGATCCGGAATCGGAACACGAAAAACAGAAGAGAACGGTCTTATTTTATAGAAAACTGAAACGGTAGTGATTATAATTTTGACTTACAAGTGTGCTCGACTCCTTTGGGCATCATCCAAACCACTTGAAATTATAATTTGAAGAAGTCTTCAATGGGAAAAAGGGTGATTCCTCGTCCTAAACCGAGCCATCCATGTTGTACCGTCGATTCAACATGGCGGAAAGAAAGTACACATGCGCGTAGCGGCGCAGCAAATATGAATATTCATGCTATAGAGTGGTGAAGTGTGACGTCATCAAAAATCTATTTTTGGAATTTCTCAATTTTTTCTTCATTTTCCAAAAGACCACCAAAAATAATGTCCAAATGTCGAAAACCAATTGAATATGTTAAGTATTGGCTGAGATATGACCATCTGAATAAAAAGATTGCCTATGGGAACTCAGTGTTATATTGCTCTGGTTCATAACATTAGGCTAGTGAATTTTGTGGGAAAATAGGCGTACAGTCGCTCAATAATGTCTGACAGTGAAGTCTAGCAAGTAAGCGGGTTTCCTTCCATAATTTGAATATTAGGACACAGCTAACGTTTTAATTTCACAGATAGGACATACATGACGTATTCATAATTCCTGCAAAGTTCTACAGAATTTGATTTTGGCTGCAAAGGGACATAGTATCCTTAACTGGCACCCATACAATATTGGCCATAGAGCTGCGCGGAGAGGCAGGTAAACAAACCCTAAAATGCGTCCGATATCACCCCTTCCCGCCCGACGAATATTGCACAGTGGCTTTAGCGTTTGCAATCCCGCTTCTACTCCTAATGATACACTGCAATTAAAAGTCGGAGGTAAAAATGACCTAAAATTAGCAAATATCTTACCAGAGCATTACAGCTGTGCTTCCTTTCCACATGTAACAGATGCCTTTACGATCTGCATTACAATGATGTTGACCTCTGACATGCGTTGATGACGCTCCCGTAAAATGTGCTGTATATGAAAGAAATGCATGCAGTGCGACACTGAAATGTTGTAATGTGGGATGTTAAATTTTAGCGAGCTAAATCAGTAGATGGCAGTATGCCAGTTGAGATCGTCATTTTGCGATGCCTCGCATGACTTCTAAGCTCGATTCCTCTATATTTTTACGACAGAGTGTTTAGAGAACTTTGGGAAGCAGACAGCTTTGCGTAACATTTCATAATATTTGGATCGCCAGAGGGGGTCTGTGGTCTGATAATGTCGGCTGTTAATGGATTTGATGGCTGGAGAGGGTTAAATTTCTTGTTAAGCCAACTTAATCCTGAATATCTTTCCCTCTGGGAAAATCTTTTGAGACGGTATCTCGATCCATTCCAACTCCCTGCTAGATTTTTGGATTTTGTGTGCTTGCACACAAAAAACTCTTCCCGATTGGGGATAAATAATCAACTGTAGAGGTGCACAGCCAAATTGGAGAACCTCTCCCATGTTTAGAGACAGTCTCCCATATTTGAGATTTAGGACAGGGCATTCCAGACACTCCAGAGTCCTGGGGGTGTTTCACAAAGACTAAGATCGACTTTAAGTATGACTTAACTATGGCAGGCCATTCATGCCACTATTTGCTCTCACCATTTACTGGCATTGGTCTCTTAAGGGATGTACAAATCATGGTCACAAATTTACAGAATTTACATTTTTTGATAATTCATTATTAAGGAAAAATTATTATCTAAAGATCATAATGGTGAGAGCAACCAGTGGCATGAATGGCCTGCCATAGTTAAGTCCAACTTAAAGTCGATCTTAGTCTTTGTGAAACACCCCCTGGAGGCATTAGTATACATTTTTTTGTAGGAAAACTGTTCAGACTAGCCTCAACTTAAGGGCTAGGTGATAATATGAAATATGATATTGATATCACCTAGCTTAAAATACGTCCAAAATCAACCCTTCCTGCACCCGCAAACATTGCACACTGGTTTCGGAGTGCGGCGCGAGTGGTCTCTTCTTTCTTCTCATACAAAGTATTCTGAAATCTGTCAAGAATTGAGGAAAAAGTATCAGAATTTGATACTGGGGTGATAGGGTGATAGCGGTCTGCTCACCTTACAAGTGTTCCTGAGGATAATTGGTTAAGGTGGGATTTACATTACAAAATTGCTGACCTCTTACAAGAGTTTGCAATCTTTGTTCCGTTTGCAATTCAAAGACACGCAGTGTGCACAAACAAAAACTGTTTTTGCATTGCCAATTTGATAACTTAACAATAATAGCGATTAGTGATAAAACGTTTGCTAAATCATGAAACTCTGCATGTTTTTTTGTATACTATATAATCGCTAGTATCGATGCCAGAGTCTTTTGTCCAAATTCTTGACAAATGACTCTGACAGAAGGGACAGTCTCCCAAATAGGAAAGAGTCCCATGATGAGCATGCACTTCTACTGATGGATGTTTAATCTCTGCACACATTTTAAATATGATCTCTCATTTTGTACCAAAGTTAATTGCATCAATCATGTCAATGGCAAGGCAAATTAATTTTTTGCATATCTTTTAAATTTATCTCAGCCACAAAAGTTTCAGGAACAGTCAAGTGGTTCAACGTCAAGAATGGCTACGGGTTCATCAACCGGTAAGACACTCTTCATTCAACTTAATCTCCTGTACCGCATATTAGATGGGATATTTAAAAGTTGGACAAATGCTCTGGACAGGAAACGTTCTGCTAGGATTAAGCCGTTTATAGTTTATGGGTCTGTTTAATGCTAGTTACTTTCAACTTCATTAGGGTAAGGAACAAATATGTGTAATGTATGGAGGTCCTTTAAATGTGGACACACACAATAATCCACAAACTTTCAATACTTACATATTTGTTCCTTTTTTTCTATTCAAGAATTGCATCATAATCTATCATAAAATTGTGTACATGTATGTGTGCTTGAGATTTTTTTTTTTTGGGGTACTTGGAGTTTTCATGCAAGCAAATTAAGAACCAGAAACATAATTGATTACCTGTCACTATAGCTTGTTTTAATTTCATCATCTTTTCTTTTTGTGCTTACAGAGATGACACCAAGGAGGATGTATTTGTCCACCAGGTGAGCAATGCGTATACTGTAAATTGTCAATAAATTAGTTAAAAAACCATCATTGAATGATAAGCAAGTGACTTTTGGATAGGTTAGAAGATTAATCATTATCTTTAATCCCAAAATGATTTTGAATTTATGCTTAGTAAATAGGCCTATATTGTGAAAATTATCATTATTAATTCTCCCTCACATTGAAGTGTTGGTTAAGCAGTTCAAATGCATTAAAAATAGACACAGTAGAAGATTATACAATGCTGCTTCACTTAAATATAGTCATACAAATCCAATGAAAATGCCGTTCAACAGATGTTCATTCAGCATTCTTCACTCTAGACTTATTTCAATAATTGCTAGACTTATGTCAATAATTGTTTGTAATATACCATCCCATTGGTGTATCTGGCTACCAAACCTTAAATTAGTTCTGGGGTGTTTCACAAAGACTAAGATCGACTTTAAGTTGGACTTAAGTATGGCGGGCCATTCATGCCATTGATTGCTATCACCATTGGTCTCTAAATTATAATATTTAGATAATATTTTTTCCTTCAATAATGAACTATCAAAAAATGTAAACTCTGTAGATTTGAGACCGCAATTTGTACGTCCCTTGAAAGACAAATGCCAGTAAATGGTCAGAACAGCCTGTTATACTTACGTCCAACTTTAAGTCGATCTTAATCTTTGTGAAACACCCCCCAGGTTGGATGACCATCCTGATGATTCAAGCTTGTAGAAGATAATATGAATCTTGTTTAACCCCCTCCAAAGTGAATGCATTTATTCAGTAATAGGAATCATATTCAATTGTTTACAGTCGGCCATTGTAAGGAACAACCCACGCAAGTACCAGCGCAGTGTTGGCGACGGAGAAGTGGTAGAGTTTGACGTTGTAGAAGGAACCAAGGTGAGAAAGCCATTTTCATCATTCTATTATTAACCCAAAGAGCTTAGCTTTGAACAATTTGTTTTTGGCATTTCAACATGCCTCTTCCTCCATTAGAGATTTCCCCTGCCAAGGTATTGAATATACCATCCTCAATGTTTGGCAGAGGTAGCTAGTACAGTACATCTCAACGTCTGTAAGGGATTGACAACACATCGCTTACATGTATGGAAGTTATTGCACTTCCTCAAGTCTAAGCAAGCAGGATGACACAGGATGGTTATGAAGATGCTTTGTTGGCCTCATAAGTTACTATGTGCATTTTAGTGAACACTATGTAGCATCATTCTTCAGAGTTCAGACAATGTTTTAATGCTGTGTAAAGAGTGTTGTTGCATATTATTGGGAGGGAATTTTTTTTGTCCCTTATACTCATACATTTTGGAAATTGTTGTGTAGAAATTACTGGATGCTGGAAAAAAGAAAGAAGTCTCGTCCTACTTTAAAATTGATGAATAATACTGCAAAAAGTAGAGAACTCTTATCCAAGTACTTTGAAAATAACGACAAGTACTGTATATTCTTGTCTCCTGGCCAAGGGCAATGAAGCCGCCCGAGTGACTGGTCCTGACGGTGCCCCAGTACAAGGGAGCAAGTACGCGGCCGACAAGCGCCGTTACCGCGGCCGCCCCCGCTACTACCGCCGCCGCAGACCCCGTAACTCGCAGGGAGATGAGGAGGAGATTGCCTCAGACGAGAAGGAGGGAGGAGAAGAGAACGACGGTCCCAAGGATGGGAGGAGACAGTACCGTGATGGAGGAAGGGAGGCTATCGTGGTGGTCGTCGAAGGTACAGAGGTGGACGAGACCAAGACCCGCCAGGATGGAACACCTCCAGAAGGGGAGCAAGTAAGTAGTAAACTATGTGATAAAGCTCCCTTGCGATAAACCCAGAGTGTAATCAAGGACATTGTATTTTATGATTCTTTAGCTGGGGGAATGCAGAGCTGTGTAGTGCCTTGTATATACAAAACATTCAGTTCACCACTAAACTACAATTATGTGCATACTCACATCGACCTTTACAGTTTTTTTCCTTTCAATTCTATTCACTAGGATGTAAAAGAACTGTAAGTTATAAACCATGTTAGAAGGCTTGATTATCCATAAATATATCATGAGATGCATATTATCTATTAAAGTGAATGAGCAAAATGCTCTTTGGATTGCAGCAAATTGCAGCAAATTGCAGCAAAAGAATTCACCAATAATCCCCAAATGTATTCTATTTTTCTACAGAATGAAGAGGAAGGTGAGCGGCAGGATAGGGAAGGCGATGACAAGTCAGCGGCAACCGCCGTCGCCGATATCGTCCCAACAACAGATACCAGAACCGTCGCCCCCAGTCCCGTGGCGACCAGAATGAGGAAGGTGGTGATAGGGAGAACGGGGAAGGAGGTGAGGAGAGGGAAGGTGGCGAGGATCAACAACGTAGGAGGCCAAGACGGCCTTACCGTCGTCGCTACAACAATCGTAAAGGTGCCCCCAACAAGGAGGGAGAAGGGGATCAAGGAGAGACTGGAGGAGGCCGGGTAAGTTGCTTCATTATCAAAGAGTGGAAAATGCAATGAGTGACATTTGAAATGCATCTAATCTTAGAGAGAAAGTTTATTGAAAAGACATGTGTACTGGAGGTTATGTGTTGTACTTGCAGTTATTCATCATGTCCATAGGTTTCATTTCTTCCATTTTAAAAATGGGTTGGTTTGAACTTTTTAGAAAATGCTTCTGTGCCCTTTCAAGATGAAAATTGTTTTGTGGAGGCAGCTTTTGATGGTAGAAGATGTTAGTGTTTCTGATATCTGTATCAATATGATAACCATACAGTATAATTAGTAACATTTCATACAAAAATTACGCAGTTTTTCCATCAACCTTCAACTATGTCACTGGTTCACTTTAATTTGGGATATGTTAATCTAAATATATATGTAAATATGACATTATGACGTTTACGTGAAATAATGCTCAGATACCTTGTACTTGGCCTGATACGTGATACAAGTACATGGCTTGAGATAATCGTTCCTCTTTACTTTTCTTGTAGAATGAGCCCTCGGACGGACCGGTCATTAAGGAGGAGCAGTCTGCTCCAGCAGATACCAAGGCTAGCATCAAGGTTGAAGAGTAGAAGGAGTTTACCACCAAGAAGCACTGCACCCTGCCTTGTAGCATTTCACCTAGTAAATCATCATCGGCACAGTCATCGAAGTTAGACACTGCTCACCAGCGATGCAAGAAAACAATCAGCAACAAGATACAACACCATGGACAAATCATTTTTGCTTTTTCCTTGATTTTACTTGAATTGAAGTATTTTCATTGCATTTCTGGATTTCACCAAGGACCAAACTACGCAGAAAGTGACGTTATCAAAATTCTATGCAGGACTGCATCATTGACTTCTAGGGTTTTTCGATCAGTATGTGAAATATACAAGGCCTTCATGAACTAACCATATTGCACAACACGCGTATGGACTGTTTTCGTCACTTGTATCACCTGTTGGGCTGGACAAAAGCTCTGCACTGATGACTTATCTGTCAATCGATTTGCAACCTTCCAACAAAATTTCTGGCTCTCATTTTTGTTCACCATTTTAAATGAGTACAAGAGAGTAAACATTGGAAAGATAAGAAAAGAGGAAAAGAGCACAGCTACAAAAAACTTTCCTTTTTTATGTTGCGTTATTCTACACTTCTCAATTTGTTTGTGGGCAGTGTCGACTGTATATTCTAGGCAGGTGCAAGTTATGGTATTAATTCGTATTAGTTCAAAGAAGTTTACAATCAAAGGAGAAAGGAAAGATACCAAAGTAGATCTAAAATCTTGTAAAGTAACATCTAGAAGGTACATTGTATGACCTTTACCTGTTTGATTTGCCTGATGTAATACCTGCGGCTATCACTATCAGTTGCTGACATTTTGAAAAGAAAATTTTGCTTTCAGCTCATTTTCTTCTTTTTTCAATTCTTTTGACAAAGTTGTCTTTTGGAAATACTTTATTAAATGATTTGGAATTTCTTTAAATGTTTTATATTTTATATATTCTCTATAGTTTTTCCACTGAAAAGATATATGAATTGTAGAAATCAGAAAGTTGCTGAAATAGCCCTTTTACAGGCATATGTGATTTTTTAATTTTTAAACATTTATTTTCAATATTTGATGAGGAAACAGAAGAACTCGCTGTCAGTGTATAGCAGGCAGGTATTGCTGATTAATACAGGCATATATTTTTCTCGAATGCCTCAGCATAAGTTTAACACACGGAATTAAAGACCTTTCTAATAACAGTATGCATTTTTCATGTTAGTATTAAGACTCGTTAAAAAGCAAAGAAAACGTCCTTAAGATCAAAGTTTTACATACCATCTTGAGTCTTAAATTTTGCTTATCGCCTCTCTTGTGACGCCGACCATCATGATGACACAGGATGATGGTTGATCATTGCAAGCTCAAGAAAACAAGACCCTTATTTGAGCAAATCCTCTTGTCTTATCTCTTTATTTCTTACCGTCTAAGACTACGCTTATCGAGGTTAAAGAGAAGGTTGAGTTCTGGGAAGAGATGAATAATAATTTGTGACAGTTATTGCTATTATGCAAGTGTGGAAGAACATCAAATAGTAAATGTTCCCTGGAAAGCATGGCTCTCCAGATGCCTTGATATTCTAAATATGGCATGTAACATAAAAATCGGGACAGATTTTATGCCACATGTTCGTGTAGTCCCATATACATATTTCTGTGTACAGTGCTTGTAACTTTACCAAGACTGGGCCAAATTTCTTATCATTTTGATGATTCCAGAATCTTGCAGTACACACCAATACTTTTATGCTAGATGATCAACCTTTTCTGATCGATTACACACCGTTTCTTTCACGATGCAATCGCATGACCAGAACTCAACTTTATCTTTAAAGGAAGCAAGTCACAAATCGTGCTTATGGCATATGGACCAATGAACATTTAAATTTATGTTGGCTTGTCCAGGACTCGACTGACATGACCAGTCCGAAAAAAAACTACTATGAAACCAGAACTTTCACATATTTGATCCACTTTGCCAATTTCGCGAAAAATTTCATGTGTGCAAATTAAGTGAGTGGGTGAAATTTGCGAAAGTTTGGAGATAAATTTTATATGAGATGTGAAGCGCTCCACATGTGGTATACTTCAAATGGCAGGCAGGAACTTCTAAATGATGCTCAATCATATTCATGATTGCAGTGAAGCCTAGAATTTGCACAGATGTGACTTGATTCCTTTCAAGAGGAAAGGGATGCTATAATAGATATATATTGTGATTGATGGATGGTGTCTTGAATGGTGGGACTTGATTCCTTTAAAGAGAAAGGGATGATGCAGAAGATATATATTGTGATTGATGGATGGTGTCTTGAATGGTGGGACTTGATTCCTTTAAAGAGAGAAAAGGGATGCTACAGAAGATATATATTGTGATTGATGGATGGTGTCTTGAATGGTGTGACTTGATTCCTTTAAAGAGAAAGGAATGCTACAGAAGATATTGTGATTGATGGATGGTGTCTTGAATGGTGGGACTTGGATTCCTTTAAAGAGAAAAGGGATGCTACAGAAGATATATATTGTGATTGATGGATGGTGTCTTGAATGGTGGGACTTGGATTCCTTTAAAGAGAAAAGGGATGCTACAGAAGATATATATTGTGATTGATGGATGGTGTCTTGAATGGTGGGACTTGATTCCTTTAAAGAGAGAAAAGGGATGCTACAGAAGATATATATTGTGATTGATGGATGGTGTCTTGAATGTTGGGACTTGGATTCCTTTAAAGAGAAAAGGGATGCTACAGAAGATATATATTGTGATTGATGGATGGTGTCTTGAATGGTGGGACTTGATTCCTTTAAAGAGAGAAAAGGGATGCTACAGAAGATATATATTGTGATTGATGGATGGTGTCTTGAATGGTGGGACTTGATTCCTTTAAAGAGAAAAGGGATGCTACAGAATTGTGATTGATGGATGGTGTCTGGAATGATGTGACTTGAGAAAGGGATGCTACAGAAGATATATATTGTGATTGATGGATGGTGTCTTGAATGGTGGGACTTGATTCCTTTAAAGAGAAAAGGGATGCTACAGAAGATATATATTGTGATTGATGGATGGTGTCTTGAATGGTGGGACTTGATTCCTTTAAAGAGAAAAGGGATGCTACAGAAGATATATATTGTGATTGATGGATGGTGTCTTGAATGGTGGGACTTGATTCCTTTAAAGAGAAAGGGATGCTACAGAAGATATTGTGATTGATGGATGGTGTCTTGAATGGTGGGACTTGATTCCTTTAAAGAGAAAAGGGATGCTACAGAAGATATATATTGTGATTGATGGATGGTGTCTTGAATGGTGGGACTTGATTCCTTTAAAGAGAAAAGGGATGCTACAGAATTGTGATTGATGGATGGTGTCTGGAATGATGTGACTTGAGAAAGGGATGCTACAGAAGATATATATATTGTGATTGATGGATGGTGTCTTGAATGGTGGGACTTGATTCCTTTAAAGAGAAAAGGGATGCTACAGAATTGTGATTGATGGATGGTGTCTTGAATGATGTGACTTGATTCCTTTAAAGAGAAAGGGATGCTACAGAAGATATCAGGGGTGTCGATTTGTATCCGTGGTTTGGGATGATAGGTGCCAAAATATTTTCGGCAATGGATCAAAGCAACCCCCTTTAGAAGCGTGTGGCAGGTTGCACCCCAAAAGTTAATAAAGATAACATTTCAGAGAATATAAGAGTGGTAATAAAATGAATAACATGCTAAATGTTAGTCCTGACTCTTGCCTGCAGTGTAGGCCTACCAGACTGATATCATCTATTTTTAAACGAAATTTAGACATTACAAAAAAAAATCCAATGGTGAGGGATATCAACTTGTGAAAGTATAATGTTACCAGTGGGCAAATGCATTAATAAGCAACCAGGAAAGGTTCATGTAGACAGAAAATTCTTTATTTCCTGGTGATAGAAACATACATTTTATGAATATTGATGTCTCCAAACAACATTCATCGTGAAAAACTCATTCCAATATTCTGTGTAAGGAGATCTCAAAAAAATATAGTTCTCATTAGTAAATGAAAAACATATTGCTTTTGGTTCTTCATAATAATAATAATAATAATATTCAGCTTTTATATAGCGCTTAATACAATGTCTCTAAGCGCTTTACAGATATATACTATTACCCCGGTCATTGGATTCAGTGCTTGCCCGCACACACTGTGTGCACAATCTCCACTCCCTGGGGAGCATTCCAGCCAGGCGTTACTTGACGCTCTAAAACTGTTTGACCAACAATGACGGTCGCATCCTACCGGGTACCCATTTAACACCTGGGTGGAGAGTAGCAAGTGCAGGTTAATATCTTGCCAAAGGATATTAGTGCCGTGTCGGGATTCGAACCCTCGACCTTCGCATCTCCAGTCAAGCGCCTTAAACCACTCGGCTACGACACTCATTTGACTCTCTTCCTTCTTTAATTAAACCAACTGAATCCTCTCGGCGGGAAACTCGGTTCAATGAAACAGAATATCACTGATGCAAAATGTGGTTCTCAAAATGACAGAAAATTTCCACTCCTGATCTCATACAAACTGTCTGTTTCTTAATAATAATAATAATAATAATAATACAGATTTATATAGCGCCATTATCCATTTTAATTAAATGCTCAAAGCGCTTAAAAACATATATATAAAAACATAATATAAAACTTACGTTTCAACTACCAAACAACAAACTTCCATTATCTCCTTCTTCACCCAGATATACTTATCATACCAGATACGCTCTAAAATATAAGCATAATATTCCCCTAAGGCCCTGACCAGAGCACTATTTTTTTTCTCAAAAACTATAACCAGTCTTAGAAGGTGCATTATTATTGGAAAGGTGTTATAAACAAAACTAGTGAGCAACAAAAAAAAAATTTTGGCACCCGAAAATTTTTTTCCCCTCCAGGAAGGGTAATTTTTTTTCCACCACCACCCCCCCCCCCTTGGGCGCCAGGGTAGTGAGCACAATTTTTTTGGCACCCGAAAAAAAATTTCCCTACAGGAAGGGTTATTTTTTTTTCACCGCCAGCCCCCTTGGGCGCCAGGAGGGCCCAACTCTTTTTTCAAAAAAGGGTGTTTTTACCTGTTTTTTTTTCTAGGGGACCCCCCTGGATCCGCCACTGGATTGAACTGGCCAAAAGTCATGTGATATTAAAAGAGTTAAACAAATACACGACTGTAAACTCCTAGCGCGTTTTGAAAAATGTTTTAGGAAATACCAGGAAATAAAATGAGTGAAAAAAGAAATAAAGATACAATGACGTGAATTTTAAAAGGGGTGAACGGAAACAACATAACAACTAGTGAACTATCTTATAACTCTCCCACTCTCTACTTCTTTTTTGCACTTTTGCGCTTCGCGCTTAACATTTAGCTCGTTGCTTTTTAACGCTGCGGCTTTGCATTTGGCGCACTGCATTTCTATGATGCTGTTGATTGAATAAATTGAATAAATTCATCAATTCCTGATGAAGCCGTATGAGCGAGAATTTAATTTATTCTTTTCTCATAAACGGTTGTCTCATTTAAATTGTTTTCTATTTATATTATGTATGTATTATGAAAATGAGATAGCAAAATGTGTATATTGATGGTCATCTTGCGAGTAATAACCATTAACTACTCTCATCTGGCTCTCATCATTAATTTTTCTCTTCATTTTTTTTATTTTTTTATGGTGAATTATTGGGGGGGGGATGATTGTACAGGCCATCCCCCACCTGAAATATTGGGGGATATATCCCCATCCTCCCCGTGATCGACACCCATGGAAGATATATATTGTGATTGATGGATGGTGTCTTGAATGGTGGGACTTGATTCATTTAAAGAGAAAGGGATGATGCAGAAGATATATATTGTGATTGATGGATGGGTGTCTTGAATGGTGGGACTTGATTCCTTTAAAGAGAAAATAGATGCTACAGAAGATATATATTGTGATTGATGGATGGTGTCTTGAATGGTGGGACTTGATTCCTTTAAAGAGAAAATGGATGCTACAGAAGATATATATTGTGATTGATGGATGGTGTCTTGAATGGTGGGACTTGATTCCTTTAAAGAGAAAGGGATGCTACAGAAGATATATATTGTGATTGATGAATGGTGTCTTGAATGGTGTGACTTGATTCCTTTAAAGAGAAAGGGATGATGCAGAAGATATATATTGTGATTGATGGATGGTGTCTTTGCTTAACTGCACAGACAGCCAGTCTTTGTGATACATTGGGGCACATCTTTGCTGCCCTAGTTTGTGGAATAGATTAAAGTGAGAGTATGTGTAGTGAAATCAAGGAATGTGAGTTGATATGAAAGGTAAATTTACCCTTGACAGAGTGTTTCTGTGTTGGTGAAAAAGAAAGAAATCTGTCCATGCATTATCATTGCCTTTCACTTCATACAGAAATTATAATAAAACTTCATTGGAGAGTCTGTTCAATGCAAGAGGATGTGTGTACAATATGGTTGGTTGATTTTCTTGGAAAGGTGTGTCTTAATTGTGGAAGGAGAACGGATGAGCATAAGATTGAGGTGGGTTCATTACTGCAAAACCAGAGACTTTTTCGTGTGTGAAATGTTTGCGAATTTCAGGAGTGGTTCAGATTTGCGATTGTTACATACCGTGAATTAGTTTAATCACATTTGGTTACTGATACAATAACGAATTTTCGCATTTTGAGATATTTTCTTGTGAAAATCGTTTTCGTTTACTGGTAATACAAATTATGAAAGTTTCGTGTTACTGTTGTTGTTACTTTTCTTGTGAAAATCGTTTTCGTTTACTGGTAATACAAATTATGAAAGTTTCGTGTTACTGTTGCAATAGTTTCTGGGTTTACAGTACAAATACATATTAAAGGGAACCAAAACCTTCATCCTAAGATACCTTTATTGTAAAGTTTAAACGATTTGAATAAGATTAGTGAGAAATTGAACAAAATCAGGCAAGGTATAAGGAAGTTAAAGCTAAAGAAATAACTTGTCACCAGAGGGCGATATTTAATTTGATGGCATCATTTGTGGACAACTCTCCATGCCTTCTGATCATGGAATTTCATGTTTTTCCTTCTTTCTTGTGATTGAGATAATCTACTCCCCTGAAAACAAGATATAGAATGCAGAAATAATTTTCTACTTTTTATGAATTCGGATATTGAACACAAATGAATACGAAGAAAATGAAAGAATTGTGAAATTCCGTGATCAGAAGGCATGGAGAGTTGTCCACAAATTCAATTTTTCACTAATCTTATTCAAATCGTTTAAACTTTACAATAAAGGTAACTTAGGATGAAGGTTTTGGTTCCCTTTAAGGAGTGAATCCAAGTATTCTTGTGCTGGTGAAGTACATGTACTGTAGTACTGTAGATGGGATAGAGCAAACGGCAACCTTGTGGAAGAAAGGGGTGCAGAAAGTGTGTGTTGGAGAGAGAGAGCGAGCGAGAGAGAGCGAGACAGAAAGAAAAGCTAAGAGATACAGATGGGGACAATGTCAGGGAGGGAGAGAGAGGTGAGCATATGAAGGAATGGAAGGAATATTTAAAGGTTGGTCATCACAGGATAAAAGCCCACATGCATGCTAACTAAAGTTTCAGCCAGAATTATTAGGCAGGCAAACACAAAAATCTCTTTCATTCACAGAACTGTTTCTTTTTAACCCTATTTTAACCGGGCTATTTCAGACCAGGTTTTTACCGGGGTCAATTTGATCCCCCCTAAGATCTCGGTGAAGTGTATAGAATACTATGGTAATTTCAATTTTTTGAAAAATTCACTCCTTTGCATATTTATGATAACTTATGCAAATAAGGTAATAAAATTCACATTTTTACCCATAAATCATATATTCTTCATATTTAAGCATTCTTTTTCACTACATATTTAAGCATTCTTTTCACTACATATATTCGTTAGACCATTTGAAAATAATACAAAAAAAAAATTGGAAGAGCCAGGTTATTCCTTGTTATTTCTTGTTTTGATAATTTCTTATGTATTTCATTGTTTTTTTAACTTATGTATTTTATTGTTTTTTTTTTTTTTTTTTCATTTTTAACTACAATTCAACTATTTTGACCCCAAAACAAACACTTAAACTTTAAACAAGACCAAATAACCAATGTTTTATCTCTTTTTAGGAAAAATTATATTTCCATATGTTTTGTACACAAATCACAAAAATGAGCGATTTTCAGGCTGACATGCAAAGACAAAAGGTCTCGTGACTTTGTAACTATACGTCCGATTTTCAAAAAAAAGTTTTTTAAAGATGCGTAAGACTCGAAAGAAAAAAGTCATGAAAGGAAAACTTTACATCTGCCGTGGTTCCGGAGTAGTCGCTAAATTACTACAGGGGGGTCAAATTGACCCTGGTTAAAAGAGGGTTAAATCTTTGTCAATATCTGTACTTCACAATATCCATACTGCTCTCCTCTTTTGTTGGACCTCGTGCTGCTCTCATTTTTTTTTTATCCCCCAAACTGTTATCACTTTTTCGACAACTTTTCATATATAAACAAATTCCCTCATTTCCGTTGTGTCCACCTCACCATTCTATCTCTCTACCTCTGTCCCCTCTTTCTATCGATCACCCCTTCACATATCAGAAAAACACTATTTAGTATCATTTCATTGTAAAGTTTCCTTTCTTTTAGTCTTGACTCCTCTCACTCTATCACTGTATTCATATATGTACATGTATATGTGTGTTTGCAAGTTGGATTTCATTGCAATCATTTGTTTCCATGACCTGTCTCCCCTTGCATTCTATGGCCCTTATCTTATTCCCCTGTGCAGTGTCTCACAGAACAATCAGAAGTATCAAGTTTGTAAATGTCCACCTCACCATTCTATCTCTCTACCTCTGTCCCCTCTTTCTATCGATCACCCCTTCACATATCAGAAAAACACTATTTAGTATCATTTCATTGTAAAGTTTCCTTTCTTTTAGTCTTGACTCCTCTCACTCTATCACTGTATTCATATATGTACATGTATATGTGTGTTTGCAAGTTGGATTTCATTGCAATCATTTGTTTCCATGACCTGTCTCCCCTTGCATTCTATGGCCCTTATCTTATTCCCCTGTGCAGTGTCTCACAGAACAATCAGAAGTATCAAGTTTGTAAATGTCCCAAGAAATGTGAGTTGCATGTTTCAACTGGATGACATTTTTTTTCTTCCATTTTTATTTCTTCATTAAAAAAAAAAAGCTGCCCTGAACTCTCACTCTCCCTAACAACTGTCCTTCCCTTTCCTACATCTTAAAGGCAGGGTATTCCACTGACACTACTTCAGATTAAAAGTAAAGTGCTATCTGCTGCTCACAATGTCCCGATGTGTCAACGGCCATATCCCACAATGAATGACACGCGCCTGATGATGCTTGGGTAAAGGAACTGGAAATCGCTCTATGTACACCTTGACCGAAAGATGGCGCAATTGAAAATACATTACAACAATGGTAGCAATGTCGGTAAAATACCCTGCTTTTAAACTCTGTCATTTACAAAACTCTCAATACATGAGGCTCACCATTTCAAAAGAGAAAAATTTATTTACATACAAATGTACAGTGAAATTTAACTTGCCTTAGGAATGTTGCTAAATAAAAAAAGGCCAACCATGACAGGTCACTACTAATTATGTAGAGGTCAGTTTTAGCTCTTAACAGGCTTTCGTCGATATCAGATATCAACTGTGCAACAAAGGCCCTGCACGTATTCACCGAGCTCTGTGTTATAACATACAGAAATGTGACGCTTAGTACTCTTTACATCGTCATAAATAAAAAAAACACCGCCGTTTTGCCATGTCATATCTGAATGAGGCCTATTGAAACAAATAGTGGACTGCTAGTGAACCCCTATGAAAAATGGCACTTGTGCTGATGAGGGTGTCCTATCCCACAAGTGGTAAATGAATAACTAAATAAACTAGATGGAACTTCGACTCCGTGCAGTCGAAAATGATGCCTCTGCCATAGAGCGATTTTACAAACCAAAATGGAAGCAATTTTTAATATTTAAAAGTTTGATAGTAATTCATTAACGGGTTCTCAGAATACCTTGATAACAAGCTATTTTTCATATACATAGCTCTGCAAGGTAAATTTCTATCCTGAGTTTGATAGTAATCCATCTGTCGGTTCTAATTATAATGCGTTCACAAGCATTTATATGCATACATAATGAGCCCCATGACCTTTGACCTCATGACCCTAAAATCTAATCAGTTCATCGGTTCTGCATGATACATAAACATGTCTTGAGTTTGATATGGTAATCTGTCTATCGGTTCTCAAGATAATGCGATCACAAGCTATTTTTGCATACATAATGAACCCTGTGACCTTTGACCTCATGACCCCAAAATCTAATCAGTTCATTGGCTCTGCAAGATACATGCATGACCCAAGTTTGGCGGTAATCCATCAATCGGTTCTTAAGATAACGCGATCACGAGAACCGGACGTAAGGACAGAACAGACGGACGGACAACCAGAAAACATAATGCCTCTGGCTACTTTGTAGCGGAGGCATAAAAATACATCTGAGTTTTGTCACAAGTTCAGGGTACTATGTACCAGGGTAACAAGGTGGCAGTCTGGAGTTTGATCCATATGATGACGCTGCTTTGCGTATTGTGTCAGACCATACACTGATCATCTATATTTCGTCAAAGATATTGTCTGTTTTGGAGCCAGAAGGGCCTTAACCCATATACCTTAACACAGAGTAAATACCCTTCTGGATCTGAACAACAGACGATATGGGCTTTGGTTGGGGTTAGGTTCCAGGTTAGGTTCCAGGTTAGGTTCCAGGTTAGGTTCCAGGTTAGGTTCCAGATTAGGTTCCAGGTTAGGTTCCAGGTTAGAGTTCGGGTCAGGCATAAGTGTTGGGTCAATGGTTAAACTAGAAATTCAATCTGTGTGAGATTTTGACCGCAGATCAATTGTCACAGGCACATGCAACAAACAATTGAAGTACGGTACATGTACATATCATGATTATCAATTTATCATCAGGACATTATTTTTGGGTGTTCTAGAATGGATTAGGCCTATCAGCAACCAACCCACTCTCTTGTAGTACGAACTTTGGGACATCATAAAAGGTTGAAGGTTGGTGGGTAGTTGAGTAAGAACCTGGGTGCCTGATCTGTATCCCGATGACTACTCTTTTGTGTTCATGCCATCTGGATTTATCCTCTACATATCCCCATTTATGGAACATGTACAAAGTCTTGCAGCCCTCACATGGAGAGCAGAGAGGTCTCTAAGGAACTTATAAAACAGTCTTTGAGATGAGCCGATCCTCACATTTCCCCACACTGTGAGACGAGCACAGGAATCTTTGGTCTGTTGTTAGGTCCTGTTGGTACATTCTGAAAACCAAACAAAGAATATCGATCAAAAGGTAGCTGGATGGATAGCATTCATCATTTTCAACAATAACTGAAAACAACAAAACAAAACAAAACATAAAGAAATACATAGGAAGACACCCCATGAAAATAAGAAAAGAAGATTCCCCCTTTTTTTACATGCTATATATGTATCCAACGCTTTACCAATGGAATAATGAATTTCAATGACTTCTGAAGTGTTGACCTAACAGACAAACTGTAGTGGAGGAAGTCATCTTATAAACTGAATCTAACCTGAAACTAAACTTGATGATACATGTCTTGTGTACTGTTTCTTTTATGAATACCGGGTAGTCATTTCTTGACTTTGACCCTGCATTTCTCTCTATCATCATTTCATGTTAATCCTCTAATCAGCATGTAATAATGCACTATTTGCACTGTTTCAGATTTATTAAGCTAATCTGGAAGTTCAAATTTTTTATTCTGAAAACATGTTTTGTAAGCTTTGAGATAATAATACTTGACGAGTCAGGTCCTGGCTAGGCTGATAAGAATAGCATAATCATCCTAGTCACAGACATTGAATGGGCAGGAAGCTCAGTTGAGAGCTACTTAAAGGTCGGGTGAAATCCAAATATATAAGTTGATTCCTGTTGATGTGCAGGGCTACCTACAGTGGTATGTAACTTCCACCATCTCAGCACATGCTCACAAAAGAATTGCATGCTTTCATACAATACCTCCACATTACCTTTCTTTTCCTGGTGATGCTACAGCACTTCTGACATAGTAACTCCTATGTTGGATTGTATGGTCTATTGTAAACAGGTGGTCAGCTCTGGTAAAGCTACACACCACTGTCTCTTGTTAGCTCACTAATGATTGACAGATGATGTCATTTAGGGAATGAGATCTTGAGCATTTTTTTAGGGTAGAGCTTAGCAGGTCTGAGAAAATTATTTTTAAACTTATTTAAAAATCTGTGATATATATTTAGGTGTTTGAATAACAAAATATGAGTTGTATGCAGCCCTGCACATCAACAGGAATCAACTTATATTTGGATGTCCCCCAACCTTTAATCCTTGCGTATTGGTTACCACACAAGAGATGTTGTGCTTGTGTAAAACATTTATTGCTAAATTTCATAATCCCAAAGAAGATACACAACATTAAAGTGTAATTGAGCAATACCCAGGAAGAGGTGTGGGGGTGGTTACACTACCCCCCTCCCCCCAAAAAAGAGTACCCCGTAACACGCTAAGGAAGTACCTGAAAATGTTTTTCTTTTCCTTTCACATTTTGCCAAAGTGGACATCTATTGAAAGCAACTTGCTATCACATGATTTTTTTTCTTCATTTTTTCCTCACTCATCTTGTATCCATAACAATTTGACATCCCAAATATAAAGGAGACTTTGCATCGTTCTAAAAGTGAGATACTATCTTAAATAGTATTGCATATAATGTTTCTGACATCTTAATTGATGGTTTGGTTCTTTTACCTGACTGCAAAGAAAGCATGTGCATGCTTGTAAGTAGGCACCCAGGGGACCAATGTCTTTAAGTTCTCTCAAGGGGCTTGGTAATTGGGATTAATGATTTATATTTTAACTTAATCCATTCCTTAATTTACTACTGTATAGCAACTGCCCACTTACCTTTTCCTTTTTCTTTCCTTTTCTTGCCTGTAGCTCTCTCTCTCTCTCTCTCTCTCTCCCGCCCCCTCTCTCCATTTCTATATCCCACGTTATTATCACTCTTATCGCCCCCTTTTGTACATAGTCTCTTCTCCCCACCCTTTTTTTTATTACTCTGTTAAACCATGTTTATAATCATATGGTTATAGTTTATAGTTATTTGTTTTAGTACTTTAGCGCCTTTGACGAAAATTTCTTGTATTTATCTATTAGTATTATATAACCAGGCTGTTTTTTTTTTTTGTCTAATGTTATTGTTTTGAGGGACCTGACCTCTACAAGCTTAGCTTTAATTAGGTCTCCTTGTCTTTTCTTCTTTTTTTTTCTCACTTAAATGCATTATATGAACTTGATCCTTATAAGTGTTCCTTTTATATACTCTACATGTTATAAATTTGTTAAATTGTGTTACATTCATGTTAGAAGAAAGACAAATAAACTTGAACTTGAACTTAAACTTGAACCAAAGGGCACTTGGTTTCTTGGTTTCGAACCCAGTTATGAGACCACTGCTCTACCACTGAGCCATTGTGTCTCCTCAGTTGGGATGCACATTTGTAACCCCCTCCCCTGAAAAAGGAAAGAAGCTGCACATACCTCAATCTTTCTCATGACCAGAAGTCCATCTATCACCTTGCCAAAGACAACATGCTTGCCGTCTAAGAAGTCACACTTGGCACACGTCACAAAGAACTGACAACCGTTGGTACCTGGACCCGAGTTAGCCTGATAATGATAACAAAAATAATAATAATGACAATGATAATAGCTACATTAACATTGCGCACATCATATCTATCCTAGGGGATGCCTACAGTGCCTACAAAGTACTATTAATACCCTGGCTATAGCCCAGCTGCCCTAAGGTGCTAAAATCATTCAAGGGATTGATACCTACCAGGTACCCATTCACTACATCTGATGAGAGTGGCAATGGTAGACTAATATCTAAAGAATTTCTGAATTCTGCTACTGATGTTCAAGTCTCAAGACTATCTATCTCTTGGACAAATGATTTCCATTATTCCTCATTGAACAGTGCTGTCTTTGTCCTGGCTTGCGCTCATCTGGGACCTGTTGCATAAAACTTACCATTGATGGTAACTCTGCCATCAATGGTAACTACCATGGTAACATTGCTCAACAGCCAATCAAAATCAAGTATTCCATGGAAGTTAGCATTGATGGCAAAGTTACCATCAATGGTAAGTTTTATGCAACGGACCCTGGTCTCACTCTCCAGGTACCGATATATAACACATCTCATGGAATATGGAGACCATGTTTTTCCATCCATTTCTCCATGCTTAGGGAACTCGCTCCTTACCTTTATTCATGATGTTGACAGTCTAGAACACTTAGTTATGCCTCAAAACTGATCTTTTTCAGTAGATAAAAATACTGAATTCATAGGAGGAACCTGAACCTTTGTTCTTTTGTTTTAGAAATGACATGAATCGGGGGAGCATTGTGGTATAGTGCATTCTTGCTTGGGGCTGTTCTCCTTGAACATGGTGTTTTGCCCACGGTTGTCCCTCTCGACCCAGGGGGATGTTTCACAAAGATCCTAAGTTGAACTTATCTCTAAGTTGGATTTAACAATTATGGAAAGCCGTTGGCATCTTTGACAATAATTTGTAAAAGTTATTTTAAAAGGCATAAAATATTGATTCAAATCATTCATATTTTCTATTAATAAGGAGATTTCATGTTCTTGATGTGGAATTTAAGAATAGTCTAAAATACTTGAATTTTTGCATTTGAATATATTTTATCTTAAGGCTACAAATGGCTCTCCATAATTTTTAAGTCCAACTTAGAGTTAATTAGGATCTTTGTGAAACACCCCAGGTGTATTAAACGGTGACCTGGTAATGCTGAGGGAATAACATTTGCAGGGCAAGCAGGAAGACCAGTATTGATACTTGTGAGACAAGATCAAATTCTCATTATCTTATCTTCCTTAAAGGGATCCAGTGACTTTGTCTCAGATTCTGAAACAAAATCCTGGATTTAGCTCATGCTGCAATGATAATTATAAACCTTTAGGCCAGTCAGGAACCCCATGACTTTTACAAGCCGATCGCCCGTCTGATTATCAAGATATTTATGATTGGAAATCGAAAAACCAAATTTTGCGTTTTCCTAACGGTTTTCATAACACTACAGTGCATTGGGGAAAACGAGTATGGTAAAACTGGTCACTCAAAGATTTTTACTTTTTTGAGGCACTTCTTGATCATTTTGAAGCATGATTTTTTTTAGGGCTTCGATATTACACCATATCACAGACACTGATAACACGTTAAGGCAGTGCATCTCAGATTTAACATTGTTAAACGATGCTTTAAAAACAAAGGGAAATTAAAGAAAGCAAGGAATTCCTTACCATTGAGAGTAATCCTGGTCCATCATGCTTTAGTTTGAAGTTTTCATCCATAAAGTTAGATCCATAGATACTTAATGTACCTGTGCCATCACCCTTCAAAGAAGAAAAAAGAAGAAAAAAGAAGAAAAAATAAGAAAAAATAAGAAGTTTATTTAAAACAATTCAATTCAATTTTAATTTATATTTCCATTAAACACATAATAATTAAATAATGAATACATACACAAAAATACATTGGAAGGACCCCTCAGAAAACAAAAGCGTATTAGGAGGGCCCTGTATAAAAAAGAGAACAAAAATGAAATTTGAATACAATTAATCAACAGGCAAAACTAATAACATCAAAATCATACACCCACATGTACCCATTCCGTCCAATACCTACCTATACCTCACCCGTATTCAGTGACTTCAGTCTACTATATTCACACAGCACAAAACACTCATCAGCATATATTAAATACAGCACAGGCAAAACAGTTTCACAAGAAGAAAAGGGATACCGGTAGACAACAAGAGTTAGAAAGTTAGAGAGAGAGAGAGAGAGAGAGAGTATAGAAAAGAATTGAAGCTTAGAAAAGATGAAGAAGATGGAGAAGCTTTGCAATCCTTGCAAAATATTGTCTTATAAAAATGTTTTATATTTGGAGGTACTGCAAGCAACCTTTTCAACTTAAATTTGGTATGGAGCATGGTAAATTTAAAGCTCTACCATAAGTAACAATTTTGCTTCGTGTAAATGTTATACAGTGAAACATGTTTAGGCATCATTTCATGCAAGAACTTGATAAAGAATGAATGTCAACAGAAAATGTGAATGGTGTATGGTACGAGAACTGTGCACAATCATCACTTCCAACCCAAACAAGCCCCTATCAGGGATTTGCAAGCCCTCAAAAACTTCTCTAAAAATTCATCTGTTTACAGCAAGATGAGTTTACAATAGTACATGTACCGGGTATGTACAAAATTTCAGTTCAAAAGACTCTGTGTTTTTTTAAAAACTCTTTGAGTGAAAAGTGAAGCCCTCATTTTGTACAAAACAAATGGGGTGAATAAAAGAATCCTAGACAACCCTGACTCCAACTTTAATTTATCTTTAATACAAGGAGCAAAGCATACTAGTAATTTGTTGAAAGATGTTGTATAAAACAAATAATGAATGTTTTTCATTCGTTCAATAGTGCAAAAGAGGCTTTAATAAAACAATCATCCTTTTTTCTACAGCAGGTCATTGGATAATGTGGAATCCCTTTTCTTACCTTGATGAAATCTCCCCCCTGGATCATGAAATCTTTGATGACTCTATGAAATGTTGCTCCTTTGTATCCGGTCGGCATGCCATTTTTCCTTTAAAGATCAGGTTCATTGATTTTAAAAACTAACTTCATTGTCATTATTGCAAAGGTAACACTTTGATTTGACAAGGTTATCAAAATTCCATGCTCGGAAACATTCGAAGTAATGATTATTATGAATTACAAAACTCTTAAATACAGCCCCGACATAGCACCTGAAATGCTCTCCGATCGCTGCTGAGATGTGTGACGTCACATGTTGAACATGATTTGCACAAGCAGACGATGTCCCATGACATCTCACACATTTTCAGTGCCTGTTTCGTCATCTTCTCTTCAGTTATTTCTCTTACTTCACTACCGTCAGACTAAATGTTTAATCTATTGCCTCACTCTAAACCCCGCGTATGGTATTATTTTGATGAAAATGCAGCGATAAAAAATAAAGGAATCCGTCGCTTGTAAACAAAATAAGACGCCATTGTATTTTCAGCTGCATACACCGCGGTATGTTCGGCGTTTCAAGAGGGAACAAATGCGTCCATGCTTTCATTCCAGGGGTTTTAAATTTGAAAGTGTGGTTTCTTTGATTGTTCATTAACCCCTATCCTGTGTATTTACAAACAAAAGAATTTAGTTATCAGAATCGGGTTCATATCCCTTTTGAATGGTGTAAAATTCCATCACATTTATATACACTAAACTCATTATAATTTGAGAAATAATAGCATTGCAATTATGTTCATTCTTTATGGGATGTCGTCTGCTTGGGCAGGATTGGTTCATATTGTGACGGCATTAAAACATCGTTATTTTCTGGCGAATCTCTCGCATATCCCAGATGCTATGGAGGTGGTTTTATTTGTATTTTTATAAATCATCCGATTTGTAGTTGACCAACAATTTGTACGATGGCCATCTATTAGCTTACCAGTTTCTAGTAATATGTTATTTGCCATATTTGTGATTTTCTTTGAACCCGCACTTTAACAAAATATCGAAATATAGTACATTTATAAACAAACTTTCATTTTTTAAAAGTTTTTTTTATTCCTTTTATCAAGTAATATGAAATTTGGGGTACAAATGTGCACCGGGTCTGTTCTGAGCCAGAGAACATAAGGGGTGTACAATTAATTATAAGGCCATCAGTATAATCAAAGTATGAACAACTATAACGTCTCAGCTGCAGAATGGAGATGAATATTTAGGCAGTATAAACGCAATGATTTTAACCTACTACAAATACCAATGACATCCCAGGCACCTCCTCGCTTCTCCTACTCCTCCTCCCCCTCCCCTCCTCCCCTCCCCTCCTCCTCCCCTCCCCCTCCCCTCTTCTTCTTCTTCTTCTTCTTCTTCTTCTTCTTCTTCTTCTTCTTCTTCTTCTTCTTCTTCTTCTTCTTCTTCTTCTTCTTCTTCTTCTTCTTCTTCTTCTTCTTCTTCTTCTTCTTCTTCTTCTTCTTCTTCTTCTTCTTCTTCTTCTTCTTTTTCTTCAAAGAGAGATTTACATTTATATGACCAATCAATGAGACAAGAAAGAAAGAGAGATAGACTAAAAATTCTAAAACATTATTGTTCACTTACTTAAATTCTCCTGTACATAACTGTCTGAAGTTTTCTGCTGTTCTTGGTACAATATGAGCAAATAATTCCACCTTCATTCGACCTATATCCTGCACATTAACAAAGAACATGTCAAACAAATTACCACTAACTTTTTCACATAAATTGAAAAGAAGAATTCAATTATACATTCATACCTGCCAACATTTGAAAATAAGAATTAGGAATTTCTAGCACGGTATGCTTTTGAAAATAAGAAATCTCAGGCGTTCGCACATGCAGCGGCAGTGTAACTGGCAAATCTGTACAAAAAAGCGAATACAAATTCGTTGCTTGATCATGCAGCCATTGCAGTGAACTCTCAAATCGTGGCACATGATAAAACAAGCTTACCGGTAATTTGGCTTTAGCAACAAAACAAAACAAAAAACAAAAAAACAAAAAAAATATTTAAAAAAATCGAAATTAAAAAAAAAATCAGAATATTCAGAATTTTTAGAAATATACATTTTCATTAAATGTTAACAAACCTTTTGGTAGACGTACATGTCATATATATCAGTTTTGTATCATTCTAGTATAAAATGTCTGGAATATCCAATGCCTTGTGGGTCATCTTTTCAAAAAATTTGTCCAGGTTTATCTTTACACGTATTTTTGGTCAAACGTCATCTTGTTATAAATTTGATAAGGTATTTAGTTCTATATACCGACAACCCCCATTTTTTTCTCTTACCCCCTTTCTTTTAAAGCAATGAACAGCCATGAGTAGAAGTGGCGGGCTTTCTTGCAGATTGTATGAGTATTGAGGTCATGGGTAACCTGGCCAGACTCGCTGGAACTGAATCAAGACTGATATTCACATTTAGGTCATGGGTAGAGAATCTTTCAAATAATACAGGCTATTAATATTCTTTAGCTAGATCACACTTAATAAGTTTTAGAACTGTACAATACATAAATCAGGGCCATGAGGCTGTTAAAATTGACCCAGATTGATAAGAAAAATCCTCCAATCAACCACAATTTCACAACCTCCCATCTCTTTAGTTTAGCTCAAACTAAACTATTTGAATACATCACAACTGTTTTCTTCTCTTGGAAAGAGAAAAAGAATTATCAGACATCAATTCATAATCTCTCAATCATCATTAATTCATGCTTTCCTTCTTTTTGTAGAGGAACCACCAGCTGCTGTCAACTGATAATTCTACTCCATTAAAAAATAAATTGCAGGACAAATTATTTTCTGATTTGTTCCAAGGACCATGAATTGAAAATGTTCAGAATCCTAGTGACTCAGGCTCCTTGACCTAATAAAAAATAAAAAAACATCCCCAACCCCCCAAACATGCCAGGAAATGTGCTTGAGCTTAAATGCCTTAAAGGTAATGCAAAGTTTTGGGAAATTTTGAAAAATTGGATGGATAGTAATTCTTTAAAATTTCGATATATTTGGATGCCCCTGTGGATGTATTATAAGCACTAAAAAAAATTAGCACTAAAAAAATTAGCCCTAAAACACTTCTGCTTTCGAGCAAATTGAATAATAAAAATTTACCGGTGCTCCTGCCTCCCGGTAAATTTCAAATATTTCAAATAGCGCCTAAGGCCATTCCATGGTAGCTGCGACCATGAAAATATCAGAATATGCAGTTCTGATATATAATTTCCAAACGGGAATAGCAAATCGGGCGCTTATAGTCAAGAAACATTGTTTTAAAGCTAAAGTAATATCAGTCTTGAGAGGGCGCTATAAAACATATAGAGTTTATTATTAACAATTTCATCACTTTAGACTCGATTTCAACCGCGACAACGATCATTGAATATTGTACAATCGCATACCGTATGCTTCCATTTGAACCAAATTCATGACCCCATACCAAAACTTTGTATTACCTTTAAACTAAAGTAATTTATCTTAATAATAAGGAGCAATAGTATTAGTAAAAGTTAAAACAAAATTATTTCTCATCCTGTATTTTCTGACGTAAATAGATCTAGGTTATGTTGCATCGACTTAAACTAGACCTAGACTAGTGCCTCAAAAAATTGTAATTCATCATACTTAACATCAAATTAACCTCCAGCATTACGGGCAATAACATTAGAAATTAAAATCTTACGTAAAACATACCTCGTTTTTTTTTGTTTTTTTTTAATCTAGGGGCCTAGACCTAGGGCGTATACGGGATTAACACAGTCTACACATCTGCACAGTAACATAGTCATAAGACTACATGTACATTAAAAACCACGGAAAAAACATAATGTGGGACTACACGATACAAATTTGGCCACTTCAAACTATAATAAAGATGGATATTTACCTGCCCCCCGATCGTTATGTCAAAGAAAACAACAGGGTTATTTGGATTTGAAACTTGCAATCCAAGCCAAGACATTTTCAACTGTTAGAACTGAACTACAGGCCGAGAAAAGAGGACGTTCTTAGTTGAATCGTTTTAGTTTTAGTTTTTTACGTGTGAGGAATGCATGTGTACGATCCACTGAAATATATGTCACATAATATCAAGTGATACTGTGCTGATTATATTCTCGCAGGCGAAAGAGACCGCCATATTGGTACTCTCTGTCATATCACTATCCAAAAATGTTCAGTAGGTCTAGACCGTCTAGTTGTTTTTTTTTCCACCACTCAAAATTCTGCTGTCCTTTTTCAGGAAAATGTGCAGGAGCCAGGAGGTGTTAAACATCACACATAGCAGCATTGACCCCTATGCTTTGCTGATGTCAGTGTTAAACATCGGTTTCTTTCTATTTAAAAAAGAATTCATCCCCCTATTATATGGACTTGGATCATAATCATTAAAATATCATACGAAATCACCGGTGGATTTGCGGGACGGATGACCCATGCAGAGACAGAGGAGCCAGATCAAGGAATGGGATGGGGGAATTTCATCACATTTCAGGTGCCTAATTGTGCATAGGTCCATGCTTTAATTGTATGGCAAAATTTGCTGCCAGGGGCACCAACTGGAGCCTCGGGCAGTTTATATAGTACAATGTTCATTTATTGACGCCTATATTCCTCCCAGACATTTAAAGATCGTCAAATTTTAAATGGTTTGTTGTTCCTAAAAAAAAACAAGAGTTCATGGGGGCGGGGGTCGATCGTCACTTGCGCATGATATACCTTACGGATGCCTGGAATCAGTTGCCACAAGACATTTGTACTTATTTCAAGTCAGTGGCGGATCCAGGAATTTCTTACCAGGGGGGCACAGAATCGCATGGGGTGAAATATATGAAAAACGATGGAGCGAGGCGTCAGCGGCGAGGGAGCGGAGCGACCAAGAGGGGGTGGGTCTGGGAGGGGGTCAGAAGCCCCTCCCTGAGTAGGAAGCATTTGCAATTTTAGAACGTACCACATTAGGTGCATTTTCAGGCACTTTCTGGAGTAATATGACTTAAAATTGCTTTCTCCTACCCCCTCAAAGAGTAGGGATCCAGGGGCGGACGATGGGATCTAGCTTTTTGCTAAGGGGTTGACCCAATGACGACACGGAGCATCGTCCACGATCCGCGAAGCGGCGAGGCGATTTTTGTTGTTGCTATTTTGAACCCCCGTAAGTGATGTTTTCCTGGCATCTACTGACACATTAATGGAGACCATAAAAAGCAGTGCATGATAATTACGTCTTTTTAAATCAAGTAACAGTTTAAGGGGGGTTGACCCAAAGACGATGCAGAGCATTGTCCACGAGCCGCGTATAGCGTCGAGGCGATTTTTTGGGGTGCTATTTTGAACCCCCGTAAGTGATGTTTTCCTGGCATCTATATACCAACACAATGGAGACCATAACAAGCAGTGTATGATAACGTCTTTTTAAATCAAGTAACAGTTTAAGGGGGGTTCGACCCAATGACGATGCGGAGCATCGTCCACGAGCCGCGAAGTCCGAGCCGCGTAGCGGCGAGGCGATTTTTTTTTTTTTTTTTTTGGGGTGGGGCTATTTTGAACCCCCGTAAGTGATATTTTCCTGGCATCTACTAACACAATGGAAACCATAAAAAGCAGGGCATAACGTCTTTTTAAATCAAGTAACAGTTTAAGGGGGGTTTGACCCGATGACGATGCGGATACTGTGTGGGTTTGGACACATAATGGCGTTTTTCTATTCACATCACATTTTCACTTGGCAGCCCAAGGGGGTTAAACCCCCTAACCCCTCCCCATCCCCCCATAGATCCGCTACTGGGATCTTTTGCAAACTGAGCTGTGACGTCATAAAAATCTATTTTTTGATGACGTCACACTTCACCACTCTATAAGCATTACAATGTCATGTAGGCGATGGAAAAAAAGTGCTTGCGAAACGGATAGAAACTTTGTGGTAGGCTCTTCGCGGCCACAGGAATGACAGAAAATAATATGACAATGAAACCAGCAACTGTGGCAGGATTAATGGCGGGGATCATCTGCATGCTGAAAGAGCACTTAGAATAGGTATATCGGAAAATTAATTCAAGACTAAGTTAGAAGTTAGAAGTTAGAAGTTAAAAAAATTAGAAGATAAAATCTTTGGTATTATAGTCATGTTCGACTTAAAATTGCATGCCCCCCCCCCTTACCCGGTAAAAAAACACCTTCTTATAATATCATCCCCCTTTGTTTCTTTTCCCTCATCTCATTATTCTCCTTTTCCCCCTTTTCTCTCCTCCGTCTTTTCGCTTTTCTTCTTTTTCCGCCTTTTCTCTCCGCTCTCTTCCCCTTTCCCCTCCTTTTTCTCCTCTCCCCTTTTCTTTCTTCCTCTTTTCTTCTTTTTCTCTTCCTTTTTTTTCTTTTTCCTCTCCTTTTTCTTTCCCCCTCCTTTTTCTCCTTTTCCTTTTTTTGGCCGGGGGCACGTGCCCCCTGTGCCTTTTCTGAATCGGCTAATGGCTGCATGCCGTGAGATATAGACCTGAGGCGTTTATTTCTTCTTTTTTGTTAAATTGGGAATATATGAGAGGGTGGCCTGGGGGATTCCTAATACTCTCTCTCTCTCTCTCTCTCCAGTATCTCGATCGCCTCCCCCTCCGAGTCCCCCCTCTCTCTCTCACTCTCTCTCTCTCTCTCTCTCTCTCTATTACCCTTGCATTTGATAGGGGAGGATGCTTCAATACTTATTTGTACTGTATAGTACTGTATATATTCCACTACCTGTTCGCAAATTCACGTTAATTATAGATTTTTTTTACAGATTTATGTATAATTCTCTATTATATTATGAATAAGGGATACGTATGTATAATGAAAACGGTCCATTTTCTAGCTCCATGTAGTCTATGTTTTCCTATCATTCATAATATCCCTTTTACATGTTATACTTTTCCCCCTTGTAACTCTATGGTCATCCCTCAAACAAGACGGCAACACACTTTGCAAAAACGCGGTAGGCCTATATACGCGACAGTTCTACATATGGTATTGAAATTTGCGCAAACACTAGGAATGGTGCCATTCCAGGCTGCATGTAGTTCGGTGGTACAAATACGCTCAGGATGTCCGCCCTCTAACGTCGATGCATCAAACACATATCTGCTGAACCACAGACCAAAGTCAGATTTGTGAAGGAAAGGTGATTTTGCGCCGTTCATTGATCTATCCTTCCCCTTTTTTACGATATGGTATGTATTTAGTGCTACGCAAAGATCATAATATAACTGTGATATTGTGTTGATGAGTCAATTGCACTGGTTCGAAAGAGTTGCACCTGTGGCACTGGTACTGAAGTTGAATTGAGTTGATCATGTTGATGGTGTAGAAGAATACTCGGGTTTCCTACGTGAATGTTTTGTAGAGACCCGACTTCGTTTAGTGTCGGATCCTTGGACGAGATTGTTTGACTTTGTTTAGACCTAGGCTTACACCTGTATTTGTTTTGTCAACCCATATTGTCGCTCTTGACCGAGGTATATGATATGAGTCTTTTATAGCAATGCTAGGCCGAGGATAACAATAATTTAAACAACATATAAAAAAGAGCACTGCTTCTCGACTCTCTAGTTCTAGTATTATTACTAGTATTAGGGTCTTTTTATAAAGTATAATTATAAATTAATATAAAGTCTACTCTGTCTCTAGACCTAGTCTAACTTCTAAGTGTAAAGAGTAGAGTCTAAACTCTAATTACTAGTATTGCCTAGTATTTAGTATTTGTAGTATTGCCTATTGGCATGAATCATAATTAGTATCCACACCAGCAACACATAGACTCTAGTGGGCAATGCTAATGTGATTAGTATCTAGATTAGTAACTCATGAAAACTAGAGAGCAGAGTCTCACTATGGACCTAGCAAAGTGCTAGAAAATGCAACAAATACAAAACACAATTTATGCGAAGTAACTTTAGAATAAATACCCCACCTTAAATAATACCCAAACTTAAGTTTCTTAACTTAGGTAACACCCAAAGTTCCTAATCCTACCCCTTACTCACACCCTAGGTCTTGGACGTTCATGTACATAAACCCTATTGCTGGGGTATTCTAAAGTTGAGCTTGCTAAGGCATTAAATTGTTGAAGATATGTAATTGCCAAATTTTTATTATTCTTATCCACCCCAGGATGAGGAAACAGTGGAAGAGACCAGTACATCCATGAATGGAGGAGAACCAAAGCCCAACACTACACAGGAGGACACTCATAACCAGGAGAAACCTGAAACGGACAGAGCAATAGAGATGAGGAAGAGAATGGAATCATGGCTGAATCAACCAATGAGGATACAGATGACTGATGGAAGGACGCTGGTAGGCACGTTTATCTGCACCGATAAGGATAGGAATGTTATTCTGGGCTCGTGTGAGGAGTACGTGAACCCACCAGGTAAGAGCAGACCCAGTGATGTAAAATCTTGAACAGAGTTGTAGGAATTTAGTGTGGTTTGTTTTATCATAATCATCATCATCATCATCATCATCATCATCATCATCATCATCATATTGAAAATAATAATAGTATAATATTATCGCATATTTTTATACTCCACTATACTTTACAAACAAGAACAAAAGCATAAATGACACTAATAATAACAACAGATTTTCAATCATATAAGTTTGAATTAGTTCTAGGCCTACACAATTCAAGTTATTTCTTAAACAATGGTTGACCATTAATATAAAGGCAATCCAATCTTTTTGATAAGTTTGAACGTGCCAAAGCAAAAGGGACAGAGAGGAACAGGTTGACAGAAGTTTTTGAATAAATAAAAAATAAAACAATTTTTTTGAAAGTTTGAAAACTGGGATCACTTAACCTATGTAAATCTGAATTTAGTTGATTATTCATAAACTTTGATTTTATTTGTGACATTCCGTAATGGCAGTGTGACCTCCAAAGCTTTCTTTTGAACTTATATCCTTGAGGCAGTGTTCAGCAATGATTTAATTCATCATTTTATGCTTTTCAGATTCACCTGAAAAGGAGGAGCCGAGAGTGCTAGGCCTAGCCATGGTCCCTGGTCAACACATAGTCAGCATAGAGATAGATGAAGCCAGCAACTCTCTCTTATGACATGCAACTCTTAATCATTGAGTCTGTGAACCTTGTCAACAAAAAGAGATCGGCTATCTGATATCTTGGGCAGCTTCTTCTGATTGACTCTGTGAACCTAGCCGGCAAAGAGAGATTGGCTATCTGGCATCTTGTGCAGCTTCTACTCATTGACTCTGTGAACCTAGCCGGCAAAGAGAGATCGGCTATCTGGCATCTTGGGCAGCTTCTACTCATTGACTCTGTGACCCTAGTCGGCAAAGAGAGATCGGCTATCCGGCATCTTGGGCAGCTTCTACTCATTGACTCTGTGAACCTAGCCGGCAAAGAGAGGTCGGCTATCTGGCATCTTGGGCAGCTTCTACTCATTGACTCTGTGAACCTAGCCGGCAAAGAGAGGTCAGCTATCTGGCATCTTGGGCAGCTTCTACTCATTGACTCTGTGACCCTAGTCGGCAAAGAGAGATCGGCTATCCGGCATCTTGGGCAGCTTCTACTGATTGACTCTGTGACCCTAGTCGGCAAAGAGAGATCGGCTATCCGGCATCTTGGGCAGCTTCTACTCATTGACTCTGTGACCCTAGTCGGCAAAGTGAGATGGGCTATCTGGTATCTTGTGCAGCTTCTACTCATCAAGTCTTTGATTGAAGTGAGGATAGAAGATGTTAATCTCTATTATGCATTTAAAGGTACTATGTCCCATTTGCAGGCCAAAAAAATGAAAAGGTTAAATTCCAACGGCATTTGAAAGACAATATGAATTTAGAACTTCCCTAAAAAAAGGGGGGCTTGAAAATGTCTTTAAGTGGGAAAATAACGACTATTAGTTGTCGAATCGACTTAGGAGCTATAGAGCCAGTAAGTAATAGTCTGATTTTTCAGACCATTGTACCGAATGGTCGTACGTTTTATGCTGCGCAAAGATTCAATCAGTTTAATTTTGGCCATTACAAGAAGTGGGTTATTGATGTAGACAAATGCTCATGTACCCTTTACAGCTCATTTTATGTATGTTATTACCAAAGATGAAAAAAGCCAGTCAGTCACTCAATAGTGTCTGACAGTGAAGTCTAGCAAGTAAACGGGTTTCCTTGCATAATTTGAATATTAGGACACTGCTAACGTTTAAATTTCACAGATAGGACATACATGACATATTCATAATTGCTGCAAAGTTCTACAGAATTTGATGTTGGCTGCAAAAGGGACATAGTATCTTTAATATACTCAATGAGTCTTTGAGCCAAGATGTCGAATCGAATTTAGCGATCGCGGTTGTTTAATTATTGGTTTAATTTTGACCATTACAAGAATTGGGGTTTTGATGTAGACAAATGCTCATGTACCTTTTACAGCTCATTTTATGTATGTTTCTACCAAAGAAAAAAAGAAGTCAGTCAGTCACTCAATAGCGTCGGACAGTGAAGTCTAGAAAGTAAACAGGTTTCATTGCATTCTAGTAAGCCCATGTGAACCTACATTTTACACATCTGGGAATGAGAGAATTCAGTATGCAATGCATTCATGTTTACCAATATTGGAAACTGAAAATCCCTACTGCATGTTATTTACATGTTTACAGTTCAATTTGGGCGAGGGAATGAGGGCGATGGTTTATTTAGTGATATATTTCTGTATGTTCGAAAATCGAAATGCAGTTATGAATTCTGTGAATTTCGGTCTAAATGAGTTTGTTAATGTCAGAATATTCATACCTCCTCTGAAAAAGTCAATAAGATTCACTACTCTGCAAACTAAGCTGTGATATTTCAATGACTAAGAAGAATGTATTTCTTTCAAAGAAATTGTGATTATGTCATCTTGATCTTTTTATTTTGGTGCTAAAACATCATTACAGCTACTCGGCTAGTATTACATGTTCTCTATGCAGTGCATTGAAGTCAGCATATTCTCTTCAGTGTTTCACATCAATCTTAGTGATTTGCAATATCTGAAGATAATAATTCTTCTTTTTTGAGGGGGTAAAGAAATGACACTTCAGGGCCCTGTTTCGTAAAAACTTTTTATCGAAACAAATGCTAAATTTCTATGACATATTTTCTCTCAGCCAATCAATTACCATGATTTCAGTAGCTTATAACAGTTATTGTAACTTGTCATTGATGACAGGTTTTATGAAACAGGGCCCAGAGCATGTTGGGTGTTGTCTAAGAAAGGTCAGTGGTTTTATCTGATATGCTGCCCTCTCATGGTGAGAATATGGACATCCCAGCTTGAGCTACTAAAAATTCTCTTCCTCAAGAGGGGTTCTATTTATCCAATATGATGAGAGAAGACATTCAATTGAAATACAATGTATCACAGTTTCACTCTATGGAAAAATGCTGACAAATTGTTTTAATATTTTGTTTACATACAAGTAAAATATGTAATAGAGATAGATCAAAACTGTGTAGTTTTGTCATGAATTAAAGGACAGAAAAGAATAGTGATTGGCATTAGCTGTTCATGCTTTGTTATACATGTAGCTTGGACATATTGACTGACTTGTGATAAAGACTGTACAGTGTATATGTGAAAAATGTGCTAGATGAAAGGAGAAAAGTAGTATATGTAGTAGAAAAGTACAATTGAGAGAGAGAGAGAGAGGGGGTTGGAGGGGCAAGGGAGTGAGGGCTAAAAAGATGGCTAGATTGAGCGACAGCGGGATAGGTAGAGAGTAAGAGAGAGAGAGAGAGAGCGATTATAACTGGAGGAAACCTTGATGAATTATGTCACAGATTCCCGTCATCAAAACACAAACTAAGAAACTGAAAAACACCGCCTCCCAAAGGACAATCCGGCTTCTAAACTCATAGCACGTGTCCTTTCTTGGGAGATACCTGTAATCTGTAAAATAATATTCAAAGATTTCCGGGTAATATTGATGAGGGTCGATTCGTCACATGTAATAAAAACAACAATTTCTCGATTTAAAGGGATTGGGTAACTTTGTCTCAGATTCTGAAACAAAATCCTGGATTTAGCTCATAATGCAATGATAATTATAAACCTTTAGGTCAGTCAGAAAACCCATGAAATCGAAATCAATTTTTGCGTTTTCCTAACGGTTTTCATAACACTAGAGTCTATTGGGGAAAACGAGTATGGTAAAACCGGACACTCAAAGATTTTTACTTTTTTGAGGCACTTCTTGATCATTTTGAAGCGCAATTTTTTTAGGGCTTCAATATTACACCATATCACAGACACTGATAACACGTAGGGCCATGCATCTCAGATTTAACATTGTTAAACGATGCCTTTAACAGATGTTGAACCGAAGGCTGAAAGTGATTCGCTTAAAAAATAGAAATAAAATTAACAAAAACCGGTTAATATAAATCGATATCTAATATTACTTCACCGTTCACTGTTTTTTTTTTTTGGGGTTGCCAGGCTCTCTCTCTCTAATTCATTCATTTTTCTGTCGCAGCTAATTCTGGAATCAGTTCCAATGTTTTGTTTTTGCGAAATCTAGATTATCATTCTATATGTTTGATTTCCAAAATTTCGAAACTTGTACCCACACGAATATAAAAAAGTTCAATCTTTGGGAAACGTATTTCTTTGATATCCTTTGTCTGACTTAGAGCACTGTTTATATTAAAGGAAAATCCAAGCTTAATAGCCAACAACTATGAAATAAAGCAGAAAATCAGAGAAGCCGACTGGTGAAAAAGTGAAATAAATTGGACAAAAATAAGAATGTTATGAATTTTTGGAAGTTGTAATCACTATGCGTATTTGAACTTCAAATGGCTGAATCGGTAATGTCAGGCGCGGATCCACGGGGTGGGGGGCTGGCAAAAAAGAAAAAGACGGGCCCCCACCCCTGGCAAAAAAAGAAAAGAAAAAAGATGGTAACCACAAATTTACCTTTTTCTTTTTGCTCAAGGGGGTCTGCGCGATATTCAAATTTCCGGGGCAAAAAGAAAGAAAAAAATTAGTGCTCACTAACCCCCCACTGAACGAAATATCGGTCGACGCGATTTTCAAATTTCCGCCCCCCCCCCCCCTATTGAAAAATCCTGGATCCGCCACTGGGTAATGTCACTGTGATGTATTGCCGGATAACTTTCCCTTTGTTCGAACACACAAAATGACTATGTCAACATTTATGACCCGCGACGGTATTTTCTTTTTAGAGGACCCATTATACTATCCATATTATGTTTAGAGTAGTGCCCCCAAGGGAGAAGGCACTTGGGAGAACAACAGAAATTAATTATATTTTTGTACGCGACAAACAGAAGAGTTGTCCGAAACTATGTCACGATTCACTGAAAAAATTGCAAAATTTGAGATTCACATAGCTGTAGTGATCTCATATTTCAAACATTCATAACTATCTTATTTCTACCTTTCGCTATTCGATTTCTTTCTTTTTTCTGCTTTTATACAAATGACTTTATGACAAGGGTTGGATTGCCATTCAGGGAGATGTGAAAAGGAAGAATTCAAGTTCAAGTTCAAGTTTTATTTATCTTTCTTTCATAACACACTTTACAAATATGACATGAATATAACAAGTTAACAGAATATGGCGTTACAATAGAAAGATGAGGTGACCTTGGTTGAAAGCAAGGCTTGTGGATTTAAGGTCCCTCATGAGTAGCTTATGAGTATGTCCTAAGAGAACAAACTCGTCAGATAAGAATAATGCATACATTTAAATGCTGACAAACTAAACTAACTAAACAACTGAGAAAATATAAACATAAATAAGTATAATAAAATCTACTAACTACTAAATAATGGCTATAAACAAGAGAAACAGGAAAATACTACGAGCAACAGGACTGAAACACAGACAAAAACGAAACAAGACAGACAGATGAATAGATGTGAGAAACGGGAGTAGAATTTTGCTGACCTATATAGTAAATAATTTTCTTAAATATTGATCACAACTATAAATCTAGACGATATCGACTCAAATAAAGTAACTTCAGTTTGCGCTTAAATACATAAATACTGACCGATTGCGCTATTCTTGGTTCAAGGAATTCCAAAACCTAGGTCCAGTGGACCCCAAAGTAGTAAGGGCAAATTGCGTTCTAACAAGAGGTAAGTGATATGCTTGCGCCTGACGTGTGGAATAACTATGAACTTGGTTATTTTTCTTAAATATTCTAGCCAAGGCTACTGGCAGTAGGCCTGCATTCAATTCATACATTAGAGCTCCTAGTTGTAAATGATAAATATCTTCAACTTTCAAAACACTACTATTATAGAAAAAAACATCTGTATGCGCAAGGTAGTGAGTATTACAAACAATTCGTATTACTCTTTTCTGTACCAGTAGTAATTTATCCATTTGAGATTTGAACGAGTTGCCCCAAGCTAGCACACCATAGTGCAAATATGGCAAAATTAAAGTTGCGTACAACATACGTAAAATATTCAGTGGGAACACAGATTTCAATTTATAGATTACACCAGTATTTCTTGACAATAATTTACAAAGTTTACTAATATGGTACTTCCAATTTAAATGTTCATCAATATGCAAGCCAAGAAATTTAAATGTAGATACTCTTTCAATCTCAACACCACTGAACATTACATTTCTAGGCAATATACTCAGGGAATTACTAAAGAGCATATAATTAGTTTTTTAAAGATTTAAAGACAACTTGTTTGCATGAATCCACAAAGTCACATTAGTCAACTCAGAGTTTACAGTCTGCAAAAGAGTTTGTGGATTTCTGTGAGAGAAAAATACACTCGAGTCATCTGCAAATAAGATGAAAGATAACATTTTTGCGGAAAGTTGAAAATCGTTAATATACACAATAAACAAAAGCGGGCATAGAAGGGATCCCTGTGGGACCCCACAAGTGACGTCCCGCAAATCTGAATCAATTCCATTTAAAGTAACAAACTGTTTCCTATTTGTTAAGTAGCTTCTAAACCAATCTAATGCTATTCCCCTTACACCATAATGGCACAGTTTATCTATTAAAATATAATGATTTACAGTATCAAATGCTTTAGAGTAGTCTAAGAAGACAACAACTGTATGCATGCGTGCATCTAAGGCACTGGATATCTTATCCACCAAATGTAGAATAGCATGAGTGGTAGTGTGTTTTTCACGGAAACCAAACTGAAAATTAGACAAAATGTTAGCATTCATCATAAATTTTATCGTCCGAGTATACATTAGCTTCTCAAGAATTTTAGAAAAGGAATTCAACAAAGAAATAGGACGATAATTATTCAAGATAAGGGCATCACCCTTTTTAAAAATGGGCACAACCTTTGCAATTTTCATTTTCATGGGTACAACACCAGTGGTCATTGATAGATTAAATATATGTATGAGGGGTTGTACAATACCAACGATTACATTTTTTATCAACTGAATTGTGATTTAACCTGAAAAAAGGAGCATTCTACGAATACTTACTAAACAGTATGGATATACCGTGTCTTCGTCAAAAAATGGCATTTGCAAAGACTAAACAAAAAAAATCAATCAATCAAACGTCCATTTACGTGTGCAGACACAAACTATGCTTGATTCAGTTCAAGGCGAACTTATTAGAAAAGGGCAAAGGGATATTGGAAAGACTTTTCTTGCTCCCAAAACAAATAAGCGTTAGCAGAGCATTGGAGGGTCTTGTAAACATTTACCAGGGAAACAGTTAACCGGCTCTGACGTGACAGACATGCATCCGACATTTTACAGAAAAAAAAACTACAAGTACGTTTTCCCTATTCTGCTACATATTAATGCCAACCTCGCACGCGATGCGTCATTTCGACTGCGTTATAACTGACGCCCATTTAATTACACAATGGAGACCTTTACTTAATGTGCAATACTCAACACACCATTGCAATGTTTACTTTGCATCCATTGCGATGTCACTATAACATTGCGCGACAAAGACAGTGATAGTCGTTGACGCAGTCGTACGTCAGCTAAATGACGCCTCGTCTACGTCGGACATTATGGCCGTTGCACACGAGGCGTCAATTTAATTGCTTTACTGCCTGCGCTAATGAATCTTTTGAATCCAATACATCCATACTCTATAGTAATTCACCTCAATGTGTTCACTGTAAATTTTGAAGTCACCTTTTCCACGATTTTCACTTTCACGCAACGCGTAAAAGAGTCGGTGACGCAGTCCTATGTCAGGAAATTGACGCTTTGTGTGCAACACGGGCTTAAGATGACAAATCGAGTCGTGGCCCAGTCGCGCAGGCAGTAACGATGGAATAACTGGTAGCGACCGGACAAGCAAGCGTAATGTTTGTACATATAGTTCAAAATAATACAGATCATCATGTATATTATATATACAAGGACGTATGTCCTATTAGATTTAGAAATTTATTTAGAAATCAAATTCATTACAAATATGTTCATGATCATTCTTGCTTTTTATGCACTATTATTGTAACAAAATAGAATTTTCGTGTAAATGCGAAAAATTCTGACTAATGTCATGCTGTCACATAAAAAACTTAATAAAACAAACAAATTTGCGGTGCGACTAAATATCGTTTTACAATTTTTTATCAATTTGTTTAAATAGTTTTAGTTGACAAATTGGCCTCATTGATTTGTTTCACCTTATGGAAGTGTGTCTACATGTTGATACAGAATATTTTACAAAATGGGTTCAACAAACAGAATGGGATTAAAACGTATTAACGTAGAGTGACTATAACTTTCCGCATTTTAATATTTACGGGTAGTGCTAGAATCAAAGTGGTTTTTCAAATGTTGTATGTATACTTGTATTTACCGTTGTTTTAGGGGATCTGGGTTGACAAATGAACCTAATTAGTATTCAAGCTTAGTAGAATAGTACAACCTGATGAACTCTTAGACCAGAAGGATAACTCACGTGGCTATTTGCACATGAACTTGAGCAAACAGAACGGTCAGATGTTTATTGGAAGCTGCAAATGGAATGCTTTTTTGGTGTAGTGGTTTCGTGGCCTGCATTGTATCGCTACACTCGCTGCAGGCAATGCTTTTTAAAAGACGAATATTTGCAGAAATCTTTAGAGATGCAGCATTTGATTTCTTCACACTTCAGATTCCCAGTTTCTTTGTTTGCTCTGTGATAATGTACAATATCAACTCTTACAAGTGGTTCCATTCCTCTTTGTGGTCACATCATCAAGAGAGTTTGTGGCACTGTGTCATCTCCAACAAGACTTCGAGAAGGGTGGGGGTATACTTACAAACATTTTATCCAACATATTTTGTGGGAATCTCTTTACTAATCAAATTGGTGTGATTTTGAATTATCGAAACGAAATACATAAGATCAAAAGTGGAATGTATATTACGAAAAGAGTTAGTCCCATTATTTATATCAAGTGAGACTCTGAAATAATCTTTATTGAGTAGATTGATTAAGAAAGCGTTTGATTTTGAGCTGGTCCACATTTTGCTCCTTATTGCCATGTTTTCAAGAAAGTAGAAAGAATAAAGTAATTATCATGACATTGCACTAAAGTAATGCTAACAAAGTTAGGGAAATCCTTTGGAGTAGCTGAGGGCTGGGCCGTCAGTATTATCGCCCTTTTAAGATCTCTGTATTCTTGGAAGTGCCCCTGTTAAGCTTACAGCCCTCCCCCGTCTCATCTCAAACACTAACGTCGAGACCTTCATGGTCTTCCTCGGGAGATGACTTGTGAGTTGGTCTAGCGGCACGTTCACCTGGTCAGCTCTCTGTCTTCGCCTACAAACTGGCTCGAGCGACCCCGGTTCGAAACCGAGTCACGTCTTTCGGATGGTGACGTTAAAGGTCGGTCCCCAGACGTAAATAATCATATCCGATTGATACACGTCTGTAAAAACCCAGTTACACACATACACACACATACACATACGCACAGTGGCGGATCCAGGGGCCGAGGCCAAGGCCCCTCCCTAGCAAAAAAAAAACAGGTAAAAACACCCTTTTTGAATAAAGAAGATGGGCCTCCTCCTGGCGCCCAAGGGGTGGCGGTGGAAAAAAATCACCCTTCCCGGAATGAAAAAAATTCGGGTGCTCACTACCCCCTCCCCCCCCCCTCCCCACCCCCACTGAGCGAAAAATCGACCGGCACGATTTTCAAATTTTCCACGAAGTGGCCCCTTTTTAGGCCCCCTCCCTTGCCGCCGGCTGGATCCGCCCCTGCAGACGCACACGCACCTCGGACTGACAAGGGTTTGTGCCTGCAAACTATTTACTGGCGGGGCCATGCCGCGGATTAGATTTAGAACCTCAACTTGATTGGGTCATCCTGGCTTACGTCACGGTGATGTAATCCGCCTCTGGGCACAGCTTCATGATTCTTTGCCACTATCATTGATGTCAAGATACCAATATTCTGATCACATTTAGACTCTTTATAAGCACCGATTTTCAAGAAATTGCCTTGAGACGTTTGTGGTGTCCGTAGCAAATTGTTTATAATTCATCTCAATCTATATCGTGGGAACGTGGGAAGGGATGAGGGGGGGAAGGAGAGACGGAGAAAAATACAGCAACAGATCCAGGGGAGAAGGAGAGGGATGGAGAGATAAGAGAGGGGGAGGGAAAGAGGGAGAGGGAGAGAGAGAGAGAGAGAGATTTGGGAGAGGGGGGAGAAAATAGATAAATAAGAAGATAGAAAGAGAGCAGTATATTAGAGGGGATAGAAAGACGTAGTAAGAGAGAGAGAGAGAGAGAGAGAGACAGACAGAGGCAGACAGAGACAGACATATATATAGAGAGAGACAGAGACAGAGACAGAGACAGAGACAGAGACAGAGACAGAGACAGAGACAGAGACAGACAGAGAGAGAGACAGAGACAGAGACAGAGACAGAGACAGAGACAGTTGAAGAAGGTTCATAAACATGTACGTCACCAAATCCCAATATTATTGCTACATCTATTATCAGGAAATTAGCTCGATCAGCCTTACGGCAAATCGTCTTTGCCTGCCAAAACAATTTCTCTTCTTTCCATGAGCCCGCGTATAATTTCGCGCTCACTTACCTATTCAGATCTTTGCATGTAATTACTACAATGTCCAATACGGGGCGTAATACCTGTTATTTTTGTCACTTTCTCTAATCAAAAGAGAAAAAAACAAATAGTACGCTACACTGATACGTCATTACCTCTACAATGACTCCATTCACGCAGTAACACTTCAAGATACAAGTGTAAGTAGGCTTCCTGCTCGTCCCTGACAACTCTGCAGCCAATTTGGGAGAAAACAGGAAAATGCGGGAAAATATCCACGCTACGAAAATATAAACGCATTAAAGGATTATAAGACCATAACGAGCCGATTTGAATTACAGTTATCGGAATCCATAGATTGCTTTTATGACTTGTACAATTACTCATTATCGCTGGTAAGATTGAAACCATTACTACGCTGACAGCTGCCTGCAAACTCATCTGTTCAGACCCATGCAGAAAGGTGTTAACCAAGACTTAAAGTTTATGACTTAACGCCCTTCTGGCTCCAGACAGGTGTCATCATCTCATCATTATCCAAGTCCATTCTCCAATCAGAAGAGAGGAACTGCTTCGTATAGCATTCTGCATGTTTGCATTCGTTTTATAATTATGAGGGTTGACTTTTGGTAATTATTTGTCAAAAGTTGTAAATATATATTTTTTAAAGACATAGTGTAATTCATTATATCGTAACCATGTTGGCTATCATGAAAAAATATAAGCGGTTTGCAATATGTATTTTACAATAAAATTATAAAATTTAACATTTGAAAATAAGATTACAACGTGAAAAAGTGGCATAGGCCTATGTAATTCGATGTCGTCTTGCCAGTTGACAAAGGACAGTTTTGAACCCATGTCCTTTGTTTTTCAAACCACTCGACCAATAGTAAAAGAGTATCATGAAGGTGATCGCAGCCAATTACTTTCGAAAAACCACTAAGGCACTTTCTAAGGCCTTGTATGTTTTTGAAACGTGCGATCATTATAATGATATATTACGTAATCCGAACATGCTTTCAATACAATAGGATATTGAAGTCGGATATTGAAATCGCCCTTGATTTGAATTGTCAAAAGTCTTTGCGATGATGATGATGGTGGTGGTGGTGGTGGTGGTGGTGGTGGTGATGATGTTGACGGTGGTGGTGATGATAACGCAGGCGGTGATGGTGATGATATTGGTGGTGTTAGTGATGATGATGTTAATGGTGGTGGTGATGATGACAAAGGCGTTGATGATGATGATGATAATGATGGTGGTGGTGATGAAGATGGGGATGTTGATGGTGGTGATGATGACGATGGTGGTGGTGATGATGCTGATGATGATGATGATAGTGGTGGTGGTGATGATGATGATGATGGTGGTGGTGATTATTATGACGGTGTTGATGGTGGTGGTGATGATGATGGTGATGATGATGATGATGATGATGATGATGGTGGTGGTGGTGATGATTTCGATGGTGGTGGTAATGATGTTGGTGGTTATAGGACGTGGCGCTATTTACTAGTGATAAAAGTGATTAGTGGTGGTAATGGTGTTTATGGTGGTCGTGGTGTTGGTCCAAGTAAGGATGCTGGTGATGGTAGTGATAGGTGCAAAAGGCGTGTATGGAGGGTGTAATGATTATGGGGGTGGTGGTGATATTGCTGACGATGGCGCTGGTGTGGTGGTTATGGTGGTGATGGGCAGGGGCGGATCCAGCCGGCGGCAAGAGAGGGGGCCAAAAAAGGGGCCCACTTCGTGAGAAAATTTGAAAAATCGTGCCAGCCGATTTTTCGCTCAGTGGGGGGTAGTGAGCACTATTTTTGTTTTGCCCCGAAAATTTGGAAATCGTGCCGGCCGATTTTTTTTTTTTTTTGGGGGTAATGAGCACTAATTTGTTTTAAAGTGCTATTTTAAAAAATCAACCTCCACCCTTGAGCGCCAGGAGGGGTATGGAGGAAGATATGGTTCTTTATCACTGGTTTGGTTTCTAACACGAATATGGCCTATATTTCAAAGTTTGACTCTGACTTCCAGATTGCTATTGATAAAAAAGAAACCAAGATAATTATCAAATGGAAATTCTGCCATATCAAAAAGGAAAAAAGAAGAGATGTCATTCAGGAAATCAACTCGGTCATCGATTACAGTTCTTATCCTGTATATCCTGCATATCATGCATTCTGTATAATAATATGTTGAGAAATATGAAACTCATTTTTTGTTTTTATGTATTCAGTCTTATTCTGAAGAAAAAAAGCAATGCTTGTTCTAATGTTGGGGATGAAATAACTGTGTAGTGCGGTAATATTTATCTATTATGTGATTGTAATATATTTTAGTCCTATACATTGTGGAATTATGAACAATGAATTATGTTGTATTTATGTTTTGTTTATCAAATGATAAATAAGCTTTGTTATAATTATGTTGCGGTTTTGTATAAACTATGTTATGTACGTACAAGAATTGGAGTTTTGAGAAATAAAATCAATGAATACAAAAAATGCCATCTATATAATTTTCACCTTCCATCTTACATACATTCTTGCCCAAGTTCCATTAATTTCTTTCAAGATCAACGTAGTGCTACCTAAATACTCAGAGGGACATATGATGTTCTTCATTCTCGAAATAAACCCCACTAGGTTCTGAATATTCTAGAAAGCCTTCATCAGATAATTATTAGCCGCAAACATGTAAACGAATCTCTCTTTTCGCCTTGGGATGAAAACTATAATCTAATTACATCACCGCTGGTCATGATCCGATAAATTGCCCGAAACCCCATTACACAATCATCCCTTTTATGTCATCTCGCTATGAGGGTATAGTGATACATGAAACGTAAGAGGAAAAAAGGTTCTTGACTGTCGAAAGATGAAAATAAATCGGGCTTCTCGAGTAGATTCTGATGTCTTATAGGCATTACATTAATCTCTTTGGATCTGGAGCATTAACAATTGCAAACAGCGATTGGTGGTTTGTGACTTATGCTATGGACAAAATAGCCTTAGGCATTTATACCGATATGTAAACAACACCAGTATCGTATTATTAATATACATTAATGTTTCCATCAAGAGTGATCTGATATTAGTATTTTTAAGATTAGAAGGATCTTCATTAAACAAAATCTCCTTTGAGTTCTGGTGGATATCGTATTTCAAATGATCTGGGGAGCCCAATCATGGTGATTATTAATGATATACGATACACGTTTTGGGGGCAACCTCAGCTGGCATAGAATGTCTGTTGGGTACTTGTAAAGTTGCGCTGTCTACTGACACGATTAAAACCATCTCTTTATTTTACAAAGGATTATTTTTCAGTTCATAAAGTCAGTTCAGACGCTGGATTAAATCATTCTTGGAAATCCTACGGTGACATAAATCATAAATCATAATCAGATTTCGTCTTTTGTTTGATTGCTTAAAAGCCAATAAGAAAATACATGTTACTCCTGAAGCGAACATTAGTCATCGACCATTATACTTCTTTGTAGATGATTTTGTGGCTTGATGCGTTTCCAACCGTTATTAATTACGGTTTATAAATGATGACGTAATATGAATCTCTGCAAAAAATTGCTCCGTACAGATCCATTACTAAAACCAATTTCCACATCAATTAACTATTGCGTAACCACAAGGCAGAATGTATAACCCAGTACGACTTAACTCTGACATGTTAATTAGAAATGTTTTCATCCTTTTCAATAGAGTTGATAATTAGAATCACGCGTTTGGGGTATGACGTTAAAGGTTCTTTAAAGAGATTCGATATTACGATAATAGAAGTTCGTAATTTAAAAATTGTGTTATTCCGTTCATCTATTCTGACTGTTCGTTGCCTTTGTTATGCCAAAATTCTGTTATTCTGAGTTCTGAGAGTTCGTAATTTCGAATCTTTGTTATTCCAGTGGTTCGTCTTTCTAAAATCGCGTTCTTCTGAAGTTCCGTGATCTCAGATACTTCTTAACTTTCGTGATCCTGTAAAAACACGATCTCAACTATTTTCGAAACAAAATCAACTCAAGGGCAATTCGAATAATGCTACTGTACATCCCATGAAAATCACTTTTTGATTTTAATATGGGGTGACGCACAAGGCTATCGAAATTGCCTCTGGTTGATTTTTCGAAAGCATAGTTGCGACCGTGTTTTAAGTAGGCTATACCTTATTTAATTATTATATTGATAATGATGAATTAAATTAGTAGTCCATGACCAATGACTTGGTGCTCTTAGCAAAATATTGATAACTGATAAGGCTCGTTCAGCTAGGACCAAAGAGATTCGATCACACATATATAGTATGTCCTCCGCCCCCACAAAAAAAAACCGCTGCGGGTTTTTTTTAAACGTGTAAATGGATGGCAACTGCGCGCTAGAAAGGTCCTGCGCGTATTCACTGAGTTCTGTGTTATAACATGCACACTCATGTGAATCATTATACCAGGGAGATGATTCTCCCTGATTATGCACTCTCTACGTCAGGCCTGCTCTACGTTATCCCGCCAAGGGACCATGTCTGTCGCAACGCCAGCAAAAGAAATCCAGACTAATAAATAAGATGTCTTTTCTCCAAACATTGCTACATGTCAAACGCATTGTTTGTTTAGTCTTAACGAGTTGTCTCCTAACTGTCATCTGTCATGTAGCTGACAAAGAGTGGTTTGGGATGACATTTCTTGAATTTCGTCGCCATTATTGTATCTATTACACGGAACTGTTTTGTCAAAAGCATTGTGTCAAGATTTTTGAAATTTCGTTCGTATACAATATTCGGCCAGGAAATCATGTGATTCGAACTTCGACTGTGTAGACATAAGAACATACGAATGTTTTTATACATGCTCACTAATTAGGAGAGAGAGAGAGAGAGAGAGAGAGAGAGAGAGAGGAGAGAGAGAGAGAGACAGATAGAGAGAGACAGACAGAGAGACAGAGACAGGGAGATATAAACTTTATTTTTCCACTCTGCAGTTTGCTCGTCTAAACAAACATTGTAACCAAAGACGAGTTGATAATAAGACAATCTAATCCAGTCGTCTAAAAACATAATCCAATGTAGATATCGTAGAAACATGAGCAAACATGATGGATACCAAGATCTGGATAAACGAGAGGCCTGGGGGGCTGTAATCAGTGTAACCTGGATAATCATGAACATTCTTTGAAACTTTAGATAAGTATAACCATACAATACTATAAGCGAAACAAAATTAAACTACTGCTGCAGTGTTCAATTTGGTGAACTGCATGACGTACATGTACATTTCTATACCGTCTTTATGAGATTTTGATTCAACGTCTATTTCCTATTTTTCTATCGACATTTTCAAGAATTCTTCAATCTAAATTGAACAGAGGTAATACTTGGTAAGAGAAACGTTTCACACATTTCAGGTGATTTCATGAATCTTATGAGAACATTATTTTATATGAACTTTTGTATATATCCCCCATATTCTCAGCCCCCTCATTCGCAAAATATTTTCTTAAGCCTACATTGGCGTCCTGATGGCTTTAAGATCAAGAGCAAGAAAGTAAACCAGTGCTATTTTTCCAGAGAAAAATTAATGTTTGTTTTTCAACATTTGACATTTGACGCGATTCGCTCTTAATTCGCGAGTTAGAGAAATATATATTTTGTTGTTATGTTTCTCTGTTTTATAGACTAAACACTCACAAAAATGATTGTCCTCGTGGCGATTGACAGCCCATACTTTTGATGAGCTTTGGAATGGATTGAAGGACCGAAAGGATCGTGAAAATAGAACTGTATGTTGTTTCAGTAATTAAATACAGTATACATGATGAACATCTTATTGATTTGAAGAATTGAAGAAGGATACTCGTCTGACATCTTGCGTTTTACTTTATCTATGAGGCCATCTATCAATAATAAAGAAGAAAATAAAAGAAAGAATACAATTGAAAAGAAAATGATGCATGGAGCTGAAATGAGCCACAGCATAAAACGTGCGAAGAGTTGCATTTTGATCATTGTGACTTGTCATAGTTGCTCAATGTCCTGTAATGTCCTTAAATGTCAGATTAATGGAGCTCTAAAGTGTTACGAAAGTGTTTTAATTAAGAAGGTTTTAAAATATTTTAGAAAATAAACCTAAACTAAAAGCCAGCAAGAGAGAGAGAGAGAGAGAGAGAGAGAGCGGACAATTATAACGTAAATAATAATCTGGATCTAGTCACATATAGCACCGCTTCCGACTGTCGTTCTGGATACGGAATCACTCTATACGATGATGTTATGCACATTCTAGATCCGGATGTATCGGGTATACCGGAAGTATTAACATGCATGCAACGCGAGAGATGGTCGTGACTCTATTATATGACGAACCCGTAAAAGAAACTTCCTCTTCTATGATTGATGATTGACCATAGAAAATCACCGGGATGTAATGGATACCTTTAGAGAGATATAAGAAGGGAAAACAAACAAACCTTGAATTCCACATTTAAAGGTTTTGAAAATATTGTTGTGCCACGATGGACAATCCCTGACAATTATTGATATCATGATTATACGTGATATTGCGTGATTGCGTGATTATGCGTGATATATAATATATAATTATGCATTTGCAAACGTTACATGGTTGACGTGACATGTAATGCTTTAATCAGGGATACTGTGATGCAAATGGAATCGATCTGGTGATGCAGAATCGTCTTAAACAGAAGTTTGCGATTAGAAATTGGCAGGGCCGTAGCCAGAGTTTGATGTTTGGGGGCACATACATGTAATTGATCGACGTCCTGGGGAGGGTCTATGAGGATGGGTGTGTGATCTTGGAATTTTTTTTGGGGGGCACGTGCCCCCAAACCCTACGGGCCTGGAAATGGGTTATAAGGAGAAAGACAGAGAGAGAGACACAGAGAGAGAGAGAGAGAGACAGACAAATAGATAGAGAGCTGAGAGACAGACAGAGACAGAGACAGAAAGACAGACAGAGAGACAGAGAAAGAGAGAGAGAGAGAGAGAGAGAGAGAACGAGGAGGGGTAAGTTGTGTTTGTTTGTTTTCATATTGTACACGCTTAAAAAGGAAAATTTTCACCAATACCAATATTCATGATATTAGCGTGGTATTATACCACCGTGTAAAAGTAAGACCATTACTCGATATTTTGTAAGTAACTACTTAAAAAAAATTACCAATGATAAATTCTCGATAAATCAAAATAGGTAGCGTTTCAAGTGCCATTAATCAAAATCCGCGGGTCAAGTTACCATGCCCATTTTGTCAAAATAAATTGAGCTGGTTGCAACGCCCAATGATCAATGGCCTGAAATGCAATGATCACTATTATTACGGGCCTATCTATATAGAAGCCGGGGGATGCCGGGTCCACCAGTATAAGTTACGTCGTCTTTGCACGTGACCAAGCAGTGTGGCCAATCAGCGACGCTCTGTGGTTATCTCAAGACTTATAGTCATGTTGTATTCCGTAGCCGTTTTTGCCCAAATACAATCTTCATTGTTTTGGGACCAAGTTTCAGTATGATACAAACCTCAAATGAGCTAGCATCCTTGGTCCCTTTCAACAAGGTGCGTAATTTTCAATAATCGCGCTGGCTTTTAGGAAAATATTTTTCCCATCACATCTACATTATGTTATATAGCAAGCACGCTCGTTGCTGTTTCTCTTAACCTCTCACTCACTGTCTCACACACACTCCTTAATTATTTATACAACAAAAATGAAATATTATTTCTGAACATAAAATAATTCTCACTTTCTTTTCTTTCTCTCCCTCTCTCTCTCTCTCTCTCTTTCTCTCCCTGCCTGTTTTTCCGTCTGTGTTCGTTCGTCTCAATCTCCCCCTCACTCTTTTCTCTTTCCCTCTCTTCATTTTCTTCATCTCTCATATCATATTCTCTGTTAATTACTTCTTTCTCTGTTTCACCCTTTCTTTATCTCTCTCTCTCTCTTTCTGTCTCTTTCTACCTCTCTCTCTCAATTTTTCTCTCTTTCTCACTTTTCTCTCCCCTCCCTATCTTTCTCTTTCTCTTTCTCCCACTTCCCCTCTCTCTCTCTCTCTCTCTCCCCTCTCTCTCTCTCTCGCTTTCTCTCTCTCTCTCTCTCGTCTCTAAAATATTTCCTCCATTTTACATGTCAGATGAGTAACCTATCAATATGCATGGCAACTATTCGCCGTGAGGTTTAAACGCAATCTAATCTATACACCCAGTATAAAATATGAAAATATTAAACGACGATTAGCATCACCCGTCACGAATGTCAACGACATCACTTTGCCCATCCCTCCATCTCTTGAATCTTCTTTTGATGTTCTTCTCTGAGAATTACGACTTCCCGACGAAACCCAGAGGGGATGATGTGATTGAATGTCGAACGTTGAGATCGAGCGGACGAATCCAGATGAAACTAATAGCGGTTTATTTGTATTAACTGAGAAAGTTTTGCTCCTAATTGGACACTTTTGTTTCCAATGATTCTTCTACATACCCATAGAGAAGGCGAAAAAGGAGAGAGAGAGAGAGAGAGAGAGAGGGAGAGAGAGAGGCAGACATGGCAGAGAGACAGACAAAGAGAGAAAACGTTAAAAAGAAAGAGCAAGGAGGGGGAGAAAGAGAGAGGACGGAGAGCGAAATAGAGAGAGGGGATATAATAACGATATAAAGGAAGGTTTTACAAACCAGAAATATAAAATGCAATAAACTGAAAATGTGAAGGCCAATTATTATTGTAATATTACTCTCATACAATGATGTATTCAAAGCTCACGTCCTTGCCCCAAAACTAAAGAATATTGAAACATAGTAGAATCAAATACTAATCATGTACAATTTGTACGAACGTGTTAATATTTATTTCAAATATTAGAAATTTAAGCTGTAATGTCTTGAATGAAGAAAAAAAAAGATACTAAAAACTAGTGGCAGGAAATATGTATTAGGTTAGAAAATAAGAAATAGAGAGAGAGAGAGAGAGAGAAAGAATTGGGTTGCACGTGTACAAAGACTGTTAAATTCCCGGTCTAGGCAAAACTAATCACCAGATTTGACATTTCTATAAATCCTGCTATTTAGAGGGGGCAGATAATACGACAACGTCAAATAACACATATAAAAGTAAAGTATGGCATACATTAAATGATATTTCGTTAAGAGGAAACGATGGCATGTTATCAAAGGTTTGGGTCCATAGGTCACTGGTTTGGTAAAATGTGTAATAAATCGATTTCTTTTAATTGGTTTTAAAAGCTGTACAAATTCTACATTACGGTGGAGGTAATTTTTCAAACAAGATAAATATTACTTCCCTCTGATTAAACCGTTCTCCTTCGGGAGTTCTCTGATTTTTCAATATTTTAGATTGAACTTTATCAACACGATTGCAACATTACGTTTGGAAACAATATTGTCCGTGAGCTATAATGTTTCGCACTGGACAAAAATACTTGCGATTAATTCTAGAAATCAATATTAAAATACTTTTTGATTGCTAAACAAAAAACGTACACGCGGTCAGGGGAATGTTATCAATGTTATGAATTTTGTTATATACTGTATATTATACTTTGTGAGAATATTAAACCACATTTGTATGTATTATTGCCAATGTAAATTGTACATAATTCAGCCATTTGGCTGCGAAGTGCAGTTATAATAAAACCTTTTCAATCAATCAGATGATTTGCTCTATCCTTCATTGGGATACAAAGTTAAGATATATGACATTTTATCTCCGACCCCTTCGATCCCCCCCTTCCTCAATATGCATTATGCTATCTTTAATTCAAGCACATGAAAAAAATTAAATGTCACTTTAAACCATTTATGTTTATATTCAGCTTCATGCAACGTTAGGAATAAAAATAACGATTATGTATTTCAAAGCATAGTCGCCCAGTTTCCTAATCCCAATATCTATGTATTGTCAATTCGATAGTCTTAACATTCTAAAGAAAATATACCCAAGATTGACTATATGTTACACTTTTAGTACCATTTACAGCCCTCGACTATTTTGCGATGGTCTATATTTATACGGCGGGGGCAATGATTTATTGATGACGTAGTTCGTAGTTTATTTTCGGCCAATCTGTGATTCACATATTACATACTATGGCTATACCATGGCTATATCTTGTTATGGTATTTATACGCTTTAAACTCCAAGGGCAAGAGAGTCTTCAAAATAGATCAGCAGAAATACCTGACGTCATAATTTTCGTTAGAATCCATAATCAGTGTGCGCGCTACGCCAATGCGGCTTTGTCTCTATCAAATCTATCAAATCAAGGAGGGCTCAATTTGCTTGTCTGGAATCGAATGAAGGTCGACATCATCTTTAAGGAGACTCTGTTTCAACGATAAGTGGGCCACAGATATATAAACGTTGGTCTGTAAACATTTCTAGAACCAAATGATCAGTTTTCAAAGAAACTTCCAGACTTTAAAAAAAAAAAAATCCCTTAATCTGCTACGACATCTTCACTTTAATTAATTACCCATTACTTTTTAATTAGCACTTTTCATTATCATTTTTTTTAATGGCACAAAGAAGAAAAAATGACCGAAACTCATAATCTGATTAGGTTGATAATTTACACATGAATTACATATTGAGTATTACCGACGGAGAGAATAAATTGTTGAGGTTTCTAGTACAAATAGACGGAAAAAATTGAAAGACGTCTCAAACTCGAAGGTCTGTACAGGTTACATATTGCTTTTGATATATGCTATGAATAAACTTAATTCATGTACAACTTATTTGGCCGTACCCATCACAAGTTTTAGACTTCGGAGAATTTTATTCCTTCTTTCCCTACACTATATTGACATTGGTTTTCTACATGATTCATTGTTTCATCAATGTTTTATATCATGGATTGAAGTGAATATTTTGTTTTACTTCGAAATGAAAGGAACTTAATGTCAATGACACTTCAGTGACGTTATAGTTGTTTTGCAAAATTTAGTTTTTATTTTGACGGGAATTTACGTCCATCGCTGTTGCAATGCGTTTTCTATCAGACAGCAAACAATGCAAACCACTGTTATAAATTCCTACGAGAAATATTTGACTTCCGTCTCCGAAATGGAAGAAAGCGACAATTCACCCGTTTATTTTGTTATGCCTTATTTGTTTTACAGGCGCGGGAATTTCGTTTATGTCCGTCCAAATGCGCGGGCGTTAGAGCGGGCGATATTCCCAATTATGATCGTTCATATTTACCGTCTGCGCAGTGGGAAAGTCCACCCCCATCGGCGCGGGTGCATCGAGTGCAAAACGCCAAGACCTGAACTGCAAATCTTGGGTTACTTACTACCGCTTACGGTGAGATGACTCAAGATTTTTGCAGTATCGCAGCGCGTCATCATCTATACATATTATCGAGCCAAGTGTGAAATGGTCCAATTAGAAGGACAGTAATTTTTCTTCAAAATACGACATGTCTGCCAAAAAGATATCGCTATATCTGATTTTGTTTACAGACTGTCCTCACACATATCGCTCTGTTTTTTCAATCGAACTTGTCCTGGCTATATTGATCATAATCATCATACTTGGACCACAGAGCGTCAAGAAAGATCAAAATGTTTTACCCGTCCTTTCTACCCTTGACTTTTATTTTCGAGGCTGTTGATATTGATACACCCTTTAATTAACAGTGCAAAACGAGGATTAATCGACTTGCCTCATGGGCCGCTTCCAAATCCGTGTCCATTTTCCCTTTCCTTGTAGTTTTGAGTCTTCATTAGTTTGTTTTCGCGAGCCCCAAATAACAGTGGGTGAGCAATTAGTTGGTCAGGCACGAGTTCCCGAAACGTTAGAAATACCTTTGACTTTCGGGGCAAATATAAGCGATACGTGTATTTTGATCTTTCGCACTTTTCTATCAAATTCCCTCGTATTTTAATCCTAACTTCCGCTCTATATCCACCGGCTCAATCACAGGTTGAAAACCAGTGCAAAGGCGGACATCTTGAACCAACATGACGAAAATAAGACACTAGATTAATTATTGCCTTAAGAAATGTGCCAATTCCTTTACAAAACGAAAAGAAGGTAGTTTTGTAGATAAATCCAAAGATTTAAGTAAAGTTTTGTCACGTAGTTAGGCCGACAATCTAAATTTTTAGAAAGTATCATAAAACAAAATGTAACGATTAGGGGCCTACCATGTGCACCGACATGATTTTTGTTGGATACACTTTGATAAGAAAAATATAATATACAATGTACCCGGTAGAATAACAAACATGATGAATCAAGTAATTGCAAGCATGGTAAAGGTGCCTCGAAAACAAGAGATAAAAGTATTTTGTATGAGTGGTGAGACAACATGAAACGTCTATTCCATAAAAGACATAAAAACAGGATTTCCTCTCAATTCGAACTAGATATAGCATTGAATGGACTAAATAATAATGCTTTCTTTAAATGTGAATAATCCTCATTGTGACCACGTGACCGTGATATTAATAACCGTACAATTATTTATTTATTTATGTATTTATTATGTGTTCTTTATACAGGGTAGTCTCTTCAGTACATAAAAAACTGCTTCATGCTTTGCAAGAGAGCCCGTATTACATAACGCAATTGAAATACAATGTAATACAGTAAATAATTTAATAAATAGTAAAATAGTACAATACATATTAAAACAAAACAAGAACACAAATATAGACTGGCAATGGAAACAAGGATTAAGACTTTTTATCACAATACACAATTCAGCTAAAAATATACTTTTATTAATACAGATAAAATACCACAAAGGGTCCGTTTCTCGTGATCAGCGTTCATTCCCAATCCTTCCCCATTAGTATTTCACTCAGCATATCATGTATGGCCCTAAATGACTGTAGGTCGTACCCCCCGCACAATCCCTTCGTCATTAAGAAAATATGTAAAAGGTTTATGATGTAAAAACCTGTCATCGTGGTTATTTCCTTATCTATACGAAACTGAAAGTGTTTTGTTTTCAATCAGAGACTATTTGATATTATCTCCAACAAGAAAAAATGTTATCCTACAATTTTAATGTCAATGTTGAAGGGCACGTTTTGCACGCTAGGAATTTAAATTGTTGAAAATCAATATTCAGATCGCATAACATCGCATCGCATCAAGTACCTCATGTCGATGCAATTATCACAGTAATTATCCACCCTGAAATTTTAAAGAATATCAAATTGATGGAGAAGCACGTTTAAAAAAAATGAACCAACAAACAGTGAAAAGTGCTTTGTACATGACTTATAATCTAACAATTTTTTATCTTACAAATTTCGTGCAAAGCACTTATGACTAGACTTAAATACTTATGGCAATAAAATGTGAGTTCGAATTGTCGTAATAATTCCTTCAATGAATGATGGTTAATGCTGGGTCACGACTTTAACAAGACATTTTTCTGAAGTAGAATGCGTGGGCCATATGAGAAGCAAAAAGAAAGAAAGAAGAAAAACAAAAATCTGTTCAAGATAGAAAAGAAAGAGAAAGAAATGCTTCGAAGTAAACTGAAAATATTTGAAACGTCATGCACAAAAGTTTAATTAATCAGACTGAATCAGAAAGAGAAAAGGAAAGAGTTTAAGAGTGGTCGCCGTCTTTATTTCCTTCCCCCAATTACAGCTAATTAATCAGAACATGGTTGGCCTAATTTCTACATCTGTTACAACTTTTTGTCTTGCCGTTGATATCCCCATGACGTCATATATCAATGACGCATTGATGTGGTTCAGAATTTCGTGGTATTCCTGGTGAACATAAATCGGTTCATTGACTCTTTGAAACGAGTAGGAATTCGTCTAGATGTTGGGCAATCGAACAATATTTTAGTAAAACGAGATAGTGGTCAAATTGTTCTGACAACGATTTAGACCACTTGAAGAGCTTTTGTGGAACTTTCAGGCAACGGGATATTTTAGTAAGTTAGCAGATAAATTTGCCCCATTCAATATCTCTTCATTTTAAGATTGCTTGAAAAAATAACGAATGAATGATACAATTACCTACAAGATACAGTGAAATGTTGAATAGAAATGATGCTTAATATGAATAATAATACATTCACATCTTCTAAAGACAACATTGTCTTCTGTGTGTTGATATTTTGATGTAAATCAATTGACATACATCAAAATACCATCGCCACCACCATCATCGTCACAACTACAACCGCATCACCCTAATTAAGCTTGGGGGATTCTTTAGAAAAGAATTAGGTTTTGATCAGGGGTGGAACCAGGATCGTAAGAAAGGAGGAGGGGGGATTGGCGAAGGATTACTGTTATTTTATTATGATTTTAAAAAAGAAAAGAATTTCATTTCGCGGATGCTGAAAGCTAAATTAGGGTGGTGGTGGTGGTGTTTGTGGTGATGATAGTGGCGGTGATGGTAGCGGTGATGCAGTGGTTGTGGTGTTGGTGGTGTTGATGATGGTTGTGGTGGCGGTGTTGATGTTTGTGGTGGTGGCGGTGGTGGTGTAGTTTGTATCGTAGCTACGGGAGGGCAGGGGCACGTGACCCCATTAAATACTTTGCACAAACATAAAGCCTAAGTTGATTACACCAAATTTAAAAGTATTTTCACCTTGATAAGATTAGTTTGCATGAAATATTGCCTCTTATTAACGTACTGTTTACGAAATTAATCAAATTGATGTTTTTGAAGTAGACTGATCCAATACCTAATATCTATCTTCTCCTATTATTTACTTTGTATCTCCCCCGGCGTTTATGAAACAATATTAATGTTTACATAGCTCAGCAAAAACCATACACCTGTCTTTATTTTTATTAACTTCCGCATTGTCACTCAATTTGACTTTCTTCTAGCAACTATATAGGCCTACTCTTGACGTTGTACGCCCACCGTAGCCTTTATTTTTGTTTCAATTGCCTTCGTATATTTCCATCTACCTTTGTATATTTCGTCTCATACCCGGCGGCGCTTAAGTTATATTCTTCGCGTTTCTATAAGCCCTTAACTTGGACGCTATACTTTTGTTTGGTGGAATCAATAACATATCACTAGGACTTCTTGGCACATTTGTCTAGGCGAGAAAATAAGATGGCATGGGGTGCGAGTCAGCCCGGTAATTAAAATATCTCTTTACGTGCTGTTGTCTCCGACGATCCACAATGCCCTCCACCTTCCCATGATAAATTGAAACATAAACTAGCAAGGGAGAGACGCCTAAAGAGAGGGCGAGAGATAAGCACAGCATGACTAACGATGAAAAATAGAGACAGACAGAGGAGATACAGAGAAATAGATAAAAGATATACAGAGAGAGAGAGAGAGAGAGAGAGATACATAGATAAAAAAGAGAAAAATAAATAAAGAAAGAAATACATGAAGGAAGAAAGAAAGAAAGAAAGAACAATTATTAGAGAGTTGGGATATGTGTGCATTACAGTAAAAGAGAGAAAAGGATCAACGAAATATGAATAAAGACAAAGAGAGAGAGAGAGAGGGGGGGAGAGAGGAGAGGAGAGGGATATTTATGTAAGCATTTCACGTCAAACACAATGAGAAAAAGCAAGATTGATACAAAGGAAGAGATAGCTGGAAAGAGAGAGAGAGAGGGTAATTGATAAAGTTAAAGCAAGAGGGAGAGAGGGATAGAGAGAGAAAGAAAGAAATAGAAAGCGTGTTGGAAAAAAAGGGTGATCAGAGAAGAACGAGATAAATAAATTGATATGCAGACAGAGAAGAGTAGACAAAAAAAGAGAGAGTCACAAAGAGAGGGGGTCAGAAAGTGAGAGAGAGAGAGAGAGAGAGAGGGAGAGATAGAGATAGAGATATCAATAGTAATATAACCAGAGAAAGAGACAAAGAGAAGGAATAGAGATGGAGAGATATGGAAGATAAAAATAAGAAAAAACATAAACACACCTGTCTGCTCATGGCTAACTGTTAAAACGCTTTTGTACGAAGCAATCAAATCTCAACCGGGGCGGGCGAGGCGAGAGAAAGCCCGGCGGGACAGTGGTTTTGATTAAGCGTGCTATGTGACGACCCTAGAGACAATAAAATGTGAGATGTCTTTCAATTGAAAAGAAAAAAAAATGAACAAAAGAAATAAAGATGCTGGGAGAAAGAGCCGTCAAAAGGTCGTGAATATTATTCATAAATAAACTGTGTCGTTTTGGCGCAGTGTATATAGCTTATAAAAGGAAATATTCAGCGAATAGTTTTGGATTATTCTCCTTCATCTTTTTCACGTCACCTCTTTGTCGGTGTGTTGATCAGAATTGAATGATATTACCTGGTTAACTTTAAACCACCCTCGACGGCTCATGAAAGTTCGAGCAGTTAATACCGTGCACTTTCAGCAATAAGTTACAAAAACAAATTTAGAAAATAATATCCGGTTATCAAGTATGGATGAAAAAAACTTTTAAAAGTGCACCCCAATTATAACAGCGCAAAACATGGAGAAACAAAAATACTAACTTTCAAAATGTTAGCAGTTACAAGTTGTAAATACGTGAATTGTTATTCTTTTAAGTTTAGTTGTACAACCCTCCCATTCAGACAAACCTATAGTTCTTCTTTTGCAATGAGCCCCTTTAACAAAACTCTGAAAGTTTGCTCTTTGGCGAAATAATTTTCTTTAAATTAAACGTTTTTTCTTTGGTAAAATATTTATTGATTATTCTAACATAGCGAAATTGTCTCTATTTCAAATTACGACTCTTTAAGAAGAATTAATTACATGAATTATGAGATAAATGTTTCTTTTCCAAGGACAATGATTTCAATTATCGATCCAGTGATACCATTGTGGTCGAAACAGGTGAAACGAAGGTGGGTCACAATTGAGGGGTAACTGCGGAGAGGGGGTGGGCGGGGCACGGGCGGTACGAGCCCCAAATCGAATAGCAACAGAGAAAGGGAAAGAGAGAGAGAGAGAGAGAGAGAGAGACAGAGAGACAGAGAGAGAGAGAGACAGAGAAAGAAAGAGATGGGGTAGGGGGCATTCATTTAACAAAATTAGCGCTTCCCAGATCCTTGCGTCATTCCTTTGCCTTTTCTGTTTGTTTGTTTGTTTGCTTGTTTTGTTTGTTTGATTGTTTGTTTGTTTGTTCGTAGTTTTTTGCTATCATCCTCTTAGTAAGACGATAATTCGACATTTCCCCGCGCTAAAATCACTCTGGGTGAGGTTTTGGGTTACGGTTGCAGTCATAGTTTAGGGTAGGTTTAGGATTAGGGTCATGTAGAGTGTATAGGGTCCAGCTTTGAAGTTAGGATTCCAGTTAGCGTAAGAAATTGACCGCGTAGAAATTGTTGCAGAAACATGGGTCTTAAAACCAGCAGGACTGGTGCCCCTTCCCGCCTCCCTCCCTGACAACAGTGCCCCCACGCCATGGTTGGACCCTCGCTTTACGCCCCTCCGATAATAATCATGTAGCGTTTCATAAAAGTAATTCGGATTCAGTACGGGCGGATATAAGATACTGTTTCATTAATTGTGATTGGCACTTCCAAAACAAACTCTGATCAAATTAAGACGTAGCAAAATGGTAACAAAAGCCTATCGGCCATAATACTGCGCCATGTCAAATTATCTGGTAGGAGAGAGAGAGAGAGAAAGATAAAGAGGAAGAGACAAGAGTCAAAGAGAGAAAGGGAATGAGTGATAGAGAGAAAGACAAAGAGAGAAAGAGAAAGGAAAGAGATGAAGAGAGAGAGAGAGAGAGAGAGGGGGAGAGATCAGAAAAGTCATAAGTATGACGGGGAGAAAGAGAACGCATAAGGTATTGGAAATTTGGGAATGGGAAGAGAAAAACATACATGCAATTGCAGAGATAAGTCTAATGGGATAAGCAGAAGTTCACAAAAGTACACGCTGAATCTAATTTTCTTTCTTTTTTTCCCCCTGTTTATTTCTCACGATAACCCCCTGCCCGCGCTCCCCCTTACCCCCTCTCTCTCTCTCTCTCTCTCTCTCTCCCTCTCTCTTTCTCTCTGTTATGTGTCTCCACGATGATTCTCAGAGACCGGGGCAAATGGAAAATGATAAATAGAAATAAATCAAGTAGTACAAGAGTGATCATCAACTTACAATGCAACCTATGAAGGTTTCGTCGTTAATGTTCAAAAAATATACTAAAACACTCAACGATATTCACTTGATATGATGAAAATCCAATGTACAAAATATTTTGTAGTTTAACTGCATTTGGTCTATTTTATCGTTTGGCATATTTGGTTTGGTTGATTTTATTTTATAGTTTATTACCAAAACTCATTTCATGCATCAAATTTTGGTAAAAGTAACTTACGAATAGCAGTATAGCACAATGACAGCCTCACTGAAGTAAGCAAGTAAGTTATGAAGTGCCTCCAAGAACACCTAATGTCATCATTATTTTGTTCTCCAATTTATAACCCTTCCTCTTCCCCCCACCCCGTATAAGTACAGGAATATCTGATATAGTAATAATAATGATCTAATTCGATAGCGAGGACCAGCAAGGTGATACGTCCAATCATTTCACTACGAGTTAAAGGTAAAGACCAGTATATGCTAGATGATCAACCTTTTTTGATCGATTCCACAACGTTTCTTTCACAATGCAATCGCATGACCGGAACTGGTCTTTATCTTTAAGGCCATTTTAGCAATCAGTATATGTTATAACGGAACGACATTCTCCAATAACGCGTCTATGCATCTCAGGTTTAAAAAAAAAAAATCGCTCGGCCTTGCTACCGATTTTAGGAAAATCATTTTCGAGCGATTCTCGTTTAGTTTCATCATCTGATCTCTAACTAGCATTGATTTGTCTTTTAGCAACGTATAAATCATCGATTTGATGACAAATTTTTAGTTGCGGGCAGTCTATTACAAAGTGCGCCTTTCTAATCTGAGATAAAATGACGGGGAGCGATGCGAAAGAAAGCTTGATAAACAGTCCAACTGCCGTTCAACATGTGTTATATTATGCTTCATAATTGTTAATTTGTAATCAATGTTTTCTCCATCAATTCCCTTGGCATCACTTTCTATTTCTGCTCATTATTTCTCCACTTGGGTGAAACATGCAAAGGCTTCACGATCGAGCTTGATTTTATGGGGATATTGAACATTCTATATTTGCGTAGCGCCATACAACGGCCCGATAGCGGCAAGAATATCACCAAAACAACATCATGTAAAAACATTCTCTGAAAAAGGGCTAGTATTTATGTAGCTATATATATATATATATATATATAAATATCATGGCATCTACTCCCAGTTAAGAGGTTGATTGCAACCAGCTATTTTTTCAGACCGCGTTTGCAGATCGGACTTTGAGGAAAAGGTATTGTGGGATGAGGTAATATGTTCAATTGCATGAAAGTTTCTTAATCCCCCTTTTTCAAACAATTCATCCACGTCAAATCGGAGATAGCACCACCATGTAGAAGTTTGTATAGACTGGGGAGGACCGGAGGGGGCAGAGCAACGTAAGGCAGTTTTCTCGAGAAGGTAAAGAAGTTTAACGATCGATAAATATCAGTATCAATACTCAGGAATGATTTAAAATCAGCTGCTTGGAGCTATTAATTCACTTTTCTCCAGTTTATTGGATAAAAAAAAAACAATTCAGTAAATCGGGTTCCGTTTATTTTTCATCTATTTTTCGGTTTTCAGTTCATCCATGTCAAATCGGAGATAGAACCTCTATGTAGAAGCTTTGATAGATTGAGGGGGGGGTGGGCGATGGCAGTTTTCTCGAGAAAGTAATATCAATACGCCGGAATGATTAATAATTAGCTGCTTGAAGCTATTATCACTTTTTTCCAGTTTATTGGATAAAAAACAATTCAGTAAATCGGGTTCCGTTTATTTATCATCTATTTTCTCGGTTGTGATTTTAATGTTTCTAACATCATTTTTTTTTGGGGTAGTAAGTAGAAGACAGACGGATGACCTATGCCTTTATTTATGGTTATTATATCAAGAAGCATCATCAAAGCACCTTTCTGCCATTATATAAAATCGGCGAGCTAGTTTTCAAAGCTAATAGAGTTTATTATTTTACCCCCAAAGTGCATTAACTTTGAAAGGATTAATGGATAAACCTTAAAAAAAACTGAGGAAAATATCGGTATACAAGGAAATTCCGTAATGCTTGTCCGATATTGATTCAGTGTCCTCCTTCTAAAGCTCGAGATATAGGTTAAAATTACGTTCACGATGACTTCGAAAAATTACTCTTTTAATGAACACTTTACTCATTACGATACAACTTATTTAAACTCTCACAGAGACTTAAAATTATATGGTAATTCAAAATAGAAAATATGTAGAGAAAAAAATGTGTATTTTCGGGAAAATTGGGGGTAAATATCACAATTGAGGACCAAATTGCATGAAAAGTAGAGAAAGCATTATCTTTGTTACACCATGTGAAACAAAATATTATATTACCAGAATAATATCATACACACCGGATCCAATCCGATATGTATGGAATCTGGATTTTTTTTTTCTCATTTAAGTTCATCACAAATTATAATCATCATCTATTGCTATGATCACGATGATATAAAAATCAAATATCAACGGGTTCAAACTCTTAATTCGGTAAACACCCCGCATACGAAATATATCAATTTCGGAAATATATCGTTTTTGTTTATTTTAGCCAGGCTTCCCAACCCACAGCGCTCTATCCGTGGTATGTTTGTCCAACTCCTCCAGAAAATCAAATCAAATCGTTAGATTTCAAGAAATATTGATTTCTTTGCTATCTCCCCTCCAGAACCTCAATATCTTTGTCATTGCCTATTCCACTCGCAGCGCATGACGTCTGCTACATGAATATATTTGCCGAATAGTCTCAAAGATGAAATATTCTTCATCTTCTTTTCATTACCGAAACATTTTGCCTTTTAATGATAAATGTCAAAGGTGGAAACATTCTTATTTTGCAAAACGGCGATTTGATATGGACCAGAATTCTGCCTGCCAAAACAATTTTGGGTGATTTTATTTTTTTGGTATTTTCACATTCCAAAAATGATGTTATATCAAGACTGACGCGGGTATGATAAGGTTATATGAAATACAGTCAGGCAAACAATTTCAATCTTTAAATATGCTACACGATGCCTTCGTGTTCTTGATATACTAATACATACAAGTTCAAGGTTTAGAGGTGGGGCTTGTAAAACACTTTCAACTATTATTTATGGCAATAATCATGACATCTTTTCACCCACTCATGGATTCATACCGATAATACGCTAGAATATTTTGAATCCCATAATAGCTAGAGAGAGCAGATCGCATGTATAAATTGGTAGAACCTTTATTGTTTGTCTTATTCTCAAACAGCGCCGGCATCAAATTTTGTGAGAAAGCTTTGAAACAGAAAGTATAGAGTTTACGTAAACGTCTGATTGTTTGACATATCTACTCCATATGGGACGAATTGTATTTAGTTACATACTATTCTAATTTATATTTTGTAGATTGTAATAGTAAATAGAAAGGAATCAAAGTGAAGTACATTAATTGTGTACTAAGCAGTCAGGATATAACGTGTAAAAATACACTGAATAAGGGTGGGGTATTTAAGTTTTTCCCCGTTGTTATTTTTTTTAATCTAGAAATAATATTTCCGGACTGTAGTCGGCCCTGCAAGATTCTTTCATTTGGAAGGGGGAGAGGGGTGCATTTCGACCCCCCCCCCTCACCGCCAAACTCATCTCTGCTTGTAATTTTGAATAAATCAACCCTTTTATTTCGAACCGTATCTTTCTGATTCTTACTATGAAAAATATTCCACTCCTTATGAATCACTCACACCTTATCAATTGGTGATTGGTGACACCACCATAAACCTCGTCTTGTTTTAATTTACACCTTGACCTCATAAAATATATGAAACATAACTCCGGCAGGTCAGTACACTAATACTCTTAATAGTCTTAATTCCTATGATGATCTTTGTTGCTCTGAGATTCTTTGTTGCTAAGATCATGATGATGATTGACGGCTCAGCATCCATGGAGACTAAACTCGGATCGCATCCGTTGCTATGAGGATATTGGAGCGTGAAACGATGGATTAAATGACCGTGACGATGACCAATATCACACATGGTGATTTCTTAAAAGCCCAGGTCACCTCGGTTACATGGTAACCATAGATACATAAAGTGAGGTGACCAAAAGGTGTAAAAGTAATATCAAGCATTTCGCTTTTCACAAAAACAAAAATATTGTAAATAATCTAATTTACATTTTGAAATATCTGAATGTTTTCAATTTGTATTCGAATGAATGTTAAGCATGGCGTACACGAAGCACCGTATGCAAATGTAATGTCCTCTTGAAACCATTGAAATAATAATAAAAAGGATAATCGTATTGCAAATATCCGTCCAAACAGATGCTCAAGGCGCCTACAAATTACTATTATAATACTGGCTTTCACCCATCAGCCCTGAGTAGCTTTCTACCATGCAGGTACACATTAACTACACCTGGGTGGGGCGTGGCGAATGAAGATGAATGCCTTGCCAAAGCACATTAGTGGCGCGGATGGGACTTGAATCGCGAACGAATGCGATCTATACAGTCTGATGACGTCATCACCATGTTTCCCGCAAATCATCTACTATTCCCTAATTATGTTATAATCAATTGTCTCGGATATGGTATAATTAGGTTTATTTAAATTTAGATAGAATAAAATATTTTTCCTAAAACCCATTAAGATTTTACGTTTTCATTCATTTTGAAACTCAAACATATTATTTTTTTTTTGGGGGGGGGGGGAGGCCCTGGTAAAGTATATTGAAATATCTATATCGAGATTGCAAGTGCCGGCCAAGAGAAACAGAAATAGGACTAAAATGGTAATAGAAATAAGAAACCCCAAAGAAATTAAAACACAATATAGATTTGAAGTTAATTAGAAACATGCAAGTATTAGACGCTAAAGATGTTTTCCTATAAGTACCGCGTACAGAAGGCTTATAAAATAATGTAAAATGACGGCTTTATATTCCTTTATTGACAAAGCTCTCGAATATGCCCCTGAGATTAAACACATTTAAACATGGTATAAACATAGATGAAACAGAAACAAAAGTGACTCGAGACTCTCTCAAGAATCAATACCCCGAAAGATAGTTGATGGGGGAAACGATTGAGACGTATCGATTGTAACTTGATCACATCGTCTGCCAGAAACCCACTGAGTAGTACATCGAATTGACGAGGCACGTACGAGAGACAGAAAATAGAGATGGAGCGAACATCTGCACTCGGCAATCTCTTTTCCCCAAAATTTCGATTTCTTCACTGTTTACAGCTTCAAGTTAAATTACAAGGGTCTGAGCAAATGACATAAATGTGAAGAACGTGATAAAGGGCAAGGAGAAGCAACGAAAATGAGGGAAGAAGGAAAGAAAGATAGGCAAAGATGAACAAGACGTGAAAAGAAAGCTACTGCAAAAAAATAAATATAAAGGTAATCAACAGGTAATCTACATTTGGAATGGAATGTTCATCACTATCAAATACAGTGAAATTAACTTAGTAAGTTGAAAACGGTAATTGCCATCTATAGTCTAGAATAGGGTAAGTTTAAAAAGCACTTAGGAAGTGTGTTTTTAGACGTGATATTTGCAAGCGCAAATTAACATTATTATTCCCTGTATGATAAGAATGAATATAATTTAAAACAGTATAATTTTTAACAATTTTATTGTTGTTATTATTATTATTATTATTATTATTATTATTATTATTATTATTATTATTATTATTATTATTATTATTATTACTATCATTATTATCATTATTATTATAAGTAGTAGTAGTGGTAGTAGTAGTAGTAGTAGTGGTAGTGGTAGTGGGAGTAGTATAGTAGTAGTAGTAGTAGTAGTAGTAGTAGTAGTAGTAGTAGTAGTAGTAGTAGTAGTAGTAGTAGTAGTAGTAGTAGTAGTAGTAGTAGTAGTAGTAGTAGTAGTAGTAGTAGTAGTAGTAGTAGTAGTAGTAGTAGTAGTAGTAGTAGTAGTAGTAGTAGTAGTAGTAGCAGAGTAGCAGCAGCAGCAGCAATAGGTTTCAGAAGGCAATGGCACAAGAGTAGTCGTAGTCGTGCAGATGCGCAGTCACGCTCACCGTCTCCTGTTAATATTCCTTCATTCTAGTAATATCTCCTCCTAAAATATTCCATTTTCCATGATATGTTTGTTTATGGGTTTCCAAGAAGCTTCCACTATCAATCTGTTGATTTTCGTCTCAGTCTATATTTGTGCAGCCTCCGTCTATTTGCAATCAAAGGGTGTTAAAACACTAATAGATGATGGCTATTATTCGTATTTACAAAGTCTGACGTATTGATTCCTGCCATTTTCTAATCCTAAGTTGCACTGCCGGATTTAAGATGCTTAAAGGTAAAGTCCAGTTCTGGTCATGCGATTGCATTGTGAAAGAAACGTTGTGGAATCGATCAGAAAAGGTTGATCATCTAGCATATAAGTATTGGTGTGTACTGCAAAGTTCTGGAATCATCAAAATGATAAGAAATTAGGCCCAGTCTTGGTAAAGTTACAAGCACTGTACACAGAAAGATGTATATGGGACTACGCGACACGTGCGCGATATCTATCCGGTCCAGATAGATATAATAATTTACCAAATATATCAATTAGTAGGCGGTTTCCCGACTTTCCCGGCAAAATTTGTATCATCACGTATTAGTCAAAACATATTCTTTCACCTGATTGGTAATAAGAGCTTCCATTTCATTTTTTGAGAGGGGGCGTTTCCAAAACTGGTCTATACTTTTAAAGTTGTGCGTTCACTGCCACACTGCAAATGTAAGTCGCAAACAATCTATATTTGGGGTGAAATTTGAGCCATTAAAACCGAGAGCAGTTATACATGACAATTATTGCGGCAACTGGAAACAGACTTTTACATAAGGCCCGGCCTTCCTGTCTAGTCTCCAAATACTTTCATTAATGTACATGTTTAAAATGTTTTCCCCTTGTTCCTCATGTCTTCTCCACTTGTGTTATTCTCATGTTATATATTGATACATGTATTATATTTTAACTTTTATATGTTTGTTTTCCTTTGTATATTTTTAATGAAAGTATTGAATAAAGTGAACTTGAACTTGAATTATTGATTGTTATTATGAAACGGTGTAATGAAGACAATCCTTGTTTTAATGTCTAATCTCTCAATGAAAGGATTGGAAGTACTTTTTAACTTTCCTGAGTGAAACTTTTTAATGAAGCAGTTAGTCACAACGAGGTGATTTTAAATAATACAGTAGCAGCAGTATTAATACAAAAGAAATAATAAAATATATGTTACAATGACGGTCGTGGGTTTATATCAAAATAACCCCTTCACAAAGCAAAATTAGCATACATGATTAACATGAATATGTATAAGGTTCGTAACAAGTTAAAAGAACGGCAAGACTTAAAGTGATAGATAAGGGAAGTGTTTGCTGAACTTTTTTTTTAATGTCTTAGAAGTACTGAGTTTTATTTACCCAAATTTTGTAAAGCAAATATTAAGAAATATCATGATAATAACTCGTTACCCCGCAGCCTCCTATTTCTGATAAAAGTATATAAACATGATTTTAATGAATAACATATAAGAGCATGAATTTGAATAGTTGTGTTTCGAAGGAAGAACACTGATTTTCAATCATTGTCCCTGTTATTCAAGAAATGAACAGAGACATCTCACCAATTATTACTGAAGAGCAAGACATACTATTTCCCCGACAACGCGCGCCCAAGATAATATTTGCGCGTCCATATTCGGCCCCTCTCAAGGCGCCCTTCTTCCGATCCAACCCATTACCAAAAAATACGTCTATAATTGCCTCTAAAACACCGACGATGGTTTGATATTCTACGCCACGTTCGCCCAATGTTGGTGATGAGAAAACCGTCCCACTACAGCCTAGGAATAAAGTGAATAGGTAAACATTTTTGGTGGAAAGATGGCATCGAAAATAACCCAGTTTATCTCGTTCTGCACGAAATGCTGAACTAAAAGGGGTAATCCGTTTCTATTAGGGGTTGGGAAAGGAGAGCAGCCTCTTAGCAAAATGAAATACATATTTTCCTTGGCTGTGTAAACTCAGAAATGGGTTTTATAGGTCAATCAATTGTCATGATTTCATTCTTCTACTCGGCGTTGTTCCTGCACTTCGGAACTGAATCCAAGGTCGAGATACAATTGAAAATTATCAAGCTTAGAATTCATGTTTTGGCTTGAATCAAGAGTTTGTAGTTGTAAGAGGAATTCCCAGACCAATTATATTTTGAACGTGTATTGTTTAGTGAATAAAAATTGCTAACACGAACATTGTGCTAATGAGCAAGCAAGGAAAGTACGATCAACCTTTCACATTTTTTTTTTGTCAAGAGTATTACCTTTGAATAGAATCTGTTCCTCCTGATCTCCTTCTCTCCCCCTCTCTCTTTCTCTCACAAAGGAAGCCAAAAATATATTCACCTTGTATATATATTAAGTAATTTCATTGTATGTATATGTTATTGGATGTTAACTTAACTGTCGAAGAATCAAGTTTCTGTGAGATTGTAAAGAGATATAATATAAAATGTATTTCTAAAGTTAAATTAAAAAAAAAATTGCCTTTTACGTCTAATCTATGGGCGGATCCTTAAGTCCTATCCTCCTACACCCTCAGAGATACGCCACTGATGGGGACATCAGAGATTTAAATGAAGAATGAATGGGGTGGGGTTGACTAAAATGCACCTCGTTACCAACCCTATACCTTGTTCGATTTCTGACCAGAATCCTCTTAATTGAAATGTATTGATATGCTGAGATTTTCTAGAAATCTACTCTATATAGGGCATTCTAAATACTCTATTGTTTGATTGTATTGCCTATCGAAATCTTCTTCAGATTATGTCATATGTCACTGTCAATGTTCGTATATTAATTAGGAGATCCACATGGCTATAGATATTCCTGGTTTTCTATCGTGTTCTATCTATATACATCTGTGTTTGTTGCCTCAAACAAAAAGAAAAAAAGATTCAGCTCTGCGACTGCTTTAAATTTCTTAATTGGAAAATGCGGTGTAAGGTTAGAATAATATATCTACCCCGAAGTATGTTTTGCTTAATCTTGTGCCAGATATAGTACGCATGAGATCTTTCGCAATAAAGCTCATGTGCAAAGGCTTAAAAGAAGAGGCATTGTGCGACACAAGTAAATGTTAAAGGGAATCACTGGTTAACATGAGACAATTGCAACTGTTGTTTTCCTAGTTGGTCACAATGATTGGTATTTTGAATTGCTATCTTTTAGAGGTTAGTCCTCAGGGCTCCCGTCAGTCCGTTCTTCATTAATCATTGATATGCACCTGTATTACTTTCAGGTAATCATTGCAATCACACAGATACACTGACCAATTGAAGTAATACCACAAAGATACTTTAGAAAATTGAAATGGGAACGATCAAAAAGACTTGTGGGCGTTTAGATCTTGTGAAATCGCCACAGGTCCATTACAATGAAGACCAGCATACGTAATTAGGATATAACTATAGGGTTGATACTGATATATGATTATTTTGCAAACGAGTATTCGTTTGTGCCATGTCTATTATTGCTCCGTTAATCTTTCTAAATGTACTATGGAATTTTATTTTAACTGTTCTGTATAAACGTTATGCTTTTTGATGTAAATGTGTTCATAATTATTCAGGGCCCCATGGAAGACCACTACTTATTGGTGAATGGGCTACCCTGACAAAAGATTAGAAATAAATAAACTAAAAAAATATATACTACCATCCTCCAGCAAACAAGTAGAAACCACACTACCATCACCAATGTCGTATCAATAATTTAATTTAGGGGGGATCCTCTCTTGACTAGTTAGAGGGGTTGGAACGGGATGAATTTGTATGGGTAGCCTTATAGGCGGAGTCAGGGGGCTCAAGGGGGCCATTACCCTCCACAGCTCATCCACTAAAAGAAATAGTCATCCATCGACTTTAACCCTATGACCGACCGCATGAACAAGTGTGCGTGTGTGTGTTGTGTGTGAGTGTGTGTGTACCTACGTCGATCTGTTATTTTATATTTCACACCCCCCCCCCGTGTCTGTGTCCCCGTTCAACAAGTCTGGCTACGCCAGTGGATAGGCCCGTCCCGTGTGCCACAGACTCATTGCATGTTGACCTGATTTTTGTTAAATATGTTTTTGACTTCAGCAGGGGGTGTACCTTCTGCCTTGGATATACGCCACCGAGTACGTGACCTCGAGAAAATCGTGAACTTTGAAGGATGTGTAAAGCCTTTTTGAGATAATTTTCAACTAAAATGTTTGCATATCATGATGCATGAATAAGACATACTCCCTTGAGGGAGAAAAATTTGGTAAATATATTGTGGACTAATATGAATAGTGATGGCTGGGATAACAAAGAGGCGCCTCGACTAATTATGACTTAGTAAAACGCGTAATTGTAATCCGATATATTTGTGATAATTTGTTCTGGCCAAATAGGGTTCGTTCACATTTTCTATTTTTCTCTGCAATACCTCTGTCCAATTAATGAAAAAGTATACCAACAGTTCTCAAAAATTATATTGCTCTCTTACATTTTTGAAACAGTTATCTATGCTCATCTTTTCAGATTGTGTACATTCATTTTAAAGTTTTAATTATATGAAAGAACAAGTAACATTTTCTCACTTGTACGTCTTTATTAAGACATCTTAGATCCAATAGATTCCCGTGACATAATGTTTTACTACCAAATCATAATTCGCTCTTGAATATTAAGTTTCCTTTATGTTTGTATTACAAAACACATAGTTTCTGTCTCATTTATTTTAAACCCAACATTGCGCTTTGATTCACACATAATTCTGTTCCTTGGAATAAGTAATTTAAAATATATATATATTTTTTACTGCATTATAATGAAAAATCATCTAATGTTCAGCAAAGTATTCGAGTGATCTTTTGCTTCTGTTTTGCTTCTGTTTTGCATTATGATACATATTGTGTGTACTTGTACGTAAGTGTGATTTTGATTTGTAATTATTATGTAACTTCAATCCTTATTCGTTTTCTTTTTGGTTTTAATCGATTATCCTATTTTATTACCATTTTTACGTTGTAAACATTGTGAAATTATTCCCTGGACTACTGCTTTGTATTTCTAATAAATAAACCACACTGAATTGATTATTGAAGAGAAGATATTGATAGATTCGCATAAAAAATCCCAACACCAGTACTTCAAACGGGAATGACCTCTCAGCGGGGGGAGTACGATCTCTCAAGAGCATTTTGGGAAACTGAACACACACCGTGACGATAAAACAATCATTACTGGACAAAATAAATCTCGGAGATCGAAAAGAGAATCGTGAGAGGCATTCTTTTCCTTGTCATGAATTTATTGATTGCATGTATCGAGAGAAACCGAGTTTCAACATACACGTAGTTTTTTAGATGATTGTTGGCAACAATTTCAACCAATCAATGTAAATGGTTTTATGCTTTTAAGTCATAGCACTGGAGTGAAAGTAAAATTGTCAGACCACAATCAAATAAATGCTGTTGAGAATGCCAAGGAAATTGGAAAGAAATGAAAAAATGAGGAAAAGAAATAGATAGTGAGAGTTAAAGAGAAATGGAAGTTGAAATAACAGCCTAGAAATAGGGGGCGGGGACAAGAAAAGAGCGCAATGACGTGAGAGAAAGAAAGAGAGAGAGGGTTGGGGTGTAAGAGAGAGAGGGGGAGGGGTTAGGGTGAGGGAAGGTAAGGAAGGGAGAGAGAGAGAGAGGGGGTTGGGGTGTAAGAGAGAGAGGGAGGGGTTAGGTGGGGTAGTGTAAGGAAGGGAGAGAGAGAGAGAGAGAGAGAGAGAGATTGAGAGATAAAAGCGGAGAGATGAAGACAGTTAAGAGAGATAGGATACAATTAGAAAGTGAGGTAATTCGGAGGAAGACAGTGACAGAGCATAGAGAAAGAGAAACCGAGAGATCAAGAGAAACAGATAACCAAGAAGAAGAGAGAGAGAGAGAAAGAGAGAGAGAGGGAAAGAGAGAGAGAGAGAGAGAGAGGGATGGTCAGGCCGTCAGGGTAATAATGGCTGAGTGAAAAGTTCAGTTACCGCTTGCTCATGTCCTCAACCGCAAAAAGTTATGGATGGCCAAATGATAGATAAATAGGTCTAACAAGAAAATCAACGCCAATCACGAATTCCAATATATGTTGTCATGTCATCGAGACCCCTTGCAAGATCTCCATCTTTGAAAGTGTCATCGAATAATTATTTTTTGTTCATAAATCGACATAGTAAATAAGGAACCTGTCAAAGAGATGTCGAGGTGTCGTGACCTAGCAGATATGTCACCGGACTGTGGATCACATGGTTCGCGGTTCGAGTCTGCACTGCTACAGCGAGCTATTGTTTATAACGTGCATGATAAAAATTATACAAAGACATTTGAACATCAAATTTTTTCACGTTGGGTGAAATTAACAATCATTTTTTCATATTTCTTTATGCATAACGATAAATGACATTATAAAAAAAGCGCTGCATACTCCGAAATCAATACACCTTTTCATTTAATTTGAGATGACGTTAAGTGAGTTTGAGCGACACCATAGAATTCTGATTGAACGTATCGTCTGACCGAGATGCAATATGTATACGTTCCCCGGTCGCACTGATGAGATTGACATTAAACCGACAATAGGCAGAACAGAAGAAAAAAATGAAATCATGTTACCCCTAAATGCCCACGATTTGTCGGTTGGGAGCCAGTTTGAGTCGATTTCTGCGGTGCGACTGAGTTATAGAAAGGTCCTGTAATTATTCATGAACTGACGGCAACGTAATAACACTAATGGGGGAATACTTGCCCTGATATGGGGTCTCTATATCGGGGCAGCATGAATGACGCTGTTGAAATTGAGATATGCTGCTTTGTGTCACGTTTTCATGAAATAATCAAGAGACCATTCAGCAAATGAAAGGGGAGACTCATTTACCACATCTTCTCTCATTGTACAATTCTGTGAATAGAATTCAATGCATTTTTTTATCCCATTGTATCTAATTCAAGAAATGTCAGCGAACGTTACATGTGTGTTTACAAATTAAAACAAAATACACTCGCCCACACACACACCTTAAAGATATACTATATGAATCCGCTTTGGTGCTGGCATTTAAAATAGTTCATCACATCGAGAACGGGTATATCAAAGTAGTGTGTGAAATATGAAAACCAGATTCTAAAGGACTTTCTTTCTTCTTTTTTCCCTTAGCCTCACATCTTTTATTTTCACACTTGTTCTACGCTTGACTAAAAAATGGATTTATAAGTCAGGTTCGAGCCCGAATAGATGATCTCGAGAGATTAAAGAAGTGTCTTTTACGAGAATATTTGCACCTGTCTGAAACAGTAATGTAGTCTATGAAAACGAACCTTATTTAAATAAGCGTGACAAAGAGTTGTCTTTTTAAGTTAGAAAAGGGACAATAATGTTGATGAAATTAACGCCAAGAATTTATAAAAACTAATTGTTACAGTAGTGATGATAGTGGTGATGACGATGATGATGACGGTGACGATGATGATGACGTTGAGATGATGAGGATGATGATAATGATGATGATGATGATAATATAATAATAATAATAATAATAATAATGATGATAATAATGATAATAGTCTACTGTTTCCCATAAAAAACGTCTCATTATTGTGATAGAATAAGCAGATTATAATTAGCACTTATTGATGAATGCACTATATAATCAAATTTGACCTCATACTGAAGTATCACAATAAGTTTCATTGTTTGTGGAATGACTTGCATCATTCTTTAGGTCCAAATTTGCTTTTATTTCTCGCATCCAAGACTTCTTTACAAGCTTGACTCTAAATCGGTGTCATCTTTTATGACATGTAGGATGAACAGTTGTCACTCGTGAGCAAATGAGGCCAAGGTAAAATCTCGCTTACAAGCATGATAAAACTGTATGATCATTTCATTTTAACGTTTTGAAAATACAGATCTTCCTCCTGTATAAATCCAATGCTCTATATAATTATCCAACTTCTCTATTCTCTAGAACCGGCATAAGCCCCCGTACGCCCCTCCCCCTACACCCCCTCTACGCTCACCTTATGTGCAGGCCCAACCAAAATTCATGAGCTTTACAGTGAGTTTGTGGCAGACAGGGACTAAGCCTAGGTATATTACTTCACGAACCCGTGAGTATTCCACCCTCTCCCCATCCCCGTTTCTAATTTGTTCTTCAATAGGCCATTTTCGTAATGTAACCAAATTTAAAGGCGCACAATCCCGCCAGTGTAGTTATCGAAACATGCCATCTGGGTAAGAGCCGTATTCTGTTGGTGTCAATAGGCAGCTAGCACCGTCCGCCAGCGCGTACGTGAACCTGAACGCCCTCTGGAATACGGGGAACGTGCGTCTTTAATACATAAGTCTTTGTGAAGTGCCTCAATACAAATTATTTCATTCACCTGATAAGAATAATAGTATTTCAATAGTCAGAATGCAAACTGCATATATTAAGTGTTGCTAGGTAGGTCAAGCCATACTGTTTGTCCTACCTGGCAACAACTAATGTATGCAGTTCGGATTCTGTCTATTGAAATACTATTATTCTTATCAGGTGAATGAAATAATCTGGATTGAGGCACTTCACAAAGACTTATGTATTAAATTTGGTTACATTACGAAAATTGCCTATTGAGCGATACGCCACCTTTATACGCATAATCGTGGGTTCTCATGGGGACTTTGACACGCGTCCAACGTTTATTAGTATAATTGCTGTAACTATTGTACTTGTAATGTCATTCCTTGTAATGTAATTCCTTGTGGAGTAATAGCATAGTAGAAATTATGTGAAGATTTTTTTAGTATGTATGAACTGTATTTCATATTTATCTATTATTGCTGTATGAAATGTAAAGCGCATTGATATGTATTTTGTAAAGCGCTATATAAATGTAACATATTATTGCTATTATTCATATCATTTTTACCCGATAACTGGGAATATGGGTGTTAACTAATCAACAATAGTTACGACCAAAAAGTCTAATGTAATGCGCACCCCCGACCCTCAGGAGTGACCCCCTCAAGGGAAGCTCATCATCGTAATCTCCCTTACCCGAACGCTTTCCGAGACCTGGACGCCAGCTCGACCAATTTCCAGGTCGACGAGCGATTATCGCCGGGTGTAAGATTTTAAACACATTCCCTTATTGTAATGCAACCGAGCACTGGAGGATTTACAGGAGTATACGCCCGTGCACCCTTTTAAAATATCAGTGTCTCGCCCCTCGTCTCACCTGTATTACACAAACTCCAAGATAGTGCCGCCCCATTTTGTTTTATTCTCGTCAGAGTTTTTTTGGAAAACCCCTCTATAAAAAAAGGTTCTGGATCTGCCCCTGTCAACAAGTGTAGTGTAAGCAAATGACGGTTTGACGCAGTGCACATACATGTAGGAACTGCCGAGAGCCTTTAAATCATACTCACGGAACGATTTCGATCAAGGCATGCAAGGACTTAAGGTTATCACTGAGATTCTGCCCATGCCCTGAGAGAGTAGACTAGTCCAGACACAACCCTGATAAACTCTTTCAGATCTACAGCTGACAAGATATTGATATGATTTATTCCAATTCTTAAATGGGCCTCGAGCGGCACAGAGACCCACATACCCGCTAACGTGTGACATTTGATCGAGAAGCTCTATTTAACCTCCGTGCGATTTCTAAAGGGGAAATTAAAGTGAAAATGAAATGTATTTTTGTCATAAGTTTAAATCTATAATTATATTTGGTGAATTGGTTACACTTTTGTCCTAATCCCAAAATTAGCCCCCCCCCCAACCGAAGCAGTTTTTCATCAAGTCAAGAAAAAAAGCGATTTAAGATTTAATGTTCCCGTTTTGGGCAGTATATTCATAGAATTCCCGTCTTTATTCTTCTAATCTCAGTCTCCCTCTCCCCTCCCCCCTCTCTCTCTCTCTCTCTCTCTCTCTCGCTATGCTGCTCTAAGCCCCTTCCTTACATATACCCCATACCCCTATGACTCTTTTTCTTTATTTCCTTCTCTCTCCATTCCTATCACTCTCTTCCTTCTTCTGCCTCTCCCCTTCCTCTCTCTCTCTCTCTCTCTCTCTCTCCGTCTGTTTATTTATCTATTTATCTACCTCTCTCCATTTCTCTCCACCCGATTCTTTCTCTCCGGCTATACGGATAGAAATTAACAGCTTTGTAATAATTCCTTATTATCCAAGAGAAACAAACCAGAGTTTCTATTAAAAGGAGATTAACCGATATATTACGAAAATTCGTAACTAATTTCTTTTCCATTTTTCTGGGTATTTATCTTTTTCTGCGAGAGGATGTGGGCCGTTTTGATTAGAGGTTATTCCTATCTCGATCTGCTTTCGTTGAAATTGCATTAAGTTAATAAAGATTGGAGGAAATTCGCTTATTAATGCTTTCTCAGTGAACACGTAAATATCACCGCGACGCCGGCATGGGGTAAATATTTACACGACGCTCAATTAGTTCCATTGAGATAACATTAAATCATTCGCTTGAGTATTAACCTGAACACTTAAATATTGAATAAATCTATATACTTACTGGAAATATGTCACAAGTTTATAGTACTGAGACTGCAATATCTGTTTACAATATCTTTTTCAAGGATGTGGGCTTTTCCTTTTACAGCTATGATAATATCCATTTATTTGATTGTTTATTTATTTATTTTTCAATATATATATTTATCTATTTATTTATTTGTGAATCAATTTATTCATTCAATATTTCCACATGTAAGATGAATTTCTACTTCAACAAAAGTTGATTTTCAATAGGGTCCATTATAATATTACATGATAATCAAATAAAGCACTTAAATTAATAATTGTTAACTTCATTCAAAGCCAGAATTACAAAGGAATAAACTTTTTGAAGGTGGTTTGTATAAAAATAAATGATAGAAGAGACGACCTTGACTGAAAGAAGATTGGCAGAGAAGTAACACATCAATCAATGACAACATTGTGGATGAAAATTGTGGATGATTTGATTTTTCGAAAGTAGTTGCGATGGTGTTGCATGTGAGATTGATTTCTTTTTCAACAAAACCTGGTCTTCAACATTGTTCAACGGGATCCAATTATAGCACATTATAATCGAATAAAACACTTTTATAAAACAGAATTACAAAATCAAACTATATGAAGGTGGTTTGTACCATAATAATTAAAAGAAGTGACAAGCTAGTCTGGATGAAGATTGACAGAGAAGTCACACAACAATCAAGGACAAAGTTGTGGATAAAAGCCCTTCAAAAAGGTAGACATACAGAAAGTGAAAGAGAGGCGGTGTACAAAGAAAGAATAAGATGATGGGAGGGAGTGTAAAGATGGTGGGAGGGAGTGTAAGGAGGTATATACAAGTGTGAAGTGGCTGTGCCTTAAGACCACCTGGTTGTCCTTTGGGGAATCTTTAAAGATTGGTTCCGTTAGACCTCAAGGAGTAGCTGGGATCAACACCTTTGATTGAAGAGACCCTGACTTCAAAGACGATACGTCTCCTTGCGACTAAACGAAGTGATTTCACCTGCTAAAGATGAATCTTAGGTGACATCCAAGCACGAACGGGGGATAAAATAAGAGATATAGTGGTGTCTCATTCAGAGATTACATATGAATAAATAAATAAAACAGATGGGTTTACATAAGAGAACATTCATTACGGATATTTGATTTCTGAACATTAGCTAAGAGATGCATTATCCGTTTATTTCTTTAAGTAAACATCAATATATGGACGTTTAGATCAAATCTCAAATCTCATATACGCGTGCTTATGTTTTTAAGTATTATCGATGATGTGGAATCTATTTACCGTTCGTCCAAATCAATATAGGCCTATACAGTATACTACGGAAGACAAAAATCACAATATGTATGCCATTGTGACGTCACCTGAGGTGCACATAGTTCATCACGTGAAAGTCAAATTTTGTTTTCTTGAAAGCAACGAATTGAGAATATTATTATGCCTCAACTTTAGTCCACATAGAGTCCGTTCACTTACTAGCTTTTTTGGAAAGGACCCATATAAGATGAAATTATAACTAAACTAAGCCATGCTACGTGCACACTGAGTCCATCTACCTATAGCTAGCAGAGCTGGGAAATTGGCTGGAGTCATATACCCAGATAACATTTGGGTTGACCCACATGAAAATCAATATATTGGACTAATGGATAAAAAGCGCGCGAAGGAGCGGGGAAAAAATTCTGTGGAGTGATGTTATGTATTCAAAAGGCCAAGGTATCCATATAACCATGCAGTCAGAGGCGGCACGACTTCAATCGAGAGATTAGCCCGGTTCTTAACCGGCTTTATATCGATTGAAAGCTCGATCGGGAGGCAGGCGATCCTAATCCGACCGCACCCCATCCAGTTAAAAAAAGTGGGTCGGTTATTGAAATAATCATTGAGAAAAATGACCTACTTATCGTCAATTTGATTTGTTAACTCTCCGAAATGCGTTTATATAATCATACCTTTTTTCGGAGTATTTTAGAAACAGTATGGAAATGTTAAAGGGACAGTTGAGTTCTCGTTTAAGACCGCAAATGCCTTCAAAGTGCATGGTAAATGCTCTTATTCTTATTTATGACATTTCTAGTGCCCTTTTAGGACCTAAAATTGCTATGAAGGTAATTTTAGACCCCAAAATGTGTGAAATTTAGATTAAATCTGATCATTCCAATTCAGCTCCACTCTAAAAAAAAACACGGTGACTGTTCATAAAATAATTTAATAATAATAACAATACACGGGCCGGGTGGTTGTGCGTATTATAACCAACACGAAAAAGCTAACATTGGCATTGGCTGGAATAAAACGTATAAGGCGCTATCTCGTTTTGTTAACGGCTGGTTCAAAATTATCGAATATTTGTGGGGCCCCACAATTATTAGAAATGGTAATATTTATGGATATTATAGCCGTCTGTAAACCGATTTTGATCAAACAAAGATGATTTTTTTGTCATTTAAATTGTATGCTCTTTCAAATTTGACACTCATTTTGTCATTATCTCACAAAAAATTATTTTGTGTAGCGCCCTCTATACCAAAACTCAACACTATCCTTTTAACTGAAATGACGATTATCGGCGGTACTATAAAGGAGACATCAGCGGTTAAATAACAATGATTGAGAAAGAAGGTGATGGTTTAGAGAGGGTAATACTCCAAGTTTTCAAGCATTTCTCAGAATGAACAAATTCGTAAACACATGAAATATCGAGTTTCGTATTTAAAGGACTCCAGCTAGTGGCCCAGAGGGAGTCGGGGGGACACCGGACTTCTCGATGAATACAATTTGGAAGTAGCAAAATCAACTATTAGGGGAGGGTTGAAAGAGATCATATCATCTTCATTTCACGATCCAGCCCCCTTCTTTCTTCCATAATTCCATTTAATGTCTTTTTTTCTCATCTTTTCTTTTTTGTTGTCTTTATTGAGGGGCACATCCCCCCTGCCATCCCGTAGCTACGCCACTGATTCCAGCTACAAACAGCAATAAACCTGCGCATCGATCAACATTGTTTCAAGCTAATGGGTATTTTGAAACAGTCTGCACTTGTTATATTCAATTTCTGTTGCAAACAAACCAATTATACAGCAAGGGAAAAAAATCCGACTCGGTTAGCAATGTAATGCAACTTTCACAATTTATCATTCGAACATATTGAAATCCTAATATTTCTTTAATATCCTTAATGTTTATTACAACGTTAACTTATTTTTTGGTGGGGTGGGGGTCGATTCTGCGCAAATCTGTTTTTGTTAAATGACGTGGGATATAGGACTATGGACTCCCATCCGTTTTTAAAGAGGTCAATGTGCAGAGATGGATAACTAGCACCCATTTGTGTGCCATTTACACCGATAATTACACCCTGAAATAAACTGTGATTGATCTTTGGTAGATGTGGACTCAAAGCATCATTCATACAACGATGTAAATGATGTCCCTAACTTATAATGATATCTGATAATGAGATTGTACGTCGGGAGAAACTGGCTCATATTTTTGTTTCCATACTTTTCCCTTCACAGGGATTTTATTGATTTTCATTTGCAACTGGCTCATATTGATTCCGATTTCTTTGTTTATTGTTTTTTGTAATGCAATAGATTAGTTGTTAAAACCAGCAACTTTCACTAAACGAAAAAAAAAAATAAATAACTTGCTTAAAATCATACTCGATGAAAAACACCATCCCTCTTTTGAACTTAGATACAGCCAGGGGCGGCGGAGCGACTTCAAAGTGGGGGACCATAAAAAGGGCACTTTCTGGAAAAAAGGGCACCTACAAAATTAAGGGAAATCTCAATGCTAAAATATACACTTGTTTAGACATTGGTCTATACGCCTACATTGTGATAATACTATCAGGGATGATTTCAATATTTGTTTCTCTTTATACACCATACAAGATATTGCTTAAGCATCATACTTTGCAGTTGGGTGTGATGGTCTGAAAATTCATTAGCGAGCGAGGAAAATTTTTAAGATTTGTGAGGTCGCAGTGCGAAAAATGTCATCTTATAAAGAGGAAAAAACCCAACCCTGATGGGGTTATAAGAACATTCTCATATTGGAAGACTGAAAAGACCTTTGATAAGTAACATAACTTTATCATCTATTAATGCGAGCGAGCGAGCTTTGGGGGAAATTGCTCTTAGTCGCTTGAAATTAGGGTCGCGTTTAATGATGAGAGGAAAAGGGGACACTTATCGAAAGGGATAAGACACTTATTACAAAAGAAAAGGAGCACGTGTCAAAATACAAAGGGTAATTATCAAAGGTGTAAATTGGGCACTTCTTACACCTACAAAAAGAGGCACTCACCAGGGGTGAAAAAGGGCACTTATGAGAATGGGAAATGGGCATTTGTCGACGGAAAAGGGGCACCCATCAGATTTTTGAAAAGGGGATAGGCCCTTATTAGAAAGGAAAAGGGGCACGTATCATTGTTAAAGGAAATTATCAGAGATGAAAAGGGGCACTTATCGCATCTGAAAACGGGCACTGACCAGATATGAAAAGGGGCACTTATAATTAATGAAAATGTGCATTAGTTGAAAGAAAAGGGGCACCGATCAGATTTTAATAGGGGCTTTTATCGGAGGTGAAAGGGGGCTTTTATGAGAAGGGGGAAGCGGCTCTTATTAAAAAGAAAAAGAGGCACATGTTAAAATAAACGGGGCACTTATCAGAGATGAAAAAGAACATTTATTCGAAAGGAAAAGGGCCACGTGTCAAAATAAAAGGGGCAGTTATTAAAGGTGAAAAGGGACACTCATCAGAGATGAAAAGAGCACTTATTAGGAGGGGAAGGGGCACTTGTCAAAGTAAAACGAGTATCACTCAGATTTGAATAGGGGCAATAGGTGAAGGGGGCACTTATCTGAAGTGAAAAGGAGTAACTTCTCGTACTTGAAAAGGATCATTTACCAGAGATGAAAAGGGGCATTTATGAGACGGGGAAGGGGCCCTTTAGTCTTTTTTTTTAATTGGGGCACTTAACATTAGGAAAAGGGGCACATGTGAAAACATAAGGTGCGCTGATCCGAGTTAAAAAGGGGGTAGTTATTAAAAGGGGAAGGGGCAATTCTTACAAAGAAAAAGAGGCACTTGTCATAGTAAAAAGGGCACGTTTCGGATTTGAATAGGGCAATTATCAGAGGTAAAGGGGGCACTAATCAAAAGTGAAAAGGGGCACTTACTAGAGATTAATAAGGGCACTTATGAGAATGAAAAATGGACACTTATTGCAAAGGAAAATGGGAACTTGTCGAAGTAAAAGGGGCACATGTCAAAATAAAAGGGGCTCTTATGAGAGGTGAAAAGGGGGAAGGGGCACTTTTACAAATTAATAGGGGCACTTTTCAAAGTAAAAGGGGCACTTCTTACAAGGTTAAAGGAGCACTTTGCCTATGTAAAAAGGGGGTACTTTGGGGTACTTGAAAAAAGTGGGGGCACTGTGTTCCCCGCCCCCCTGGATGGCCGCCTCTGGATACAGACAATATGCTGTGATGTGTGTCGATGCCACTGATGTTCGATTTCCTTATCTCCAATATTTTTGCTCATTATACAGCTGTTCTAGATTTTCTTGCCAGGTGGTTTGGCTCATAATGTTTCTTATTATTTTTTGTACATTCAGTGTATGTTTTGTTTGATTCCGTGAGAATCTATTTTCCATCATTATGAGAACCTAAATACTTTTTACTGATGTGATACAAATTCGTTTTTTTCTATTTTTAATTCGAACAATGCATTTTATTTAGATCATGAAACATCCTTCTGATAGATCTATTTTTGTGAATAGAAGCTTTAAAGGGATCCGGTAACTTTGTCTCAGATTCTGAAACAAAATTCTGGATTTAGCTCATGATGCAATGATAATCATAAACCTTTAGGTCAGTCAGGAACTCCATGACTTTTACAAGCTGATCGCCTGTCGGATTATCAAGATATTTATGATTGGAATTACAAATTTTGAAAACCGTTCGCCTGACGGTTTTCATAACACTATAGTCTATTAGGGAAAACGAGTATGGTAAAACCGGTCAATCAAAGATTTTTACTTTTTTGAGGCACTTCTTAATCATTTTGAAGCGCATTTTTTTTAGGGCTTCATTATTACACCATATCACAGACACTAATAACATGTAGGGCCGTGTATCTCAGATTTAACATTGTTAAACGATCCCTTTAATGAAAAAAGAAAGAAAAAGGAAATAAGGTGTGATAATAATCACTACAATATTATTTTATCTGTCAAAGGAAAGACACCAACTATTACTCTACATCCACATCAAGTTTTCTTCTTTTCCCTTATACAAAACTGTTCACAGACACTTTCAAATGCTTTTGCAGGATTTGGTGATTACAAAAAATTAAACCCAACCACATTTATAATTTAATACTCTATTAGCATTCGTCATCATTACAGCAACAGAGAGATTATAGGCTTAGGAGAAAGGATCAATATTGCAATGAGAAAATTAAAAAAATGCAACATACCTAAGTATATCACGGGGTGGGGGATATTTCAGTAACATTTAACTAATGAAATTGATCTAAAACCCTTCTGGCACCGTTGTGAATGAGTTAAGCCTCTATTTTTAAAATTCTACAAGATATTCATGTCCCTCTAATAAGGGACCAGAAAGTATTGAAAATCGAATCTGGCGGAAGCTGGGACGAAATGTGGTATGTTAAAAGACAACTAAATCAGCGGCAAGTTTACTCGAGAGAAATAACGAAATTGTGAGAAACATAGATTCTAGCACGGATTACATTAAATTAATCATTTGATCGCCTGTAGCAGAACCAAATGCACATGCCAATTTGTTGCAGTTCTATGAACGAAATCTGCCGCGTAACTCTGCGATGTATAATCGCCTAAAGTCTACGTGACTACGTATCGCGTAAATTCAATTCTCTAACATTTTGGGCAACGGATGGGAGTCGGAGCACAGTCACAGGGGAGACATTATTTGCAAATTATAAAATTTTCCATCTTAGCATATTTGCAAATTTATTCCTGAAACAAAGACGGGACGATAGATGGAAGACAACGCGTCTCCACTTTTTTTTTTTTGGGAATCACTTTGCACACTATCAAAAACAACACTTAGTGTATTAGTCCATGTTCCATTGTCAGCGAACTATTAGTGTAGAAGATTTGCTAGTGCACTTTAAAACGAATTGGATAATATGATGGGTAAAAACGGAACATGCATGTTTGCTGGATAAAAATGAACCCAATTCTGGGTAAAACTTACCCAACATTTGTATCGTCTGCATACGGGTGTGAATACAGTATTGCACTCATTATCTTCATCTATATAATTATAAAAGTCGAGATTTCAATCGAAAAAATTACTTTCTCATCAAATAATAGTAAAAACCACAAGTCGTGGAGAAATATACTAGTGAATAGCCACAAACCAATAAGAGTAATATGTTGAGAAGAGGTAGAAAGGCAGATTTTGAAAAGATTTGTTTTTCATCCTCATTGATTTTCAAGCGAATGTAAGAGAAATCTCAAAAGTGTTGGGTTGGGGTCGGACATCATTTGCTGATATCAAAGTTCTTATTCTTTTTTTTTTAATGAAGGTTGTTCACATCCCATATCGCCACAAAACTCCTAACGCCCCTAATACTAGTACTAGTGATAGGATGAAAAAGACTGGACACAAAAACCCTAAACACACACACACACACACACACACACCCACACGCGCACACACATGACTTAACACAATATTTCCACTAAATAAGCTTTCATTGATATTAAGATATTTTCCAGTGATAAAAATCGGAGCAAGTCAGAATTATACCAACCTCGATTTTTATCTGCGTTCTAAAGGTCACTGCTTTTTCATTGTAAGCGGCTTATCGGAATTCATTAAATAATTAATTTCATTTTCATATTTTTCATCCAATTCGGTTTTGCCTTGACAAGGATTATATCTTTAATTTCGTCTTTAAAGCTTTTTCTTAGAGGCTTTGTTAATTCTGACTAACATTATTGGTTCATACAAGGGGGGGGGGGGGCGGGCTGAACGCGTCCAGTTATTATTGACTACTTCTACCTAGAATTTGGTTGGAAGTAATATTGCGATCAAAAGTTTAAAAAACTGTGGTAACCCCTGTTTCATGGCTGTTTGCTCATTTTTTTCTTCTGTTGTCGGCAATTTTGTAATCCAATTAACCCTCTCCCCCATCCCCAACCGCCCCGGCCCCCGTATTCGACGCCTGAAAATGAAAGGGAGAACAAACTTAGGCTATACTGGAAGCCGATGACCGTTGTAAAACTCTCCTAGATTTACTAATAAATCTACTACATTAACGAATGCGCTATATCAATCCTAAAGTAGCTTATTTTCGCTATTGTTGCGCTCCTTGTTAAATGGAATATAATTAAATTGACCACTAGAAAAGTTAGCCGTGACGAAATGAAATACGTGTCACAAAATCAGAGCATTGGTCATGGTCATTTCATTAATCCCTCGTTCAATGAACCTGTTCGGCTTTAAATCTATGAATTCATTAAACTATCCCGAAATATGTACGATTCGTGAAAGCGAGAATAGAAAATATACTGCTTATTTCACAAATTACGCAGTACGTTCTTTTCCTAGATGTTTCCTTGAAATGTATGTTCAAATCTATTCTTTCTTTTCGGATTTCTTAGAGTACTTGCTTCATAACTAGCATAGGCCTACACATCCAAGCTCCTCTGAGTTGACTAAAAAGTCACTCACTATTTTCCGAAGAACCTTCAACTCAGTCGGATATGACTTCAACTTTAATTGTGGAAATAGGAAAATAACTATTTTTCCATTAGTTCCCAATATACATGTAGTTTATTTATTGAGACCACTGTCCGGCTTACGAAGATCACAAGACATGGAGTCGCCGATGAACATCATGCGAATAAAATACGCCACTTCTACTTTTATGAAGCGTGTCACATTGTGCTTTTACCCTCCATATTTGCTGTTTTCATATTCCATCTTCTCCCACGAACTCTCATTTTCCTGATCTAAAAACCTATATCTGTAAATCCACTCAAATCTCGGTTTCAATAAAGAAAAAAGCCGACGAATTGCCATTTCCTCGACTCATTTCAATCGCGGAGCATTTGAATATGGCTTTTCGATTACCACCCAATGCTCCATGTATAACACTGTGTATAGCTAGGATCATGGCCGTGGTTTCAAAATATGAAGCTGAGAATGAATAAATTCCATTTCCCGCATTTATAATTTAGAGAGAAAATGTCAATGACTTCCGTCTACCTTCGTGAATTAGTCAGAGTGCCCATTTTGCAAACGCTAATTCACATGCAATTACAGAGTTAAATTGAACAAAATACAAAATCTGAGTAATTGGTATCAATTGAAATGAATCGAGACATGATATTCTGAAAGCCTTTCTATTTGGTGGAATTTGATTGGCTGATTCAACAGATTCAGCAGGTGTTTATTTTGTATCAATCTGATATGTGTGGTTTACCTCCCAAGTTTTATGGTAAGAATGAAAGTTATAACTTCGGAGATAATGGAAAGCTACGGGCGATGGGGATGGGTTGAGTCATTGAACGGGTACTGGCATAGTTTAGGGGACACTGCCTTTAATGGAGGGCGGGGAAGAGGAGGAGGGGGTGGGCAAATGATTTTCTATGTTAATAGAATGTGCAAGACCAAACGGAAAGAATGGGTTGGGGGCCGTACATGTCGAAGGGAGTCGTATCATCTTATTTGCACATGTCAACTCCTTTTTTTCCTTTGTATATCTAGCCACTCGTCGGGGGCATGCATCATGTTTACCGGAGCTACGCCACTTGTAATGGGTTCGCTCAAGAAAATAAAACCCCATGAATTCGCATAAGTGTGTGAACAGAAAATTCTCTTAAAGCCATCCGGATAATTTATTCATAAAGCTGTAAATGATGCCGCCGCATTGATAATCCGATGTTATTCCAACTACTTTTTCACTTAGTGGTGATTGAATTCAAAGTTTTCCATGATTCCATGCAGCGGCGCAAGAAGAACATGTCAAAAGAAGTGCCCAAATTTATCTAACAGAATTTTCCCTGAATAGTGTTCTAAAAAAATCACAAGAACGATACTCAAATGTTAGCTTAATTTCCCGACAATTTAGTCATTGATTTTTTATCACCAACATTAGTGAGGATTTGGTAACATCATATATAATTTATAAAAAAGGGGAGTTCCCTATCCGCCCTATACATGATGATCCTGCCTGAACGGTCATATGACATCTAACATTTGAAACGTTTGACATTGCCCGACTTTTAATTTTTAAAAGCGATCAACAGGCTGCGAAACAGGACAACACACAATAACTCAATCGGTAATCATTTGGTCACACTTCTTCTGGAATATAGGGCTATTCCAATTTGGATCTGTAAAATCTGTATTATTATTAGGGTTCTCAATCAGAGGGATTTCCATATAAAAACTTCCGAACTAAACCAAAATTGTTGTTTCTTGTCAAATATGTGTCAAATTGGTTTTAGTTGTGTGCGTAGGGCTTTAATCTCAATCTGTTGTTACATGACGACTTCATATAAATGCAAATAAGTTTTGTCTTGCAAATCTTCAACAGAATGAGTGAGATTTGACGACATCATTTTGCCAATAGGATTACCTTGATACTTGCATGAAATGGAATTTCAAGCAAGACACGAACATGGCTTATAGAACAATAAACAAGCCGGTAAGGGCTTTTTCGGAAAAGAGAGGGGCGTTTTCAGTGATTGGACGGAAATCCCTTTTCAAATGTGAAGGGGGACGGCACATCCGAGCAACAACAAAAAGTCTAAGCGTTGACGTTTCTACTTTTCTGACAGTTACCTGCTACTGCTGTGAGAAGAGCATACAACTGTGAATAATTTTTTTGACATGATAAATGTAAAAGCAGCATAGTTTTGGAAAAGAATTATGCGAATTATGCGAATTATGCGAAATATGGCGAATTATTCCAGCGTTACCTGTTACTAATTGTACTTCTTTATGATCGACCAGTGTTACAATGTTTAACACTACAATGGTTACATCTTTTGACAATCTATCAGTTACTCTGGTATCGTTGTTATCATTTGCAAAGTAAATGTGGAAATGATCATAAAGAGATGTATATAATTATATATATCGAATAACAAGTACAAATTAATGTCTCTTTGTATAAATCGACTGACATTGAACATAGAATATATATCACGCTTTTGCAAATGGTCGGAAGAAACGGAAATCGCCCTTGAAAATATGTCTTGACCTTGTTCGCGTCCGTGTACCACATTATTCCCGCTTTGTTGATTACTTGCTCTTCTTAACGATCACAAAGCTGTCGAAATTTTCTCTTTATTTCATCATTTTGCAAACAGCAGAGAGAGAGAGAGAGAGAGAGACCGTGCAACTTCCTTTTTGGTATCATGCCGTCACACCACCAAATCGATTCCAAACTGACAGTTTCTTGGAAATTCGGTGTAACGGGATTTCTTGTTTAGTCTTTTCATGAAGTATGAAGTCCATTGTCTATTGTCGGTTTGTTGTCGGTCTAGTTATTGTGACTTGGTTGTCCGTCACACCGCCAAACCGACTGGAAAGCAACTTCATTCAAACCGATTCTTGGCTTAATGTATTTTTTTCTTTCTTATTGTTGTTTGGTATAATGTCGGTCTGTGTCGGTCTCGTTGGTGTAATTCACAAAACAGTCACACCGCCAAACTGACTCCAAACCGATTACAAACCGACAGGTTTTAGACCAGGCGGTGAAACGTCATGTTTTTCGGTCTTGTGTTTTTGTGTTTTCGGTCAGGTTGGTGTGACTAGAAGGTCCATGGTGTGACTCACATATCAATCACACTGCCAAACCGATTTCAAACCGACTAAAACCCGATTTAAAGCGACCGATTCTTGCCCATCCGGTATGCCTATTAAGCAATCTTTTTAAAAAATATATTTTTTAAAATCTCAGTCTGTTTCGGTCTAGTGTTTATTGTCTATGTGTCTGGGGTATTAATTACGAGTGGGTGTCCTGAAAGGGACATAAAACGAAATGTTGAAAATAGGCATCACGTGGCCTAACAGAGCTTACAAAAGAAATAAACTTAGCATCGATCTCTTGGTGTCTATTTTACAGGTACCCAGAATGAGATGGAATAAACTTGACATAAATCATATTAGAATTGGCATTCTACTTTAATAAAGGTTTCAGTTTTGTTTCCGTGAAGGTTGCGTACTCATTAAAAGCTAGAACAGGAGTACATTTCCAAAACAGTCTCAACATTTAAGCGTATTAAAGTAGCATTTTTACATAACTTCAAGGAAATGCTAGAGGAGATTTAATCATGGAATCCTTGTTTTCAAGTGTCAAACTATGGCAGACAACCTTGTCAAAAGCATGCTTATTCCCTGTAGCTTATGGTGGTATTTATTGGACAAAAAGGTTTTAAAATGTTTTTCGAACTCTTCAGCCTTCATCTCGCGCAAAAATCAAACTTTGACAAGTTGGAATAAGGTATGAAATATCAATGAAAAGGAGACATGTTTCATGTGCAACAATTAACCTATGGCGAACGTAACTTTTAGAGCAGGTTTTCTTCATAAAGCAATCTCCGCTGGCCGAGCGTACGTACTACGGAAGTAAGTCAGAGTAAATTGTCTTGATAATTTTTAAAGGTTTTTGAAGGTAGTATGTGTGGTTTCATGATGACAATGTACTGGAAGTTAAAGGGAGTGTAGCTTGGCAAATACTGGTTAACGCCATCTTCGTCTTCTTTGGGACAACTGCACGTAAACGAATGGACTTGATTAACGGTAGTCAGTGACTTATTCTTTACATGGTCAGCGCGCGCTAGCGTTCGCGAACGCACGGTTGGCAGAAAGGCGTTAGCGCGCGAGCGACTCGAAAACTACTTTTCGAATTATTCGCATTTAAAGATTTGTTTTATATTTAAACTGCTTTCCGTCCCGAAAATTGGTTTAAAACTTAAACGACTAATAGAAATGTTATAGTAGAACACAGCCACAAATTTCTGTCGGAAATAAGCCAGTTTTATACAAGTTTGAGGCGATTTAGTGCTAACGCCCTTCTGCTTAGCGCATCATTTTTTATCTGAAATTCGGGCTAACGCCCTTCTGCCAGCCAGGCGACGTTCTCCTCACGCTTCGGTTTCGCGTATGTTGCACGCAAGTGATCGGTCGCGTCGTCCGAAGTCGTATACCCGATTGGCCCCGAGTCAGGCCACGGGAAAGACACATAGTCTCGTCATGCTACACTCCCTTTAACATCTCTGCGTCTTTCCTCGGGATATGACGAGAAAAAAAAAAGAAAGAAGAAGAACGAAAACAGACTTAAAGCTAACAGAATTGGCCATTACCCCTGAATCATTCCTTAAACAGGGAGTGATCAAGGATTGTCAAATACGGATGAAGTCTCCACCCTCTCTCTCTCTCTCTCTTTCCCTCACTCTCTCTCTCTCTCCCTCTCTCTTTATTTCTCTCTCTCTCTCTCTTTTTCCTCTCTCTCTCCCTCACTCTCTCTGTTTAAAATTATGTTGGGGTGATACTGAATATTGAACAACTGTTACTGTTTCCCATGGTAAAGAACTCTTTTCTGAACCTGCAAGTAATATAGTCCAATAAAATGTCGTCTAGTAATGCAATAAAAACAAATTTCATGAAATGATTTCATAACTGTATAAAGAAATGCTTTGTAGCCATTTTTCAGAGGACTACTCAGGTTGTATACTTTGTGGGGTACGTGCGTGAGTAATAATTTTATTTCTGTCCCAAAATAATGATTGTGAAGATATCACAGACATGTGGGCGGCATCCTCAATAAAATCCTGATTTAGAGAGTAACAAAGATATGAGCAATGAGGGGATTATAATGAGAGAAAGAGAGAGAGAGAGAGACAGAGGCACAGAGAGAGAGAAAGAGTGAGCTAGAAAAGATAGGTGGAGTGAGAGAAAGAGAGACAGAGATAGAGAAGAGAGAAAGGAGAGATGGAGTGTGTGTGTGTGTGAGAGAGAGAGAGAGAGAGAGATGGGAGGGAGGGAGAGTGCTGGGTATAGGGATCAGGATAAGAAAGAGAGCTATCATGGATTTAGAGCATTGTTTTATGTAGCAAAGTAAATAAAAATAGCCTTTTATTATATCAATTTGTAACAAACCGATTCTACGATGAATAAACAATGTCAAATTGTTTTGACTGGGTAAAAATTAATGTTAGACTTATACGAAGGCTGTTTTGTTTATATCTTCACATTATATTCAAATAGATTTTCCGTTCTTCTCATCGCTGCATCTGTTTTTTTAGGATTTTGAGGAGGTAACGAATAAAATGAGAGTTCTTCCAACCACACCCTGGTCTATGGCGTGAATCTGGATTTTTCTTCTCCCAAGAATTTTAACGCGATTTACTTGGAACCTTAGTCACATATTCTGTCCGAAGCATTTTGTTTGTAATATCAGCAAATAACATGAATACATATGCTTTATAAAACTTCAGGAATTTGTCTGGTTATCATGATTGAGCCTTGGTCAGTACAATCGGCAGTGTCTAAATCTTTATTACAAAAAAATGATTTCATCTTGATCTCGTTCCTTTCTTAAGACGTCACCCCCTCCTTTTCAGATTACTGTACTGAATTGAACAAGACAGTCATACACTGATTACAACCGCACACCTCAAGTTCACCTGAGTGCATTTTGAAAGAAAGAGACAAAAAATTAGATATGGAATTGTATAAAGATTTGTTTAGTTTTTTCCGTTTCTGAAAAAAATCTTTCTACAGGGTTGTCTAAACTACGAAAAGGTATTCACAGAGATCCAATTATATACATTAAAACTTAGGGTCATGCTATACAACGAGTAAACAATGGCTAAACAATAACCATCACAGCTCACACCTAAAGGCAGAATGCTTTTACTGGTTGAGCTTCCGAAAAGTCATATGAACAGATTATGCAGGGTATTATGAGCCTTCCAGTCTGAGGAAAGGCTCGAGCAAGTTTGTACGACATAATTATAATGCCCCTGCGACAGCTGCTCCGCGCTCAATTTCATACTTTAACCGCATTCCTAACTTCATCCCTGAACTAGACACAAAATTTAACCCCAACCTAAATCATATCTTAAAGGGAGTGTAGCATGGCAAATACTGGTTAACGCCATCTACGTCTTCTTTTGGACAACTGCACGTCAACGAATGGACTTGATTAACGGTAGTCAGCGACTTAATATCTACTTGGTCAGCGCGCGCTAGCGTTCGCGAAACAGACCGAAGTTCTCCTCACGCTTCGGTTTCACGTATGTTGCACGCACGTGAATGCTGCGGTCGTATAGTCGTATATACCCGATTGGCCCCGAGTAGGGCCACGGGGAAGACACATAATCTCGTCATGCTACACTCCCTTTAAAATCAATTGCGACCCTATCTCTGACCCTGTACTTTTGACGAAATAAGGCCAAGAGTAAATGTGAATCATCCCGATGGGCTTCGAATCGTAGCAACCTTATAATAAGGCCGGCTGGTATCCGATTTGACCTCTTCTTCTTCTATAATGTCTAAAGATTTGAAATACCATGGAATTTCGATATTGACATTCGTCTGACCATTCGGTACCCCAGTCAGAAACAATTTACATTTGTCCTAAATTACGAATCTTATCCTCTTGCAATTTCTTTGAAATCCTTGACGTAGTCGAGTATATGAGATGAATTGGCCATGACATCGGAGAAACGCAAAGGTCTCTAACCGGTATGTAATATGATGCAGGGGATATGTTTGACAAAAAAAAGCACGAAAGTTCAATAGACTGATAAAGTTTTTTTTTCTTCCTAAATCGCTCTGAAACTCAAATGAAGTATAATGGCGTATCCAGAAACTAATAAACAGAGGGGAGGGGAATCCCCTCCAATGGGGATGACGGAATGTACCTGGAAAGCCATAAGTATTCGTTTTTTTTTTGTGTGGAGCTAACAGTTGATAGGGGCGCGTTGCGGGCTGTATCCTACGCAGGGTAAGCCAATGAATTATGATTGGATTTTCATCTTCATCTTTTGTCTATTTTCCTTCTCTTCAATACTCAAAATAGCGAATATGTTTAAAAAGTCATATTAGTTTTGTATGTCTCTGAAATAAGTAAATTTTGTTGAACTTTGTTTCATATATAATAAATTATTGATCGAGGCTAGGCAGTGGCGTGTTCATAAAATTAATAAACGTGTGATAGTGGCTTAACATGGGCGGCCGAACGCCCTTTTAAAGATTTGTATTACTGCAAACTGACAATGACAAAGAAAGGGCGTTCGCCGACTTGCCCAATACTGGATAGCTCGAAAGAGCATAGTCATGTATCACGGGTCTGCTGTAATAAACAAATCGTACAATTTTCATTTGAAAAAAAATCATACTATTTTCTCTTTCAAAGGTCAATCTAATATTCACATCATTTATAAGGTCAAACTTAAACCACACAGTAAAAGGTCACAATAAGTAATTCTTATCATACGGATTCAAGTTCCTTTCAAAACTGTCTGCAGGTACGAGACAATGTGAACGGGGGGAAGTGCGTACGTGATCAGGGTGATAGTGAACAAAACAAAAAAGAAATTTGCTCGACATTACAGATGAGAATGTGGCTATGAATGCTTTAAATGGATTCAATTATGTAAGAAAACTGAACAATAAGTGTAACTGCCTTGGAATGAAAATGAATGATCTGAATTCGATCTGTTTTCGCCAAAACGCAAAGCACGTCTTCATAGATCTTTGAAGGTTACATAGTGATATAGACGAAATTGCAATACCATTGGATATGAATATTTTACAGCGTAGATTATTTCTGACAGAGGTCACGAATGGTCGACTGTAAAGTTTATATTGAAATTATGGGATGCTGTGGCGTTCCAAAGGCCCGATTGCTGCAAGTCGCGATGACGTCATGCAAGGCACGAGACAGTCCACCAAGTGCTTGTCCTATTTTCTATTATATGACTATACCCAGGGAAAACATTTACATGACATTGTACAGAATTGTTAAATATCCCTCTTTTTTCTAATCTTTCTACCTCTCCCCATGGAGCTAGAAGACTAGCTCCATGCTCTCCCCCTCTCCTATGTGCGTGCGTGTATGTGTGCGTGTGTGTGTGCGCGCGCTCGTGTATTTATCTCTATGTCATTCTCTCTCTGTCTCTTTCTCTCACTGTCTCACTCTCTCTTTATGTCTCTCTGTCTCCTCATTTTTGTTCCATCATTATTTTCTGTCCGCTTCCATTCTCTATCTAGCGCTCTACCATAGCTAAGCCTTCTCTCTTCTACTTGATTTCTAATTCCTTATCTTTCCATTTTTCTCTTTTAGCAGGTGTTTAGCGGAGGTGTCGTGATATAGTGGATCGTTCACTTGACTCCCATTCAGAGGGTTGAGGGTTCGAATCCCGACCCAGCACTAACGTCCTATAGCAAAACATTAATCCACATATGGAAACGTTGTATCATCCGCTCAATCTGACTCGCGTGTATTGAACAAAATAGCATTTTTGCATGAAAAGGTGAAGTTTTCTAAAAAGTGCGTTTCTTTCCAGCATTGGGGTACCCGGGAGTCACTTGGGTAACCTTTCAACAAGTTTAATATAACAAATAATATGGCACTTTCTCTGTACTTTTGTCGGAAAAAACATAATAATCCAGCACAATGTCGTCTCTTTTTGCGTTGGAGAGGAGCAAAATAGTGAGTTTCACTTGCAATTCGGCCGCTCTCGCAAGCCTTCACTCGTTCCATTGTGGTCAGGCGGCTTTGGGGTGAGCGGCTAATGAATATACTAATCGTTAGCTTTCTTCTGGTATTAAACTTGTTTTGATTGGTTGTATATTGTTGTCGGAATAAAGGAAACCTTAAACGCTTGACCAATAACCTTCGGCGTCTGAATTGAACTACCTGCCCGATGAAGTCAGTGGCCCGTGGCCCCTGCAGTCAACACTGTGTGGGAGTTAGTTTGGGGTCAACTTTTTTATGAGACAAATCCAAGCAAACGTTTCGATATGATTTGCCACTGTCCACCCAGTTGTAAATGGGTGACTGATATGCAAGAGCACTACAGAGACATAATGTTGGAGCACATGGAGCGTCACGGCTTGACAGACATTCGCGCTATTATAAGAAGCGACCAGTATTAATATTATTATTTGTATTATTATTATCATCATAATTTTTATCATTATTATAATTATTATTATTTGTAGTAGTAGTAGTAGTCCATCCACTCTCTCTCTCTCTCTCTATCTCTCTCTCTCTCTCTCCTTGTTTATTCACTTTCCCAACAGCCCCCCCCCCTCTCTCTCTCTCTCTCCACCTTTCTCTCCCTGCTCAACCTCTCTTCCCCTGCCCCTCCTTTGTCTATCCCTGCCCCCTCTTTTTCCCTCTCTTACTCTCTCTGTCCCTCTCTCTAATAAACATATTTCATGAACTGATGAACACGTCACAATGCACCATGTTCCTCTCATGATCATGTGATACCTGCTGGTTAACCAACGAAGGCCCATGTCTAAGAGATGACATCTTATTGATAACATCAAATCAATCACATGAGACATATGGGATTCATTGTTACTCTTCATAATGATTTGGGTGCATGGCGTAAGCGGGGGGGGGGGGGTGAATGATGTCACATTGGTATCATTAAAGTATGTCAATATACGACTTTTCCCCATCCATCCTGAATAAGTTATATATCAATGTCGTGTTAAAGATACTATGTCCCTTTTGCAGCCAACATCAAATTCTGTAGAACTTTGCAGGAATTATGAATATGTCATGTATGTCCTATCTGTGAAATTTAAAAGTTAGCAGTGTCCTAGTATTCAAATTATGCAAGGAAATCCGTTTACTTTCTAGACTTCCCTGTCAGACACTATTAAGTGACTGACTAACATTTTTTTTTCTTTGGTAATAACATACATAAAATGAGCTGTAACAGGTACATGAGCATTTGTCTACATCAATAACCCACTGATTGTAATGGCCAAAATTAAACTAATTGAATCTTTGTGGAGCACAAAACGTACGACCATTCGGTTCAAGGGTATGAACATCAGACTATTACTTAGGTGATTGCAATCACTTATGTCGATTCGACAAGTAATGGTCGTTATTTCACCACTAAAAGCCATTTCCAAACCCTTTCGTTTTGAGGGAAGTTCTAAATAAGTATTGTCTTTCAAATGCAGTTGGAATTTAACCTTTTCATGTTTTGACCTGCAAATGGGACATAGTACCTTTAAATAATCGAATCCTAAAGGAGAATCGGTATGGATAGCAAGAATATCCATTCCTGATCCAGTTTGAGAACATTTTTATCAGAACGCTATTGTACTTTCGATTGTACGTCACATGCTCCACCGTCAGTTTCCTTCAATAACCATGGTTACTGAGTTCCAAACGTCAACACAGGATCAGGATCAAAATTGTGAAGGATTAAATCAATTAATTACAACCCCCACAAGGGTTACAAAACTTACTTCTTCTTTGATCGATCATGCATATACAAATGTAAATTCTTCAAAACTTCATGCAGGTGTAATGGAAACTGATATATCTGACCATTTTCCTATCTTTGTAATTTTTAGCATTGTACAGTTACTAGTAATGATACGTGTCATAGGAGAACTACCAACCGTAGCTATACGAATTATGAAGATAACAAGTTTCAGGTAGAATTATCAAGAGCAAGATGAGATCTTGTTTTAAAACAAAAAGACGTGAATAAAGCATATGACATGTTCTGTAAGTTATTTCAAGAGATATGTGATAAACATGCACCAATCGTAAAGGCCGACAAGAAATAAAAACACTGCCAAAAACCATGGATAACTAAAGGTATACTGAAATTAATACGCCAAAAAAAAAAAAATTGTATTATAAGTATAAAAGATCAAATTTTAATTCACTATCTGGAGATAGATATAACAAATACAGGAATATTCTTACTTTAGTTACAAAAAATGCAAAGCGTAATTGTTATAGTGATATTTTAAAAACAAAACAGGCACGACACCAGAAAAACGTTGCAGACTCTAAATGAGTTATTGTGTGGTAAAAAAGTGTCAGGAAAAGTACCGACATTGAAAAATTGACTGTTCATGAAAATGGAGGGAGTAGGGTGATAACAGACGATCATGAGATTGCTTCTGAATTTAATGAATTCTTTGTTGATATTGGAAAAGACCTGGCAGATTAAAAAAAACACGGAATGATGAAGATTGCACTGCATATTTAGGACCTAAGCTGAGTAAAACTTTCTTTTGGAAACCAGTGACTGAAAAAGAAATTGAGAATCACATTTCTGCGTTAGATGTTAACAAGTCATGTGGGTATGATAACATATCAGCCCGACTGCTTAGAGATGCAAGTCACTTTATTAGTTTACCATTATCTCACATATTTAATTTGTCTTTACAGGAAGGTAAATTTCCTGATGCCTTAAAAATAGCAAAAGTAAAACCAATTTACAAGAAAGGGCCAAAAGACATTCCAGGAAACTACAGGCCGATTTCTGTATTACCAGTACTTGGAAAAATCTTTGAAAAAATAGTAAATAGTTGGTTGATGGAATTCTTAGATGTACACAATGTGCTGCAGCAACATCAGTATGGCTTCCGGAAGAAATACAGTACAAAGTTATCTGTTGTTAATTTGTCAAATGCATTATTCAAATCAAAAGATGATGGAAAACTTACAATTGGTGTGTTCATTGATTTTCAGAAGGCATTTGATACTATAAACCATGATATTCTAATTGGCAAATTATCTCATTACGGAATACGTGGCATTGCACTCCAGTGGTTTGCAGATTACCTCAGCAACGTTGTGGCGTGCGCCTGTAATCCAGCTAACAGTGGAAGTTACAAACTGATTCAGCCGAGGACGCAGGTTCGAAACTGAATCGTGTCTTTCGGATGGTGACGTTAAAGGTCGGTCCCCAGACGTAAATAATCATATCTGATTGATACACGTCTGTAAAACCCAAAACACACACACACACACAACATATTTCAGTTTGTGAAATACCGGGAAACAATGTCTCAATATTTTAAAATATCTTGCGGTGTCCCACAGGGATCTGTTCTTGGCCTAACTCTTTTGGCAAATTATCTCATTACGGAAAACGTGGCATTGCACTTGAAGTAGATAAGGCGTCTTTTGTAGGACTACAAATTGATAAGCATCTCACATGGATTGAACATATAAGAATGGTAAATCGAAATATTCGTCGTTCAAAAGTCGGAATTTTGTTCAGAATAAGGCATTATGCCCCACAGAACACTTTAGCGCTATTATACAAAGCGTTAATCCAGCCACATATTTTGTATGAAATTGAAGTATGGGGAACCGCAAGAGGTACCCATTCGGAACCCCTGTTCCAAAAGATAATTTTTAAAAATATATACAACCTTCATTTCCTATCTGTCTCAACCTTCATCTATGACTTATTAAATGGCAATCTTCCTCACTCCTTAATTGAATACTGTCAAGTAATAGAGCACAGATATGACAAAAGGGGCAAAGAACATGGACAACTATATCTACCTAAATGCGAAACCACACAAGGTCAATTCTCAATATAATTTATGGGCGTGAAAATATGGAATAGTTTACCATATGATATAAGAGCAAAAAGATCTAGAAATGATTTTCGGAAGGGGTTAATGAATCATCTAAATACTTTGAGTTAAACAAAAGTTAAGACTTCTTAAAATGGCGTATACGAAATTTCAGATTAGAGAATTTCTAAAAAGATCATCACATTAGATAATGATGTATTTTCTATTTTGGTTCTGATACGGAAATCGACATACATGTGACTTACATGTATACATTCAGTAAGGAATATTTCTAAATGACTATTCTATTTCCTTGTTTACTTTCATTATATAATTTATGTTATATATATGTAATATAGTGTAGTACCAACAATTCTTGCCAAAGACAGGAAACCAGACTCAACCACCACTTGTGCTATCTTCTGGTACCCCCTTTAACAACAAAATGTGTACACATAATCTTTCCTTTCATTTGTATATAACATACTTTGTACAATGTTTATCTTATTCATGTGTAATGTTATTTATCTTATGTTATATTTTATGTAATCATGATTGATACATTATGTTTTACTTGTTCTTATTGTAACTTTTATTATCATTCTAAAATTGTAATTTCATCATAAAAAAATATATAGATATATACAAATTACATATTCAGACACCTCGCTGCCAATGTATGAGGTGATGGTTTCCCGAATATGCCTACTTTCCTGATCTGGCAAATTTAACCGCATTGGAATATACACCCGTATGGATGCATCTAAATAGTCTCAAATAATATTGTCTAGAATACCAGGGGGGTGTTTCACAAAGATCCTAAGTTGAACTTATCTCTAAGTTGGACTTAACAATTATGGAAAGCCGTTAGCATCTATGAAAATATTTTGTAAAAGTTATTTTTAAAGGCATAAAATGTTTATTCATATCATTCATATTTTCTATTATCAAGGAGATGTTCTTGATGTGGAATTTATAAAAAGTCTAAAATACTTGTACTTTCGCATTTGAATATATTACATTTTAACAAATGGCCCTCCATAATTTTTAAGTCCAACTTAGAGTTAAGTTCGACTTAGGATCTTTGTGAAACACCCCCAAGCATATAAATCAATGCATTTAGGTAAACATTTGCCATTTTTCCATCTTTTACAGATTCTTGGATTGACAAATTATCTGAAGTGACAATAGGTATTCATATGGATGAATTTTGTAGATGATTAGAGGGTGGTTATTGCCTAAGTTCAATTTCATTAAAAAAAATGCTCAATTACATTTTAAGAAGAAGGTATAGACTGAACCATGGATTTGGTTTCGCTTCATCACCAGTTAATTGGATACGCAACGCTTCACAAAATTTTCATCATTGAAATAAACCTCACCCATGTCGATATCACCTTTGGGAGAATAACCTTAAGACCAAATAGGCAATTCTTGCAGATGCATATCATAAATGACACGTTGAATTCCATTATCAAATCTTGAAATGCTAAAGTGCTACACGTTGAACTAAACAATAGCGGTTGTAGAGAAGGATTTGGGGCCCAAGTCCCGCCCCCCCCCAAACAAAAAAACCTTCCCTTAATAAATGAATTTAAACGAGGCGCATGTAGAAAATGAAAACAAGAACCCACAAGCTCTCAAATTCCTCCCCCTAAAAAATCTAGAACCGCACTTTCATGGTCCTAACTACAGGTGAACCACCCTTCAAAGTTGAATCTTTATGACCTATAGATATGGATGAACATTCTAAATACAATGAAGTTAAGTTGAAATGTCACGAACAACTAGCCAAACTGATTCAGACAGATGAAATAGACTGGATTCACTGAATGGGAAGCTCGAAATCTTCGAAAAGCCAACAAACTCGGGCTTTATTCGGCAAATTTTGGATATTCATTTCACTTATGAAAGCTGCGTCGAACAAACATTACCAAGATCACCGTTATTCCGAGTAATAAGGCATTTTACTAAATGAAAAACCCAGACTTTGTTATGTTTGATTCAAGGGTAAAACGAGAAAAGCATAAAAGCGTTACTACAATACCCCTAGGCTATGCTAACGAAATACGTAGATCAATTTGTTATAAGTTAATAACGTATGAAGCGCACTAGGCAACAATCAAAAGTGACATCTCTTTTGTATTGGTTTTATTATTAGATCAAATGTAGATATTGGAAGAAAAGAACTTCGCGAAAAGTTTTTGTGCATGTGCGACTTTAAGAAAGGGAGATGAAAATATGATGTTTGAATGGGAAATTCAGGTTTATGAGAAATAACAATTACGATTACGATGACGTTCAACTCAATATCTATATATATATATGCATCTACATATTTTTTTCCTGTTGGTTTGGAGTAGAGAGCATCCTATATCGACAATGCAACAATAATTAATCTCCTTGTCGGAAATTATGAAATTAGACAATAAGACAGAAAGTGATTCGTCATGTATAGATCTATATGAAATAAAGTCTTTCTTTAAATTCTTTTGCTACGTGACACAGAATAAACATAATCATTGAATATATGATGCCATCAAGAAAATAAAGTAGTACAAATCATATTTGAATTTAATTAATTTTATTTCCACATCTCCATTTTAAAAACATGTATAAAGCATGACCAAAATATTTTTAAAAAATAACATGGTACAAGCACATATACAAAGAAGCAAAGATTAATTTAAATGTGGTGGTATCATAAAAAAGTAAACATAAACATAAAATAAAAACATGAACAAATACAATAGGGTGCACAAATCAGCACAGAGAATTGTAAATCACTAACCATGTTCAAACTTTTACATTTTTCATATATCTAAGAAATTAAATAACAAATACTTTTTAAACTAACATTTGAAAGAGTTGAAAGAATCAGTGTTTTTGATGTGTTGCAGTATATTATTACCTAAGAAGGGTCCCTTTAATGTTATTGTTGTTTTAGAAAATGAGATGCAACCATTATCAATAAGATAGTCAAATCTGCATCTATTATTATAATCGTGAAAATTGTTATTTTCATGAAAGTTGAGTTGAATATTTTGGGTAAGAGTTTTTTTATCATACAACAACATAAAGATACCTAAATTGCAGTCATAGAGATTATAAACAGTGAGAATATTAAGTTTCTTAAGAAAGACGTGAAGCGACTGCGAAAATCAGAGTTTGTTATTACCTAAATATTCTTATTTTCTGTAATTTTAGTAAGCTGTCTTTTAAGAGGATATTTGTTACCTTGGAAATTCAAATTTTCTTTACTCACCTCATTATATTTTAAAGATAAAGTTGAGTTCTGCATTGCCATGCAATCGCATTGTGAAAGAAACGGTGTAGAATCGATCAGAAAAAGTTGATCATCTAGCATATAAGTATTGGTGTATACTGCAAGGTTTTGGAATCATCAAAATGATAAGAAATTTGGCCCAGTCTTGGTAAAGTTACAAACACTGTACACATAAAGATGTATATGGGACTACACGAACATGTGGTATAAAAATCCGTCCCGATTTGTATGCTGTTACATGCCATATTTAGAGTATATTAAGGCATTTGAAAAGCCATGCTTTATCAGGGAAATTGTTTTATCTGATGTCCTTCCACACTTGCATATTAACAATGATAATGCTCACAAATTATTGTTCACCTCTACCCAGAACTCAACCTTCTCTTTAAGTCGAGAAATTCTTCATATTTAATTCTTTAACAATCACAGAAGCGATAGCTGAAAAGAGTTATCTGCTGTTAGTGAGCTAGCACCAACTTTGGAAATAAAAACATTATTAGGAAACATTATTTAGAAATAGAAGCATTACTACCCACTTAGAGTTTTTTAACCATTGGCATTATCAGTTGGAGAAAATGAAATCATGTGAATATTTCTGTGGTCCAAACGCCCTAATAATTAAACGGTGCCAAAAAATGAAATATTAATAAACTATGCTCCCCATCGAACCGAATGGTGATCAACATATTCTGATAGATCCACTTCTTTATCCACCTCCTGAATTATGCTTTACCGTTCGTATAAATGACAGCCACCATCAGCTTTGCGTAATTGAATTTTGAATGAAAGTGCATTCAAGGGGCAAATCATGTCATTCAGCATGTTCAAGAAAAGAAAGAAAAAAAAAACTCTTTAATTTCAATGTCAGAGCGATTGGGAATACTTTTTACTTGACTTCACTAGAGGTCTTATAGTTTTAAAGGGAAACTTGAGTTCTGTTTTTTTACGGAATTAAAACACAATCGCATACTTTCAAGAAATCGACTCAAGGACAATTTCAATACCTCATTAAATTTTTGTTATTGCCTATAGAAATTGTGTTCTGAATACATAACACGCCATGGTAATGTTGCATGTTAAAAAATGACGTACAATTTTTAAAGCTATTGAAATTTGGCTTCGTTTTTTCTAAAGTCCTTGCGATCGTGTTGAAAATAAATACCTCAAGAATCAAGTGATTACAAGCTACACCGTTATTTGTTGGCCTTCTCGACTTATCTTAGAGTTTATCAGAGTTGGCATCGATCCCTCTTCCTCCTGTTTATGAAATCTCCGACACGCTACTGAGGTTATTACTATCGTCAGAAATTCCAACCTTCAAAGCTGTGATTTTATTATTAAACTATTCATTGTTTAAAATAACTTTAAAACAAAGCAACATTTAATTCGTTCCCTGACATGTCTGATTAAACCCAGGTTAATTTTATGATGGGTTTGCATCCCTCCCCCTCTCACCACCCCTTCTCCCTCTCCCCTTCCCCACATCCGTCCTGACCTGGGAAACTCCCGTTAATTGTTCAATATTCCACTACCAATGTATTTTCTGTCTTCTACTGATACGACCTCGGGGCACAAAAGGGTTTATACCACGTGACTGAAACGGTGTCGGGTCATTTGCATCACAGAGCTAAATGACCACGTGATCAACGCAATAAAATGGCGCCAACTGCTCGTTTTTCATGTCACGGTCTTATAAATCATGTGGCTCACAGTAATAAGTGGGTGAAATATTACCTTGAAATACTTTCTTGCTTTCATATAATTTCCACCTAATAGCAGGTGACAGGTAAATGTTTTTCTCGTTTCGTGTACGAAAGCAGGAAACAAACAATCATTGCTCTTGTTTGATCCATATGTTTTCCACTTTCTCACTCAATCTTCATCTACTTAGTGTTCGTTTTGGCTCTCGACTGTATCCATGTTATCGGCTCAAATTGAAATCTCGAAAAGAATCTATGTAAAGTGATTATCATCCCTCGTATCCGCAGGGTGTCCTGTTCTATTAAGTGGGCCATTATTTCTCGATTCATTCGCCACAAGTTACTACACCCCTCGGGAGCAATATTTTTCGCTTGCCAATAACCTGTCCTCGGCATCCGGTTACATCGTCATGAGTCTCTCATCTATTGGAATAAGAAATAAGAGAAAGATGGATGGAAAAAAAGAAAAAGGATGCTCAAAGATGACATTTTACTGCGACGCGGAATTGTCATCGGTTTTCGATTTCTAATTTACGTAATGAGTTATCGGTTCGGAAGCAGATGAGAACGTAGTCTCCAAAATCAAACTTTTTTGTCCTCCATTACAATTTAGCATAATAAGTTTTCGATATATCAAACAGCTAATAAAATATATCATATGAGGAATGTGAATACTTATTTTTGTTAAATGGACATTTCGGGTACGCAGGTCCGAACAGAAAAAAATCAATTTGATGAATCGAATTTGATCAAGTTGTTTGAATCCAGACTAACTGTATTTTGCATGTGGCGAATACCCTCCATCATACCAGCATTATCGCTCTTTCTCTTTTTATTTTGTTGTTCGTTAGAGATAGGATGTAAGTCGATCTCAATCGCCAGACACCTTGAGATACCTAATATGCGATGGATTTCCGTAATTACCACTGTTAATCACCATCATCTCATCTTTAAAAACTTGTATTTCTACCCAAGTCATTGCACCAGAGTGGTGTAAACTTGACTCTCAAGGCTTGCTGAGACGATTAATGCGCGGTAAACAGCCGCAAAAAAGCCGCCGAGTGTTTTTCTTTTACGTGTAAATCTGCGCGCAACTGCGCGCAACAAAGAACTTGCGCGTAATCAGTGAGCTCTGTGTTAGAAGATTCAAAAATGGTAAGCGTATTACACTTTCGGAAAATCGCATTGAAAAGAGCCTTACTGAAGCTTTTCGTCTTGCACTCATCAGACTATCAGAGTAAAACGCAAGAATGAACAGAAAGCCGAAATCGAACAATATAAATAGACACTAAAAGGAACAAGGCGCGAAATATAAGGAGCTCTGATTGGCTGTCTAAGGTAACGGTAAATTAGGCTATTGCCAGCCGGTTATTACGGTATAATCGCTAAAATAATACGAGCGTCCAAACAAACTATTTCTGTCTGCATATAGAAGAGGGTCGGTCAACTGAATGGATGTGGCTTCGAGCATGCGCAGATGAGTTAATTTTCTTGCTGCGATTTTCCGATTGCGGAGTACCAATCATCTTTTCAGTATTACACTTTATGTAATCACTACAACAACAAAAAAAACACCTAGGCTTTTCCTCGTCCTATCTGAACGAGCCTTAATTGTTTTGGTAGAAGCACAATCCCGTGATGCAAAGCTTAGCAATTGGTCCTACGATTGATTTTTTGATTGATTGATTGTGATTGATTACGTATAAGTTTTATGGTCGAGCGGATAGGTCATCGGACTGTAGATCAAAAGGTAGGGGTTCAAATCCCAGCTCAGCACTAAGTCCTTTGGCAGATGTTATTCTACATTTGCCACTCCCCACCGAGGTGTAAATGGGTACCTGGAATGCTTGAGCGCTTGTTACTCTGGCAGCTCGGGTAGAACCAGGGTGTTAATGTCTAAGTGTGATGAGCGTCACTGCCTGACGAATATGAGGGCTGTTTTAGTGGCCATATTATGTGTAATCAATCGAAGAAGTCAATTGCACGATCAATCTACCTAACCAATAATGATAACCATAAACTTTGATTACAGGCATACTGGGATTTATAGTTGGATTATGGGGTGAGGACCACTTTTTCCTTTGTTCTTTTGTGTTGTTGTTGTTCTTCCTTGCTATTTTCCTTTTTTCTAATTTCCTACCTTTTTTTTTCTGTCACTTTTTCGGGATTGTCCGCCCGATTTTTAATGGAGGTTACGCTGATTATACGTCACAGAGTCCAGTGATAATTGATTCTTGTTCACTTCCCTACACTTCTACGGACTTTCTAATGTCAATCTTGGAACGAGCACTATTAAATAATACTAGCAGGGCCCGTGGAAAATCCACGGGATTCTAGGGAGGGTGGGAGGGGGTTGTAAATAATTTAAAATAGATATGTGCTATCGATTTTTTTTTTTTTTTGATTTTTTTATAATAATTTTTTAATTATAATTTTTATTATATTAAAAAAAAGATATTTCTGTGCTAGATGATATTATTTTTCTTCATTGTATATGCCTACTTTTTATCATTTTATAATTTTTCTTCTTCTTTTCATTAATATTTTACTCGTTAGAATACCAACCTTTTGTTTGCTGTCCCATCATGTATCGTTTTGAATTTTGAATTTTTATCAGAATTATGTAATAAAACTTGAAAACTGGAAGAAAACAGTGAAATCAATTATTTGTAATCAAAATTGATGCAGATATTTTAGACTTTACCTTCGTTTTCACTTTCGTTATTTACGATTATTATTGTCCTCACTTCGTTCCTATTATTCTCACTATCCCTTTCCCGGATCCTCACTCGTTATCTATACGAATCAAGGGCGTCATTGCAATCCGAGTTTGAGCATGGGGGACACAATTACATGTCTCTCTCTCTCTAGTTACGCTGTTTCACGGCATGTACTTTCATTGGTGACCGGTTCATTTATTGTCTTTTTTATCTTAGACGTTTCATTACATTTTTAGAGAAAGAAGACGATTTGTTGTACGGTTCTCGACTCTTAATCTTTGTCTGAATTAGGTTTCACATCTCCCGCGCGAAGCGCGTAAGTTTTGACGTTTCATAATTATCAGAGAAAGAAGACGATTCGTTCTACCGTTCTCGACTCTTAATTCTTGTCTGAATTCAGTTTCCACCCTCTCGCGCGTATAGCTCGGAAGCTTTGACGTTTCATTAAATTATTAGAGAAAGAAGACGATTCATTATACCGTTCTGGACTCTTAATCCTTGTCTGATTTCAGTTTCCACCCTCTCGCGCGTAGCGCGGAAGCTTGACGTTTCATTAAAATATTAGAGAACGAAGACGATTCGTTGTACCGTTCTCGACTCTTAATCCCTGTTTCATTAAATTTTTAGAGAAAGAAGACGTTTCATAGTACCGTTCTCGACTGTTTGAATAAAGTTCCCCCTCCCGCGCGAAGTCAACAGAGAGAGAAAGAGAGAAAGAAAGAAAAAGGAAAGATTTTAACCCCAAATTGTGGGGGACATTTCACCACCTGAAAATTGGGGGGGACGTGTCCCCCCGTCCCCCCAGGATAATGGATTGACGCCCCTGATAGGCCTACGAATATTGTTCTCAGCATGCACTTCACTCCCATTATCATTTTGGTTTTTTTCACACATTGCTAAGTTAATTTAGTCCTACAATGAAAATAATATACAAATATACAATGACACTCGAAGGATAATGGATTGACGCCCCTGATAGGCCTACAAATATTGTTCTCATGCACTTCACTCCCATTATCATTTTGGTTATTTTCACACATTACTAAGTTAATTTAGTCCTACAATGAAAATAATATACAAATATACAAATAGACACTCGAAGTGACTCGAGGATCTAGCTAAAACTATTCGCATCGAAGGAACATCAAATCGTATTATATTATCCCGAGGGCCATCGATCGCGGCCCCAGAGAGAACAGTACTGTTCCCGAGTGCGAATAGTTTTAGCTTGTTCCGAGAATGAGTCATTGTATAATTGTTTTATATCCCTTCCACCTGTAGGCCTATCATTCCTTGGACACTTCTGTAATAGCATGTACCGTACTCACATTCACATCACATTCAATAAAGAAATAAAAGAAAACAACAATTCATTGCACGGCTCAAACACGAAACATTGAAGAGTCTAAAGACACGCTATACAGCCAGTATTACAGGTACAGCAGTAGAGTGCTGCAGTTACCGCACAGGGTACAGTAAATTGCATGGCGTGAGCGCCGTGACTGGCACCGCGGAGTTGCCCGTGCGGAGGCATTTGATATTACGTGAGCTCGCTGAATTTACCTTCTCGTCAGTTATATGGTCTCGATAATTTCAATCTATTTGCGTTATTGTTGTTGTGATTTTAATGTAGTTTTCATGAAAAGACCAATAAAGCAGAAGCTTGGACTATGATTATGTTGACATGGTTCACAGAATATGTATAAATATTTTCAAAGTAAAGATTTTACGCGAAAAATCGGACGATTTGTGCCAATATATCGCAGCTGTCGCACGAATTGTCTCAACTGTGTGTGTGTGTGGCCTGGGCGTAGAACCAACATAATACGTTCTCGTCAGTTTGGCTGCTGCAAAGGCCTATATATAGCAAGATGCCTAACACCGGACAGGCCCAACCCGTTGCGCCTTGTTCTTGCTACGCCACATGACTTGAGTGGATTGTCGTATGCTGTGTATTTCTCTGGCATGCCCGTAAAGTGCCTACAAAGCATATCATAAGCAAGATGCCTAACACGGGTAGGCCCGCTCTGTTGCAGCGTGTATCTGCTACAACACATTATAGAGTGGATCGTCTCTTAAAAGTGTATCTCCTTGATTAGACAGAGGGCGGGTGCACGCCTTGCTGCCTCACTCTCGCGGGTTCGTCGCCTTCTTGCACGGACAACGACGGCCGTGCTCTCGTCCGCTCGTCCTCCCTGGGACCCCGAAACCACCTTTAACGACATCGACGGCGACCGCGGGGTCGACGTGGCACGCGGGGTACGGGAGACATGCCTCGTGGAATTGTGTCGCCGTTCCCGCGCCACGGCAAAGGGGGGCGCGGTCGAGGAAAGACGTTTTTCATGAACCGTTTTTACCCCCCTCGACGCTTTTGCGTATTAATATATAGACTAAGGCGGAAAAGTAAATGTTCGGTATCAGGAACCTCGTTGTTAGAGATAAGAAATAATATTAGCAAACATAAAGCCCCCATCACACTGAACTAGTTCTCAATACGTTCTGGAAAATGTTGCCAAACGGGCTCAAACTGTGTGCGAACGGAGTTGAACGTAGTAGCAACTGTTTACGATCTGTTTTAGAACTTCATGGACGGGCTCGGACTGGTTATACGGAAGAGTGTTCAAGAACTTTGAGCCTGTTCAAAATTGTCCCCGTCCTGCAATTAGACGGAGTGACAACGTACTTAAAACGAGGAGGACGTACTACAAACGGACTGATTGCCGTACTATGAACGGAATTGCCGTACTTCGATCCTACTAGGAACGTGTTACAACGTACTGTGGTCGAGCATCAATTGGCAGCAGCTAAGCCCCCATCACACCAAACTAGTTCTCACTACGTTCCGGAACCGTCCTAGAAAATCGTTCAAAAACGGGTAATGGTCGGGGTCGAATGTGTAAATAATGTCTATAATACGATCCTAGATCGTTCATAAACAGTCCTCAATACGTCCATCTCGTCTGTACCCCGTCCACAGTCAGTTCATATCAAGTTCAGATCGGGTAAATTTGCCATTTCCAAGCAGTTCAAGCCTGTCCGTAATCAGCTTAAATCAGTTTTTAACTAGTTCTACCTCGTTCTCAATACGTCCAATCCGTTCTAACTAGTTCGTAACACATTCGTAGCACGTTCCTAGTAGAACCGAAGTACGGCAATTCCTTTCCTAGTACGTCCATCTCGTTTTAAGTACGTTGTCAGTCCGTCCATAAAGTTCTTAAACATTTGCTTCTACGTTCCCTCCGTTCGCACACAGTTTGAGCCCGTTTGGCAACATTTTACAGAACGTAGTGAGAAGTAGTTTGGTGTGATGGGGACTTCACTTAAATGTCTTGATTTGCAAAGCTTGAATAGTTGAAGTTGAACGGGAATAAGGAAAGGCAAGAACGCGCTTGGGTTTTATAAACCTTGAGCCAGGACGTGATTCCACACGCTCTAGGAGCGCGTTCGAACGCACTAAGAACGAGATGAGGACGAGCTGAACTGTCTCTGAACTTGTTAGAATGGGTTTGGTCGTATTGGGAGCGAGGTAGAACTAGTTAATAACGGGTATAAACTGAACGGACTGGCTTGAACTGCCTGGAAATGGCAAATTTACGCGATCTGAACTTGATATGAACTGACTGTGGACGGGGTACATACGATATAGACGTATTGGGGACTGTTTATGAACGAACTAGGGTCGTATTATAGACATTATTTACAAATTCTACTCCGACCACAACCCGTTTTACGATTTTCTAGGACGTTTCCAAAACGTAGTGAGAACTAGTTTGGTGTGATGGGGGCTTAAAGCCCCCATCACACCAAAGTACTTCTCACTACGTTCTCGAAAATGTTGCCAAACGGGCTCAAACTGTGTGCGAACGGAGCTGAACGTAATAGCAGCTGTTTACGATCTGTTTAAGGACTTCATGGACGGGCTCGGACTGGACTAATGTCTATAATACGATCCTAGTTCGTTCATTAACAGTCCACAATACGTCCAACTCGTGTGTGTCCGTCCACAGTCAGTTCATATCAAGTTCAGATCGGGTAAATTTGACATTTCCAAGCAGTCCAAACCATTCTTACTAGTTCGCAACTTGTTTTAACTAGTTTATAATCCAACCACCCCGTTCAGAGACAGTTCAACTTGTCCTCATCTCGTTCTTAATGCGTTCGAACGCGCTCCTATCGTGCGTGTGCAATCCCGTCCTGGTTCGAGGGCTATACAAACCCAACGCGTTCTTGCTAATTGATGCTCGACCACATCACGTGGTAACACGTTCCTAGTAGGTTCGAAGTACGGCAATTCCGTTCATAGTACGGCAATTCCGTTCGCAGTACGTCTATCTCGTTTTAAGTCCGTTGTCACTCCGTCTAATTGCAGGACGGGGAACATTTTGAACAGGCTCAAAGTTCTAGAGCACCCTTCCCGTCCAAGCCAGTCTGAGCCCGTCCATGAAGTTCTTAAACAGATCGTAAACAGTTGCTACTACGTTCACTCCGTTCGCACACAGTTTGAGCCCGTTTGGCAACATTTTACAGAACGTAGTGAGAACTAGTTTGGTGTGATGGGGGCTTCACTTGAATGTCTTGATCTGCAAAGCTTGAAGCGTTGAAGTTGAACTGGAATGAGGAATGGCGAGAACGCGCTAGGTCTTTATAGTTCCCGAGCCAGGACGGGATTGCACACGCTCTAGTAGCGCGTTCGAACGCACTAAGAACGAGATGAGGGTTAAAAACTAGTTAGAACAAGTGGTGAACTAGTTAGAATGGGTTTGGAAGTATTAGGAACGAGGTAGAACTAGTTAATAATGGGTTTAAACTGACTACGGACTGGCTTGGTCTGCCTGGAAATGGCAAATTTACCCGATCTGAACTTGATATGAACTGACTGTGGACGGGGTACAGACGAGAAGGACGTATTAAGGACTGCTTATGAACGAACTAGGATCGTATTATAGACATTATTTACACATTCTGCCCCGACCACAACCTGTTTTACGATTTTCTAGGACGGTTCCAGAACGTAGTGAGAACTAGTTTGGTGTGATGGGGGCTTAAGAGCATTAATAAATAAGATCGCGGAGGTTCACTGGTAGGGCAGTGCTCTCGTAACCATGAAATTGCGGGTTAAAAACTAGGTCGATGCGCTAGGGGCGTTGTGGCGTGCGCCTGTAATCCAGCTAACAATGGAAGTTACAAACTGATTCAGCCGAGGACGCAGGTTCGAAACTGAGTCACGTCTTTCGGATGGTGACGTTAAAGGTCGGTCCCCAGACGTAAATAATCATATATGATTGATACACGTCTGTAAAACCCAATTGCACACACACACATACACTAGGGCATTAATCATCAGTGCAAATTCCCTAGTAGAGGACTTAAAGGCGTCGGTTCTCTGGTTTCTGGCTTACAAGCAAACAAATGCTTTTGTAGCAGTCAGGTAAAGCATATCATCAAAGCAAACCACAAAACATTTTCTTTTTCAAAGATGTATAAGAGTTTGTTAAAGTGGCTCTTGCTTTTGATCTTTTAGGGCCTTTAGGAAAAACAGCATCGATGCTTTATTGCCTGTTTGTTTTCGAAACAAACAAAAAATCTCCTCAAGAATATATTATGCTCGAGGCAATTAGCTTATTTGTGTAACAGGCGAATTATCATATTTTATAATAACGTATCTCTTCTAACACCTGTTAAATTGCATTAGGGATGAATGTATGTAATTAGCTTCAGTTATGTCAGTATGATTTATGGATTATTTTTTCACTTTCAGCCGTGGTAGGTTTATGCCTTACGTCGGCCTTCTTTATAGGACTAGTTAAAAAGAATTTAAAAACAAGTTTTAAAGGCCCTCTGTACTAGTTTGGCCAGGAGGGATTAGAGGGTTTAGGTGGTTGACAGGTGGTTATCGCATCAACTCAGCTCTGAATTAACATAAGAAAAAGAGGATCATGGGGGACCAACGGGCACCGCTTAGGCATTGTTTTCTATATAGAGGGAGCAAGTAGCTACAAGTAGTGCAGTGGGGCTTTAATCCTCTTCTTCTTCTTTGTCTTCTTCCTTGTCTTCTTCTTCTTCCTGGTGAGCGACCGCAATCAACAAGCTGATTATTCTGTCACGTTTAGGGGAGGTCGGCGTTGCACATTGCAGTAGATTGTTTTCTTTTGAATTAACTGACTTCTCTTATTGAGGCTAAATAAAACAAATAATAATAATGATAATATTGGGTTCTTGTATAGCGCTCATAGCTGTCAGACTTGACACTCCTGGCGCTCCCGATTATTACCTAGCTGGCTTTAGCATGGCTGCCATTACAGCGCTCTAGCATTTCAAGGAATTAATTCCTGCCAGGTACCCATTTACATCACCTGGGTTGAGTGTGGCAAATGTAGATCAATGTCTTGCTAAAGGACATTGGTGCCGCGGCGGGACTCCAACCAACAAAATAAATAAATATGTTACTGGTTGGGCTATTACTCCGGCATTGAGACCCTCGACACAAAGGTGTCCATGGTATGAGCCTCAAGACGTTCTTGAGAAGTCCATTCCACTGATTCATGGTGCTTGGCAGAAAGGAGTTTTGAAGATATTGGGTTCGACAGTGTGGAAGGGCGAAGTGTTGGTCATGACCCCTTCTGTGGCATGAGGAGAGTGGCGGGAGCCGCATCTTGATACTCTTTACAAAGACAAGGTCGTGATATATCTTGTAGAGCATTACTAGGCGTGCTCGATCTTCCGAGATTGGGATCTGATTTGTTTCTTCAAAAACATTGACTAATAATAATACCAATAATAATAATAATAATAATAATTATAGATATAGCGCTTAATACTACTAATGTCTCTTAAAGATGCTCAATTAATACCTCGGCATTAGCTGAACGGCACTGATAATGCGTTCTGGCATTTGAGGGATTTCTTCCTTTTTACATGGCCTGGGTGGAGAGTAGCGCCATATCGTTTGAATAAATAAGGAAACTGAAAGAAATGCTTAGGCCAACCGAATTTGTGTAGGTGTATTTTTTAAAGTTTATTTTCTTTCTCTTTGTTATAGGTACGCGAGTTTTTCTTTTTCTTTCTATTTGGCCAATGCAGGAAGCACGAGAATGCACGTATTTTTTAACAGATTTAATTTAGAAGAGATATTTCATATTTTTTACTACCACGTTGGACATGAAAGTTTTGTTTGAATTTTCATCTAATTGTCATTTAATGCTTGAATGAACAAGCATACGATGAAAACTATGTTTTTACCTCTAACACAAGACATTTGCAAATATTCCTGATACACTGGAGGTGTCATTTTCTAAAAAAACTGGCGTCGTCTTTTGACGCGGGGTGTGAAAGAAAATGATTGTACAAGATGAAAAGATGAATGAAAATGTCAATATATTATAGGTTGAATTAAGGCTCGTTCAGAAATGACGCGGTAAACCGCTGAAAAAAAGAAAAAAAGAAACCGACGTGGTTATTTTGACGTGTAAATGCATGCCGACTGCGCGCAACAAAGGTCCTACGTGTTTTCACTGAGCTCTGTGTTATAAGATACAGAACGTATACGCTTCAAATCATCATTAAAAAAACGCCGCGGTTTACCGCTTCATATCTCATCGAGGCTTTACTGGTGAACGACAAATTTCCTTCACATTCTTTAATTACGGAATAACGTTATTGAGGTGACGCATGGTGTTCGACGTGCGTTATAAATGTCGTCTACATCAATCGTTCGCTTCATGAAATCTTTAAAATGTCAACATACTATTCATGAAAGCATTATTCGTCGTATCATTCTAAATAATAAACCATTTAAAGAGCAGGTTGAATATGTAAGAAGTTTTTATGACATATCTGTTTCATCTTCAAAACAAAAGTTTGTGTTTGACTTACTGACGTACATGTAAAGCTCATAATATGAAAGCTTGAAATGCCAAAACAGCATTAATTTCGTCTTAGACAAATCTTCTTTTACCTTGTAATACATGGTGGGACAAGGGCACAGAAATCTCTCCCTAAATCTCGTATCAAAATTCACTGTACGAAAATAACTCTGCCACAAAGTGCCTCCTTTATCATTCATATATTGATGGCATAAAAGACTAAGATGAAATTTTCGATAGTGCACATTTGATCTCTACTTCATTAAAGGCTGAGGAACCCAATTTTGGCTGATTAAATAAATGCATGCCTGCAGAACCTTGACATAAGTAGACGTACGACGTGTACTGCAAGGAGTGGGCGTACTTAGGGCGATTTTTTTTAATGGTGAAAGGGTGATTTTATGGTGAACTATAGGATGATTCAGTAATATGATACCACGAATCTCTGTACCGATCTACTGAAATCCAAAGCATTATTTGCAACTCGAATAGAAATGTCAAGAAGTCGGATTTGATCTGCATTCGATCTCTCATATATCATACGCTTATGTGATCATGATTTTACATACTTACCCACCGTAACATATTAGAAGCGAGCATTTCTCATTACAAAACATGGTAAAATTGAAAGGGCATTCATGTAAATCAATTGAGTGCAAGAGAAGAACAACTTAATCTACGTCAATCCTATCAAAATTGCACGAGGATTTTCCATCCTCAGCATACAAAGAATGCAATTTATCCTGATATAGCCTTTGTCTTTCTTCACATCTCAACATAATCAGATGGGCTTGAGTTCTGGTAGCGGAAAACAAATTGGAAGACATTTTGTTGACTATGACTTATTGTTGTTCCACTTGTCCGAGTCTAAAAGCCACAAGTGCCTTCAACTTTTGAATGCCCCTTATATGACTTCTTATGTATTCTATTTTTGTTTTAATTACTTTTTTATGGTAACTGGTCATTGGTAACAGAAAGAAAAAAAATGGAAGAAAATGTGTTGACTATGACTTTAAATTGTTCCACTTGTATAAAAAGGCACAAGTGCGTACCCATTTGTGCGCACTTTCCATGATTTCTTAGACATAAATATTCAGAATATACATGTTTAAGAAATCATAGAATCTATTTTCTATGTATATTTTTCGTTATTTTACGGTAATCATTTTTTTTGGGAAAGTGTATCTATCCGGGGATTGTTGTCCTACGGTTTTTGTCCGTGTTTAATTGTCCAGGGAGTGTTTGTCTGAGAGTAATAGTCCTTAAACTTAAAATTTAACTTGAATAGTTGTCCGGGTAAGTAACGCTTGATTGATTTACCAGTACCTGGCTACATCGGGTGGTAAAATACTTCAAATAAAACATTGGTGAAACAATTTTTGTGTAAATCTCTTCTGTTATTATAGTTATGGGCTTTAAATACACAATGCCTGTCACTCGAAACAAGAAATTCACGAGATTACAAATTGCAAATTACTTCCCCCACAAACTGCAAGCATTATAGCATCGCGTTTATTACCCTCTGTGTTGCCATGGTTTCGTCTCAGGCAAAAATAGACGTTCAAATAATTTTAGGAAAATAATCCAAGTTGCAAGAGAGAAGAAATTGAAACATTAAAATGTAAGCGAGAAGAAAATGAAGACGAATAAATTACTATTCGAATCTGAAGAACCTGACTTCATCCAATCTTCTGAATTTTCTTCGAGAATCCCACGAAGATAAGAAAGAGAGAGAGCGGCAATAACGATGATAATCTTTTTGCAATGAATACCATATGATTGTAATCATATTCTTCTTACTAACTTGTACTAATGCATATCATACCTGGATCATCAACTTGTATCTTCTTATTATTCCGCTCTTACGATAAGCATTGCTCAGCTTGAATTTTTCGTCTTCCCATACAACTTTCGATTAGTTGTGCTTCATTTGGTAGATTTCGATCTCGTCTTATAATTGTACACTAATTTGAATCTTAATACGAAATACATGTGAATTGGTGGCGTATATGCAGCATAACATAGAACCTGTGTACGGTCCACAAACAAATTATTCATAACACATGCAGGGAGGAATGCAGGGAATTGCTCTATTTATTTAGCTATTTATTTGTAGTTTTATTTTTACAAGGTAGCATTGTCCACATTGGCCCTGTTGGCCTATGGTTAAAGATTGAAATCATAGACAAATTAATTGCTAAGTTTTATATTCATGTACCAAATAATGATTTAAGGCAAACTAAGAATAACCTTTCAATAATGAAGGCGAATCCGAAGATCTTCGTTGAAAATTATAAAAAAAATAAAAGACATACAAATAAACATCAATAACAAGAAAGACTCAACCTAACCATACTGTTTAAAACTAACATCATTAAGGGGGGTAGTGATGTGGAAGGAAATAATTATTTGATTACAAAAGTATCAACATATTTCAGGATTTGATATCTCAACATTTTGTCCTTGATAAGTACATGTATATCAGCTATTTAATATTTCCTCTTGCACCCCTGGTATATACCGCTTACCCCTCGGGAGGGAAACGCACCCTCCCATCCCATTTTGTTTTTTGTCAGGGAAGAGAAAAGGATCTGACATAGCCTAGAGATTATCATTAATATGCTTTACAGATTAATTATTACCCTGGTCATCGAACTCAGGTTTGACGCCGCACATTGTGTGCAATTTCTCTACTCCCTAGGAAGCATTCAGTGTATATATATATATATATATATAGAAGTACACAACGCTGACCAAACCACAATGACTTTTACATTCTACCAGGTACCCATTCATTGGGTGGAGAGAATCACTGTAGATGACATGTCTACCCAAAGGGCGTAAGTACCTTGCCATGGGTCGAACCCAAGACCTTCCAATCTCCAGTAAAGTGTTTAAACCACTCAACTACGGCTCCTCTTCATCATTCTAAACGAGTACGTGCTCGACGGAGATTCTTCCTCCAAACGGCCACACTTATACGAAAAAGATGTATTTCCACACGCTCGTACTCTATAAGGAAGGGGTAGTGCTCTTGGAGAGGTGCAAATAATATTCAATTTATTATGAAGTATCGCGAAATCCCAGACAGAGGCTTAAATCCTCCATCTTTATTCATACTTGTTCTCGCCTGTCATTCACGGCTCAAATGTTCCTTCCTCTTTTCACTCGCACCTTCTCTAATTTAATTGATTCGCTTTCTTCCACCTGTGATCTACTCCTCTATTCTATTTGCCATTATATCATGTCCTTGGTTGGCGTAATACACCATGTAATGAAGGCGCATGGACCCCATTAAGAGCGGCCAGAAGCTTGCAACACGGCGACCGGCCAAAACCGATGCGTGCAGAGAATTTAAAGCGAATGTGTTGTATAGGCAATACCCAACGCATTACGTCATACATTCTATATCATCAAAACCGAGTGCCAACCATTCTAAACAACTGTGATTTGTTAATAACTCGCACAATAAGCCCAAGTGGTAAAATATTGTTGATCACTTAAACAATACAAAGTGCTTCTTGTTTCATTTTGTTTTAGTGAGGCCTTCTGAATTTACTTTGCACTTAACAAATGAGAGGCTTTTCTTTTCCGTTACACTGATCTATAATATATATATATTTTTAAAACTAGCTAGTAAAAATCGGCATTCATAAAATTAGATTAACTTTTAGTTCGGGTAAACTCCTGACTGAATGATTTGATATCATTCACTGATTTATGACGCGCCAGACGTCAACATCTCAATCCCGTGTCACGTTAACCCAATTTTCTCAACAATTTTTTGTCGGGAAGTTATGTAATCATTGAATATATTTTTCCTTTTCATGTATTGAATTGATCAATTTCATTCTTGTTATCCTCTTACAGAATGTAAGTACTTTGTAGAAATGAAAGGGTTAACATTCGGCGCTACATTCATCAGCGGACTAAGATAAAAAAAAAAAAAAAAAAAAAACCTGTTATAAATAGGCAAATGTGAGTTGTATTGTTTGTATGTATATCGCCTGCTCATCACCATTCTGCTCATGCTCACCTTAACATAATCGGGAACAATTACAATTTAATTTGTCTTCCCACTCCAATTTTATTTCTTGATCTATCTGTTTCTTTCTTTACTTATTTGTTCATTCATTGATTTTGACGTGTGCTAAGGTCCTTGATGCTGTTTCCCTCTACGAATATTTTACTATATAAAAAATTAGCAATGTTACAGAGAACTCACTGGGATGAATCAAACATTGATATGAGCAACCTGTTTTAAAGGGACGTTCATAACTTACCTTTCCTCAGAATCTTATTAGATGTCAACATTTGTGAGCTACGATCAAGTTTAGGCCTAAACCTGGGTGTACGACACATGTTCCAGGAAATCATTGCTTTGCGGTAAATATCCTTTACTTCAACTCTGGGCCAAAAACAAACAAATAAACTTAGCCCTAACCCTTCCCCCTCAACATCGTCTGAAATGCATTCGCGGCCCTAACCCTAACCTTAACCCTAACCTACCCTAACTCTAACCCTAACCCTAACCTTAACCCTAACACTTCCCCTAAACATCGCCTAAATGCAATTGCAGCCCTAACCCGAACCTTTACCCTAACCTTAACCCTTCCCCTAATCCTTCCCCTAAACATCGTCTAAAATGCAATTGCAGCCCTAACCCTAACCTTTACCCTAACCATAACCTTAACCCTAACCATAACCTTAACCCTAACCCTTCCCCTAAACATCGTCTAAAATGCAATTGCAGCCCTAACCCTAACCTTTACCCTTCCCTTAACCCTTCCCTTAATCCTTCCCCTAAACATCGTCTAAAATGCAATTGCAGCCCTAACCCTAACCTTAACCCTATAACCCTTCCCCTAAACATCGTCTAAAATGCAATTGCAGCCCTAACCCTAACCTTAACCCTATAACCCTTCCCCTAAACATCGTCCAAAATGCAATTGCAGCCCTTACCCTAACCTTAACCCTATAACCCTTCCCCTAAACATCGCCTAAATGCAATTGCAGCCCTAACCCGAACCTTTACCCTAAACATAACCTTAACCCTAACCCTTCCCCTAAACATCGTCTAAAATGCAATTGCAGCCCTAACCCTAACCTTAACCCTATAACCCTTCCCCTAAACATCGTCCAAAATGCAATTGCAGCCCTAACCCTAACCTTAACCCTATAACCCTTCCCATAAACATCGTCCAAAATGCAATTGCAGCCCTAACCCTAACCTTAACCCTAACTTTAACCCTTCCCCCAATCCTTGCCCTAAACATCGTCTAAAATGCAATGCAGCCCTAACCCTAAGCTTAACCCTATAAAAACCCTTCCCCTTAACATCGTCTAAAATGCAATTGCAGCCCTAACCCTAACCTTAACCCTAACCCTTCCCCTAAACATCGTCTAAAATGCAGTTGCAGCCCTAACCCTAACTCTAAATATTTTGATAAATAAGTCGCCGGATCATTATATCGGAGCACCCTAACTTGGTCCCTGTCGTATTAATTGCAGCATTATCTCAGAAAACTTAAGATATCGGCGGCGTTGATCGGAAACCGTTTTAATAATGTGACCCTGACTATCTGCATCAAAAATCTGCACGTTCGGGTTTGCGTACGTTCGTTCATTCAAGTGTTTATTGGTTCCTCGCTACGTTGCAATGGCGTTAATTCCGGGTTTGAGTTTCTCTGGAATGCATCGTGACGTAATGTTGTCCGAACATAAGAACCACGCCCCTCCCCCTTTCCACTTAACCACCCACTCATAGTCGCCCACTCACTCATTCTCGAGTAGAGTGGACTCTTCGCGCTTCGGTAGACAAATCAAAATGGTTCCTTTAATTCCGTCTGATGGAATAAACGAAAAGTGTGGTGTTGTTTATCAACAGACTCTGACCAGCCAAGATTACATGTGCACGTGTCAATCAACAGGTAAATCGTTAAAAAGGAAACATTTTGTTTCTTTTTTTTTTCTTAATATAGTTTTTTATCTTTAGATAACCTTTGGTATTTTTTTTTCTTATCGTTAAAAGGGAAATTATTATTTTCTTTTTCTTAACAGAGTTTCTAATCTTGCAATTTTCAGCGTTATTATCGAGAACCCTCATCAGAGTCGAAGAAATTTATCGGAACATAATTATTAATTCTGGGAACTTTTTAGCACATAAGGCAAGTAAGAACAAATACTTTCAAATGCAGCATTGAACTTGCCCTAGGATATGACGCAAACTCTATATAAAGCATAAAAAAGACCCCACAAAGATCAAATACTGAACAAAATATTGCTAAATCCTGAAATTTTATGAAGTTTTAGTCAATTTTGTTTTATATTTTATAATTTTAATGTACTATCCGATCTTTATTTTCACAAGGTTCTTATTGTTTAAATTTCAAGATAGGTGTCTGGACAAGCCGAATACTTTCACTTTCAACACAATAGTAACTACTTTCGAAAAATCAACCAAATTTCAAATGTCAATTTCAATATAGCCTTGTACGTCACTTATTGAAATGTGCAAACATGACAATGACGTATTACGTAATCAGAACATGATTAATACGGGACATACAATAGGGTATTTAAATTGCCCTTGAGTTGATTCTTTGAAAATATATTTGCGATTTTTAAATGAAAAAAAAAATATTTAAAGTAGTTGTATGAATTTCTTTATCACTCATGAGGAATTAATATGGCTTTTTGGAGTGCCTATTCGCTTACTGTTAGGCGAAACTATTGTAGGCCTAGGGGCGTCAAATCATCTTCATGTTCGAGGAGGACGGGGGGGGGGGCGCAAACGCAAGAACAGGGAAGAGTACGTAACATTTAAAGCCCACCGCACACTTTACGATCTTCCTGCGATACAATTTTCGAAGGAATGGCAATTTCTCTATAGATATAGAAATTTAATCAAACATCATCTTTCTGATGTAGATTTTAAATAATTTTCAGAATATTAAGAACCCGAATTTTGTGCATTTAAGCCTTTTAGCCAGAATAAAATGCGAATCGGCTTCAAATCATAGACAATCGCACTACTGGTATGACGTCACTAAGATTCTGAGCCGATTAGCTATTACTCATCTAGGAAGCTTTATTGATCCATTGAAATTAATTGAAATTCTAATTCCATTAATCATATGACTATATAAATTATCGATCATTGAGATTTTAGAACTTAGAACGTTCATATAAAATGCAATTGCATATTCTTCAGAAATCGGATCGTATAGCCAAATCGTATTGAGTGCGATGGGCTTAATACATACCGGGTCATCGCTTTGAACCCAGGCTGTCAGATTAGTTAATTCGATATTAATAGTCATTTTTTTGATCAAATCTGCCTAGGATTTACCAATTTGTTTTCTTAAAAAACAAAAGTCATCTATTGTCTTTTCCAGTTTGGCGACAAGGCTGTTAAAATAATAACAGACAACAACAGAAAGTTGCCGACATAATGTTAATTTCACTCCACACCCCCAATTAAACTTGATAGAATAAAGTTGATACACAGATAATCCCGAAACAATTCCCCGAAAGGCATGTCTGGCAATAAAGCCATGCTGCGCAAGATATGGTTACACTTCAGAATCACTGACAGAAATCTTGAGGGCACTACTCTTCTGAGTATTTGGACACAAAATCTTTTAGCAGAGTTCATGTCCGCAGGATGACTAAAGATACAGTATAAAGCCACTAACACGAAAGCAACTACTTTAGACAAATCAACCTTATGCCTGAGTCACACCTTTGCGTATTTGGCTTGCGTATTGCTGCGTATTTATGGCGAGCCGTTTTAACATTTATTCCTATTTCTTGATATCAAGAAATTATTTTCTGTTGTAAAGCAATGGTAATTCTTGATATCAAGAAATATGAATAAATGTTAAAACGGCTCGCCATAAATACGCAGCAATACGCAAGCCAAATACGCAAAGGTGTGACTCAGGCATAAGGCAACTTCATTAGCCTTGTGCGTCGCCTATTGTAATCTGCGAACACGACGATGACGTATTACGTAATCCAGACATGTTTTATTTAGGGTATAGAATTAGGGTTTTCAAATTGCTCTTGATGCTATCATTTATGAAAATTACAGATGAGTTCTGCTAATTTCAATTCGCGTCTTCCACGTCAAGTAAGGAATAATCTATATGGATGTTTCTCTTTTCTAGGAGACCTATATTATTTTCACGACTCTTGTAACCTGAATATTTTTTACCTGTTTTGTACACGTGTGACTAGTGCACGGTCGACGTCGGGTGATTATAAACATGAAAGCAGACAAAGACACTAAGAACCTTGAGCACTGAGCAGAGCCTACCACTAGTAGTCTCTGGCTGGGTCCGGAGCAGCAGAGTACAGAGCGTATGCGGTATGCTGTCTGCATAGTCTCACATCGCAGACACTGTTATGGACAACGACTGACAAGGGTTCTGTGCCTGCAAACTAACATGATAACAATACTGCACATGCAGATGTCCATTTCCGGCTTAACCTATGAGTAACTCGTCCTGTTCGTGGTGTAATATAGGATTTATAACCTTCTATCATCCTTTCATGATCCTAAAGATGCCATAGGGTTGAAATGTTTCACCATATTTTTAGATGTAAAATATATTTATTTTCAAGAGCTTAGGATTGATTCACATGTCATAGTTACATTTATATTTTTGTAATGTCACAATCACAGTCTTACTGCGACTCAATCATTGTATCAAATCATTTGAATTAAATCAAATACCTGTAAATTTGCTACATGTAAAGAGGTAATTCGAAATAGTTATATTTATTGAGAGCATATTCTTGATGATTTATTATTTATATCATAAAGTAAAAGTTTTTTTTTTCTTTTTCAAATGATATATTTAATGTAAGGAAATTAGTGAATCTCACTCTAATCAAATCATTAATGTTATATTGCCTAATATTGAAACAACCTGAGCTTGGTCATGGACCTTATCAAAATGCGCTGTTGAATGAATAGATCGCTGTGTTTTTACTACAGATTTACAGATTAGTGGAAAGAGGTTATTATTGGAGGCAAATGGAAACTTGATCATTACATAATAAGCATTTGATCCGGACCGGTAGTCCTCAAAGGTAAAGCAGAGACCCGTGAGCTTTTGTACGTTTAAGTGCGTAGGCCGCTTTTAACCGAGCCAGACCCACTCAAACACACTTCATTAAACAATAGTTCGAAATCCGTATTTTCCCGGGCATTTAAGTATGTCCAAATGTCTCTGAATTGATGTACTGTAGTATGTATATTCATATGATTTTGATAGTTGTTATCCGCGCGCTTTCGTGGCGAAACTTAGTGGTATTTATCATCTGATCAATAATTCATATTGCCGCATTATATCGCACAGATGAAAAACAAAAATCGGCTGGAGATGAAGAAGCAGAAAGCTTGTTGAATTGTTAAATTAGAAACAGATAGAGTAGAAGAGAGAGGGAGAGAGGATGATAATCACACAAACAGAACGGACATAGATAGAAACTCGATGGTGATGGGTGGGTACGAGGAAAAGGGGAGGAATAAACTTCTCAACTGGCAAGTCGGCCGGGATCGTCCAACTGACTTTTTAGTGATCGCTCAATCGAAGCGTGTTATCCGTTCACTATGTATCGCCTGAGCGATCAGCGCGTGCGCGCACGCGCACACACACACCGACTGTCTTGTCTGTATAAATAACGCCTGTGCATCACACTCTCCATGTCATTCATACCAAAGCGATACATCAATCTATATCTCCAATTTGAGATACGTAGCGGAGATATCTTCAGTATCTTCATCTCGACGAACGTGCAACGCAATCAGAAAATATTTCCATCGCTTATTTCTTCTCCCTTATTACCCTCCGTCCAACTGCCTGCTTCTTGGCGAGATCCCACTCGGAAGTGGTCCCTGGTACGAAATAACTCGAATCAGAATACCACCAATACTAATCTTCATCAGTTCGCTTCCCCTCCATCTAAATAATTCCTTCTCATCTCTTTGAAAGGATAAACATGACCTTAGAGATTTGGGGACATTAATACTACGCGTTAGACACCGGTCGAGCTCTTCGGAAAAGGGACAGGGCGCCGAGCTGGTATTCGTTCCAGTTGTCGAAATCGACGGATACCAAAGTGATGAAGTTCTTTGGAAATGGCCGAGGAGTTTTCCTCGTCATCAACCTGCTCTTCGTCCTCTGCTTGGTTGACCATATGGCGGAATGTAGGCCGGCGAGAAAGACCAGAGACGCGGATGAGGTAAGTCAGATATGTTGGGTAGATTTCTTGCAAAGGAATGCTACTGCAAGTAATAATATTAATTCTGTAAAGCGCTCAGAAAGTTCGTACATGTATTAAGCGCTTAATGCCATTATCAGTCATGGTTATAACAATTTTGTCATAACTTTTTCTCTTCGCCATCCTTCATCAGTACACACAAGATCATTTTGTTTGTAATTTATTATCATTTTTGGACGCTTTTTCTTTTAAGTGCCAATCGATGAATTGATCCATTCACTTGCAACAAGCTATCCATCAGATTACCAATATATGAATTATCTCCATGCACGTTACATAGATTTATTTACTGCGTCGCGCAAACTTCAAACAAGCATCTATAGTTGTTGAGAGCAACTTTTGTCTATTACACATATAAAAACTATCAATATGTTTTAAATGGTGAGTTGTATTCTAACTGTACATTCAAATTTGTCTATACCCATGATGAATTTCTTTATTCTGGAAACCAGGAGGGTGCACAGTTTGCTTGTAGGAATTTGCAGCTTTTTCGTTTTGTGATTTATGTTCGTATCGGTCAAAAGAGGAATACATCCTTCTTTTTCTGTTTCTTTACTCTCATGCAAGATGAAAGCAAAAAGACATTAAATCTCTGACTTACTATTTATATTTTTTGTAAGGTATGTAGATCAAATAACAAATGCTACGAATACGTAAATATGAAATTATATTTAAACATATAAATGTTATCGAGCTGTTTGACACTTGGAACATGAGTCTTACTTTTCACCGAAATTCATACGCAAATATTTTCTCATCACTCCATGGCCAAACTCTGCACCTTGAGTGCCAATGCTATTCTGTTTGCACAGATTCAACATCAACAGATTTCGTTATCTTCAGTACGTTTATGATGTTGTGGTATAGTGGTTCGCCTGCACTAACCTAGCAATTGTACTGTGTATATCGGGAGGAGAGACCAGAGGGTCAATGCGACCACGTTCGTTTTCCTTTCTAGTCACATGTGGTGTGCCCCATCAACAAATAAAATAAAGAAATAACAATACCAATGATAATCTTGATTATTCAACACGCATGTATCAGCAAACTGAATATGTCGCTAATGATATTAGATGTTTATAATATATGATGATATAACAACCTGATAATTACATTGATCCTATTAACATCGAAGTGTGATACCTTGTACAGTTACACAACATCAAATATGCTGTCTTTTTTTTTAATACTCCTTTCCACAAGAATTCATAAACTGCAATTTCGGTTGTTGATTACTGGTTATTCCCGATGTATAATAATGAATGCTAATGATATTCATTAGGTTTTCTAACCCAGATGGGAGATAGATTTCTATGAATACGAGAAAGACCCTACAATTATTGTTTCTTCTGAACCCAAACCAGTTTGCAGTATATTTTCACGCAGAAGACACGGGGAGAAAAAATACAGCGCGGGAAAACTAGAAAGACGCGAGATTGATGCCAGCAAACTCTGAGATTGCCATGTTTTAAAGCTGGACACCTTTATTATGGTTTCGTGTTAATGGACAAAAAAAATGAATAATTCAAATCTGCCTACCCGATTGATTAGACTATTTAAGGTTCTGCAACTGTCATGATATATTAATCAACGTAAAGGTGAATAAAAAAAAGGAACGTATACTTACAATGATAATAAAGATGCTATTTTAGGTTTTCGAGCGTTTCAAAGCTCATCTATTCGTTTACCTTAACCTTGTTTTTGTGTAAACGTTTAACACGGACATTCGTCTTGATTTTCCTGTTTAACTATATTTCAATGGTACAAGTCTGAGATTGTGGGTAACTATTCACGTTGATGTATGGTTATGACAAAATGTATTAAAAACTCGCAACGTAATATGGGTTTGATTTCCCAATCCATTTCATAATTTCATTTAGCCATTCTCTCGCATTTACAATTAACGTGACTTATGCTCTCCATGCATTTGGGTCACTCAGATAAATATCAGATCCCTAATATAGTCTAATTTGGGTATGTGAAACCTTAAAATAATAAAATGATAAAAGAATAACACCATGGATATAAAGATATATTGAAAAGCATTCTTATTCAAATCTTGGAATGCAAGGTACAATTCAGCCATAAACTTACATGATTTTAATGCATAGGCCTACTAGTAATTGAAATATATCTCCCTCCAAACCTTCAGAAATAAGCCTGAATGTTCAACATGCATGGATGCATTTTGACCAGCCCACGTTTTTCTTAGATAAATATATGCCATCTATCCAGTGGACCATTACCTATAGAGTAGTAACTGGTTTATCCTTATATAATCGTATTACGTGCATTCTTTATCGCGTTATGTGGTTCATTTATCGCATGGCTCCACAAATATAGTCGATGTTTGGGGGTGAACTCCAATACCTGAAGTGCGCTGTCGTAAGTCCATTCAAATATAAGCGAATTTCTCTATGAAGTTGGTGTATTCACACTTAGGCAGTAGGCGCCGCAGTTGATTTATACCCTAAGCGTTCGAATAGATGGAAATCCAGGGAGATAGTTTCGAGAATGAATTAATTGGTTTTATAGATGCATAGAAAGTAGATTTGTTATCTCCTAACAGATAGATTGAAAAATCAAACTCAGATTGTGTTTCATATCAAGATTACAAATAAAAACGAAATAAAAACAAAATACATCTTGTCATCCAGGAAGTGACCACTTTCACTGAAATCATTGTTATTATTTTTTCGCGAAAAAGCCTTTGGATTATAATTAAATTTTCCGAAGAAGATTTCAATGTACTTTTAAATAACGTAGATGGTTGTTGGTGGTTTGTATAGGCTTATAATGAGAATAGATGTTGTCTATTAAAGTTGCTGTGAATTATATTGACAAATGTAATAGTTCGGGTTTTTTTTATATGGGTATGCTTTCGCATTTGTCACCATTGGCTCCGAATTTCTACATCATAACACCGGCTTATCAAAATATTTGCTTTACAAAAATATAAAGCCTAAAAATCCATGTCAATTTATGAAAATAATGAACTTTTAAGTACTTTTTATTTTACGAAATGTATTTTAAACGCACACTTTGAGGCAATAATCAATTGATGATATACACAAAATGTTTTTAAATGCAATCATACTACCTTATACCTGTTGCGACTAAACGCTAAATCAACATTTGAAGCAAATCTATCAAATATGAAATGATTAAAAATGGGTAATTATTACAGGTAGCAATTTTGTAATGGCATATCATGACCTATTATGTCATATTTTCATTAATTACACTTTGGAAACAAGTTTTGAATACAGGGAACAATTGTGCACTTCTTTGTGAAAGATATTTTCACGAAAACCTGGACACGAAAGCTCCAATGTCAAAGTTAAGATCAGTGTTTGAAATAATCCAAAATGTTGTGGGACATGATATCAGTCGACGGCAATTTTGGAAAAATGTTATGGGTTTTCTAAATTGATAAAACGTGCACTGACATTTGAAATCACTTTAATTCTTCCTTTGTGTCAATGTGCATTATTGAAAAGGAAATGTTCTTCAAATTGACAAAACGAAATATATCATATAGAACTCTAGATGGAATCCGATTAAGTTGGTCTTCGACTTTCGGAGATTATTGAAAATGTATGGACACAAAATTCCTTATCTTTGAAAAAAGAACGACTTTTATGTTGCGTCTTCCTCTTTCCGCCACTCACCTCTCTCTTTCTCTGTCTCTGTCTCTCTCTCTCTCTCTCTCACACACACGCGCACACACACATACTCTCTCTTTATATCTTTCTTTTTGTAAGTCTCTCTTTAGCATCTCTATATCTCAGTCGGGAGTTTTAGTAGATCAAGTAACCGTGAGATTTCACATAGCCTAACAGCATCATTCACTTTCCCTAAACTCTTCTATATTGGGTGACTAAATGTCACACTTAAAAAGGAGAACAATGTAATCATGAAATTGCGACGGTCCTTTCCGATGGGTATCAACCTAGTCGTGTCACCATGTTGGGCACAGGAACAATGCCTACCCCTCTAGTCAAAACCTATCAATGATATCATGACAAAGTGATTGCATCTAGGAATATCCTCGAGATTCGCAGAGTGCGTTCACCCCAATCAAATGGGTCCGCGTTCCTCTCTTTCCCTTCCCAAGCCATAGGGAAGGGGTGCTTTTTTCAACCCATAAACAAAAATAACAGGTCGTGACAAAGATTATATACACAGAGTGTTGCTTTATTGCTTCGTGAAAGGTTTCTAGTGTGGGCGGTTTATAACTTTCATTAAAGCCTTGTTTGGATAGAGATGAAAATGTGCAAGCATACATGAAAATACGTAATAAGAGAGGGAAAGCTGTTATATCGGATAATCGGAGGAGATTTTATTTTAGGGAAGGGGAATATAGGGGGAAAAGGCGCAACATTTAATTACGTACACGCTTCTGTTGCCGCGACGGAATAACTTGGTTTAAGCAGAATTTGTGGTTAAGGAAATTGTAAATCAAATTCAGAGCATGAACATGATATTTCAGTCGACCTTTGGGACGATAATAATAATGTAATAACGCAGAAGCGTGGAAAAATCCCGGCTGATTTTGGTCTAAAAAGATGACAATTTATCAAATCTAACGTTAAGCATTTTTTTATAACATCATTGATTACAAATATCGTGTAACGTCATCGTTTTATGTTGAATATAATGAAATCCTGACCTTATAGTTAAGTTGCGTGGGTTTGTTTATTTAATGATAAATATTTGTGACATAAAGCCTTAGTTAAAGGCTGTGAACCACCTTAGATACACAGCAATGGATATTAAATTATGATGCAAGTTTAAGATGTGCTTGTATATGAATATTTGGTGAATACACATTCCTAAAAGGAGGCGGGGCGGCATCTTCCACGGTCCGGAGGGTTTTCCTGGCCCGATAGGCCCTCAGCAAGTTTTCCTTTTTTCCATCTCTTTTCCAACAAACATTACTGGCTCTCCTCCTTACTGGACATGGTGGATGTGTGAAATATAAAAATATGAAATTTATGCAGATGAATATAAAAGTGCTTTAAAACTGTCATAACATGGCATATACATGTAGGATCCGCTTTATCTTCGTCTAAGATATTTTTGTAGTATGAACCTTATTTTAAATGATAAACATGGTAAACGCAAGTCTTCAATTATTTTCAATGCAAGTTTATTCAAATGCAGTTGGCTTTAAACAAAATATTTCTTAAAAGTTTTCTTGACAGAAAGGATCAAATATAGCACGGGGAGAGAGATAGATTGAAACATATAGAAACAAAGAGAAAATAATAGAAAGAGAGGGGGCAGAGGAAAACAGTGAAAAAAAGAACCATTTAATGACAGAATCTAATCATGTGAAGAGTTGAAAATGAAACACTGAGAGCTAATGGAGGTATTAAAAGCTAGAAATCCACCCTTGATTACCCATCTACATATATATAGTTTTCCAGTTTAAAAAAGAAAAATCATTAATGCGTGTATTTTTACAGGCATTTCAGTCTTGACATTTTAGTGTATCGTGAATAAAGAATAGAAACCTGAGCATGGAATCATTGAATAATTTATCAAGAGAGAATAGATTATTGAACTTCTCAAGTACGCCTACTAGATACATTCATTGACAAGCAAGTGCACGAAATACTGATTCTCAAGCTAGGTGTATCGCCCTGAATTTAGCGGAAACAGCTGGATAATATATTTCTTCGTTATCAAAGATAGGGTTAGAATTAGGGTTTCAATCGGGTTTTAGTTTATGTTTAGGGTAATAGTTTGTTATAGTGTTTGGTCCAGGGATTAAGTTAGTAATTCGGTAAATTTATTAAATTGACCGCTGAGAAATTGTCACAGAAGCGTTTGTCTTATAGTCGATACTTCATATGCCTGGTCGAACTATACCCTATGTTTTTTTCTGTAAACAAAAAAAAAATCATTTTAACCCCTGTAACACATCAATGCAGTAGATTTCAAATAATGTAATCGTTTTCTTTATCAGAAAGATGAACATGACCAAATACTTCTGTCGTGGCTGTGAATCTTTTCTATCACCTTCTAAAGAATCAGTTGACTTTTAAAAACATCTTCCCAGCAAGCTGAACGTCTTTTGTTCGCTTTGTTTCATCCATGCATTAAGCTGAGCTTCTATCCACTACTTACATCTTTAAGCGGATCTAAAGTCGCTTCAGAAATGTCACCAAAATGGCGCTAAAAGTGTCTTTATCCTTCAGAATGAATACAAATAAAGTTTGAGTTGTGTCTTGATCCATCTTGAAACCATTTCCTACAGTTTAAATTGTGGTATGATAAAAGGGTATCATTGAAATAGAGAATTAGTTGTATTTCGGTGTACTTTGGTATATGCATTATTTTGAAGAAAAAGTGACGATTGAACAATCTATAATGGCGGATAAGTGCAACCCTCAAAAACAGTTATTCAGGAAAAGAATCAACTGTTATCTGGCTCTTTCTCAGTATTTACTAAAGAGGAACTTAACCTAATGGACAATAATCACATCGCATTCCTTGTGAAAAATTCGCGATATTTGTCAACAAAATTGAGTACTATTTTCTTTAAAAGGCTAAACTTTTACTTTGCCTTTTCTAAATTCGAATTATTATCAGTTATACTCGTGGGGTTTGCAGAGTGTAAACAGTTTTTATTTTTTGAAATGTAAGTTTTGGTATTACAGATTCGTCCATTAAATGTTTATCACAATTTATTAGAAAGTAATTATTGGTTCCTTTCAACACGACTTTATGAAAAGGTGTTTCCATTAGGATAGCGCTAATATAACCCTTTACCGTGTTCATGCATGTATTCATTCAGATTTATCGTCTCTTTTACCGCAAGGCCTTAGTTATAAAATATTGTATTTATAGCTGATATGAGTTATTCTGTTTAAATAGAATACAGGAGGCATATACACTTGTTGTCATGTCGGATAAACCTCTGACAAGCTGAGAAGACTCCGGGTGGTCGCCAGCAACGATCGCATAATGCCATGCGTAAAACTGAATGTATGTTTTTAAAATTCTCTCTTTGTAGTTTAAGATATATAACAAAGTTGCAAACACGGGTTCGATCGAGCGCACATATCGCACCTCCATAGAAATTAAATTCTTTGTAATAAAACGAAATGGTGTATTTTGATAGTATGGTAGGATGATACATACTGGAATTATTATTAGGTCCATCCTAATAAGAAGGACATGTTGCACAACGAAACGTACAACGTCGTCATGCAGCTACATTCCTTAACCCGGTCCATTTCTCGGCATCATTATATACCCAATTAAAGTAATTAGCGTCATTAACATCTCAATCAAGTGCATACAGTCAAACATCTTTATTTTGCCATCTACTTGTTAACGAGTGGAGATTTTTGCTGCTAGCACGATTGAGATACATTGAAACGTAACAAGGAAACTAACATAGATTTTGTACGTTGCACACGAGGCGTCGCTTCGCTAATTAACCTTATAGAGGCAATGAACTAAAATGTGCAAGTACTTCAAAATAGTATTTTTAGTGATACAAATTTTGTATTTTTTTTTGGCCTCCGAAAATTGATTTTTTTTTTTTTTTACAAAAAGGGTGTTTTTTTCTAGGGAGGGGGCCCGGCCCCCCTGGATCCGCCACTGTTATAGACACTTCGACCGACCACGTCCATTCCTGATTATAGAATGCATCTACATGTTTGAATCGAAACAATTATGATATCTTGGTTTACTTGTGAATAAGCCAGGTAACTTTTTTTTTAATATCTGTAAGATAAGAAAGAAATACAAAATATAAATCTGTCAGAAATCAACCAGAAACCCGGGTTAATAAAATCCTTCGAGAGCGCATAGAGACGTTATATCGTAATTTCATATCGGTTAACAAGAACGAAATATTACCGTTACATTCGTGGAAACGAGAAAAGTAAAATACATGGTATAAACAACGAATTTCAGTTGACAGAATCTAGAAAATTTAATCACTTTAGAAACATATCTGACATATGCTACAACATATGGGAAACTTTAAACGTGTGAGGGAATTGAATTGAATTGAAACGGCGACTTCTCTGAGAAAACGCGAAGACATTTCACACCGTCTAGCTTTTCGTGCTCTTAGTCACATAGCGATTGTCGCCATCATCTAAAACTATTTTCGGTCTGCAAAAATTTGCTCTTCTTCAACGTAATTGACACATCTTATTCGATACCGCGGTAGTGATATATACACAGTGTCACTCATTTTTGATGGAGAAAGTAACCCGACAGTTTAGGTCAATATTTCTCGCAATGTTTGAAGTCTTTCTCAAATTTGCCGAGAAATCACTCTCGGCTTCTTCGGTCTTCGTAAAGTTTCATTCTCTTCTCCGTATTTCTTCCAAGAATTCTTACAGATGACTGATCACCCCCAACAATGACGTATCGTTAGCAAGTGGTATATGAAATTTACATCGATGAGTATTGAATAAAGAATAAATTATTATATACATTTCAATCGATTTATCTTTATGATCGCTTCCCTGTAAACGAACAAGGCAAATACACCCAAATCAGTCGCATTTCGTTCTCAACGTTGTTTTTAAAATGTTTTGTATTATATAGATTGTTTTGTTAATAAAATAATATTTTGTCGGAGAAAACTTTGGTCTCTCAATTGAGTTCCCCAGGGCTTATTAAGACCGCATGTGACCATTTCAAACAAATACAATTCTGTCAGTGGCAGTTGAAATGTAGCAACGTGTTATTAATTGTTAACAAATCAAGCAAACAAAGAGACTAACAAATCGTGTTCATCAAATAAATTGATAGGTCTTAACTAAAAAAAACACAGCGTATAAGTAGGACAATGCACTGACTGTATTATGCTGAATACTTCTGATTAACAGTGAGTAAAAATAGGCCCTAGACTAAATAAATATAAATATATGCAAAGAAAGATATCGTCATGAATAAAGAATTGAGGTCAAGTTTTTGATAAAACGAATTATATGTTCAATCTATATGGTAATGATAAATCCATATCAATAAGTTTGCTATACAAAACACCAAAAGCACAACAATTATTAAAGAATGGACTCTCCTATAGCTCGGAAAAAATATGATGTGACGCAATTCGTCATGGCCATGTATTTACCAGTAGCATGTCCTGAAATTGATATACAGGGGGCGAAACGAAATGCAATGTGAGTATGCCATCGCTGTGAACATTTTGGAAGTATGTCCCCTCCTTTCTCCCCATGGTATTGCTGTTGTTTAAATAAGACCAATTGTTCCCCCATCGCTTCTAAAAATGCCATTCGAACTTTGTTTTCATTGATTTTTTTGGGGGACGCCACTGTTTAACATCCCCATAGCAGGAATGTGCTTGCTTGGTTTATAGTGGGATGGATATCAAATATTTGCTAAGAGGAACTAAGCTCAAGGGGTTCCCCGAGACCTTACACTGAAAATGGGAGGGGTACGTACTTTACTGCAAACAGGGGGCACTGCCCGGCTCCACCCTGTCCTGGATACGCCACTGTTTACTGTCCACATGACAGGACCATGCTTGCTTGCATGGTCAGCGGAATTGAAACCAAGTATTTGCTGAGAAGAGTCAAAGCTCAAGGAGTTCCCTTAGAATCACGTTTCAGGAGATTTTAGAACACACTTGATCTTGGAAACATGACCTAAGATGTCGTCAGCTTTGTGGAAGCGAGACGTAACGGAAATTTTGACGTCGACATGAAAAAAGATGCATTAGCTGTCGCTCACATATGATGCAGTTGACCGCGGGGTATGATGCGGTTTACCGCGGGATATGTGAACAAGCTTTCTATTCATACTGGAAGTAGCGGAAGAATCATAAAGATAATATATTTAAATCATGTAGCTTGAAAGATAAACTTAAGAGGGCAATCAAATGAAAATAAAATGAAGAACGCAAAGGACGTAAAAGAGAAGAGAATGGAATAAGGACAAAATACGAAGAACATCCAGCAAAACAAGAACACCATACGTGAGTTTAGAATTTTAAGGATGATGACGAAATTGATTATAAATGATATATTACTTGATTACCTTTATCATGTCGTGTCTAAGACCCTAAATATTATAAGATAAGGGTCAACTTGATTAAAGCCTACTGACGCGATTAAGGGATTAATTTAAGTTATTGCAGATATTGGAATTATTTTCCAGGATTGAATTCGCATCACATTTGTAGTAGGCATATGAGATGCAATCTTCTCTACCTCTCTTTCTTCATATCTCTTATCTTCCTCTCTCTCTCTCTCCATCTCTCTCCCTCACCCACTCTCTGTCCCTTTCTCAATCCATCTACATTTAGAAATATAATTAGAAGGAGAAAAAACAAATCATTCACACAGGCTGTGTCAGGTTTAGATTAGCTTTGCCTCAATAATTGTCCATCGTAAAATGCTTTTTCGATTAGCTAATTTTAAATTGCAACGTTCCCATGTTCGTACGGTCTCACACTGACATAACAAGTCATAAACCAACTTACTTAGCAGTTTTCGATTATGTGTCACATTTTGACTTGTGAGGATGCAGAATATTGTTGTTTTAAAACGCATGTACAGCTTCATAAAGTCCCAACAATTTTCGTCAATTTTCTTTAACGATTCTCAGAATTACTCAAAATACATTTCAATCGAAGATGCTGATTTTCGTCCTTTAATGTGAAGTATTAAGCACATGAAAGGCTAAGAAATGATTTGATTTCTCCATGGCTTATATTTACCGAAATCTTTTGTTTTCCTCTCTTTGTTACACTTATAATTTCAAGTAACAGAAAAAACGGGTTCATGATGTGGTCCTAACGCCAAAACCTTCTAAGATTTAAAGAGAAGGCCGAGTTCTGTGAAAATTGAACTCATAGTTTGTGGGTTTTTTTTTTAAATTCTTGTTATGTTCATGTGGAAGAGTATCATAAAAGAAAATGTCCCCTCAAAAGAATGTCTCTTCAAATGCCGTCATATTAGAAATAAAGGTTGTGGACCACAACTTTCATTGAAGTCCACTTTTTTCTTCTTTCTCTCGTTCCTTTCTTTCTCTCTCTCTCTCTCTCTCTCTTTAAAACAAAAATTTTATCTCTATTTTCCCTTTTCTTTCACTCCCTCTCTAATCTTCCTTTTCTCTTTCATTAAGATGAGAGGTATGCGCCCTACCCTTCCTGTAGATACGTGACTGCATTATTAAAAATGTTCGATGGATTGCATCCTTTCCCTTAATTTTCATAGCAAAATCACAACAGAAATAGGAAAGTAGTAAAATGAATGGGAGACCTGCTACCATGACGTGTGTGGTATATACAATTTTTTTTACTCAATGACCGTTGTCATAGAACGTGAATAAAATAGTATATGTTTTGTTTGGATACCCACAGAAGCGACGTAGAACCATTTTTATCAAGGGTTCATTTCCTAATATAAACCACGCATCAAAACATTAATTACTTTGTCGGTAGGAAAAAAATTGACGGACAAGATACATGTGACAGAGAGGGAGAGATGATCTAACATATTTCCTATTTCCATTTTGTTAACCGGTGATGCAATAAGGTCACAAAAATTATGATACAAACAACTTATGTGACGAAATCTTGTTAACATCGTTAAACTGATAACTGCGCCGTGTTTCCTTTGCCAAGCAATGTCTACGTTCAGCCATACCCTAACTTAAATATGTCATAAATTATTCACTTTTGCCATGTATCACAACTCGAACATTTTGATTATTCTCCCACGCCTCTTATCTTAACCTAACTATCATCAAGATGGCCCTATTTCTATGCATCTTCAGGGCGATTCGTTTGACCTTCCCATTTCGAGTTGATTTGAGATATGAACGAGTAAGCGTCATCGTATTTGAACCGTGGAAAATAGATTTGCTTTATGAATATTTCATGCCATTCGCCGCTATAATATTCCTTTTTCCACATGTTGTTCAGAACTACTCTTTGATTTACATGCTTGACGGCATGTGATGAGTAGATTCTGCCTGTCAATTTATGATTGGAAATCAAATTTAGTGCCATTCCATTCGGTGTTATATAAAGGTTTTTTTTCTCCTGTGATTTGCTAGCGATCGAGGAGTCTTACATTGTTATTTTTAACAAGGCCTGTGCTGATGTTGTTGATGATGATAATAATAATAATAATAATAATAATAATAATAATAATAATAATAATAATAATAATAATAATAATGATAACAATAATAATAATGACAATAGCTACAATAATAAGAGTAAAAATGATATTAACATTTTGATATAGGCGGTGATGATGACGATGATATTGATAATTTTGATCCAGAAAAAAAACACCATCAGGGATCATAGGGACCCCCTCCTCTATCAATCCTGGATACGCCAACAATGAACTATGTATATACATTTTCCTGCGATACCAATAATTGATTTAAAACATGGTGATAAAAATAGAGAAACATCTCTTTACTGACGTGGTTCAAAGTCTATTTAATGTACCAATATAATGGAAACCGATGCTCAAATGGTTGATTTGATAAACGAGGACAAATATAAAAGACCTTATCTCGGACAACAATAAAACTAAAAGCATTGTCCTTTAGGTCTAAAATCAGATCCATACATATACTCACGTCTGTCCTACAAACACTGGGTCTGCCTGATTGAAATCAATGGCAAGAATATTCTGCAAATCAATATCCGTTTCCATGACAACCAATGTGAAAATGAATTTACATATCCGTACACAATGACGTGTTTAGCTTTATTGTGTAATTTTCATACATAGTTTGATAATCTTCACCCCAAGCTGTTGCATTCATCATTATGCCAAATATTTTCCTTATATTTTGCATTTGTATAAGTTTTCCGGTAGTGCAGTTAATTGCCGGATATCTATTTTTAGGTGAAAGCAATTTAGATGTACATTTGAATTCATGGCATGCTTTCAAGCTCAGTATTCTACATGTTGTATAAGAATAACATGTAATATATGAATTGTCATAATTGTGATTATTGCCGAAGTAACTCAACTGTAAATGGTCTTATTTCTGTTTGTTTTTAACGAACAGCGAACATGATGAACATATTAATGAACAGTCGATAATAATAATGTATAGTTATCATAAGTAACTGACATGAATGATAATGACAGGAGTGACAGGAATTGTTTTTCTTTTCTTTCTTCTTTTATGAAAACCTGCATTCATATGAAATAAGTGGACTTGTTTAAGGTTAATTAGGCGGATAGCTAAAAACGATAGTTTTTTTCTATCCATTTGTCATGTAGGTCATGGGTCACTCTGTCTTTATCACGTAATACCTGCAAAAGGAAAGACAAAGGATTAGATTTTAAAAAAATATGTTTTCTTCCTTTTAAATTTCGAATACCTACTCACATTATAAGTCAATAAATTGTACATATTTTTATTATCGGTAGCCGAAGTCAATAAAACAAATATTTAAATGCCGCTACATTGATACATTCCATATAAACTGCACATCGAATATACCTATAAAAGGCAATGGCAATGAGTGGCTCCAAATGCAAATGAAGATTTCTTCTCTACATAATAATATCTTAATCATATTCATATCAATTTTCAATCTCCTTTTGATTGGTAATAATACAGATGACCTTTCGAATGCTTCTTTCATCAGTTTTCGCTATTTCTTCTCAATTGAGGGACGTAGGTCATGAAATAGGACGAATAGGAATTTAAGGAAAAACACACTGTATATTTTATAGTAAAAATGGTTATGTTCCAATTTGTAAAAAAGTTAATTTGATGTATTTTCATGTTTCAACGTAATACGTTATGTAATATCTCGTTGATATATGTCTATAGGATAGATTTTTTAGTCCTGTACATTGTCCTTTACATCAAGTAACCCGGATTTATATTGCATTACCCTTTGTTTTCGCACAATAAAGGGTGATATATAAAATAATTGTGATATTACTGATGCTATATACCGTCAAGTAGATCTGCAAATAGTTTAAAAGCCTATAGAGAAGGCAACACACCTAAGAATGCACAGGGGCGGACCCGGCGAATCCAGAATTATCTGAAAAAAAGGGGGGGGGGTTCTATCTATATATCCTGGTATGAGTCGTATCTTCTCCCAGTTTAGAGTTTGATTGCAACATTTTTCCACAGTTTGTTTTCTCGTTAATCTCTTTTCAGCAGGATTCCCGCTGGTTTTTATCATGGCTGCGAAAGGGAGGCCGCATGGGGTCTTTACACTTTAATAGAGAGCTCATTTTTCATTATATCATTTTCATATCGGCGGCCGCCGCCCCCTCTATGAATAAAGAGCATATCAAAATCAAGATATTGCTATCATGAAAATGCCATGACCTTCATTTACACTTAAAAATAACAAAATTGGATTTGCATCTCATATTTAAGGAAATCAACCTGGAAAAAAAATCAAATATATTTGAACAAGCAGCGCTCTGATACTGTTAAGTATTAATATTCCTGCTATTGTTGATGGGTATGCTTTTTGGTATGTGTACGTGCGTGCCAGCGCATCGTGCGTGTGTGTGTGTGCGCTTGTGTGCGTGTGTGTTTATTGTGAGTGATTTGTCTGTTTGAACCAAGTTGATATCTAAATTCTGAAGGGGAAAAGCTTATAATCCACATAATCAGTATTATTAAGAAATAAATTGCCTTTTCTTTGAACTTTTGGTACTATGCATACAAAAGAAAGCAAGTGACACCTGTAATCATGGTAGTCTTAACATTTTTTTCCTTGATCAGATAGTTGGGTTTATTTTTCCTCTCTGTGGAACCCATCTCGTTTCTTGTTTTCACTACTTAGCCATGATTTTCACTACTTAGCCATGATTTTCACTACTGAATAAATAGTGACACGTAAAATCGAAACACATTGACAAAAGTTGAAAGGATTGAGTGAGTGAGTGAGTGCGTGAGTGGGAGAGACATAGAGACATTTTTTCCATCTCTACCACGCTAACCTCTTTAGTGTATATCTCATCTCTTCCTCACCCCACCCCCTCTCTCTCTCTCTGTACATTATTTTCTTTGTTTTGATAATTTCTACCTCCATCATGAATTCTCCCTCTCTCTCAACTCCCTCCTCCCTCCCATAATTATACACTGTTGGTCATAGAGGTGGAATAATTTTTTTAACCCAATTTATGGAATTATTTTGACAATGATTTATTCCTAATAGATCTAGATAATAGGATGCATTCTAAGATTGTATTGAATAATAATTTGCGAGTTTCTGTTTTGTATGGCTGATAAAGCATGTGTGTACTATTATGCTTATCAACTAGGGGACCTACGTCCTTAAGTCATATAACTGACAGTAATGAGGATTAATGCCTCACAAAAGGGCACTAATATAGCACATCGACACGGTTTTGATCCTGGAGCCTCACAGTTGCGAGGCCATTGCTTTGCCACTGAATTATGAATGTACGCAGTGGGGGCTAGGGTAGGGGGCAGCCCCCACAAATAAATAACAAACAAAGAAAATGCAATAAATTATCAATAATTCACTGCATTTTCCCCCGATCCCCAACAGGAAAGATTCCTCTGTACGGCCATGCATTATGGTTCAAGGCATGGCCACACAGAGTATCATTTTGAAAAGTTTCGACATACTGACCACTTAATATTCTAAAGTTTAAGCTCCAATACCTTGTTCATTCTACATAATAAGTTTGCTTTTCTTTCTCAACTTTCTAACTGCGTGGGTCAGACGAGCTACGGTTTATTCACATCATCTGATCATGGAATATAAAGCCAACAAAAGTAGCTAATAGAGGCTCAAGTTTCCTTCATTCCATTGTAAACCGATCTTTAGAAATGTTTGCAGGGAAAAGGAAGCTGCCAGATTTCTGAAATATCATATATCGTCTCATGCAGTCTCATGTCATTCTTGCAAACATTTTTTGACGTTATCATATCTTCTTTTGACAAAGTCGCTGAAAAATTAGTTTGCGATTCTTGCTGGCGCTTCAGATTTTCCTTTTCGTCAAAGTAATCTTTCAAATGATTTCTTTGACAGTTATTGGAGAGATACGATTTTTGAAAAGATATCTTGCACTTTAATCATTCTAGGGTTGCTCTTGTAGCTTGCATCCTTACATGAGGAGGGGGAGCCAGTTCGATTTTGCTATTTAGAAGTCAGTGATCAGGAAAGTCGCCACCTCGGTGCCAACATACTTTTTCATCCACCGACTAAGATAGTCTCGCACTTTTTTCTTTTTCAAAAAAAAAATCTGGAACATGACTTGTATTTGTCGTCATTTCGTCTCGTCGCAATTAGTGCGATTAACGATTTATCGAAATTGGACACGGATTTAATCCCCGGTTTCCTTCCAAACATGATTCCACCAAGAAAGTACGTCCTCACTGGCGCTGCATGTATAATTATTCTTACGTAGCAAGACATGCGGAGGTACAACTGAGATTTTGTCAGGCCAATATTGCAGGGGAATATTGCATACATATCTCAAGCATTGGATGCTGATCTGCACAGCATTGGTAGCAGATAACCGTCCATATAGGTATGATAAGAGTTCAATTAATTCTATTGTTTGTTTAGAGCCATAAAGGCATTAACTCAGCGTAAGACAATTTTAAGTTAACGCCCTTTTGGTTATCAGCAGACGCGTCCAGTCAATTATCAACATTTGATGTTTTTTGTTGTTGTTTAAAGAGTGGAGTCACTTGTCTTACAATATTCAATTACTAGAGTGCTTGTGCGTGGACCTGTTAAATGGGTCAGTTCAAACTACTTTTCATATCGTCTGTTTAGAACCAAAAGGGCATTAACTCTGCGATCAATTATGTGAGATAATGCCCTTCTGACGTTCAACAGAGTTGATAGAATGGATGTACTCAAAACAATGTCATCTCTTTCGCGCAAGCTCAAGGCACTATTTGAAGAGAATGCCGTTTTACCCTCGGGGGGGGGGGGTAGGCAATGAAGGGGCTACGATTATGAAGACCTGTATGAACTTGTTGAACTCTTATCGTAAGAACATCGCTAATCTATCTGTTATTAGAAATTGTCAAACCAAGAGATTTACAGTATTTGAGTCAGAGGAATACGGGCGAAAAAATATAGCAAAAGCTAAGATTGACACATGTTTTGTGAAGCTTGTGTATAAGCTTTGTATCTCATCTTACTCTCTGGGAGAAATCGGCCACAGGACATTCGGGAAGCTCCTACCTTGCAAATCGTCAAGAGTCTCTTGAAAACACTCCGCTTTCATCCAGTCATCTTAATTCAATTTTACATGTTTGTAATAGTGTAGAATATCCAATAATAATGTCTTGCTTTGTTTTGTTATGTTTTGCTCTGTTCTGTAGCCTATTACTTCGTTTTTGTCATATATTTCTCTATAATTATTGATTTTGTTATTTTCATGGACCTATAATTAAATTAATTTGATAATTTGTTAATTATTTGGTTATTCAATTGTATATTGTGCCTTTTCCCACTTATTTAGAGTATTCTATATCACAGTAAACATCTCCATATTTGACATTTTGATTATCTCTTAAAGTTCTACCCTACTACGTGAAGAGACCTCTTGAGTATAATGCGCTAGATAAGAACCTCTTTATTATTAATCAATTCACTTCAATGAAATGTAGGTCAGTTCTATAATTCCAATTAAATTCCTTTTTTTCTTCAAAAGCGTGCTTCAAAGATAAAATTCATCTACATGTCCATGTCTATGACCATAGTTAATTCAAACCCGACTACCAAAAATTTGGTTTTTTAATCCTGAGGATATAACACTTGTATAGGGATGCTAAACCGAGCGGACAGTGTTACAGGTAGGGATGTATTTTTCAGACAGTGTGGACAGTCTTTAGAATATATCTTTTCTACCTTCTCTACCGGAGAGTAATTCTATTGTGTTGAACCCATCTCCCAAATCAAGAACGTGTTTTGCCCAAGACGGCATTGTCAAGATCATTCCCGTAATCTACTACCGGCAGAAAAAAACCGGAGAAAAGTATGCGATACAGGACAGTTTTTAATTTCACCAACGGAAAAAGAAGACAGAGGGATAGAGAAAAATAGAGAAAGATAAGAAAGAGAGAGAGAGAGAGAGAGAGAGAGAGAGAGAGAGAGAGAGAGAGAGAGAGAGAGAGAGAGAGAGAGAGAGAGAGAGAGAGAGAGAGGGAGGGCGGGAGAAAGGACGAGAAAAAACCAACTAAGAAGGCAGATGGGATATAAGGTTTTACGCTTGAAAGGAAAGTGTCACTTTATATGCAGTGCGAGCACGATATGAAACAGAGACAGAAAGGAGGCAAGATAGAGACTAGTTTGGCAGAAATTAGGTTTCGTTTGCGAGAATGGAGTAACGGATTCGAGCGAAACGAACCCGGAAAAATAACACTCACCAAAAGTACGAGGTGCACAGGAGCTGCTGAGAGGCGGTAGGAGTTAGGAGAAGAAGAAATTGAGAGTGGTCGGGCAAAAGTGCTCCTTACGGTTTAACTTGAGGAGTTTGTGGAAGCATTATGACGAGTTTAAGAAACAGAATAGGGGGACTTTCGTTCTAAGACGATGACTCTTCAAGAAAGGTCACTTTTTAAGGACTTCGATTTTATACACAAGGGTTGAGTTGTATCAGAGTCATGTAGGTATGGTTGTCTTATTAAATTCATTGGTTATGGAAAAATACAGACCTTTTACAGTGGCGTAATAGGTTTTTTTTTAGGGGAGGGGCGGAATACTATTGACCATAATGTACGTGATGTAAGGGTTAATGACTTTTGTTGATGTGGTGTTGTTGTTGTCTTGGTTTTTCAAGGGGATGGAAAGGTACCTTGTAAGTTGGATACTTGTCAATCAACTTCGTCTCTCTCTCTCTCTCTCTCTCTCTCACCCTCTCTCTTTCTCTCTCTCTCTCTCTCTCTATCTTTCTCTCTCTCTCTCTTTCTTTCTCTGCTCTTTTCCCTTTTGCACCCAGTCTTTATGTATGTCTGTCTGTCTCTGTCCGTCTCTCTTTTTCTCCTTATTTCGTAATTATTTATTGATCTCGCCTCTCTCTTTACAATTTTTTCCCTACCAATCTCATTCATAGATCAGGATAGGCCTACACTGAACGTCAATGGCACAAATAATTCATAAAACCAACTCACGTTTTCCTCTATGCCTCCATATTTGTCTATGACGACGGATCAACGAGAGTACCACGTGACCCCAAAGCCTTCCCATGATGCAATGTAAGATTAATGACTCGGGGAGCGCTCGCGTTTTGTCAAAGATTGATGAGTGCGTGAAAGCACATGGACATGTTAGATAGTGATCAGTCCTAGGTAATCCAGCTTCAATTATAAATTGCTTTCACTGAAAATCAAAGCAACCAATTCACCGTTTTTCGTCGTGCCTTAAAAACAAAACAAAAACGAGAACAACAAAACAAGAAAAGAACAAATACGTCTGGGGTTCCATTTGAAGCCCGACAAATTTATATGTCACTGCTTCTCACAATACAAAATATAACGTGTAAATAATTCATTAGTAGCGCTACAAAATGATGATCACCCCTTCCGTTGTCGTATTGTCTTGGTCCAGTAATGTTTTGTTTAATGTTTTTTACGGGTCTCTAACATCTAATGAAGATCTTATGTAGTGTCCTGAGCTAGTATAATTTTCAAATGAGAAACATTCGTGTCTTTCTGGTAACTATTTCTCTTCATATTGATTACTGATCTAACTTGTTTAGTTTACTTTCGTGTTTCAATACATTAGTGTTATTTGACAGCATCTGAGCAGCAGGGTCCAATTTGATTGGCCTATTTGGGCCGCATTATTCAGGGACTGCTAGTATGACCAGTTTTCATACTACTCGCTTTTGTTCGTAATTGCACAGTATATTCTTAAATCAAAATTTGGAAACCTTAAACAAAAATAGTGTTCTTGCTTTTCAAAGATTTTCCAGGATTGTACCGACCCACCCCCGCTTGCGGAAGAATCTTAGATCCGCCCCTGAGTATTCAACAAGTATTAGGAAGGTTGGAAGGTTGGAAGGGCTTTTAAAGTATTGATAGATGAATCAATTTACTGTTACAAAATAAATTGTTGATATTAATCACATCTATGTGCTAAAGAGATAAGAGTTTGTAAGTTTGCGATTGATTTGAGGACTTGCGAATTATCCAGATCAATCGTAAATCCTGATTAAATGGGGCCTAGATGCTATAATACTTTTATATGAGAAGAGCTGTTAACTGGAAATGTTCATGTACCAATTTAAATTGACGAAATTTAACCTGGACGCACGCACAATACTTGTCAAATAAGGCATTTTTTGTGATATTGGAAAGATATCGAACAGTGACACCAAATTATCGTTCGACCGAGGGCAAGTTAGAGAAAAGGTCAATAAAAACCCCTCGAAATCAGACTAGGCAATTCAGACTATGGAATTCTCTGCATTCTCGCCATATTCTCTTTTAATTAACCTCTGTCTTCGGTGAGTAGTATTATATCGGTATGTGAGGTCCACGCGCTAATACAGACGACATAATTGGTATCGTTCGAATCGGTAGAAACCATGGAGACGTGTAATCGTATCTTAAAGAAGTGACAATAAACGATCAAGCTTGCAGACTGTCTTCTGTTTTGTTGGACTTGAAATAAACCTCGGGATCTCTTTTGCGTCAGTCAAAAGAAAGAATTAGTGTTTTAATAATGTTTGAGGGGGATTCTCCCTAAGTCCCTGGGAATGTTTTATAAAGTGATTGCATTACACGATACATTTTATCCTAATTGAAAAATGGCATGAGGACTTTTAAGGGATGTCAAAGCAAATCATGCCCGCACCATGGATCTCGTTCATCGTTAAGCAGTGACCTTTGGTCGTGCATTAAGGCAGGATTTCATCGAATCAAAATGTAATCTAATTCATCAGATGCACTCACTTTTGCACTTTCATGTTTCCGCTTGTCAATGAGCGCTCTCAATATGAAAATGGAATCATTCTCATCTTACATATTACGCCGTAATAGTAGTAGTAGTAGTAGTAGTAGTAGTAGTAGTAGTAGTAGTGGTAGTAGTGGTAGTAGTGGTAGTAGTAGTAGTAGTAGTAGTAGTACTACTACTAGTAGTAGTAGTAGTAGTAGTAGTAGTAGTAGTAGTAGTAGTAGTAGTAGTAGTAGTAGTAGTAGTAGTAGTAGTAGTAGTAGTAGTAGTAGTAGTAGTGGTAGTAGTAGTAGTAATGGTAGTAGTAGTAGTAGTAGTAGTAGTAGTAGTAGTAGTAGTAGTAGTAGTAGTAGTAGTAGTAGTAGTAGTAGTGGTAATAGTTGTAGTAAAACTAAAGAGAGTCCTGAGTCGACGATTGATGAACAATGCATTAAGCCCCTGTCAAGTAATGGCAAATGTTATAGAAATTATTGTAATGGTTGTTGGTATTAGCAGTACGCTGACCTACTAACATCGGTATGTACCAGTCACATGAAATGCATCGTATAAGTAATAATGTAGTATGTTAATATTAAGAAACGTGTGGTAGCTGATCTCGTTGCTTTCATGAAAACTCGTGGTCATACAAGCCATCAATCTAGACTAAATTGCAGAACATTGCTTTGGATTACAGAACAGTTCGAGCTATATGACTCGACCAATGTAACTCTATCAAAGAGATTTATCTGTCTGTCTGATAAATTCGCTGGCGTACCAGATCGGAATTCGCGTTCGGGTACACCATCCGAACGTTGGAAACTTGATGCAATATACCCGAACATTCGCAGAGGTTTTTTTTTTTTGGGGGACATGAGTGATGAGGAGGAAAATAGTCATTAGCTTCAAAACCTTGGACATAAATTTGGGTGACGTGAAGCCTAACTAATTTCATATTCCTTGGATAATTTCAAATCATGCTTATGAGAGTCATACAAATAGTTTACTTTCTTTTCATGTACAACTGCCCTACCGGCAAAGAAATGTACTTTAGGGAAAACTTTAGCATCCTTTGGGAAATTAAATGAATAGCGTTTATCTGATTTATGTATGTGTTTCTACAAAGGGCTGTAGAAAAATGGCACATAAAAGATAATTCTAAGTTCTAAAATCTGGACATACCTTATCCCCCAACATTTTTAATATGTTATTTACAGTGATTTCCAACTTCACATGAGAGTCGCTGGCGGTATTAGCTGTTATCTCTTAATTGAATTCGCAAACGCATCTACAGCATGTTGCGCGAATGTATTACCCACATGGTTACAGCAGAGGTTCATCTTCTGTTACATTTCGGATTTCTGCCATGTTCAGTGATAGGAAGTTTTGGCGGTATACCAATCTGCGATCAATGAATCGATTCTGGCTAAGTGGTTGATATCGAACGCCTGCCGACTGAAAGTATTTTTTATACCGACCAGATACTGCAGAGACTCAGATATTAGACGTTTTCATGTAGAGAAAAGTTACAAGCAATGTCTGCTTTGTTTCAATGATTGATTTTATGCGTAATTCATCATCTGTCCATTGAAATTGGCAGAGAAAAATAAGACTAGACAATGATTTTCTTTCCGCCATACGGATCTTATTAATAATGTCTATACTTCGACGGAAGAAGTCAATTCACCAAATAATGAATACGTACACCTGTCAAATTGAACAGTATGAACGTCATTCACAGTCTCCCAGTAGATAGAGTAGATACCTTTTACGTTGCTTTAAGCCAATTTGCAAAATATCGGGTTTCAATATCTATAACGAACGCTTTCAATATGCGCCCCGAGTCGGACTAAATTTTAGAGTAATCCCGTTGCACCGGCCTTGAAGGAATAAATTAATTAACTTACGTGTGATAATCTCACTAAAATAAAATTGATACTTACTAATACCCTGTATTCCATTTCACTTTGATACTTGTTCATTCATTAAATGGTTTCTATTTCGAGGCATTGTACGAAAAAAAGTTCACTATATTTATGGCCCAGCTGGAGGCCGCCAAAGTATGATTAAATTTGTTGGCACAATATAGGATAATGCAAAACAATAGCGTTATACATTAAAAGGGGGGTTTTGTTCTTAATGAATGTTTGCGTAATTGTTTTTTTTAAAGATGTGTGTCAGTCACAGATATTATAATTATTTAAGTCTGGGGACCGACCTTTAACGTCACCAGATTCAGCTTCGAACCGGTGTCGGAGTCAGATTTTAAAAATAGTTTTTTGGGCTGGGAATGGGGCGGGAATGTTCGCTGGTAACGCCCTTTGCTGGATACACCACTGAGTTTAGTTGACCTCATTGACGTCATCCAAGCGGAAATGACCGAATATGTGTCTCTCAAGATGACGCTACTGATGAGTTGCCATGGTTACGGGTAGGTCAAAATAAAAAGAAGATGGCAAAAGTTGTGCAATTTTGGCAACAACATGAAAGGCATGGCTCATTAGAAATTTTAAAGTGTTGTCATTAGCCCATCATTCCAGTAATCGTTATTGGTTGTTATCATTCCCGGGAGGACAAAATAGCTTACCCACGCCTGTCTCACCCCATCTTTTTTCAACTTTCAACAGTCAACTTTTAACCTTTTTGACTGCTCACATAGAGCACAAAATCAATAGAGACTTTTTTCATTTTCCCTCGTATGTTCTCTACTTATAATTTCGTCCACCTGTGGGAAGGGGAAGAATATTCCTGTTTTTATCAAATGTAGTATGAATTATTGATATCAAAATGAATTATCGAGATCAATATTCCCGTAGTCAGATGCGATGTGAATCAAGTTACACAAATATTTTCGAGATTTGATCTTTGGAAAATTATGATGATTTTGTTTTGCATCTACATTAACATATGAAAGAGATTATGAAAATGCTCTTAAGGTACTCTGTCCCATTTGCAGGCCCAACAAATGAAAAGGTTAAATTCTAACGGCATTTGAAATATAATACTAATTTAGAACTTCCTTCAAAACAAAAGGCTCGAAAATAACGACCGTTAGTTGTCGAATCGAATTTAGCGATCGCGATCGTTTAATTAAATAGTCTGATTTTCAGACCCTTGTACCGAATGGTCGTACGTTTTGAGCTGCGCAAAGATTCAATCAGTTTGATTTTGGCCATTACAAGTAGTGGGTTATTGATGTAGACAAATGCTCATGTAACCTTTACAGCTCATTTTATGTATGTTATTACCAAAGAAGTCAGTCACTCACTCACTCAATAGTGTCTGGCAGTGAAGTCTAGAAAGTAAACGGGTTTCCTTGCATAATTTGAATACTAGGACACTGCTAACGTTTAAATTTCAGAGACAGGAGATACGTGACATATTCATAATTCCTGCAAAGTTCTACAGAATTTGACGTTGGCTGCAAAAGGAATACACTATACTTAAGTGACCGAAATTCCTTGATAATATTTAGAGTGCAACGAAAAAATATCTCTTTCATTTGTTATTGAGACTGAATAAAAGAGACTGATTTCATTGAACGGATATGATAATTGTTCCTGATTTCACATCCAGAGCTCACGTATGGACAGATAGAACAACCTTCAAGTAGATCCAGCCTGCTCACTCTCCCTTGAGGCATTCAAGTCCTCAATGAGGAAGATGCACCCCTAGCTGCCCTCACAGGATTAAAAGTTTTTACTTGCACCCTGTATATATATGCACTAGGATCCTGTCCAGCAGGCTCATACAGGCTCCTCACAAGCACACACAGTGCGAAATCTTCAAGTCCTTGAAGCAGTACTTTCCTTGGAAGAAATAGAAGATATTCTGATAATCCTTCAGATTCTTGGCGGCCTATTTTCATTTCATTTTGTCGTTATTTGATATGAATTACAATGCCTTTCATAAGACAAAAAGACGGGAATATAATTGTCATCATGTGGTCCGTTTTTTTGGAAAAAATCTAGTTGAGCGTGAAATGCGATTCCACTTCAATTTGAAAGGAATCCGCCTGTTTTCCTTAATGATTATATAGGCTAAATATGTAAGATAATATGGATCAAGTATACCGCTGATGTTATCATCCCATCTGCATCTTATAGATTGATATATAAATTTAAGATAGGGGATTTAGAATACGAATTATTATGCATCTCAAAGTTTCGGATAGACGCTTGTTTTCTGGAGGTTTCGATGAATAACTACTTATGCCAAATAACAAGATATACAGGGCGAAAGATTATTGGTAACCTTTCAAATGTATCTTTTGAAAAAGCTCTTTCGATGCAAACAATAGTTTTTGGTGGAGTGCGTTCTGATTGTATACGGTTCATTTCTCATGTTTAACGTTTCATGTGATACATTTCACCAATCATTTTAGTCATTTCTCCAATTGAAAAAAAAGAGAATTAGGACTATCATTTATATTTCGAAATTTACTTCAATCGTTTGGCAGAACTTACAAAAAGTATTGCTTACAAGAATACAACTACCAGAATACATCATACAAGACTCTCTTGCAAAGCAATTCCTAATTACTGGAGATACTACCCTGTATTAAGAACACAGAATTGACAAAAATAATAATAATTTCATTTTATTGAAAAACAACGAAACGCTACAATTGTCACATTGTGATGCCGATTACAGCGAAAAGAATAGTATCAACTGAATACTTGATATATTTACAGATTCCCACCAGAATATTACCGCTTTCCCTGGTGTTCAAAACTTACCCCGGGCTGTATTTTTCGCGCACATATACTCTCCATGAGATGTCGAAAATGTTGAGCCTCGTCCGTGTATCATGTGTATGAAGAAGTCGTATGCTTTCGTATGCAAACTAGAGGCTTTTGGTATATGTCTTGGGGTGCCACTCTTTGGTAGGTGCGTGTGAGTTCATATTATGACAATTGATCGTGCTGCGAGTGCGGTAATCCGTGGAATATCAATGCTGTGGGTTATTTATGTATGTGCCCCTGCTCAGGGAACGTGGGCTTGAAATATTACTCGGATAAAGGAAGGAGGGAATCAAAATGATGATCACACAGACAATATGATAACAAAGTAATGAAGAATTGAACGACTGAATGAAAAAAGGCTAAAGAGAAGTAATGAAGATACCGTGAAGGAATAATGATTACAAAGACAATGTAAAGAAAAAGCACGGTACAACATAGTTTCACCGTGATATAGAGACATTAGTCCTTGCCCACTTTCAGTAAGGGCAGTTTTGTGTTGTGTCTTGGGGTACTTATCGAATCAAGGATCCTTTCCAAGGAATGTTAAGTATATGAACATTTGCATTCACTCGAGATAAATTTGGCACATTCATCTTGTCATATCTTCTTTGCAATTGAATGTTGTACCTAATCAAATTCCTCTTTATGACCATCAATGTGATTTCAAAAAGAAAAGAAGGAAGTAATCGTACACCGTCGCTTATCGGTAAATTATTTTGTCTTAAGATATCAATTTGATATAATGAAATTCCACTTTCTTTGTCCCGTTAACTGTACAATGCGCACTTTATACTAAATGTTTTCCCCAGTTAGTGGCAGGAAATAATAAAGTGTTTGTTAAGGAGGAAAATACATTAGTTCGTGAGTCCACCTTCCCTGTAAAAATTACGCTTAAAGTGTTTTGTGGAAACAAATCATACTTCATCCATGCTCATGAAAATATGAAATATGACTAACATGTACATGTACATTCTTTTGATTCGTGGAATTATTGCTAAATCGCTTTTTTATGGCATCCTCTTTAATCCAAACAAAGTGCTTTTACATGGGCTTCCTGTATTAAAGAAAATACTTTAATTTGGAAGAAAGGGATTCTTTTTCCCAAAGTTCGTCTTAGATACAGGGAATCTTGATGTCACAGAAGTTGGAAGACAGCTCCTAAAACATCATTAATGGAGCATAAAACGATAAATAACAACCGAAAAGAATATTATGGTTTAAGCTTTTACCAACCTTAAAATTTCTAAGTGTAGATAGGCTTTCGTCTATACCATTCGTAAAATATATAGGCGTGAACAAAAGCTTGCATACCTAAACGTTAAAGTCGGTAGGAGCTTAAATCTATGATGAAGATGGTCCCCAAAAAGCTGGAAAGAGCGAAAAGAGCACTAGTTTAGTCTTACCTTGAGTAACTTTTAAGTAGATGTTCTGGACCATTTATAGCAATAACGTTATGGTAATAAGGAAATCATAATTTACTACACAAGATCTTGACCAAATCATAATTTAACTTCAGATTAAACCTCGATGGTAATCAGTTCCTTATGGTACCACGTATAGATTTTCCGTCATTTGACATTCATGAGGACAAGAGGGTTAAAAACCGACTCGGGTAGGTTGGCTTTACACGTAATTGAAATATGAGACAAAAGGCGCCATAATATTGATAAACTCTAATCAGTTTCCAGATATTGGGAAAAGTGCATGACGGGGAAGAAAAACACATTCTTTTACTTTCATTCACATAAGGTTTTTTTTTATAACGCAAATGGTGATAATCCCGAATGAAGTTGCACGAGTCACTCAATTTGTTAAGCAGTAGACATCAAAGATTACCGACAAGCATTACATTTTCTAAATCTGTTTCCATCTGTTTTAATTAGTCCTTTTCCTCAAATCATATCCGAATTTCCCATGCAGGAATTTATAACCTTTAGAGTTGTTCACTTATCGGATAAAAAGGATGAAATGTAAAAATGAAAAGGATGATTGTCATTTCGGTTTCTTTTGGTGATATCAAATCGAATTTCCTCTGGTTTCATTTCATAATATCGGGCGGTCTAATTTCGGAGACATGAAAGGATAACCCATTCTAGAATAAATGCAAAATGAGGAAGAAACAGAAAAACATAACAAAATTCTTTTAACATGAATCCGATTTAAGGAATGGCTGATATATATCACGTGACATGTGATTCATTACCATGGTAATATGCAATCGTAAATGTCGTTGATTTCTCTTTCTCCGTTCATTTATTTTCTAGTTCTAGTTCTTTTGCGCGTGCGTGTTTTCAATGATGGGGATATTGCTTTTTTTCTCAAGTAGTCTATTTTGATCATATATTTTCAAGAAGAATATTACAAAACAACGAAGATTCAATCAATATGACATTTAACTTTTCATACACATGTTCATGTTTATATTTATATTTTCTTCTTTTTTTCTTTTGAAAAGCTGAATTATTTCTATTTCGGTATCGGTGTAGATCAAAGGCGTTTATTCACGGGAAAAATGGACTTAAACTGATAAATGGAAAGTTTGGAAGCGGGTTTGATATTACTATGTAACACAGGGACGAATCTAAGAGACAAATTACAAAAATACCGTTCTGACTAAAATCTTCTCTAGTATCAATGAAAAAGTTTTCTAAGGAAGAAAGTGATAAGGATCCAACATTTTTTCAGCAAGGTATGAATCCTCGAAAAGGGGTAAAGTTACTTTACTCTGATTATTTCTAGGGCAAAGTTTCAACCTCTTTTTTTTCTCTAAAAATTACTAGAAATCGGCTGTCAAAGAAAAGTCTTATTTCCGTGAAATCATTTAGTCGTTTTTAAAAATAATGTCATGCCTTGTTTCATTTCGTTAGTCACTTCGCTACAGAATAACAGCATTGTTGTGTAGATTAGATTGGGCGAAACCTACGATTCTTAGACCAGGTTTAAATCGTAGATCGCATTTATGAATACTGGTGACTTGGATTTTAATGAAACGATGTCTACATTGTTACACAGTTTGTTCTAGAATCCCACAGCGGAAAAACAATTACTGCATTAAAAGGAATTTGTTCTCTTCTCCCCTATATAACTCATAAAGATAACCCGAAAGGCAAGTATAAATTGGCTGTAGTAGTAATGAAATGAAAATAGCGCCACTAATTCAAAAAATTTCCATCTTAAAGATAAATTTAAATCGATTATTCACAAAAAGAAGTACTATTTTCTTAATCTGATTGACCGTAGCCGCTATTTTGCTTCGTTTATTCAAGACTTGATTATTTCCGTGGCAATAGGAAGCACTAAACCCAAATAATCATCAATATAATCATAACTCCCAGCGCCATGGGCGCCAACGATGGTAATTTGGCCACAATTTCCTTTCCATTCAGAATTTAACATCTGTCTTCTTTGTCTCGATTTCTTGAATTCCGAACAAAATTGTGTTCTTGGGATCCAAAATGACCAAACGCTGCGATGTGATTGATTTCATTTCAAGTTGTTCTTGACCATGGCGACGAGTTTTACGAACAGTATATTAGTTATTGGAATTTCAATTCCTTATATATCTATCTAACTCTTCCGTCTCGATATTTCATATGGAAAGTTCTCTTTGACCTTTAGAGACCAATGACAAAGATGGACTTTTCAATACCTCAACCTATATAATCCTGTTTTTGGTACTCGGAAGTAACAAGTATTTCTTACCCTATTTATCACGCCCGAATCATTTGCGTGAAATACAATTGGCGTTAATAAGGAGGACCATCACATCGAGAAAAGGAAAAGGGACAAAAGGACAAAAAGGAGAGAAATAAAGGTATAATAACATAACGTGAACATAAGATGATACGCCCCCCCCCCCTCACACACACACTAAATGCCCTCGCTCGATGGCTTTATTCTCTTGCATTTTATCCATCATGTGAACTGACCTTAACACACATACTCATACACACGCGCGCGCACACACACCCACATACACACACCCACATAACCAAACACACGCACACACACACACACATAACAGTACACCAATGGCCCCCTCAGTCGATGGACCCAACCTGACTCGGAAGATATGAATGTAAAATAAAAATAGAAATTTGGTATAGCTCCTTTTATCAAAACTAATTTGGAAAAATATCTTCCTAATAGAGATCTATCTCTTCGCTTTCTTACGTCATTTCTTTCTCCAACCTTACGAACCCTTCCCATTTGAATGCGTTCCACCTCTAAGCATCTCTCCCACGTGCAGAATAAGTTATGTCCTCTTAAAGTAGTCCAAAGCAAAAAAGCCACCATAGGCCATTATTACTCCATTTATAGAAGTAGTGGAACAAAGAAACGTTACCTTTCAGCAAGGCTTTAAAAAAAAGAAGTAATTATTATTCCACTGAATAATTTACAAGAAAGCCTGGGATTTCCTAAAAGGTAAGGAAAGCTATACATATCTCGATTCCTTTGTTCCCTGTTTCATAAATTTCTATTTCCTTGTCTTCTATAGCTAAATATTACTTTAAAGATACTATGTCCCTTTTGCAGCCAACATCAAATTCTGTAGAACTTTGCGGGAATTATGAATTTGCCATGTATGTCCTATCTGTGAAATTTAAACGTTAGCAGTGTCCTAATATTCAAATTATGCAAGGAAACCCGTTTACTTGCTAGACTTCACTGTCAGACACTATTGAGTGACTGACTGGCTTTTTCATCTTTGGTAATAACATACATAAAATGAGCTGTAAAGGGTACATGAGCATTTGTCTACATCAATAACCCACTTCTTGTAATGGCCAAAATTAAACTGATTGAATCTTTGCGCAGCATAAAACGTACGACCATTCGGTACAATGGTCTGAAAAATCAGACTACTACTTACTGGCTCTATAGCTCCTAAGTCGATTCGACAACTAATAGTCGTTATTTTCCCACTTAAAGACATTTTCAAGCCCCGTTTTTTTTAGGGAAGTTCTAAATTAGTATTGTCTTTCAAATGCCTTTGGAATTAAACCTTTTCATTTTTTTGGCCTGCAAATGGGACATAGTACCTTTAACGTCTGTACATTCTCGATGCGCATTAACAGTGCATCTTATCTGCTAACGACGTGTCGTTCCTTACGTTATGTTGAACATTCTAGTGCCTAAATATGGAAACTTCTTCATGTGCGTAGATTGTAATTAATGAGACGTTTATACTTCGTCCTTCTTTCAGGTTCTCCTTTTCATAATTACTGTTTCCTTCTCCTTCTTTCTACACACTCCTCTTAGTTTGCTTGTTTCCTCAATTATACCAATATTACAATAATAACGTCGATTTATACATGAAGAGTGCAGCTACAATATGAATGTATTTTATTGTGCTTTGTTAAATCACTCCTTCTCATGCTCCTCTTGATCCTTTTTTACCCAACATTATTTATCATTCTCTGGCTGCACTAAATGTCTCGCCATTTCTAAAAGTCTGCTCTGAAGGGACAGAGATGATCAACATGATCAGGGGGAATATCATTGGATTACATAAACTAATCAAATTCGAGATTCACATTCAGATCAGATTATTTAGGTCATCAATAATTACAGCACCCTGTAAGAAAAGCGGTACCCATTTTTTTTTTAATTCGTGCGCAAAATATGGAAGCGATGCAAATAGTCGTTGCCATCACACTTCATTCGGTCATGTCTGTTGGTAAAGTATGTATATATATGACCTAGATAAACTTATGTTGAAACGAAGTTAAAATGTAAGTCACGTACATTTCGGGAAAAAAACGAAATCTAATTTGTTTTAAATTGTTGTGTCAGATTTCCTGATCATGTTGATAAAGTGAGTTTAATCACCTTAATGGTATTGAAATGGACCTGACTCGCGTACTAAGATGGAAATGAAGTGCTAGGTCATTCACTATCTTCCATGATCTCAAAAAACGAAATGTAACGGGTTCTGAAGCCACTGCAATGATATGTTATTATATGAGCTTAATGCCCGACGTACCTCAAGCGCCATTTCCATGGGGATATTTCCTGCGCTAATAAGGCCTACAAAAGCTTTTAGCATTATAGTCTGTTCTCATAGAAGGGAGGTAACTATGTGTTAAAGAATAGTTTTATAGAGTTATTGGCATTCTAGCTCTAAACAGACGAGAAGCACCAGCAAGTCAACATATTGTTTGCTCAGTTAATTCAGCACACACTATCTGTGACACGTGACGGGAGCATGGCGCGTCAAAGACCACACCAGTCTCTGACGCAGGCTTACGTCAGTATTTGACGCCTCGTGTGCAACAGGCATCATTCTTGTCCACGCCACTTGTTGTCTCTCAGTTTTCTTTAGACAAAAACAACGCGTCTCTGTGTTAATAAGCAACTCGCTTCGTTTCGCCTTGGCTCATTAGCAGTAATACTGTCAGAAGTTGAGGATGGAAAACACCTTTAAGGCATGTATTCATTAGGATAAATTTTAGATAGGAAAAACTAAACTAAACTGGACATATAATCATTAAAAGGATCATCTGGCAAGATGACCTCTAAAGTGCTAAACTATTTTTAATGGTTGCGTGTTTAGCAAGTACAGTGCTGGGAAATTGTGTGACGCAAAAGGTTGGCTTTTCTGAAATTAAAGTGTCGGGGGGAAGAAGAAGGGGGGGGCAGACCTCAGTAGTCACCTTGCCCATCCCATCCAAACCAAAACTAGAAACTGGTAATTACATTTTCCTTTTGATCTAGTTACAAGGATAGGCCTAAAAACAGGTTATTAGATTTTTGTTTTAAATATAAAAATGGTCTGTATGAAATAAGATCCAATCAAAATTTTTTTTTCTAGCTCTCCCATATTATTTACTTCTTCCTTTATTGATTTGCCCATTTCTCTCTCTCTCTCTCTCTCCTTCCCTCTCTCTCTCCGTCTCTCTCTCCATCTATATTCCTTTCTCACAATATTCTTCTGGATTTTTAGTACTACCCATCCATTTCTACCTTCTACCATCTTTATTCTTCACTTTGTTGTTTCGATATACACGTATTTCTTTTCTGGGTACTTTGAATGCAGCCTCTTTAGAAGTAGGTCAACCTTTTTGATATTCCTAGGCTTACGAGGAGAAAAGAAAAGATAGAAATTTGAACTAGGCGAGGAACTTGTACTGGATTAAAGTTGATTGAGGATTTGTATCTTTGCGAGAAGGAATTACACGATAATGAATCCCTGGATATCACTTACTTTCATTTTCAAAAAGTAAAACAATTTACATTTTTCCTTGGCATGACATTCGTCAGTGTGTTTGTTTCAAAGTGAATGAAAGATTCAGATAAGGGATTAAGGACTGACTGAGAGAGAGAAACACAGACGGAGAAAGAGGCAGAGACACACAGAAACATAAGACGAGAGAAGAATTGTGTTGGTGAGTGACAGAGACTGTGGATCTCGAAAGGAATCCTTCAGAAAGTAAACAAATAAAACAAAATGAATTAAAAAGTATTGAAACTCAAGACTGTTCAGGATCAAGGAGGCTTCGTGCTTCTTCTTGTGACACATATCACGGAAGATAATCCCAAACGAGGGGGCACACTAACGATATTCCGACACACCCGCCTGGTATTGAAAAGTGGATTAATAGAAAGGAGGCGGAACCAATACCGCGACCGCATTTCAAACCGACTGTTATGTAGTATGATAAGACAGCGAATGAAATACGCCGAACCCACTATACAAAGTGCGTTCGAGCAGGGAGATGTTAAACATCTTACCGGTTCAATACGGTCTCGAGTACTCGTCTCTAAACAAGGGGCTCTCGGGTATCAAATCGTCCATAGATCTGGCGTATAGGCCGCATTGCTGCTTAAAGGTACTATTTGTCCCATTTGCAGGCCCAAACAATGAAAAGGTTAAATTCCAACGGCATTTGAAAGATAATACTAATTTAGAACCCCTCCGCAAAAGGGGGCTTGAAAATGTCTTTTTTGTGGGAAAATAACGACTATAAGTTGTCGAATCGACTTAAGTGCTACCAAGTCAGTAAGAATTAGTCTGATTTTCAGACCATTGTACCGAATGGTCGTACGTTTTGTGTTGCGCAAAGATTCAATCAGTTTAATTTTGGCTATTACAAGAAGTGGGTTATTGATGTAGACAAATGCTCATGTACCCTTTACAGCTCATTTTATGTATGTTATTACCAAAGAAGAAAAAAGCCAGTCAGTGTCTGACAGTGAAGTCTAGCAAGTCAACGGGTTTCCTTGCACACTTTGAATATTAGGACACTGCTAACGTTTAAATTTCACAGATAGGACATACATGGAAGAAGAAATACATACTACACTGTATTGTTATAAGCTACTGAAATCATGGCATCTGATAGGCTGAGAGCAAATTTGTCATAGAAATTTAGCAGTTGTAATAGATAACAAGTTTTATGAAACGGGCCCCAGGTGTGTAGCCTTAATTTAACCTCAGCGAGACAAGACAAAATTAAGAATTTCTTACGTCACAGGAAATTATTTTTTAGTGGATGTTCTTGGGCGCATAAACTTTAACGAGCCCTATGGAAATGTCGAAAGAACCCTAGCTATTTACACTATTTCCCCTAGGCCGAAGAATTTCTACTTGATCATAAATAAGGAGGAATTTTACTACCTTTTTCTGAGTAAGGGATGTCCCACCAATTACATACTAAAAAGAAAAGGGCGCCGACAAGCAAAAAATGGTACTTCGGTTTTTATGAATTTGTCGAGAAGGGCAACCAAGTCTAAACATTTACAATGCTGCCGTAAATATCATCGGTATTCAAACACATTCCTTCTACATTGCGTTTTGTATATATTTGAGATACTAAAAATGAAAGTACAGAAACGTGACACATTATGCATATTTTTGATTGAAAATGGTTTAGAAATAAAATTCCTGATTAAAAATGACGTATCAGGACAATCACCCCCGAAAAATACCCCCAGGAAAACTATCCCCAAGAACAATAACCCCCGAAAAATTACCCCTAAGAATAACCACTCCCGAGGAAATTTACCCCCAGAAAATTACCCCCGGAAAATTACCCCTAGGAAAATTACCCCCAGGACAATTACCCCCCTGTTCATTAAAGGGGAAGTCCACCCTGATAATGTTTCCCAAATGTTCACCATAAATAGATCGGTCCATAATCACAGTACTCGCTCAAGTAATAAATTTCATTATCCCAAAGTTAAAACACAGATTTTACTTAACTCATTAAGACACAGTGGTCCACGCGTGTGGAATAATCTTTCAGAGGAATTAAAGAGTTCAACAAATATAACTTCATTTAAAGCAAAGTTGAAAAGGGTATTTATTGATGATTAATCAAATCGTCCATAGATCTGGCGTATAGGCCGCATTGCTGCTTAAAGGTACTATTTGTCCCATTTGCAGGCCCAAAAAATGAAAAGGTTATATTCCAACGGCATTTGAAAGATAATATTAATTCAGAACTTCCCTCAAAACGAAAGGGCTTGAAAATGTCTTTAAGTTGGAAAATAATGACCATTAGTTGTCGAATCGACTTTAGTGATTGCAATCACCTAAGTAATAGTCTGATTTTCATACCCTTGTACCGAATGGTCGTACGTTTTGTGCTGCGCAAAGATTCAATCAGTTTAATTTTGGCCATTACAAGAATTGGGTTATTGATGTAGACAATGCTCATGTACCCTTTACAGCTCATTTTATGTATGTCATTACCAAAGATGAAAAAAGCCAGTCAGTCACTCAATAGTGTCTGACAGTGAAGTCTAGCAAGTAAACGGGTTTCCTTGCATAATTTGAATATTAGGACACTGCTAACGTTTAAATTTCACAGATAGGACATACATGACATATTCATAATTCCTGCAAAGTTCTACAGAATTTGATGTCGGCTGCAAATGGGACATAGTATCCAGGGGTACAAGAGCTATTGGCGGACACCTTTTTTTCTTCCTTTTGCCGTGTGTATTTCAGTATAGTATGCCACAATGGGTTTTAAAAGGGGACACTTGTCCGTTTTCCTTTCCCCAAAATCGGCAATTCCCTGAAAAATGGAAGATTGATAAGACATGCAACCAATCTCCTGGCTTGAGTTCAGTGTTTACCATTGACATCGCGGCAATATATTTTCACCTGGTCTTGACAAATTATTCACATCACGGAGCTTCGGGCTTGATCGGAGCTATGCAAAATGACAAATGTACTTCTGCCTACGTAAACCTTTTCATTCTATTTCATGTATGTTCTGTGGACTTTTCATGTTTGTGATTGTGATCTGTACTATTTGGATTGACATTCACAAATGCATGACTTGTCATTCAAGTCTTTTGAAGGATGATATAGTGCTTACGTTTCCATGGTGGTACAAGCCTTCCGTCTTTGCTTGGATTTTCTCCCGTTTTTCTCCTTTAAAAACAAAAACCACCTGAGTCTTAAGATTTTGGAAGTAGATTTTATCCTGTCATAATGTCCTTTTTTGTCTTTCCTTCCCGGAAATTAGTTCTGTGTCTTCAGTTCTGTAATCGTCTGCCGTCAATTTTTATTTGCTGTTTCGTTCTTATACATCACGGGGAACATGAAGCTATTAACCTATTGTGGTTCGACATTGTCATTAAATCATCTTTGTCATTGCCCTCAATCACTCTCCTCTTTGTCTTTTTCTGAACCTCATTCACCCACCCTTCCCCCTTCCTTCTCCCTTTCTCTCTCTCTCTCTCTCTCTCTCTCTTTCTTTTTTTTTCTTTCTCTCTCTATCTCTCTCTCTCTGTCATTCATTCACGCACGTACACACACACACACAGACACACACACGTGCATCCATACCATACGCACACAAATACGCAGACTGTCTCTTTTTTCTCCTTGTCTTTTTCTCTTACTTTCTCCCCCTCTCTCTCCCTCCCTCCCTCCCTATCACTGTATTTCTCTTTCTCCCTCTCCCTCCCTCCCTCCTTCCCATTTCTCTCTTCCTCTTTTTCTCCCTCTCTTTCTTTCTCTCTTTCTATCTCGTTATCTATCTCCCTCTCTCTTTATATATCTATATATTTCCCCTTCTCCACTTACTTCTATATCAAATTTTCTACGACTCTTTCACTCCACTTACTCTACTCTACCCACCCTCTCTCTCTTTCTCTCTTCTTTCTCTCGTCTTTTCATTCAAATCTTCATTGATTTCATCATCTCTCGACTACATCCCGCCCACCCTCACTTAACCTTGCGTCGCTACAACACTCAAGACTCGAGGGTTTTAGATATGGTCCAAACACCACGAACACGAAGAACAAAATGTGTCCATATTTATGCCAGAGAGCACCACTCCAGACTGACTGCATCGAATTAATTAAAGAATAGCTTCATCAATAGAAGATTAAAGGAATTCTTGGATTGATAAGGTTCGTGACATGGGATGATAAGTTTTGGTATGGAACGATGGACAGTAGTTGTTAACCTTTAACCGAAGAACGAGTTGATTTGGAGTACTATTCACATCTGGCAATTCATTGATGATGACTATGACGAGAAGGAGAGAAAATATAGACGTGGAGGAGGAGGGGAGTATGTGGATCGAATAGAGATGGGAGCAATATAAGGAGTAGGTCGTGGAGGAGCAAAAGTAGGAAAGGAGCAGCAGGTATTGAAGGAGCAATAAGGGAAAAGAGAAAAGGGGAATAGGGGATAAAGAGAAGGATAGGGAGGAGGGTTAGAGACACGTGGAGCACGGGGGGGAGGGAGGAGATAACGATTATAAGACGAGGGAAAGGCATGAATACCAGAGGAGGAGAAGAAGGAGGAGAATGATGGACAAAGAGAAGGGGTAGAAAGAGAAGCAGGAGAAAGGGTGGCGAAAGAGAAGGGTCTATATAAGAGTCGAGATAAAATTTGACGACCTATTATCAGCTAAATGTCCCTTTACGCCGAGGGTTAAGAACCAGAGTGACGTCATCGAATCGAGATGAAGTTAAAGAAAAAGGAATGTTAATGAAAACCTTCCCAATCATCAAAACTTGATGCACAATATCGCATTCAGCAACTGTAAACATAGCAAATTTGTCATTTCCACTCTATTACGGTGTAAAGATTCCGTTTCTAAAAAAAGTTTTGTTTGTTTCTTTTTGCTTTGACGACTATTAAAGGGACTTGGTAACATTGTTCAGATGAGAGAAAGTGGTGCTAAGGTAATGACTTCAATGCTAGATGTACAATGAAAGATAATCTGAAAATCTGAGTAAAAATGGATCATTATTAATGATACAAATTACTTAATTCTCCCAACTATATTATTACAATTTAATTACATTTTAGGTGAATGTAAATAGTCACAAAGCAATAAATTGGCTGTATATACCATTCCAGACATTTAAGTGTTGAAAGATTTTTAATAGCCTGTTTTATGTCTTTTTTTCATGGAAAAACGGTTGGGAAAATTCAAAAATGGTTGGGAGAATTTACTGTTAATCACTGTTAGAGGGTGTTGACCAGTGACGCCTTCAAAGAAAACCATAGATATCTTTGTGGTTTGAGAATTTTTCCAGGATTGTTTGCATGTCAGAGGGTTAGTAAAGTAGAAGGAATATAATAAGTAACATTTTATACAAAAGTTATGCAATTTTTTTTTTTTACTGAGTCACTTTAAAAGGAATTCTCATGTCTAAAACCTACCTTCAGTCCCCTCAGCTCACCAAACCCTTATCCTAAACCCGAAGGCCAAAGACCCAATCGCAACCCTAACCCTGTATCATACGTTTTACGCGATAGAGCCTGAAGCAAATGTCACCATGGTCACAAGAGCACTTGTCAGTTGAGCATAAGGGTAACCAAATCTTGCAATTTGACTTGCGTGAAGCATGATTCTTTATTCCCAAATGGTACGAATTAATGCAAATCATAGACACAAAAAGAATATGTTATTCATAGTTTCGAGTTGATTGCTCGCTCGTTATGTTTATACTCTCTTTACGATGTGATGTTATGTCCTGTATCATATCACATTCCAAGTGGTGTTCGCACCTTTCATACAACTTGTCGGCATGTTCAAAGAAAATGAATAAAAGATCTGGACAAACACAAATATATATTACAAGGCCTGGGTTTTGCATTTTGGCTTATACTGTCACGTGCCTTCTTCATTCATGATCAATATATGTTTTTCCTTTCATTTCCTCGAGAAGATTTGCCTTCTCTTTCTTCCTTGTGTCTCAATAACTCCACATCTGAGTGAGATTACGCAAAAATTACGGATTATCGCAAAAATATTGTTATTTCGTGTCACTCTGACTTTGACTTTGGCTTTGCAAATTAATTCTTTTGAATGATACGATTGCATTCAGGTTTTATGTGCAACGAATAATCACGGAGACGAGTTATAGCTAATATCGGCTTTTTGTAATGTAACAAAAGAAAGTGGCTTGCATTTGCTCTGGTTCGTCATACTGTAAATATGTTGTTTGAACCAGCGCAACGTGAACATAAATTAAAAAAAGCATCTCTCATTGCACATGAAGACCACATGTTGAGCACGCGAGTTGGGACTGCCAGCTCGATTTCTCCATCTTCATTTGTTCATTTCCCAGCTAATAAAGGCTACATTTTCTGCGTAACCAAAAACGTTTGCCACGCGTCAATCTTTGTTCCGTTTGATTCCGTGAGAATCTAAGTTTCTGTACCAGAACTCAAGTTCACCTTGAGCATTTCTATTTTTTATCCGACCCTACATAGATTTATTTGATACATGATGAGGGTTATTACTCAGAAATAAATAATTCATACTTTTCCATCAATCACATAAACCTAAGAACTGTGGTTATGCAGCAGCTTACTCAGAAGAGTATATGTACGTGTCAGGAGCACATTGCAGTCTTTTTCGAAGAGAAATACAAAGGATACATTACAGAACAAAAATTATTGCATTTACAATCAATTTCATTTTCTGACCACATCATTTATTCTGAAACTGAAGCTAATGATATAATTGACGTACATAATTACAAACAATATATAGGTAAATTTGTTAAAACAATGACGCAACAAATAAATAAATAAAACGTTATTTTCTTTGTCGTTGATATTAAACAGTCTCATGTGAATGTGCGTACGGCCACATGCATCGCTTCGTTTAATACTCATGGTGCAATAACCAGTGACCTGATGTTAGGTGGCAATTCCCTGGGATAGATCTTAATTGATTTGATGACAGGCAGAAGAGCAAGGGTCCCCAAAGCCACTTACGATTAGAGCAACTGGGAAGAAGTTTTATTGCCCTGAAATAAAACGCGCTGACGTACCGCTATCGAGACTTTCAAAGGGAAATTTAGATTTTATAATTAGAATGAGAGTGGCTGGTTCTTCTCCATCTCCTTCTCCTTCTTCTTCTTCTTCTTCTTCTTCTTCTTCTTCTTCTTCTTCTTCTTCTTCTTCTTCTTCTTCTTCTTCTTTTACTTTTTGTTTGGCTACTACTACTACTACTGCTACTACTGCTACTACAGCTACTACTGCTACTACACTACTGCTACTGCAGCTACAGCTACTACTACTACAGCACAGCAGCAACAGCAACAGCAGCAACAACAGCAGCAGCAGCTACTACTGCTGCTGCACTACAACAGCAGCAACAGCAACAGCAGCAGCAACAGCAACAGCAGCTGCAACAGCAGCAGCAACAGCAGCAGCAGCAACAGCAACAGCAGCAACAGCAGCAACGCGTGGTGCCACTGCGGCTGACGGCTAACAGCAACAACAACCACTACAACAGCTACAGCACTACTACAGCACAACGCTACTTACCGCTACTAACTGCTACTGCTACTACTACTACTACTACTACTACTACTACTACTACTACTACTACTACTACTACTACTACTACTACTACTACTACTTCACCTTGCAGACATCTATATTTGTGGTTTTGAATTCAAACGTAAGCTCTGTTGGATTTTATAAAAGTTGAATTATGTTATGTAACTCAACCATTACAATACTACAAAACGCGGAATACAACAGACTGGAACACCCTCTCCCCCCATCTCCCTGCCCGTGAATTCGTCATTCGTGGGCTTGCATGCTTTAATAGCACAATCCTTTTTGTTTTCCTGCTAAAAGCCAACATGCTATGTATTTTTTTCGTCATTAGTGTGATCGTGCGGATATGGAACGCAAAATGAGCTGTCAGACAAATTAACCTTAATTAAATTCACCTCGATACGATGGTGGATCCCCCTCCCCTTTACTTCAATCCTGAAGTATGATTAAAACTCGCGAGAGTGTATCGATTTGGTGCGAGTGTCTTTATTCCCCCTCTCAGCATTCTCGATCCATACTTCCTATTTCTATTTACGTTGCACATTAGATTCAAGCTCATACTTTTATGCATCTACTTTATTTTTGTGTGGGTCTCTTTCGCAATGTTTCCATCACCTATAATATAATTATACGGATAAACCTTTAATATTTTTTGTTCACTCATAAAAATGTAATTATTTCTTATCCTACTAAAAACAGACTACTGTACATACTCTTTAAATCCGAATGATGTTCTCCCACTCTCTGCTTCCTCTTTCACTCTTTTTCGTTTTCCTTTTAAATATCTATATACAAACTTTCTTCTTCTTCTCTCTCTCTCTCTCTCTCTCTTCTCTCCCTTTTCTTTCTGTCCCTATATTTCATTCCTTCTCTTTCCTCTTTCTCCCTTTCTCTAAATTTCTGTCAAGCTTGTATTCTTCATCAGTTTATCCTTCTCTTTCCTCTTGTCCTTGTCTCCCTTCTTTTCTTTTCTATCTTCTCTCCTTCACCCCCCTCTCTCTCTCTCTCTCTCTTTCCCTTTGTCCTTTCTCTCTCTATCTCTCTCTCTTTCTTTCTTTTCCTCTCTTTCTTTCTCTATCTCCATTTCTAATTTTCTTCTCCATTATACGATAATGTATGCAACTAATCATTCTACAATCTCCCAGTATTGTTTTTACTGCATTCTTATCTATCTCCATGCTTCCTTCTCTAGCTGCATTTACACTGCCAGCCAAAGATCGTTTTTCTCACATTCCGATGTTTCGTCGGGAGTTGTAAAGCAACTACCGGCAAACACGACGAAAACCCTAAATAAAAAAATCCACCACTGGAGTGTGGTTTTTTGAAACGCCGGTAGAAATTTCACCAATTTTTGCAGTGTAAATGCCTGCTCTCGACTCAACGGTGAACGATTCAGATTTTCTGGTCACGTGACTCTCATCGCTTCCGTACAATCGCATGCAGAGCAGCTATAAGTTGCGCATGCGCACTCCTCATCCCAAAATCGGAATCGGCAAATATACCGATACGACGTTTTTTAATGGGTTTATCCAGTAATGTAAATGACAGTCCTCGAAATCGACGATTTTTCAAAATGGTGTTTGGGCTGTGTAAATGCTGCTTCCTCATGCTCGCGCGCACAGCAACCGCACCAATTTCCAATTTGTCATTTATCTGAAATCTACCCTTTCTTAAGCGACGGAGGAATGCATCGAGCGTTGGCGTATATTTACATATCGGGTACAGACAGGTGTCCCTTTAATTAATCAAATTCCGGTGTGATTTTTCTTCTGCTGTCCCTCTAATTCTTTGTTTGCCTCTCTCCCTTGTTCCCCGAGTCTTGTATTTGTCCATAAAAATCTGTACAAATATTCCATTTCCTATTACTATAGTTCCCTCGAGAAAATTATCCCGTAACTCGAGTTTGATTTTCGTGATTAAAATTTGTGGGGAATTAAGGTGAGCGCAATCATTTTCATCGCAGCATGATTTTCTCCCAGTCTACTACCATGCACTCAGTTTAAGTAGGTTTTCTTTGATTAGTAAGGTGCATTATTTGAATTGACAGGTTTTTCAATTACATCAATACAATTCACAATGTCGTAACTTGATATGGCATTATCGTAATTGAAAAACTACTTATTTTGATTTGGAAGAATGATTGTTGTGCATTGCTTTTGTTGTAGAAAGGCATCAGATTTAGCCTAATTAATTATACAAAATTATGGTTGCCATCTTCCAACATTTCAAGTTGGGCTTGAACTTCACGGGGTCTGCGACAATTACTTATAGCGATTTGCTTTATGGTTATATATAATAAGAGTATTGAAAATATACTGATTTACAATGCCGTAAGTTTAATTCAGAAATTAATATTTAATTATACAAACTGGCAGAGTGTGCTCCAAAATTATCCTTTTGCACGATAACCAGTTCGGTAGGTAGATAAAAAAAAAAAAACATTTCACAATATGTTTTACCACTACCTTTTAACAAAATAATGTCGTCTTTGAGTAATATCTTCTTTTATTTATTTTTTCATTATCCTGTCCTGCTGCTTAGATCTCTCGACTCTTAAAAGGCAGAGCTATCTGTAATTACATTGATGGAACATTATTGTACCTATGTTCACCCTTTCTAATTCTTCCTATACATTTTTTACATCTGTGTAAGTGGCACAGGCATGAGCAACATGCAAGTCGCTTTGACGTCATAATGCTAAAGTAATCTTGTTTTAAATACCCTTTTCTTTTCTATTTAGCATGTTTTATGCCTCAGTCACAAGGCCAAACCGACTCCCAACTGACTTTGAATGGACCAATTCTTTGCAATTGGAGGTCATGTAATGTCTTGATCGGTCTCTAGTCGGTCTGGTGTGAGTCTCCTTGGTATGAATAATGTATTAGTTGCATCTAATATCACTGTAAACAATCTGTCACTGTCTTGCCGGTGAATCGTCTTTTTGTTCGCTAAAACATCCATACTATAAATTATATTCAAGTCATGCACGAGCCGCACAACCTATTATCTGTAAATGTTTAGCATCTATTATGCATAACTCCATATCTCTTTTCCTCGGCCCTGGGGAGATAAAGTGGCAGACGGCCCGGGCAGTTACACTCCTAATCTAGAAGTGTTTTGTCTTTTCTATCGATTTCTTGGGGTATACTTGTTATCTGGAACGTATGCTTGTCATATCATGAGAGAAAATCATCTTCAAAGATTTCTTCCTGTCGCGACGGACGTAGTACATCCGGAAGCTTCTTGAGGGGACGTCGCAGGTAGGTCGGTGGACAGATGGACGGTGAAATGGAATACTTTATCAATTTAACCGGTGGAAGAACAGGTCAAACTAAGACACCATGTCTGGTCATTGTATACGTTAGGACACAGGCATAACATTTGAAAATGGAACGTTAGATGGCAAATCAATATTGAGCGTCGTTGTTTGGGTTTTGGTAGACTCAGAATTAGGGCATAAATATGATAAAGAGTCGTTTAATATAGGGTATAAAACTATGAAGACGCCAATGCAGAACATCATTACCAGTGGTGAAGCGCCCGGCCGGAGGGATGGGGGAGGGTGCAGTTTTCCTCACCCGCCAATTCCCAATCGAAACTAAAAGGCAAAAGACGATTAACCTCATGCCATACTTCCCACACCCCCTCTCAGTATAATGGAGTATACATTCTCACGAGAATCAAAGGAAAAGTTAGTACAAACTTGTTTCATAAAGTTAACAGTAAACAAACTAGAAGAAGCAGCTGCAAAGATGACATTCTAATCACCAATTGTACTGGTTGACATTTTAAACGTCTGAATAAGCATAGGAACGCATCGTTTCCATTGTTGCTATGGAAACGGTATCATCTCTTTGAGCACATGACAAATCAGATGTATCGTCCCTCACAATGTTTAGCTGTGGACATGGGAATGAGATAGAATAATACCAGTGCTCAAGCAATGAAAACACCATTAAATCAGACTGATGGCAAAGATAGATTGATGTGTAAGGCTACCAGCGGTTACTGCATACTGTCCCGCCCCGGCGCGACGGCGGGGATAGATAATGAGAAATAGAGAGATGTACGCTGCGGGGTAGAATAAACGTTAGGGAGAGATGATATTGATTTCTTGTGCAAACTGTCAAGGCTTTCTCCGACCTTCACACCATAGCTGCCATCTTATAGTCTCTTCTCCAGGCTAGGAGCTGTTTTTATAAATCAAAATTACGCATCTTTATCACGATATGCTGACCAGTAAAATCATAGAAACGAACGCAACTGAAATCCAGACAGCCGGGTAAAAACAAAGATCTCACTTTGCAAGCTGGGTGATTCTATTTACACAAATGTAAAAGATCTTTGGGATATGATAATGTATCAAAAGAGTGTGTATGCTATGTATGTATTTGTTGTTTGCTATACGTGCGATACCCATGTGGAAAATTTGTGAATCCCTGGTGACAAAATGTAAAGAAAGAATTTTTTTAAAGAGAGAGAGAGAGAAAAACAGGTGATAAAGACAAAAAGAAGAACATTTATGAAAAGAGTTTTTTTTTTTTAGAACCATCTTTAGAAAAGACGCGGATTGAGAGAAAAGAGGCAGAAAACATGAGCGGATTATTTTCTTTTAAAAGGAAAAAACATAAAAAGGCCGGATCAACATCTCGAAATATTGATCATAGATTTAACCTCGAATCGTCATGAAAGGAATAAAAAGGTAGAAAGAAATGGTATTCTTCAAGGTATCAAAGATCGGGAAACATGAATGTTTTCAACCCTGTGGCTACACGTGTCCTCGCTATTTGACACTTTGTAATTTTGTTGACTGTTCAGACAGGTACATTTAAACAGGTATCCTTGAAAGCTACTTTGCAACTTTCTGCTATAATGTGGGCGATGGACAGCTAAATTCCTGTCCGCCTCCGCCATTATTTTCTCCTAATACTGTGCTCCATGGTCAAAATTTGAAAATGATATCAATGTACTTGATTTGCTTCGTGTGTTTCGGTGCGCTATGAGCCACGATCATGATGCGAGAGCAGTGTTATCAATGCCTTCAGATTCCAGCTTTATTACCGCGACGCTTCCGCGGGAAATAGACAACGCTTTCCGAACCTCTCTCTCTCTCTCTCTCTATCACTCTCACACTGCCTTTCTTTCTCTCCCCCTTTATCATTCGGTCCAAGATGCCTATATCTCTGTGTCTCTGTCTCTCTATCTCTCTCTCTTTCTCTGTTTTCCTGTCTGTTTCTGTGTCTGTGTCTCTCTGTCTCTGTCTGTATGTTTGTGTGTCTCTGTGAGTCTCTGTGTCTCTGTCTCGATTTCTTTCTCTCTGTCTGTCTCCCCTCCCTCCCTCAATGTCTCTTTATTCCCCGACCACCCCCTCTCTCTCTCTTTCTCTCTTTCTCCGTCTTTCTACCTTTCTCTCCGTTTCACTCTCTTCCTCTTACATTTCTCCCTCTTACTTTTCCCCTCTTTCTTTTCTCCCTCTTTCCATTTGCATTTCCTGGGTTTTTCGCCTCGACAGATTTTATGAGCTTTAATATTAAAAGGACTGGTGTTATTGGTTTTATACGAAAGGCGAGAAATCGTATGTCTCTTGTCTCATAACTAAAAGTTTAAAAGCTAAAACTTGACAACAAATACCTCTTTACTAATCTTTTCCAACATATGAGTCAAAAGGAAATCCTTGTGCTTCGATCTTAACTTCTTTATAGCAAAAATGATAATTAATTACAATTAATGACAATGAATTATCTACAATCATCTTATGATGTACAGTGAGGACACAATAAATGAGAAGACATGGCCTGTAAAATTAGAAAGAGAAAATTAAGACTTCATTGATTGAAGGTTTCATCATCTGCGTATAGCCAGACTCTGAATTGAGAAGGGTTTACATTGATATATACATACAAATAATAAAAATTCACATACTAAAAATAAATCATTGTGGTGAGTAATATGAAAATTATAAAGAGATCATAACATTATGATATTCCTCTTATTATCAATGCAGAGAAATTGAAGAAAAAAAATTTATCTTTTATGCACAACTCCGTTTGAAAATACATATCTCATGTCTGAACAACCTGGCATTAAAAGGAAATAAACGTAATTCCAAATCGCTCAAAAAGGATCATGGAAACCACATGCGCCGCCATTTTAGTAGTTAGCAACCCCTGCAGCTAATACCTTCATATCTACCTGTGATGTCACAATGCCCTTTTCGCGGTTTTGAAGGTGGTTGCATGTGGGAGCGTTATAAGATCTTCTATTGGTTTTGAAAGGCGTGATGAATGAAAACAACGACTTTTGCATTAATAGTCGTTATATGGAGTATTTTTCACGCCATTAGGACCACAGGTGTATTATATACGTGAGCTGGTCTATTTATCTAGTACTTAGATCAGTACGTGAAATAAAGCTAATTCGTTAGATTTTGCTAGCACTTAAAATTGATTTATTGCGTCTAATTATGTGGTTGGAATCAGTGTTTGGATCTTTTTCATGAATTTGAACTTCAGGAGCGGTTCTAGATAAATGCAAGTTATGAAGAATTGTTTTGATGCCGTATTACTTTATTCTTACCATAAATAAACGAGTGTGTTCAGAGTATAAATTATAAAATTTGAGATCCTGTTCCTATTCTAATCCCAAAGTCTAAAGCTATATCCGCTCACAAATTATTTCTATATGATGATAAATAATAAAGACGACTAAATGTATGGTATTATAGCAGCTAAAGGGTAAACATGTTAGTACATGTATTATCAATCATTGACTAGAAACTTAGGAAACTGATTTTCATTGATATTGGCAACAGTATATCAATCTCGAAAATTAATATCAATAACAAAAAATAAAAATTTCTGCTGCTATACTTGATCTCAAAAAGTGATTTTCTTTTAAAGGAATTTCCTGTATTAAATGCTTCGTTTTTGCATATAGAGCTACAGATCAGATATCGTTTCCATTATAATTTCGTCATTTTTCATGTTTGGCTGAAAGTTGAGTGTAGTTTTTTCCCCCTTCTATTTCGAGATTTTAATATCCATCGGGATTTCCAAATGTCTTGGAGTGGATCTTCGTCTGTCTCTAGAGAGGCGTGGAGGTAGAAAGGGCATGTCTTAAAGTTGACAAGATGATTGTTGGGATCAATGCTTGCATGTTCATAAAGATTTATGCCTAAGCGATCGAAGACATTTCAAGGAAGGATGTATGGAACGTGGGCCTGAGAGCCGGGGGTTGCGGGGTGCTGATTGTGTTACAAGGGATGCTTAGGGGGTACTGTCAGCGACATTCGGTTAGTGAAATGGCACCCCTCAGCACCCCTTTAGAGAAAAAAGGTCGCTTCCTGGTTCCTTGCGTGGAAGTTTAGAAGAAGAGTAGAGCCGCGTGCTCGCTTCATGCATTTTAGACGTATTTGGCCTCCGTGGAATAAGGTTTCATTCACTTGATTTCCAATGAAGAAGTTGCCAAAAGCTGATATCATAGTCGTTATTAAATTATTGTCTACACATGAATATGCCATCAGTTATTTCCAACTTCGAATTACACAAAACTTTTTACTATAAGTGTAGAATACGACGACAGTCATAATGAAAGCTTCAAATTGTTATGTTGTTAGAAATACAAGTTAAACGGATTAAAGTCGACGCTTCTGAAGTCGACGAGCTAAAATTAAAGACGGCATCAGTCCTCTAAAAAGGTCGTCCGAATAAAAATATTGGTTTAGAGTAATTGATGATAGCGGCTTACCTCGAGATGGGCGAGGTTTATTCCCTGACTTACATCTCCGGCCTGTAATTGGTAATTTACCTATTTTGTCTAAATCTATGTCAGTATTTTCAGCTTATTTTCTTCCACGAAGCATTGCCTAGTTTCAGTGGCAGCAGCAGACGATCCCGTTCTTAACTCTTGACTAAGGAGAACGGAATTACGTCTAGGAAAAGAGAAAATCAGCGAGAAAAATGTGTACTGGTTGTCCGCGTTTCTTAATTATTCTAAACTTACCCTGAGATAATGGCGAAGCAGCTAAAAGTGTACCGAAGTGGAAAGGATTTTAACCACTATGTGATATTGAAGAATCTATTCCAATCGAGAAAAATATACATTTGGTATGGCTGAAATACTTTACAATTTCGTCTTACAAGTACAAAAGCCACTTTAGCAGCGACATACCACTTTATATAGACTAGCTAAAACATTAGAAAAGTAGCAATCCTGGAAGTATAATTGCAATAAGTATAAAAGTTTTTCCCCCTCTCTTTGTATCCCCCGTCCTTCACTCTATCTCTGTCTCTGTCTCCTACCACATCTCTCTTTCCATCCGCCTCCTACCTACCACCCTCTCTCTCTCTCTCTCTCTCTCTCTCCCTATCCATCTCTTCCTCTTCTCTGTCTCCCTCTCTATATCTAACACCCCCCCCTCTCTCTCTCTCTCTCTCTCCCTATCCATCTCTTCCTCTTCTCTGTCTCCCTCTCTATATATACCACCCCTCTCTCTCTCTCTCTCTCTCTCTCTCTCTCCCTATCCATCTCTTCCTCTTCTCTGTCTCCCTCTCTATATCTACCACCCTCTCTCTCTCTCTCTCTCTCTCTCTCACACTCTCTCATGTTAAAGTGACTTACAATGATTAGTAACATGTATCATGTCCGGTGTATGTTACATGAATTAAAAGTTAAGTGTCTGATAAAATTTGAGAAAGCAAAACACGTCTATATGTGACAATTATTCATTAGTCTGTCTTCCCTACTTAGATTTAGCTTGTTAAGAGATTGGGATCAAGAGGTTGATGTGGAGCTATTGATATTCGGGATGCCTCGTTTAGAGGTTAGAGCATGATATTTGGAAATAATCATAATCACAATTATAAATAGCTAAAAGGGAAACTCCCTCGTCCGACATAGATTCGCCCGCTTTGAAGAGAATGATAAATTCTGACTCATTAAACAGGATTCCAATTTTTTTGTTTTTCTGTTTCCGATTGGCAAATTGGCTAATGTCTTATCTCCTCCAATGTAATCTAAAAAAAACCTCTATAAACAAAATCTGAATACAGTCATTTAGAAGACAGGAAGTAGTAACCGACAAAATTGTTATTTTTAGACAATTTATATCACAATATAGATATTGTTGTTCTTGTTGTTCTTCTCCTTCTTCTTCTACTTCTTATTTCAAATTGGAAAAGAGACATTACAGTGCATTTAATTTGTTGAATTAACATAGAGACATCAGTCACAAGAAACAATAGAAGAAAATATGAGAGCAAATGTGGAAATAGCGACTAAAGCTTTACTTAAAAACAATTCAGGTACTTTTGTTCTGCACAAGAAACCAGTCTACGTACATCAGACGTACATCATGCAGATTGCAAGCAAATTCTTCTTCAGAATACGAAGAGGATAATCGTTAAAAGCATTCCAGTGTCGTTCAGATCGATGGGCAAAGTGAAAGTATGGAAGCAGGAAAAGTGACAGGGCTTTTCGGTCAGGCTTTTTATTCTTCCCATTTTGGGCTCAAAATTTGGCAGTACATGACTATTTCGTCAGAGAGCTATCAGTGAGTCAGTTAAAAGCAGAGACATCTTATCAAGAAGAATGGATCAGATGTTGAATTACCGGTGACGTGACTTACTACCTCGCTTTCATTTCGAATGTGACAGTGTATCAGATGATGATTGATAATAAAAGCAAGCCAACAAACAAACAAACAAAAACTAAGCCAAACGGGAAATGTCTGTAGCGTTTGAAGAAGAGAAACAGTTTCGAAGGAAGGGGGCGGGAAAATGGTGGGAGACAGAAGTTGAAATCTTATCGCAAAGCAAAAACATACAGAAGGACAGGCAAATATTTTCATTGCACAAATGGGCAAAATCAATCAAAGATTGAGACAGAAATAGGGGAAATAAATCCGATTTAGACAGAAATCGATCTCGCTATCAGGGAGCAAACGGGTTGGAAAATTGCAGCAAATTGAGGACAAAAATAATTATTGCGCATCTCGGCCCATTATTATTACTCTCCTGACAGTCGATAAAACCACTTTTATTGGCATTCTGTTCAAATTTACTCATGGTTGGTCACATGATCATGCACCACTTTTTAAACACTCTTTGATCTCTCCATCCCCTCCTCTCTCTCTCTCTCTCTCTCTCTTCCTTTCTCTCCCTCTCTCTCTCTCTCTCTCTCTCTCTCTCTCTCTCTCTCTTTCCCTCTTCCCCTCTCTTTCGATCTTCCCCTAGCATTTTATCTTTCTCACCCATTTTTCGGTCATCTGTTCTGTTCTTTATGTTATCTGTTCTTTCCGCAACTGTCCTTTTGGAAAATGATATTCTTCTGCACCTGTCTATACTTTAAAAATACAAAATAACATTTATAGCCTAGAATATGTATAGGGGCTCATCATCGTTTATACATATCATAATCATTTCCATTCATTTAAAGGTACTATGTCCCATTTGCAGGCCAAAAAAATGAAAAGGTTAAATTCCAACAGCATTTGAAAGATAATACTAATTTAGAACTTCCCCCCCAAAAAGGGTGCTTGAAAATGTCTTTAAGTGGGAAAATAACGACTATTAGTTGTCGAATCGACTTAAGAGCTATAGAGCCAGTAAGTAATAGTCTGATTTTCAGACCATTGTACCAAATGGTCGTACGTTTTATGCTACGCAAAGATTCAATCAGTTTAATTTTGGCCATTACAAGAAGTGGTTTATTGATGTAGACAAATGCTCATGTACCCTTTACAGCTCATTTTATGTATGTTATTACCAAAGAAGAAAAAAGCCAGTCAGTCACTCAATAGTGTCTGACAGTGAAGTCTAGCAAGTAAACGGGTTTCCTTGCATAATTTGAATATTAGGACACTGCTAACGTTTAAATTTCACAGATAGGACATACATGACATATTCATAATTCCTGCAAAGTTCTACAGAATTTGATGTTGGCTGCAAAAGGGACATAGTATCTTTAATCGCATAATGTCTCTTCATTATTTTGTTCCCCGTCACACTTTCTTAAAATCCTTCCCCACCCCGGTCCTCTCTTTCTGCCTCCTCTCCTCGTTCTCTACCCCTGTTTATCGCTTTCCCTGCCTGTTTTTTTTAACTGTTTTCCCGGTATTTTGTTTTCACAATTCCTTTCCTCATTTTTTAATTTGAATTTTCTTCTTATTCCAACAATGGACATTGCTCATCATATGAAGCACGCTGTTTATCAATGCAACTTGATTAATGAGAAACTGAAATGAATTACTCGGGGTTCGAGAAATAATTCATGTTTTTGATGAAATCCTCGCATTCTCTGTTCTCGCTTAATTGTGAAAATATGACTCTTTATCTTGCAACAAAAGACCAATTAAATCATAAGAATGCAGCCCCCTTTGGTGTTGTTTTCTCCGTGCATGTCTGTATGTTTGTGTGGGCGGGGGTGTATGTTATGTCGATGTGTGGGGAGTATCTCTCGCTCTCGCTCTCTCTCTCTCTCTCTCTCTCTCTATTTGTATGTCGCTATTCAACCATTTACGTGCACGGTGAATCTACTACTCAAGGCCAACTGTAACATGTAGGCCAACAGTTAAAGTTGTCATATAGAATCCAAGCCAAAAACAAGGGAAAGGGACATTTAGCAATTATGACATTATAATTGTATTTTACAGTATAAAACCCAACAATGTTAGGTCTGACACCATCAATATGAAAATTTTCCTGCTTCTTTTACTTTGACATATATTTGTGCTTTTTACTCTTTTAGATGTATGGCAAAAGAACTTTATAATTGATTTGTGTTTATACGAAAAAACTACAATACAATATAATTGCATTAATTTGACTTTACGTTGAACTTTGAATCATAAGGAAGATGCTGGTGTGTAATGAAAGCAGTCTTCGCAATTTCAATTCGCTTAACATCAGCTGAAAGAGCAAGTCCCTGGAAAGTTCTCACAGTTTATTTGTTAGAAACTATCATCCCTTTAGACAGTCGTTTTCCTATGTTTTATACACGCTTGTTTTGTGACAACACGTCGTTTGGTCGACTAGTCAATCTGTGCACACTTCTTTCTACTGTTTCACCGGGAATATCTGAGTGGCATGCGAGCTAAATGACCCTTAAGAATGGAAGATAGGTGTAACAGAACCACTTGGTTTCAGCTACAGTGTTCTCAAAAGGCGCAACACTAGATGCCCGGGGAGGGAAAGGTTACCCCGATGTAGGGTGGGAATCGTAAACACAACGATCACTTCAGTCGAATTTAAAAGCAAGGTCTGTAGCGTGAGAAGTGTTGGTCTATGATACGGTTGTTACTACTGCGTCTGTAGATTAAGATGAATTACAAAGGGTAATTGATAATGGCGTTCCGCAGTATTTGTAAAAGAGAGGGAGGCATACTAGGGTGAATGAGATACAGTATTTATCATATGACCACACATTTTTATGTGCTTTCCTTATCATGTGGCATTGCTACCATTATTTTCTTTCAAACAGGAATGAAGAGAAGGATCAATCTCATAAATTTGTTTCACCTTTACCACAACTCAACCTTGTCATTAACTGCATACCTGCGTATGTCTTGCATCAAACATGCTCACCGCTTTTGCATTTTTATAAATGTCTTCGGAACACTTAAAACCGTGAGTGGGACTACTGAGTGTGGCACATGTGACTTCCGTTTCCCACATCTCTCCCAAGCGTGCTCATCAACACATTAATATCTTAACAGTATTTGTCACAACAACATTAAGCTTTAATCGAAACGTATAGCCTTGCCTCCGAAGCCTCGTCAGACTCTAGTTCTTCAGTTACATTACAAATCAACATCAATTTTTATAGAAAAAATTCATTAACGCTATTTCTACATCCATCTTAAGGTTGCCTATAAGTTCCTTTATTCCGTTAGTACTTTTTACTCTTATTCTCGTAATAAGTACACTTCTGTGTGTATTTGGTTTTTGTTGGAGATTTTGTTTTATTTTGTTTTGTTTTTGTTCGGTGTCAGTGAAGGTAAAATGCACCTTACATGACCTATTACAATTTAGGTTGTATTAATTTAGTATTATTTTCTTAATACCATTTAATTCATCAAGAAACCCACTACCTTTTTATGAAAATGTTGTTTCGATAATGTTTATTCCGGAGGTACTTATTTCACTTTCTTTTCATGTAAAATAAATGTTTTTGTAAAAGATGAACTTCACAAACATTGTGTGTGAACTTCTAGAAAATGTGTGTCAAGTTCAGACGAAATAAGTGCAAAGTAGTGAGGAGCTATACTGAAAGATTGGCAGGGTTGGCAGGGGAGATGATTATGTCCTCGGATTCCACTTCACATGTTATTCCAGCTAAGAAAATTAAAACAACGCCACGGCAGTTGGATTTATCATAAAGGTTAACGAAAATGGACAAGCGGGAAAATATCAGCTGTGATGTGATGATCTATGGCGTCTAGAAGAACACACACATTATGTTGTTCTTTTGTCTCCTGGGAAGCATAATTATGACAGTTACTGTCCTTTCAAAAGGCTCATGTTCATACTTAATTACTAAAACAGAATTCAGTGTTACAACTAAAATAACATTTACTTTCCCTTCGTTCCCCATTTCCTTTTTTCAATTTTTATAGACAATCATCCGTGATGGATGGGACATTTACGTTGATAAATGGTTCATTTTTGTATGTTTAAAAAAAACGGTGTAATTATTTTTTTTAAATATAATGTGATATACATGTCTACGGCATTTTTAAAAATGGAGTGAGAAATTATTTTTCAGAATACGAATGAAACAAGGTTGTTTTCAGACGTCGACTTTTTTGCACAAAGCGACAATAAACCAAGATAACACGTCAGAAATGACATTACTGCAGCTCCAATACCATAACTGGTCAGCTACAAGTGCTTCTGTAAAATCTCATGTTGGAAAATGGGTCGTCCTTGCCCAATTGTGCTTTCATATGTCGAGCGATTCTAGAAAGAGGGCAATGAGAAGAACAACAGAGCCTTTGTTTTGATTTCCATATTCAAGGTTTTAAAACTAAACATGGGCGAAATGAAACTTCACCCCTCCATTCTGAAACAAGCAATATATAGGTTAACGAATTATAGATGTGTTGGCTCTCTCTGTATGCTCTATATAGCACCAGTTTTAATATTGGGGGAATAAATCGATGAGCATAGCAATCATCCTGCAAAATATAGGCTAGATAACCTTCAGGATGATTGCGTGTGACGAATCAACTGTCTTGCTTCACTCGAAATAACCGTCTTATTTCACCAGAAGCATCTACGAGAATAAGGGAAACTTGACAATTGATAAATTAGGCATGAGAATGCCAACAGTGAAACAGTATATAATTAGGAAATGGTTGGCGTGTTGGTGTGGTGGGTACATTAAGTTATAAGGATATCATAAACGTATTTTGGGGGAAATTCCCGTTCACTCTTGTGAATGAATTCAATCACATGTTGTTGAACATGCGAGAAAACGTACTTTCAGATAATTATGATAGATGATATGTATATATTTGTTAAAACTATGTGAGAAAAAAATATCATAGTAATCATTGACCATTCGCCGACAGAGCATTTTCATTTCAACTGATTTTAATCTTCGAACTGAATTTTTGATAAATGATATGCCTTAATTAAGGACTTGTGCAGTCTTGGTTAACTAACTTAACTTCATATTTTTCGAGCTCATTGTACTTTAAATCATGCTTGACTGTTTTGTAGTTCTATTGTTGTAAAGGCTATGCAAAACTGATAAGCCCAGACTGTATGCTCGCGGGTTGGCCATCACGAATATCACTAAGGTATTGCAGGAGGGGCAAGGGTGACGATTTGCCCCTGACACATTCCTGACCTAGAACAAAAAATACAGCCACATCTTAGGTAGTCATTTGTAATTTTAGTCACTAGAAAACCTTCGAAATACAACAAATTCTCCAAAAGCTCCGATGTTTTGCCGCTCCAGGAAGGCGTTACAAAAAACTTGTCATCAGTGACAAATGAATGTTTTTGTTATAAGCTACTGAAATCCTTGCTTCTGATTGGTTATCAGCATATTTGTCACTGATTTTTGTAATTTTTCATTGAAAAAAAGGCTTTGTGAAATGGGTCCCTGATGTAAAGGTCTGGATACGCCACTTTCGAACATCCCCAATGGTAGTAACGTGAAAGGAAGCAATTTACCGCCTGGCGATAATTATTTTTCTCCCATTGAACCAACGCCATGCATCTACAGGGTCTGGTGATCACCTACCGACCTATGCTAACAATGCCTGAGAATCATCTACCCTGTTATGACTTACAAATGTCCAGGGACTTTGGAAATGTCTGATTGGAATACGCAATAACGACAATATTATCGTCTGTTCAGAGACACTGGGGAGTTACCTCTGTGTTAAAGTAGGCTATATGAGTTAACGCCCTTCAGACGATTATGAACAGACATTATAGCTTGAAATCAGGCCTAGATATGAACATAGTCCGTATGCGAAACCTGATTTAGAATATGCCATCACTTGGTTTTTGATTCTCACATTTCATGCTTCTCAAATCAAATTATTTTACAAAGTCATGAAGAATCGGGGGATGGATAAAGTCTTGCGAATGTAATCATGTAGTGAAGGCGTGTTCGCCCTGCCATATTTATTTTGATTACCCCACAGTAGAGGCGGTGCGCAACCTCCCCCGCAGTGCGCTTGGCGATTTTCGCTCAGTGCTTATTAATTCTTAAACGCTTTCACCCTCAATGCCTTAACGCAAGAACATGGCAAATGGCGTAATGCGAATGTGTATCATGTTCTGGCGGGAAATGTGATAAAGAAAATGTCCGTTATCAAATAGACGCAGTCCAATTCTCCAATCATGTGAACGATTCTGCGAGAGAGATATTAAGTGGGTGAAGCATTTACTGGTTCACGATCCCTTCTTCCATCTCCATTACATGCCAAAGTAACGATACTTGACCCATTAATGGGATAGAGAGTGGTGTCTAAGTAGGTTACTTTCCTCTAAACGGGGTGTCGAGTTTTCACAGACAAGAGAGGCGAGGTCATTTCAGTACAAGGGTGCATTCAAAAATGTGATTTAACAGCTTTGAATAATGCCTCTGGAGTCTGTATATTCGATACCCAGATCATTCATCCATGTGCTTTCATTTATTGACAATTAAAACTACCACTCTGTGTCTCTCTTTCAACGTCTTACGAAATATCTTTAGGTTGATTTCGTCTCTCTCTCTCTCTCTCTCTCTCTTTCTTTTTCTCTTTCCCTCTCTCTCTCTCTCTCTCTCTTTATCTCTTTCTCTCTCTTTTCCTCATGTTGCCATGGCTCAGAGAATCTCATTTCCCAAGGTAGCCGAAACACTCTGTCTCCCAACTTCTTCTACCCATCTTTTCTCCCTATCTCCCCTCTATGTCTCTATCTCTCTCTCTCTCTCTCCCTCTCTCTCTCTTTCCGTCGCTCTGCTTCCCCTCCGACTTTTTCCCTAGCGTTATGCCTGACACAATTCTGCTTATACTCCCAATAACATTTCTATCCCCGTGGTGCTGTCATGATCCTGACTATCTCAGATGTTGAATATCAATCGCAAACCGTGAAACATCTGTATTGACGGAAGTCACCTAAAGATGGTTTACCCCAGGGATACAAGAGATTTCTAGCGATTCCGCCCATCGATTTGTTGTCGAGGAAACCCTTACAACAGAACCATTCATATTCGTTTCCCCATGCGCCTCGATCATGTTGATGAGGGTAATTGCAGACACCAGAGCGCCCTTGCATCGCGCTTCCATTTGTTGTCGAGGAAACCCTTGTAACAGAACAATTAATAATCATTTTCCCATCGCGTCTTGATAGGGGGTAATTTAAACACTCCGCGCAACCCACGCTTGGTGGTTTTTTTCTTTATCACCGCTATAAAACGATCCATCAACGAAAATATGAATTTTCGCTTATACCACTTCCCATTTTCTCTCCCTGCCATGAGAGTCTCTATTTGACCAAAATATGATATTTTGGCGTGTTTGCAGCTTCATGGTTTAAGATCTTTGCATGATAAAGACACCTTGTCGTTAATTGTCCCTGGAGCTTCAGCTTGTTTAGAGAGCGTCTGACACCTGCCACATTCATTACCTATCTCCGTTTATCAAGCTCGGTATATAGCTTCCAAAGAGGGGTAGGCCTACCTACCTTTATAGCCGACCACACCGTGGCATTACATTCTGTGCAAGTCAGAAACCAATAACACAAGAGGGAAAATACACATAAGTTTTTGTATTAGCAGTATTCAGATATCAAAACTCCTTCGTTTTTCACTTGGTAAACTTTTCGAATATCCTTTCTGACTCTATTTTTGATGAAACCCACCTGGATAAAACTTCAACAGAGAATACATCTGAATTAAATATTGCTGTTCTGCTATCACATACTGTAGAATTCAGAAATATACACAACCAAGGATTGTATCCTACCTGCTATTATCATTTATTAGATCTTCTTTTCTGAAAAGAAAATACTAAAAGTAAAGAAACAAATAAAGCAAGAGTCACAGAAGGGTCAGCATATTTTCCTCTTGAAAGCTTTCCGTGGTAGAATAGGAAGTGTTTTGTTTGACTCTGTGGCGTCCGTCAATCTGTCATGTATACAACATTAAGTAAACTGAGATAAGCTGGTGTTTATACGAAAAAACTTTCAGACGGTTTTAGCATGAACCTCACCAAATGTACACGATAGACTTAACTAGATCCATGGCGCCATGAGACTCAACAACCACGGAGATGAAAACTGGTTCAAATAAGGAAGAAAATCGGACTGAATTAAGAATGTGTTGATATAAATACATTACATTTATAAATATGTACAACGGAGGAATCAAAATATTAGGTTTAACCAGAATGAATATGGATGACGTTCACACATCCTAATTTAAAAATTGCCTTGCAAGATATAGAAGACGACCATGACTTGTATACCATTGTATACCGACCCTCTCCCAAAGTCTTTGCTATATTTCTTTTGAAAATGATGATTACAAATACACACCCACGCACGCACACACACCCGCACATGTGCACGCGCCTACACAGTCTCTCACGTTTATTCTCTATGTCTGTGTTATCTGTTTCTGTCCGTCTATCTATTTGTCTTTCTCCATCTATTTTTCCATCTCCCGCGCGCGCTCTCTCTCTCTCTCTCTCTTCTTCTTCTCTCTTTCGCTATTCATGTTCTTAACCTCTTTGTATTTCTGTGTATCTCGAAACAGGTAATAAGCTGAGTAAATCACCTGCAAATGTCTAGAGTCCATCCTGGTACTAGAATTCCAAGTTGATGACACTGATTGCCGATTCCCGATGGACTCTAATCGTGCACGTCGTTTATACATATTCACATAGGCGGTTCATTTGGACAACACTTCCGAGTGACGAGTGTCGAATCTAAATTATGACATGAAACGAACCATGTGGGACTGTTATTTTGATTTACGAGCATTACCCCGCGTTCGAGCGGAGATTTTAATCAGAGGCCATTAGCAATGGATGATAAATTTGAGTTTATTTCAGGCTGCAGATGGTGTTTGAAAAGTGAATGAGAAATAAAAAGTCAACCAAACAGAATAGCCGTGAAGCCATGAGACTAAGACAGCTTGAATGCAATCATTAAAAAAACTCAAAGAATGTGTTCGTTCCATGAAAATAAATGCACAAAGTTAACGGCAGTTGAGAAAGAGTTTGTGCCATGCAGCTAATTAATACCTGTTATAATCACCGGTTATACCATGGTATGAGCTATTGAGCTATAGGATAAATGATCGCTGAGTCTGGATAGATCGCAGTAAAGGGGCCAGCCTTTGGCAGGATCCAGCAGCCTCATTTCCTTACTAAGCGGATTAACGCGCAAGCACGAACCGCGTGCTGTTGGCTATTTGCTCGATTAAAACTCACCAACTTTTAAAAGTCGTTCATTGACGTCTGTTTGAACATTTATTTATGGAATGAATGAAAAAAGCAGTTCTTTTAGGGATTAATAAATCTCAGTTAAGACTTGCGCGTGACAAATTACGAGACTTTCAAGGGACCTATTTTTTAAACATTAATCATAACGATTTCAGTTCGTGATTTACGGACTGCCGAATTACAAACAAATTGGAATCCATAGACTGTTACTCTGCACGCGTCGACATTTCCAAAATATTAATTTAAAATTGTCTCCTCAGATAAATCGACTAAATAGCAACGTATTATTGTATGAGCACAAAATACGTTCCTATATAGTTTCAACGCTTCCTATGTAATAATGATATTCTATTTCTTCTCTTAACTTTTCCCTGCAAAATACTTCGACGAATAATTTTATAGAATATTGTTGAAAGCTTGCTAACGGGACAAGGGGTCTTGGAGAACCATAAACAATGTGTCTCCAATGTGTTGTTATGCCCAAAATCAGAAAATTTCAGAAGCATCATATTTTTATAGATGGTAATAATTCTCATTTGAGGATAATTCAATTCCCAGGATTCGAAATTTGCACAAATGTAGACGCCTTCCCGATAGCAGCGGGGGATTTATTGTAGGCCTTTGTCGAGGAAAATATGGAAATTGAAAATATGAGACTGACCATTAAAAAGGAAAGACTCATTGTGATTAATCCAAAAGGGAAACGGCACGGTGGATGTACTTCAATTAAAAACGAGGTCACTGGTTTGCCTTTAAATCGCAGTCCTTCCGGGGATTCAACTCAATTCAAAGAAATACTAATCATAAGATGGATATCGTTTTGTAAGTTTTCAACGATTTTAGGTATGTTTTTAGACACGTGTTTTCACGGACTTGAGCAGCATCGATCGTCAAAGGCCCCAAATCATAACATCTTGTCTCTTCTTTTTCGCTCTTTTGAATAAAGCTGGAGAGAAACTCTAGTTTACATTTTATTTTTAATTGATACAGTCGAATAAAATGTAATGTTGTTGTTATTGGTTTGTTTCTAAAGGCACCAGTCATTTTGTTGAAATGTTTACATTGTACATCTCAACTGAATCCATCCAAAATGTTCCTTAATATCAAATTGTGAAACCATCTTCTTTTGTAGTCTGAAATATAACGGTAGCAACTTCGTTTCTATATCGCACGTGTAGAAAATAAACTCTGCAACGTGACACTCGTCCAGCCCTTGTGTATACACACCTTATAGGAAAGAAAAATAAAAGAGTACAATTTGCCACCTTTACCGACATAAAACCAGCAAGATATTTTTAGGGGAACGATGCATTCATAATGCCCACTGAGCTCGAGGCGTCATTTGTTTTGCATTTTATGTATTTTCTGACGTAGTATTGCATTAATCACTTTGACGCGCCACGGGAATGAGGCATCGTTTACAAAGTGAATGCAGAATTGAAAATGCAAGCATCTCTCTGAGTTAGGGACTTAAACTCCTGTCTTAAGTTTTGGAGTATGGGCTATTTCACTTCACGGGTTGGCATGGCGCAGGTAAGGACGCACTCGAAATGAAGCCTCGTTCTATTCAGTGTACATTCTGTATCATGCGATACCCAATGACAATAGTGCCCCCCCCCCCATCCTCAAGGTCACAAGACCCTCGCTACGCCACTGCTCCTGGTGTTGTGTCAGGTGCAAAGTGGAATATTTTTCTTGATGAGGGCATGCAGACGAAATGCGAGAGGAAAGATGAGGAGACATCTGTCTATTTTGTTTTCCTAGTGGAGATTGAATTTTTATGCTTTGGGGTGGAAGACATCAAACGATAATTGCAAAAGTGACTGGAGGTAGTGTAGCAGCCAAATACTTAGGCATTACGGAAGTATAGATGTAAGACCACGAGTCAAATATGATAAGCCTTTTATAAATAGAAGGAAACAAATGATAAAACTGTCATTAGCTTTTAAACTGATCACCGAACAGCTATACCATGTATAAGGACATTTATAAGCGATTAAAATCTGTACTTATATCTCTAAACGTAGAAGAAAAAATAGAAAGAGAAAAGACCAAAAATTGCTAAAATGTATATGTATATGAACATGCACTTTTACACCAACGATCAAATATTTGCTATACAGATGTTGTTGTACCTCTGTATTTCATAGAAATAATCAGACAAAGAAGTTGTTATTCCCATCCAAAGTGGCCATGGACTTTGTTTTAAAAAATCGAACAATATTGATCCCCCCGATTACTCGTTTCAGAGAAGTCAAACTCGCTGCTGAAAATAAAGGAAAGAAAATTACAAGGGTACCATGGCGTATTGGCGTACACAACTAGCCTTGTATATATACACTCACTTCCCATTTCTTGAGTGACTTTCAAACTCTACCCGATGTCAATTCAATCTTTGTTCCGTTCACTTTGCCTACTCATGGTAGTTTAAAGAGAGGCATCCGTTACAGTTTAGTTTCAAGGAAGAGTGCAGCTTAGGTCAGACGGAGATTGTTGCGGTGTGCGGAGTGGCGCAATCGAATCCTTGTCTGACTCTCAATATGACTTTCGTCATGCGCGTGGGTTCCAGTCCTGAGCAGACAAAAATGATTGTCGCTTCGTTGTGTGTAAGCGCGCCCCTCCCCTCTGTTTTGATGCAGGCTCGGATACAGGGGGAAAACACTCCGTTACTTGGATAAAATGTTAACCAGAGGTCCCGTTTGTAGGAGAGTCACACCGTATGCACATTAATACACTCATTTCTCGCAGAGAGTAAGGTGTAAACTCGGTGTTTCCTTTGCCTGTAATTCACAATTGGTAATCTAGAGACAGATCTTCGGGATTGGCCTCACAGCTCTTGGAATATTACAATTAAGAGGAGAGGAAGTCTAATTATCAATGATTGCTGTCAGTGATTCTTTTATACGTGATTTGAATCTATCAAGGTATTAAGTTAAGAAGAAGAAAAAAAATCATCAATCACAACGAGCAAATTCGTAAACAAAGTCATAAATAATTGGATAGGGCCTACGAAACAGTTGTTATTATATAAGGCTATATCTCTATCCTTTTCTGTCCATCATCTTAATTCGATGCACCGACTTTTGTTATAACATCAACACTGCCCTGACTAGTCTGACATGTCATTAGATACAATTTTCTTATTCCCTGTGCTTTGACAAGGAAAAAATATCCCTTTTTTCTAGAATCCTCAGCAGAAAAGCGAAAAACTGTCGTCATTTGAAATCTCCTTCTTTTTCCCTTTCTTTCTTTTGTTATATTCTAAGAGCAAAGATAAGTCGCTACAAACTGCTCCCCCAAAGGAATGCCTCCAAGAAGCATTACCGTTTCGAATTTCACGAGGAGGAGCAAAGGATGTTTACAAAAGCATTTCTCCCGCTAATCGGATCTTAATTGTAATTGATGACGATAATTCTTCTGCCCCGGGTTACTAACAGGTATAAATCCTCATTTAACGTCGGCAGCAGCGTAATGTTTGAAACTAGGGATAATGCAAGATTGGATAAATATCAGTTTGTCAACCATGCAACAACGGTAATCGACGCATTATTACTATTCATTAAGGGCAATTGCAAGTATAAAATGTAAAGATAATGTAAAGCAAAAGCATCTATACGGACACCGATTTATGTGATTTTCATCCCAAAATGAAAAAGTTTGAAGTTTATCACTTCAGGCGATGTGTTGGCTGCTTTCTAAATTTAAGTATCACTCCCGAAGGTAAAATTTAAAAGAATACTTGTAATTTCATCACATTAATGGTTCATGAAACAAATTAATTTGAATAATTCTTCGATTAAAAATACATCCATCATTTATTATGGGCGTAATCCTCTATTCACTCCCCAAGCTCAAAACTATTAAAAAAATATTATATTCTAAAACCAAATATGTCGAGTCCCCCTAATCAAATTCTCATTTCAAGCCATTAATAATGTAGATGTTTTTAATAAATCTTCACTTTTGTTGGATACAAAAACAGCAATATAAACATGTGAGTTATAAAGTTTCTACACAACTTCTTTCAGAAAAAAGGCAACCGTTTCACACAAACATGATATTATTTCTTTCGAGGCGAATGAGACAATCTTATGTACTTATTTTAAAAAAAAATAGAGGACATTTCTTTTACTTTTTTAGCTCTGCCCTTCACTTATCTGCGCTGTTTTAAGATTCTAATTTACAACTTGCCAGGTACCCTTCTTACTAAACTTGTGTATAGGATCATGACCATGTAAATATATAGGTGAATCTCCTTTGATACTTTCATATCTTCTTCTGATATCTACTTTATGTTCCTCTCTCTTTGTCTTCCTCTCTTCTTTTATATTCTCTCACATCTCCATCCTCACACCTTTTCATGCTCTCTCTCAATCTCTCCATCTCCTTATCTCTCTTTCTCTAGCTCTCTCTATATAACTTATGTATTTGTCTCTTTCTACCCCTATCTCTCTCTCTCTCTCTCTCTCTCTCAACCCTACTTCTCTATCTCTCTCACTAAAGAGTGAGAGAGATAAAAAAAAATCTCGCTTTTATCTTTCCGCCCCTCCCTCCTTTTCCATTTTTCTTAATACCCCCTCTCTCTCCCTCTTTCCGTCTGTCATTCATTCTCAAACGTTCCCCTCTCTCTTTCTCAAGTTCTCAACGCCCCCTCTCTCTCTCTCTCTCTCTATCTTTCTCTCTGTCTCTCCTTTTCTCTCAGTCCCCTCTCTTTCTCTCTTCATTATTTACTCACCTCTCCTTGCTCACTCTGCTTGTCAGTTTTAATCTGCTCTCCCTCCCCAGCGATCTCCATCCCGATCTAGAGCCGGGATAACATCTCTGCGCTCCAGTTCAAATCAATTTTCCACCAATTACACATGTGAACATCATGCTCTGTATCATATACCCTATGAAATCTGAGATGTTATCTAGAAGGTCGTGTGGTTTCTGATCTATTTGAAGCAGTCGGACTGAAATAGATTTTGTATCGATCGTCTTTTTAGCCACGCAGACATAAAAATAAATAATATACGCTTAAAAATTAAGGAAGTCTATATTAAAGATAAGTTCTCTCTCTCTCTCTCTCTCTCTCTCTCTCTCTAAGGCACACACTCCCCTCCTCTCTTTCTCTCTTTTCCTCCCTCTCTTCACTTTTATCTTGTTCTTCACTTCTTCTATAATAGTTATCCACATCTTGAAAATATGCTAATCTTTTAAAAGAAAGCGAGGAATTTGAAGATGTGAAACCAGACCAGGGGGGCGTTTCATGAAACAATTAGTCGGTGGTTTTCACCGACTAATATCATTTTCACCGACAATTTCATTGTCACCGACTATTTTCCCGGCCTCTCATTGGTCAAATTTAGTCGGCGCTGACAGTTGTCGGTGGACAAATGTTGATGAAACGCCCCCCTGAAATTTCCTTATAAAAAGTGTTAAAAATTTGGAATTGGAATTGTCGTCTACAAAGACGTATAATATTAACCAAGCAGCATTGAAATAAGTATGGTAATGAAAATTTCCCATATCCAGAAAATGGTATTAGGGTCTTGACACCATCAGCGACTACAGTCCGTTGAAGATTAGATCAAAAAGAGACTCTCTCCTGTCTGCCCTCTGCACAGACCGACACCACTTTTACGATGACTGATATCCGAGGCTCAAAAATTTACTGAAATCAAACGAATTTGCGTTTCCTGAAAAGATAGAATTTCCCTACTTCACCCAGTTTTCAAGCATAACGAGCAGGGCGGGTTACTTCATCGTTCGTGGTCTCGATCACTAGATCATCCATTATACCCCGAGGTCAGTAACGGTAGAGATGGGCTGCCCATGGCGATTTCACTTTATACGGTTTGTAGTCTATCTGCAGCTCTTCTTGAGTGACAGTCGTTTGTCTCCAGTCGTTTTAATCCCAGTTGCAGCGATTTAGGACCGACCATCCAGACATTTTTATTTTAATATGAATAGTTTTGACCGTACGATATTTGCAGATTAAGGAATTTGTATAGATAAATTTTGACTTATTATTCAAAGTAATGTAATTACAATGATACAGGTATACTGGTAATCAAGACCTTAAATAGAGTAGATATACTACGACAAAGGTGACAGCATTCCTTTGAAAATCTCAAAATTTTATATTTCTATTCCAAATTTGGGGAGTGTGGAAAATTGCTTTTCGTCGATACATTACTACAAACACTAAAGATACATGGATGACTATGATGTATCTTGGCGTATATTCATAACAAGCAGAATGCTAGAAACAATTCTAAACACCGAATCTCTTCTTTAGATGGTCACTTGTCTTTGCCATAAAACTCGATGGAAATTGAATCACCATAGGAAAAGTAACCCTCAGCTTGAAACAAAAACTCACAATCGAATTCATCGGCGGGAAAAAAATCGAAATCTCCTGTTCTGTTTCTTCTGATACAAACGCGTATAGATTTATTGATATTCACGACTGGATAGAGTGGGTATGTGTGTGTGGGAGAGAGGATATATGTTGATCTTACCATTACGATGATATAAGCATGAACACGCACAGGAGACATAGGATATGGTAACTAGCACTGCCATTTTAAGAATTGAGCCGAATCCCGAAGCGCAATGATCGGTGTAAAATGTTTATTTTTTAACGGCAGTGTAGAAGTGCTGGAAACTCTGTTTACATCTTTCGATCATGGGTCGTTTTACGATGGGTATAGTGTATACTGGTCAGAATGTTCAAATTTAAAGGGGAAGTCCACCCTGATAAATATCTGGTATTGATAATAGCAAAAACCGAGAAATTGGTGACAGTTTGAGCAATATCCGAAAAAATAGGAACGTTATGTAATTTTGAAGTTGTCATCAGTGAACCACAAATTGGCAACACTGTCACGTATCTTGCGAGGTCCTCACTAATTTGCTCTGTACAGAAGATTTCATAAACTTTCATTTTCTTAGTTATTGATGACGGAATAAATTTTGCTTTATACAGGGATTGTGTAAATATATATTTAATAAAATTATTAGGGTGTCTATATTATTGAGATTTTTCTTTAAGGAAAATAGAAACTTCTGGGCCCCGTCTTACAAAGAGTTACGATTGATCCAAATCAATCGTAAGTCCTCCAATCAATCGCAAGTTTGCAGTCTCCTATCTCTTATGTACATAGTTGCGATTGATATCAATCGCAAATAAGTTGCGATTGATATCAACTCTTTGTAAGACTTGGCCCTGATATTTTTTAAGTATACATACCAAATGGGAGGGGGCCTCACAAGAAACGTCACAGAGTTGCTAATTTGCGTTTAATTGATCGTAACTTCAAAAATTCATAACTTTCTTATTTCTTCTTTTTAATCAGGTTTTGCTCAAAATTTCACTGACCAGTTTCTCTTATTTTTCCTGTTTTTGTTTAAGCCAACTTGATATCAGGGTGGATTTCCCCTTTAACCTATTTGTTTGTTTGTTTGTCAACTTTTAAAAAATAAATATTTGGCATTTGATTTTTTTGTAGGATGCTGGAAATGTTTCAACAGTATTATCTTTAATAACTCACATAATTCATCTGATTATATTGTCCGTTTCGTTGCCTTGTTTTTATACTTACATTTTATTTGATGATTGTATTAATTTTAAAAAAGCGATTTTATATTCGGCTTTTTGATGATTCCTAGGTCTTGATCTTATGGCTTCTGGCAAAAAGCTCTCAACCATTCCCAAGCTATTCTCCAGTTTTAAAAAGTTAAGTTGTATCAAAATTCCAGGGCCTCACGATTAGCATCAGTATTGTCCTACCAACTAATAGAATTACCTCTTTTCTGTCCAGCTAATTTTCAAAATCCTTTCAGCTCTTGTTTGGCATGCATGATTTACATCCAAAATGTAAAGAAAATTCGAAATATTGGTGTTGGTCAAATCCATAGATTTCACTGACCGACTTGCAAATGGCAATTTTATGATCGTTTGCATGCGGCGAGAACGTCGTTGAGTTTGATACAGATTAATGTATACAGACAACGCATCTAAATTATGAGTAATCTTCCCATTAAAGAACCTTAGCCGAGACTTGTCAAAAGGAAAAAAATTGAAGGATAATCGCCAGACGGTGTGACTTCAATTTTACTCACCATTGCAGTATTCCATTGCCCTCGTATTGCTCTCATAATCCCCTGAAGAATAAAGCATGCCCTCTCTCCCGCTCTGTCTATATGCTCTCTCTCTCTCTACCTCTACATCAGTCTTTCTCTAACCGACGTTCTCTGTCACTGTCTCTTTTCACCCTCTCTATCTCTTTATCTATATATATATCACTGATTATTGCGTTTATCTTTTGAATTCATACATTTTGTTTTCAGGATTTTTTTTTGTTGCTCAAGTATTGGTTCGTCAATTTATTGTTGAAACCGTATCAAACAGCTCCATTCGTATCTCCACAGACCAGTAAAACGTTTGATACACTACTCGTGAATAATATTAAGCAATTACTCTTCTTGACTTTATATTCCTTTAAGTGTATACATGAACTTAGTCATGTTATTTCTACCTCCTTTATAATTACAGGATCTCGAACAAGAAGAAGACAGTCTTATCAACGCTCTGGAGAAAGTCCTAGCCGATGAAGCGGTGATCGACAGCGCAGAGAACGATTCCGACGACGAAACAGGGATAACAGATCGAGAACTGTCTCTTATGCTTTCCATGTTACATGACGAGAGTAGCCCCAGCCGTCTCAGAGGGTATTTTGGCGGTAAATGGAGACCAGCGTACTACCCCTCCGAGTCATTGCATGTAGGTGCTTTGGAACCTCTTGCTACGGGATTTTTACCAAGTCGCTACTCCGGCCAGAAAAAGAGGTTCTTGACAGGCGCTTTGGAGCCCCTTAGCAGTGGGTTCATCAAGAGATTCAATACTGGTGCCATGGAGCCACTTGGCAGCGGATTCATCAAAAAAGGCTTTAATACAGGTATGGCCGAGGTCTGGTAACTCTATGATAATTATGATGATAATGCAATTGTACAACATATGCTCCGGTGACAATATTGCTCCGCGATCTATTTCCAACTCTAGTCGAATTCCTAGCTTCAAATTTCCACCCTACGCCTGCACACTATACTTTATTATATTCCTACATCAAACTTAATCGCTACACTAGACCAAATCCTATGGTCTGTATCCACATAATATAGTTAAATAATGTCACCGAAGCAACTGTCGGATCACTGATAGCTCATTCACACCGACAAAGAGACTTCACCCGAGTCCAAACCGACCAATTCCTTCCCATGCTGAGTATTAATTGTATGACACATGTTGTCGGTCTGGTCTGGAGTCGGTCTCGTCAGTGAAACTGAGGAGCCATAATGTGTTAGTCGGAGCCATGCTTCATCTCATATACTAGTAGGCTTATGTAAAACCACCTTATCAAAATTATCAATAAAAAACGTGGGATAATCTAGATAGATTAATCATGTCAGATTGATGATGAACCTAGGAGTGAGTTTTATAAATATAGAATGCAATTTATTACAGGAAGGGAGGAATTGTATGAAACAAGGAATGAGTATAACTTGGAATAAGAGCGTTTTGGGCTGCCCTGACACAGACCACCAAGACTTCTATCACTTGTTTATCAGCTTCCACATATGACAAGAACGATTACACACGGACTATAAACCCATGGTTAGGTATACAAGAACAACTCTCCCTCTTTTACTAGGTCCCACATACCAATAAGACGTCTAACCCTGTATTACAAGCCTCAATCATCAAGGTGGCTACCCCTGTATTAACAATTCACTGACAATCTCCACATGGACTGTTTCCTAATGACTACAAAGCCCAGACAACGAACATTCTTGTGACTACCACTGCATCGCCCATGAACCCACGGACAACAGCCACACAGACAATTGATCCTTGATTACCAGCCTCTTAAATATATTCTGGACGATTACCACCATCAAATAACAACTCCTAGACTATCAGGCCCTTGGCATCAAGCATGACAAGTGCCACCTCGACGACCACTTGACCAGCGACCCCAAATGAATACCCTCCGCAATGAGTCTCTGGAGAACTACCACCTAAATGACTACCAACCTACAAAAACCCAACTCAATGAACACCACTCAACTGCCACATTTTCCACAACTACCACAGACGACGACCCATTGACCTTTGACTACCTGACCCCGGCAATGACCACCCGGACAACTACCTCCTAGACCAATTATAAACCAGATATAGTCACACTGATGGTCTAGAAGATAAGCACTTGTCCCATTGGGGTAATCTTTTGATGTGGTATTTGTTCAGGGTACATTATAACTTGATATTTAATCTTTCTTTTTTCTTCAAACATATTAGGTGCCATGGAACCACTTGGCTCAGGGTTCATCAAGAAGGGATTCAACAGTGGGGCCATGGAACCACTCGGCGCAGATTCTTCAAGAAGGGATTCAACAGTGGGGCCATGGAACCACTCGGGCAGGATTCTTCAAGAAGGGATTCAATAGTGGGGCCATGGAACCACTCGGAGCAGGATTCTTCAAGAAGGGATTCAACAGTGGGGCCATGGAACCACTTGGAGCAGGATTCTTCAAGAAGGGATTCAACAGTGGGGCCATGGAACCACTCGGAGCAGGATTCTTCAAGAAGGGATTCAACAGTGGGGCCATGGAACCACTTGGAGCAGGATTCTTTAAGAAGGGGTTCCATAGTGGTGCAATGGAACCACTAGGATCAGGGTTTATCAAGAAAGGATTCAATAATGGTGCCATGGAACCACTAGGAGCAGGTTTCATCAAGAAAGGGTTCAACAACGGTGCCATGGAACCTCTAGGAGCAGGATTTATCAAGAAAGGGTTCAATAATGGTGCAATGGAACCTCTAGGATCAGGATTCATCAAGAAAGGGTTCAATAATGGTGCCATGGAACCTCTAGGAGCAGGATTTATCAAGAAAGGGTTCAACAGTGGTGCCATGGAACCTCTAGGATCAGGATTCATCAAGAAAGGGTTCAACAGTGGTGCCATGGAACCTCTAGGATCAGGATTCATCAAGAAAGGATTCAACAATGGTGCCATGGAACCTCTAGGAGCAGGATTTATCAAGAAAGGGTTCAATAATGGTGCAATGGAACCTCTAGGAGCAGGTTTCATCAAGAAAGGGTTCTATAATGATGCCATGGAACCGCTGTCATCAGGATTCACCAAGAAAGGGTTCAACAGTGGTGCCATGGAACCTCTAGGATCAGGATTCATCAAGAAGGGCTTCAACAGTGGAGCCATGGAACCGCTCGGGCAGGATTCTTCAAGAAGGG